>OU342488.1:19525754-20767864 GCA_910589525.2 Ennomos quercinarius
GCCTAGCAAACGCACACTGCCTCAACCCGCGTTTGCTTTTATCTGCCTGGATGAATGTTGGCACTGGTGTTGGAATGCTCGGTATTTTTCAATTATTATTCATAGACCGGCTTTGTAGAGCGTCGTCTCTTTCACTCAGTTTATAATGTGACGTTTTGTTGCTCAATAGTAAGTATGTTTCAAATCCCTTGAGAAACTCGTACATTGCTCCCCCGGTATAATGCAGGCCCCAAAAAAAAAGCGACAGCATCGCTTTCCATAAAATTATGTATCGCTTCACTGTTGTTTACGCATCTACCGCGTTTCGTAGTACAAGGGAGTATGCGAGACAAGGCAATCAGCGGCGCTAAACCTGTTTTGACACGTTTCAATGTACGAGTTTCTCAAAGGATTTGAAAATATAAAGCGACTTACCAAAATAATAGGTTGAGAGTCACTGCAGTCCACTCAAAGGTCAATGTCCGAGTTTCTCAGGGGATTTGAAACATATCTACGATAGAGCTAGAGATATAGTGTTCCGTGTGACAGAGATGACGCTCTATGAAGCCGAAACTGGCCAATTATCTCCGTTTTTAGTGCCGCCTTCACTGGTACCTATACTTGCTTGATGCTTGCTAGTGTGCATGACACGTTCTATAGAGTCGCTCGGATCCATACTGGTATTATAGCTGTTATGACAACAATAGCGGAGAATTGGATAGTCTCGTAGTCTCGTGTTAAGTTTGGATTAGTTCCCAGGATTGCTTTCATTTAATCAGCAGTTAGGATAACTATCTGGAAGAATAGAATATACCTACCTGGGAGCGATTCTGTAGAGTTATAAAATCAAATTAGTTTTCAAGCATTTTGGATTTAGTTTCAAGTTAACCTGTGTAACTATTACTCGTACCTATGTTATTTTATGGTAATGTACGTAGTGTTAGGGTTTTTTTATCGGCACTGTGCCTTTATTCTTTAAACTAACTACTACAATAATATGTTCTAATCATATAAAATTACAAAGTGCTAACCTAACGTTTAAATGCTATACCTATAGCAAGATTACTAAGAGTTTGAAAAAAAGACATTCTATTTCCCCATATAGTAATCCGGAAATTTGGTCTATATTGTCCTTCACTTTTTATAATGAACTTACCGGGTGGATTGAAAATTAAATGTTTTTCATAAAAGCACTGATTTTGTTATTTGCAAGCAGTAAAACAAATAATGAATCGGTACTACGCCAAAACATCTAAAATCAAAATCAGTAAGTTACGTAGGTAGCCCATTATCATTTTATCCATTTAGAATGAAATCACCACTTGATCCCATTTTATCATAAAAAGGCAATATTGGCCAGGCAAAGGGCTTCGACGCGTATTTTGTAAACTCATCATTATGATGCACGCCAGCAGGGTACCCACTCAAATTAATGTTTATATTGATAATTGACTCCGCTGGGACCGGACCCGACTTTTGTTATATTATTATTATTAACTTTGGTGCATGTTTGTTGACGTGATGAATCTTCCACTGAGTTCAAAAAGTATCCTAAAAATAAATCGCGGTAGAGCAATCTGAGTACAAAATTCGTCCAAAACTCAGCGGCTTTGGTGTAAGTCACATCATCAGCCGGAAAAGCTCCACTACTGAACACAGGCCTCCTTCATAAAACGACACTTTGGACGCTTATAATAAGGGGTTCAAGTGGCAACCACGAACCGAAAGACGCAGCGTAGACCCCCCTTATGTTCAGCAGCGGATAACTTCAGGCTGTTGATGGTGATGATGATGATGAGTAAGGATAGGGATAGTAGATAAGGTTCACACTCCTTAACAAAAAAATACTTACTTCAAAATATTCATCATCATCATCATCATCATCCTCTTTGCCTTTTCCCGTTTGTTATTGGGGTCGGCACCCAATCTAACCACTTTACTTCAAAATACTATGAGCATTAAATGTGCAAGTACGTCCACGGAAAAATTAAACGGCATTTAAAGTTGTGAACGTTGGACCTTCTAAGTGCCTTGTTTAGAAACTGGCTAAGGTCCCAGTGCAGGTTCGATTCCAGTGCCAAATCCTCTCATAAATACCTGGTAATGATATCAGACGGCATGCTAAACGAAAGTTAGTTGGACTGAAATTCTCTGGGTTTAGTTGGCACGGCGGCGAAAAATATGTACCTACACATAATTAATTATATTTAGTTAAAAGTAAACCTAACTCCAAAAACTATTGTCATAATTACTTAGCTGTAACGTTCAAATTTTATTATTAGATGGGTTTAAGGAATTTTGGATAGTTTTCAACCCATTTTCTTATTGTACACAGAATAATTATGTGTACTTTTTTGGAGGGGGGAAATGTTTTCGCTCTTTCCTGCCACCACGGGGGCGATGGCAGGGGGGCTTGAACCCACTCAAACTAACCGGTACCTACCGTAACCGTACAGAAGGCTCGTTCCGAAAGATATTTTTGTAAATAGCTACTCTTGTTACAGCGCAATAAAGTGCAATTTATACTTGCACAGAGCTGCGAGCTACATGCCTAAAATGTTTACTCGCTTTTCTTTCTGTGTTATAGTAATTCTTATCTTCTCACCTCTCTTTAACTTTGCGTAGGAAGATGGTAGCAGGATTCAAACCGCAGAATTTTTTCGTAACGTAAATACCTAACCTAAACTAAGAATACAGACCTTGTATTCATTCCAAACCCTTTCTATTTTCCTTTTCCATTAAAAGGAAGTCTAAAGTAAAAAGCTCCTTTCATCGATTCTTCAGCATTGTAGAGCTTTTTAAGGCCAATAAAGATGAAGCAATAAAACAAAAGCTTCCAAATAAATAGTCGTTTTATTCATACTCTACCTCTTACAATAGGAAACAATATGAGCGTATAGAAGTGAATCTATCATAGTATGTGTACCTAGTTATTAAAAAATTGTGTCACTTCATTTATTCAAACAAAGACTATAATTATATCCCCCAAATTCAAGATACAATTTTTACTAACATTGCACTGACAGTAGAATCGGCTGATAGCAGTGATAACAAACATTTTTGGCTGTAGCGTACTCACCCATGAAAAAGTTTTCATACCAGCTTCATAGAGAACCTCTTGGTTGCTAGATGCGACGGATCATAGTCAAAAAGTAACCAATTGTTTCCTACCCAGGACGTCAAAACTATGATTCATTATGGTTGGCACTGATAAATTTCTGGTAATGTTAATCTTCGTTTTTTAACACCTATTGAAGATTTATAAATTCAAATAGTTAGATTTTTCATAGCATTGACGTAACTATTGAAAATTGTGACAAATCTGATAGAATTGATAGGTAAAATCATCGTAATTCTGATATAGCTCAACCATTTCGTGGCGACAACCCTAAAAATCAGTTCATTCAACTGTCAGAGCAATGTTAGTAAATATTACATGTTGAATATGGCTCTGGTATTGGTAGAATTATTTGACTGCATGGTACTTACCCAAGTGTGCGATGTCTTGCCTAAATTATTACTTTGATTTCTAAGGTGAGGTGTCATTGGAACTAACGAGACATTACTTAGGTACTTTAGCTGGAAAACAAAGAATTCGCATCTGTGCCTTAATTGTTTATTAATCTCTTGCTATTACTACGACTGATGGACTCACGAGAAAGCTAACGAGAATTTCCATTAATTTGATGAAACGTTTTGATAAATGTTCTTCGTAATAAAATGCCTATTTTCTGAACTCATCTTTATACGATGAAAAATGTTTTCACTTTAGTTTTATATTTGGTAATTTGCGTTTGAGAGCTTTATTAATTAAGTAATCACAAACAAATGTTTTGATGTGATTAAATAATTGGAATGCGCCAATTTTTATATGGATTGAAGTAATTGTTTTAATAATGGTTGTTGTTAAATTTAATTACAAATTTAGGTATTTTAATGGGTATGTAATTTTTTTTACCGGGCAAAGTGCCTTTATTCTGCGTGCAGGAGCAAGAAACCGCGGAGCATGTGCGGCTGCATTGCGAAGCCAAAGAAGATGCAAGAATAAAAACGGGTACGAGCTGAGATGTCAAAACTCTCCAATGGCCAGAATTGCTCATCATTAGTAGCCTGCATGGGTTCACCTGTATTGAATGCTTTACCATCATCATCACCACCATCATCACCACCATCATCACCATCACTGAAACATTTATTTCAGTGACCCAAGACTGTGCTCCGATATTTCAAGGAGTTAGGTTGGCTAGGGTAACTGAGCTGAAATGCACAGAACACCCCAAGCGGGATGTCAGTGCAGGTATTTATCGCCCCCACTCAGAACAAGAATAAGAATAAGTGCCTTTATTCTTTAAACTAACTACTACACTACTAAAACTAGTAAACTAGGTACACTATCTACTACAAAGAACATTTAGACTGTATACTAGCCGCGATGGCAGACAGTCCAAATGCTCCAGCCCACTACCGATAGGTAGCGTACCCAACATGCTGGTAGCATTGCCTCATTGAATTGCAAAGCTGATTCGTATATTATTATAATATTAATTAGGTATATCGGCTCAACGAATCAGCATTGCAATTCAACGTGGCAATGCTGTCAGCATGTTGGGTACGCTACCTACCGGTAGTGGGCTGCAGCATTTGGACTGTCTATAGGTCAGCGCGGCTAGTATACAGTCCAAATGTTCTTTGTAGTATGTAGTGTGACTAGTATAGCTTTTAGTACATAGTATAGGTTTTATTGTTGTAGTAGTTAGTTTGAGGAATAATTATATAGAATAATATGCTGACCATAATTTGAATTACCTATACCTATATATTTGTTAGAGTTAGTAAGTTGAAGTGGCAATGGGCAGGCCACATCGCTCGTAGAACTGGCAACCGATGGGGAAGAAAGGTTCTCGAGTGGCGACCACGAACCGGAAGACGCAGCGTAGGCCGGCCCCCCACTCGGTGGACCGACGACCTGGTGAAAGCCGCGGGGAGCCGATGGATGCAGGAGGCGAGCAGCCGCTCAAGGTGGCGTGCTCTGGGGGAGGCCTATGTTCAGCAGTGGACGTCTTCAGGCTGTTAATGATGATGATGATGATATATTTGTTACTTTTTTGTAGGGTACCTACAGTTATGTACCTCTAGGATTTTTTGACACCTAAACATTTTTAACGTTTATATTTTTTGACATTAGCACGTTATTATTATTTCACATAATATTACCGTATGGACAATATGGACATTCTGACACTTGTACCTACATTTTAATATATTCTGACACACTGTAAGTTGTAATTGTTACTATGATACAAACAACCATTTCTATATTTTGGCATGTGAACCAATTAGACCCTAAATCATACCTATCTATTTTGTTTTTAGACGAAATGCAACGTTTATCTGCCAACGTTTTTCTAAGGCTGGTTTAAAAAAAAATAACAACTACCACCTCAACGGCGTGCTTACTAAAACTTAGTCCCCCGTTTCCATAACTATGAATAATTAAGCTCTACGGAGCTTTTAGGTTGTAGCAAACTACGGTGCCTGCGCTAAAATTAGGAGCAAAACGCGTGGGTGTCGTTTTACATCAAGGTGTGTAGAAATAGGTCCCAGGTTACACCGCATGATTCTCGACCACAGAGTACACAGACTAAATGAGTGAATGCTTTATCTATAAATTGACAGTTGCCAATTGCCAACTACATAATTTTTCTGGACGTAGGTAATCTGTGGATTCCAAAATAGCTTGATTTCAATTTTTCATAACATTTATATTTAGTTTTATACTGGGTGGCGCAAAAGTAAAGACCCTATTTGGTTCAGCTATAACATTTTTTCTAAATTAGAAAACTAGATTTAGGTTTTTTTAAATGTATATTTGTGCCATTAAATTTCTTACCATTAGGATTTAAAGATGATGTCTTTTAAATGGTGACCTCCAGAGTTGATACACATTTGAGCCCTATTTATGACATTTTGCATAACTTGCCGTAACACTTCCTGCGATATGTTCGTTATTTCTTGACGAATGTTTTCTTTTAGAGCTGCGAGAGTCTGTGGCTTGTTCACATACACCCGAGATTTCAAAAAACCCCAAAGAAAGAAGTCTGGACTGGTCAGATCGGGTGATCTTGCAGGCCAAGGCAAATCGCCAAAACGAGAGATAACTCGGCTTGGAAAAGCGTCCCTCACTAAGTCCATAGTGTCGCGCGCTGTGTGTGCCGTAGCGCCGTCTTGTTGAAACCAGATGTGCTCCAGCCCCAATTCGTCCAAACTGGGTATCAAAAACTCACGTAACATGGTTCTGTAGCGTTCTCCAGTGACAGTTATCGCATTGCCTCCAGCGTCTTCGAAAAAATAGGGTCCGATCACTCTGTCAACACAGATGCCACACCATACAGTAACTTTTAGTGGGTGTAGAGGTGTTTCTTGAATAATGCGCGGATTATCAGTGCCCCAGAACCGAGTATTCTGCTTATTGACATGCCCTGAGAGATGGAAATGCGCTTCGTCACTCATAACCAATTTTGAAGGAAAATCATCTTGCAAAATGTCATAAATAGGGCTCAAATGTGTATCAACTCTGGAGGTCCCATTTAAAAGACATCATCTTTAAATCCTAATGGTACGAAATTTAATGGCACAAATATACATTTAAAAAAACCTAAATCTAGTTTTCTAATTTAGAAAAAATGTTATAGCTGAACCAAATAGGGTCTTTACTTTTGCGCCACCCAGTATTTAGGTAGGTACACAAGATGCTGTTCATTCTGATAAGTTGACCCCTGCCTATCTGAACAGAGGTCGAGTTATTTGACTAAAATTACGTGGGTGCTAGCCGTTTACTGGTTGTAGTTATTCTGATATTAAGTGATAGAAATAGCAAAACTTCAAAATACCAAACATACGCAGTCATAAAAGCTAATTTGGTGGCTCTGTACTGCCATTATAATTCATAGATATTTTTTCTTTACTTGCACCTGTTGTGGGAAAGAGAACTCTTTTGTTTCAAACTCATATTGTAATACACTTGCTATATAATATTTTTACATTAAGCACTTTGTAATGTTGCCTATAATTATGCTTGCCTGGTATGTACCCACAATAATTTCATTTTAATATTATTAAATACCTTATCTAATTTTGACTTGAAAAAGTGCAATTTGCAATAAAGTGGAACACCTTACCAGCGTCATTGTTTCCTGACAAATATAATCTGGGAGTTTTTAAGGCTAGAGTGAACCCGTTATCTTCTAGACAAGCATGCTCCATCGTTGACCGCGTCGTTACTTACCATCAGGTGAGACCGTGATCAAATGTTATCGTTAATAAAAAAAAAGTTTTCGAAATTTTGATTTTAGAGTGGTCAAAATCTAAGTAGGTAGAGTATCACATTTTAGTATAAGATTTTAAACTTCCACTAACATTACTAAAATATTGTTGTTGTAAGTATTGGGAGTTCGTCCGTGATCATGGTGCTTGCAACACCATCGAAATATCGGCAACTCGAAACAAATGGGAATTAACTGGGAAACGGGATATTTACCATGTAGTTTTACATGGTAAATATCCCGTTAATAAACTATATTTTAGTAATATCGTATTTTAATAGTAGGTTGTTCCACAAGAGAACAAAATGATGTATTTAGGGCGAGAGCGATTGCTTGAATTCAGAGCGAAGCGAAGAATTCTGGAAGAGTAGAAACCTAAGCGTATAGCGAGGTATTCAAAGGACACGCTTGAAGTTAAATAATTTTGGTACCGTGGTGGTGGTTATGGCACGCGCTGCTTTTCATCCCCCTCTATGAGAAAAGTAATTTTGTCACTGTTATTAAGTGCGCCTAAATGCCCCATTTTAGGCGCATTTATCGAGGAACGCTTCGCCTCTTTTCGAACAGATGGTATGAAAAGTCCATTAGCTAACAAAAACTATAAATTTCGTAGGTACGGTCTATTGGGTAGGTGGTCTGTGGTACTGTGGTCATAGCCGGCTCGCCTCTAATAGCAAGTCTCTAACATTATACCGAGCCTTCTATGCGTACTAAATGACTCCAGAGAGTGCACTTTGGATAAATGTGAGCTTATACTTACAGTCACCTTTTTAGTTATAACTATAAACTTTGCTTATGATAGAGTATTTTGTCGTCAGAATATTAGTAACGTTTTGTCTATAAAACTTTGACCTTTAAGAAATTATGCACTTTTTCAGGGAAAGCTATAAATAAATAAATGTATGTGGAAATTTCACAGAGTGGAACCATTCTAATCATAGCTTGTACCATATGTGTAATAGTATTTATTACAAATATGCTTGTACTATGGGAAACCAGATAACTGATAGAATACTGAGATACTTTTTGTTTGTAAATACATACATAGAATACATTATAACCAGACACAGAACAAACACCAATGTTCATCACACAAATGTTTGTCCTGGCTGGGAATCAAACCCACAACCTACAGTTCAGAAGGCAGAGCTACTACCAACTGAGCTATCAGGCCATAAAATGTTAGGTAAATTAAATTTTATTTTTATCATCGATGGGCTAACATTTGAGCTCAGTCTCACCTGATGGTAAGTACCGACGCGGTCGACGATGGAGCGTGCTTGACTTAATGTTTAAAAATATTATTTTGTAAAATAGAATGTAGAAATCTCCTTGCATTCAAACTACGTGACCACATTAGGAAAGTGCAACTGAATAGAGTCATAAACTCGCTTCAAACATGCTAGCAACATTAAGACGTACAGCTTTTAGAACCTAGCTCTAACGCTAGATCCAGACTAGATACTGAATTAGGTGATTCAATGTTGGAGTTGAAAGCTTTCCAGATTCTGTGGATTTCAAAGAGAAGGTTGGGTAAATTGCTGGGTGAATGTTCCAAAGTAACTTGCGATTAGCTTCGTTGAAGACTTTTAGTGTGAAGACTTTAGTCTTCTAGTTCATTGTGTAATTTATAGTACCACGCAAGCTATATAAATAATCAACGCGCTGGCTCTGAAAAGCTCGATATAGAAACCATCAGTTTGTTAAATCAAAAGCTGCGCTTTCTTTTTCGCAGCTGATTTTTGCACTTGCAGACTATGCCATCTCCTTTTACAGCATCTGCGTTTGAACTACCTCCTTTCATCGAGACATGGTTGAGTCATTTAATCTTGAATAGAGAGATATACAAACAAAGCTGTAGTTTCTAATCTACGATAATCATATTTTGACGAGAACATGATCGAGAAGATTACTTCCACTAGAAGAGTGGACACTATAGAGACGCGTGACCGTTCTAGCTAACCTACGGGGGTACGTCGACCCCGCAGGTGAGCGGTGGTATTTGATTCTGTCGTGCTGGTATCCTTACCTGTGCCAAAAACTGTGCCAGAAAGGCTAAACTGGTCCAAATATCTTTAAGGGTATGCTAAGGCTGTAAGGGGCTGCGATAGGTGCGACCAGGTTGTCCAAGACGTGTCCCAGCTCAGGCAGCAACGGTGGCAAGAGATGCTGTACCACCTCTGACGTCTGACGTATATACAGAGGGTAACAAAAACTCTGTTATATCCGCAGGCTGCGTATCCGGTGTCTGAAGGTTGTAATAATACTAGCTCTAATATATATGAGACATACACAACTTACAAGTACTTTTTACTGAACTTTTACGCCCTTACAATAAATGTTTATTACCTGAGATGCCGACAACAAACAAACCGATAACACAAAGGTCAAACCGGTGGCAACAAAGTTGCATGAGAAAGCGCGTGCGACTGTCAAATAATCTCGAATCGCGATTGACCGTGCCGCTGCGGCAAGCACCCTGCCTGCACCAGTGTCACCGCCCGCAAATGCATCACACAGGTGCGACGGTGACTGCGGCTTCTACAAAGAGCAAAAGAGGCCACGTGGGAACTGGAGTGGCGCCAAAGGCCACTGTCAATGCCCTAAACAGTTTTGTAAAACGGTATTTCTTTCTTGTGTTTTGGTACTTCTCGCAACTTTAATACGTATAACTTAGATATTGTTTGACATTTTTATAGAAATACTTGTAATGGTCTGTACACATCCTTCATTTATTTAACAGTTACTCCCTGTATGAGATGAGACCAAAACAAAGTCAATGCATTTCACTTAAACACAATAGCTTCTAATACTTAAAACGAAACGTAAGTATTATGGACCCTTTACATCCCCAATGTAGCTTTAAGGCCCCACTGCACACCAAATGACGTCATAAACCCCACGAGCCATATTACGAGCACTAACCTAGAGCTTTAGAACCTAGCTCTAACTGTAGATCTAGGCACTGCATTGGGTATTCAATGTAAGAGCTAAGATAACATTGAGTATTCGAGTTAAAGGTTTAAACTCACTGTGCTTGGTCTGGTATTGAAGTTGGATTAACTATCTCGCCCTGGATCTCAAAATAACCTACACCAATGCTACGATACACCCGTGTACTGTGTCTATGTATTACAACAATTTGTTTAGCGTTTATGGGCGTTTGCCAATAATCACATCCTATGGTGATGGCCATGTCATGCCTAGCTTACTCTTATAACAATTTCATAATTGGTGTTGATTGGTGGGTATTGAGCCTAGGAAAAGTGGCGGGGATAGCATTTTCTGGCAAGCTTAAAATTTTACGATATTCCTAGACGCGAGAAGTCGAGGAAATGCATAGAAGTGTACATATTCTATGCTGCTATAGCCCGAAATACTTTCTCGTCATCATCATCATCATCATCAACAGCCCAAAGACGTCCACTGCTGAACATAGGCCCCACAGAGCGCCACTTTGAGCGGCTGCTTGCCTCCTCATCCATTGACTCCCCGCGGTTTTCTCCAGGTCTTCGGTCCACCGGGTGGGGGCCCGGCCTACGCTGCGTCGTCCGGTTCGTGGTCGCCACTCAAGAACCTTTCTTCCCCATCGGTTGTCAGTTCTACGAGCGATGTGGCCTGCCCATTACCATTTCAACTTGCTAATTCTAAGAGCTATATCGGTCATTATATAGTTCTCCTACAGATCTCCTCGTTTCGGACAGGGTAACACCGAGCAAAGCATAGCTCTCTTCATAGCTGGCTGCGCGACTTTGAGCTTACTAATGAGGCCAACAGTAAGAGACCACGTTTCAGTTCCATAAATCATCACTGGCAATACACACTGATTGAAAACTTTTGTTTTCAGGCTCTGCGGTATTTTGGACGAATAGATAGGTCGAAGCTTCCCGAACGCTGCCCAGCCGAGTTGGATTCTTCGTGCAACCTCTTTACCGAAGTTGGACTTGCCCATTGGACAGTCTGTCCTGTACTTTCTCGTGATACCTACTTATCGAGATAACACCAACTGGCGAAAAAGTTTTATCTTTATACTAACCTCAAACAAACGATGAAACATTCAAATAACTCGTGAAAATGTTTGAAAAACAGCACTGTTTCTATCGCTCTCTCTCTCTCTCTCTCTCTCTCTCTCTCTCTCTCTCTCTCTCTCTCTCTGTCGCATTAACACCAAATGGCAGCCTCTGTGGTGTGGTGGTTGATCAGGTCGGCTCATAACCCGGAGGCGGCGGGTTCGATTCCCGCAACAGGACAAGTATTTTTGAATAAAAAAAGCGCAAATACTTGTTTTATGTCTGGGTGTTGTGGGAGCATGGTCCTCGTAGTTCGTGGGTCGCTAGATACAGGGAATCCTAGTTAGGGTCCAGGATCTATGTATGTGATCGTTGGGCGTTATTATTATTGTAAATTATTATAATAATGATAAAATGGGAATTTTGATAACATAGATCAAAATACTATTTTCTACAGCAGCCGCACAGCCCGCTGAAGGATTTGCCTATTTTTTAGCTGTACTTACATCTTATGTGAGAAGAATGAAAGAATATAGGAGACACTTACTTTGCCACCAGTTTAACGCCAATCATTGTTGTAATGGAGATTATCGTAAAAACTAATAATTCCTTGAAAGGATAAAAAATATACCTTCAGCTTCATAATATAAAAAAAAGTGTGGAAAAGAGAAGACTCTTCTTTTTAAATTTTGGTTAAAATCCTCAAAAACTTAGGTGAATAAAGGTAAAGGCAAAGGTTTAAGTTTAAGTACAGGGAGATGTTTGGCAAACGTATGCCCATTTTAGCATATAAAAAAAATTGCAGAAAAATGAAGTGAATAGTTCAGTAAAAAAAAAAAAACGATTAAAAGTGAAATATGTACCTACCTGGATAGATAGATTTATTTATACTGGATAGATAAATTGCTTGAGAGTCATTATTGTACATTTAAGTACCTACTTAGTAAAAGCTTAATAACGTTTTGAATCAATCGTCTTTTTAGTGTTTAAGAAAATGTATTATTCTCACTAATGTTTTTCTTTCAATTGAATTTGAACCTTACGTTTTAACATTTAAAGACAAATTGAGCTTCTTATTTGATTTTGTATTTACTATGTAAAATACAATATACGAGTAGTATGGATGCACTGGTGAATGGCACATCATGTCGAGCCGAGAAGTGTATATTTTTTTTTTAATATAATCTTAGCACCCATAGTACCTAAAGCTCGACTATCCGATCGGTGAAGTTAGCAACGTCCACTGCGGCCATCACTTCGATGGGTGACCACTACTAAAAGTTGTATTTACTTACAGTCGTCGGTCTCAGTTGTTGTCAAGACAACAGTTCCTTAGGTACCTACCTACTTACCTTCTTACGAGCAGCCTAAAATTCTGATACCAGGGTTGTGGACTTTTCTACGTGATAAAAACATCCTACGCCTTCAGTTGCATCGTCACTTCCCATCAGGTTAAATGTATGTAAATTAAGTACGATACAAAACATAAAAATAAAAATTTGAGAACAGGTACTACTCTATCTCTTCGGGTGCCGTAGAAGCTGCCCAAGGGGATGGGCAAGAGCACTTCTCGGTACATTAAAATCTTCTGCGATCATCACTAGACTGTCAAACGTGGTGATTGTGGGAAAACCTACCCATGATAAAGCATCAAAAGTGGCGTTTTATGGGGGACTTAGAAGGTCAGCAGTGGAAGTCTTCAAGCTGGATCCTTGAATTATAATTTAACTACCTACTTCTAACTGCGTGAGCCTCCACCATTTCTAACTCTAATTTTATTTAAATTCTTATTGTATTTTATTTTATGTATTAGTTTTTGTGTAGTATAGACCTACTGGAATAATTGAATATTTAATTTAATGCTTTTAATGTAAATGTTGGCTCACTCCAGAACGTAGCAAACCTTCCTTACTTCTGAACATAACTGTAGGCACAGCTATGTCCGAGATTATTTTTATGTCTGAAGATGAACGTAGGTTCCTGTAATTTTATCTTTATTGTTAGTCGTATAGTTAATGCGTTTTCTTGGAGGAAGGTTCAATATCCCTGTACCTACTTAGACCATACTTTATTACGTTAGCTATTTAAGACTTTTTGGGATGGGTTATAAATAAAAGTAACGCTTCGCAATGAACTGGTATAACAGAATAAAAAAAGCAAATAAATCCATTGTTAATTTCAAAATTTTAATGCCAGCAATTTTAAACCAAAACCGACTTACTTAATGCAAATTCAATACTTACGTCTATTCGTTTTATGATAAGCATTGCGACTGATTTGTCCTTTTTAAAATTTTATTAGGTAACTCAATAAAGTAAACTACCATAAATAAGTGACATCCCTAACTAGCGTAACTAAAATTATGATCTCTGGCTGCATCCATTTACGAGTAGGTATTGTAAAAAAACTAATCGAATTTTACATACATGTATGTATACAAGTAAAATTCGGTGGTATTGGGTTATTTAAAAATGCCATTACTAATATTTTGTTAAGACTGATATTTTATGTTGGAATTCGTTTATAACTATTAGGATAGGTGGGTTTCCTTTATACTCCGATAGTTAAAAACCAAAAAATAAAAGGTATAGAAGGGGAATAGAAGGTTCTATTATAGTGTTATATACACTTATTTCACAAATTCTAGAATTTCCAGATTGGCTTCAAAACTTAGAAGAAGAAAAAAAAAGATTTCAAACGACAGTGACAGGAATACATGACTTCACTCTAAAATATTTTTATCCACTTTGGCATCAAATTTTAAAATATCGTTTGAAATTACAATTAATTATTATGGAAGAAAATGACAGCATAAACCTGGATTTAGAATACAAGAGATACCTGAAGATATTGAGGCCTTATATAGCACAACTTATTGATGATAAAGTCGTTGCCATCTGCAACGCTTGGATTCATAGACTGTCGAACAGCAATGACAAAGAGAAGGCACTGCGTAATAAATATGTGTTTAATTTATGTTATCAGCTAGCTCGAGGTGCTCTCGAAGACCCTTTCACCAATTCTCCGCCAGAAGCAAGCTTACCTCGCATATCAGAGAGCATTTTCAGTGAAGAGTCCTCAACTGAAGTTGAATGTTACGTTGTCAATGCAGAAGAACCTAACACAGAAGTCTTATTCGATAGCAAACGTGATCCTTCAACAGATACCGAGTGTCTCTCTCATAGCACCGACTATGAACGGTCAAAGGCTGGTAGTCACGATTATGATAGTGACGTGAAATCCAGTCGCGTTAGTCATAAACGTGCTAGAAAACAAACTATCATGTGCTACACTTGTCCAGAAATGTTAAAAAAATATATTAACCTCGGTTCAGATGATGTTTACGAAAGCCGGGCAAATAATTTGATTAAAAAACTGAGAGATATAAAAGCACAAAATATACTGTTGCATAATGAGCTCATGACTCTCAAAGAAGAATCTACAATTAAATATTCCCGAAATAATGAAGAGGGTGCAACTAAGGTAGATCGAGCTATTAGTGCAATGCTGCAAAGCAATGAAAGTAGTGCCACTTTAAAATCACTAAACTTTAGATTACAAGAAGTGCAAGACTCAAGAAACAATCTCATTGACAAAATAGCTAACTTGCAAGAAATTGTGAATAACTTTGAAGATATGAAGAAACATGAAATAGAACATATTGAAGTTAGACATAAATTAGACCTCATAAATATGAGAGAAACTGTTAACAGTGAACTTAAAAAAAGTTATGAAAAAAAAGTTGAAGATTTGAAAGAAGAGTATGAGCTGAAAATTGATAATATAAAAAGCAAATTGAATAATGATATTGAAATTTTATCGACTTCCAAAAATGATGTGATCGAAGAGAAGTCTAAAATTATAATGGCAAAAGATAAAGAAATTGCTAAACTTAACGATCAAATTGACGATTTGAAAACGCACTTACACTCCATTCTTCAGAAGTTTATTGACAAACCTTCAAACAATCATGGCGGAGAGGAACCTTGGAAGTTCAAAGCCGAACAGTTAGAAATAAAGCTAAACAAAGTGGAAAAGAGTAAAGCTAAATGCACGAGAATGTTCGAGACAAAAGTGGCCCAACTGCAAAGAGAGAAACATTTGTCCGAGTGCTCTCTGCAACTTCAAATGGTTCGACAAAGGACGCAAGTAGTTAATGAAGTGACTGACGAGAACCAAACGGAGCTTACTGCAGCTTTGGACAAATTAGAGGGCAAATACAAAGAGATCGTTGCGAACGTGCAGGCTGCCGCCATACAGAGACGAATGCAAGACCAAATGGCACTAGAATCGATACTGCAAGCCGCTTGTGGCATTTCCAGTGAAAACAACAATTCAGCAGGCACTAACGGTCAATATCCTAAGCCTATGCGCAATCAAAACTCATCTTACGACGGCGGACTTTCACCTCTACTGCGTGGTAATAAGGTCGGAAATATTTATGGGGGTAATAAACCTTTTGCGGATGATAACGTTGTGACTGGGTACTGCCTAAATAGAGAAAGAATGGGGGAACTGTTTGAAAGGGTTTACATTCCTCAGCGGGACAACCCCGACACCATGAAGTAGTTGAACTATTGAAATATTATTTTACATAAATCTGTCGTTATTACCAGTAATATTTTGTAATACAATAATACTAAAACTGTGGATAAATAAATTCAAAAGTCCTATTTTTTTTGTATGGGCTTTTAATTAACTAATTTCCACAACGCCATAATAATCATCAAAAAGATATTTAATCGGAAAGCAAAGTTTTATAAGCCGCTTTATTTTAGAGGAATTAGTTATGGCTATTTATTTGCTAGCTAAAATTGATTATCATCAGCCGAAAGTCGTCCTGCTAAACTGCTGGACATAGGTATCTCCCATTACACGCTACTTTGGACGCTTATAGTGCGAAGGGAGGGGAGTTGCACTAATCGGGTAGTTCCCATCTGTTCTACTATTTGTTCTACCAGTAGAACAACACCACATTTTGCAGGCATCTTTGCGATCACAGAAGATTATAAATTATGTAGAAAAGTACTCTGTGAAAAACGCTGCTGCCCATTCCCTGAATATTCCCTTAGCCGGCTCTTACGGTGCCCACGGGTAGATATGGGGTGGTCCTATTCACACACTGGGACCATACGGCGTAAAAAAGCCTATACTTATGATCTATAATGATATTGTATAAAGAGGAAAATCTACAAAAATCCTTCCTATGCAGAAGGAAATTTCGTTTTCCCAACGCTTGTGATCCGTGCGTTTCCGGCCGTAATCAGTAGAACCACAGATAATATAATACTGGTAGAACCAAACGGAATAGATGGAGCAGATGTTGTCCAATCATCGATATTGAGTTGTTCATTGTGTCGTTTACTATATCAATTTCTAATATTGATAAAGGAAGTTACAGAAATTGTGTAAGATTGGCAAAATGTTTTTAGAAGTTTTAGGTTACTGAGTACTACGGGTGGCTTTTTTCATCCGTAGTTAAGGTAACCAATGGTTAAAACATCGTACAAATTTTGAGCATTCGTTAGAATTTGTTAGCATTTTTAACCAATGGTTAACCCTTACCCACGGATCAAAAACCCCACCCTAAGCCTCCACGTGTGAGTGTAAATATAAATAATAATAGGCACATGCGCGCTTTTGTAAAATACAATGAAAAATTACAATCAAATACCTACCTACTTATATATTTACTTCGATATTTATTTAACGAAGTTGCGTAAAATTTACAATGATAAACATCTTTTTCGCTCCAAAATAAAACTTGATAACCCGCAGTCTCATTATTTTAATTCAACCATCACTGTTCGACCAACTCACAGAGTACTTTGTATATAGGGAAAGACTAACTTTCAGTCGATATGGTTTCGTCAATTCTGAATTCTCAAGGTTTTGTCTACTTATGGATGTACATATCGTCGCTTGTTTGACTAAGTGACGTATATGACATTTTTTCTACAAATACGTTGATTAGACAGTTCGACGCGTCTTTGAAAGTAGATAAAAGCTACATTCAAAATTTCAGATACGTAAAAATGTCAGATACGTCACTTAGTGAAACAAGCGACGATATAACAAGCCGCGAGTTTAATTTTGGAACGAGCCGATATTTTTCCCACCTAAAGCTTTCAATAGACTAGCTAGATGCAGCATTAAGTCGCTCAGTAATCTCTCTGCAAGCCGCCGGCTTTCAGTACCAAGGTGTATGTTATGTGATAAGCCGGTTCTGGTCTGCTGAGCTTACAGTCGCGTCACAAAACACAGCTTTGTTTTGGGGTCGCGTGTAGTAAGTCACTAAATTGCACGGAGATACTGTGGTTCTATGTAGAAGGTGAAGTTATGAGTATTTTTCTGTGATTGGTATTTTGCTTAAAGTAGTTATAAGTAATGCAAGCTTGCTAACAATGAACCATATGGAAGCTTTTTTGCTGAACATTGCATCTTCCTCTTTCTCGCTTTAGCTTTCTTTTAGTCGCAGTGGGCTAAGGTGCACACCGTAAAATTATTTCTTCACTTAATATCTCTTTTTTTTTTTTTTTTTTTTTTTTTTTATGTGATTGAATGACGTGACGAGCTAGTCGTTCACCTGATGTTAAGTGACACGGCCGCCCATAACAGTTGCAGTGTCACCCGGAACTTTAAAACAATAGTTTCGCGCGACACTGCACTGCGCACGTCATCCTGAGACATCACCCAGTCTAATAATCAGATTACTAGACTGAGTGATCAGATCATAAAGTCTCATTTGCCCAGTAATTTCACTAGCTACAATGCCCTTCAAACCGGAACACAGTAGTGCTTGCACACTACTGCTTGGCGGCAGAATAACTGGCAAAGCGGTGGTACCTACCTAGACGAACTTTGCAGAAAAGTCCTACCACCTAGTGCAGATATTATGCAGGTATTATGATTATGCGGCCACACAATTGGCCTTAGGCTCAACGGTCGTAGATCCACCTCAACGTGCGGGACTGGACTGTTCTACGCTCCATTTTCTAACTGACCCTTTGTGACTAAAGTACCAGCCATTCCTCCAATAAAAAATGAGCTGTCAAACTGAAGCAGCTAAACCAGGAGTAGCACTGGATTATTAGCGTGTTATGTTATGCCACCAAGCAAACGCTAAAGTAGGTCCCCAGGGTAGGCTAGGTAAGTAGGTAAGGGTGGGTAGGTAGGTAGGTGGGGCCTTTTCTTTTGTTTATTTCAAAAAAGAAATAGGAAATGATAATAACATGATTTGAAGAATTAGGCCAAAAGTCGACCTGCAAAGTCAATGAATATTTTTACAACAGAACTACATCCAAATAAAGCAAACGCTCGACAACACAGCTCAATGACAAGTTAAAAATAAATCAAAGTACTACTTCCAGTTGAAGAGATTCGATTAGGTACAGAGTAGAGCATAGTTCTGTAAGAAACTCTGGCCGTTTTGTATACCTATATTAAGACCTATAAATACTACGCTTTAACGTTTCTCGACAAAGGAAATAAGAAGCGAGATTTTAACAAGTACAGTTGCGAATACAAGTTTGAATGATCGAATACTTTTATCGATGTTCGAATTTCAAGTTTTCATCAGTACTTTCTATTTAGGATAGGAAATTATAGAGCTATATAACACAGTGAGTCGCACAACCGAAAATCGAAACTTCATAAAGTCGATGCACGCTCAATGCTTTACTTTTTACGGTTCCGTACTCACAAGGTAAAATCAGGACCCCATCGCGACTGAGAGCAAAAACAAGGCATATGCCTTATTTAAATGGTGCCGTTTTCCAGGCGTATATTTCATCGCATGCCTCCGGTCTCTGTTTCAAATTGAAGTGTACCCTTCAATGAAATCCTGAAATAGAAATAATAACATGTAAACGGAGCAATTTCAACTACAACTAATTATTCAATTAACCCACATTTTAGCAAATAAAAAGTAAAATTAAGGCTAAAAAGTTTATCATTCCAAAGTTGTATGAAACATAATTAAAACTGCCGCCAGAGAATCAGCTTCGCTATGCTAATAAGGCACAATTTATTACCGGGTGTAAGTAGGTATACAAAGTTGTAAATGTAGAGTTAGTTATACGGAATGATCAAAGATAAAATATCGCTTGTAGTTATTTTCAAATAATCATAATATTGTGAGGCTGGCGGTAGCTTTTCCTATCTATCTATCTATTATATAAAAGGCTTTGTCCTGACTGACTGACAGACAACGCACAGCCCAAACCGCTGGACGTATAGACTTGAAATTTGGAGGCTAGCTTCCTTTTATAACGTAAGCGCGTGCTAAGAAAGGATTTTGGAAAATTCAACCCCTAAGTGGGCGAAAAGGGTAAAAAACGTTTGTATGAAAAACCTACATTTCGTGACGTATCGTTTTGAAAACACATACACATACAAACAAGTATAAAAATAAAAGAAATGGTACCTTTTAGTTTTTCAAAATTCAACATTTAATAGCTATAAAAAAATTGTTGAAGTATGTATGAAAATTTAAAAAAAATTACCATATTATACTGAAATTCGGAATGTGTAAAGAACATACAAAATAAATAGATACGGTTCTTGGGAATTTCTGAATTTCATCCCTTAAGAGGGTTAAAATACAGAAAAAGTTCCCGTCGTAAGACGTTCTCGCACAGGCAAAACCGCTAATGCTATAATCTTCAAGTTCGAAGATATATTGATTCTATGACGTAGGGTTGTATAACGAAAGAGTTTTTGAAAATACAACCCCGAATGAGATGAACGGGTAAAAGTATTTGTATGATACACTTACATTTCGTACTGTATAGCTTTGAAACTTGGCACATACAAACAAGAATAAAATAAATGATATGGTACTTTACCCATAGTTTTTTTGAAATTCAACCCTTAAAGGGGTGGAATAAGTAGATAGTTTGTGTCAAACATAAAAAAATATGATCGTATTCCATCGGATAGTTCATTCAAAGTAAAAAATGGCATTAACAATATTTTTTGCCAGGAATGACATCACACATCAGCCGGAAGACGTCCACTACTGAAACAGGAATCCATAAAACGTCACTTTGGACGCTTATCATAGGGGGAGATTTGCCATAATCACCCCGCTTAGCAGGCGGCTTGGTGAGAATCGCAGAAGGTTTTAATGTACCGATCGAGGAGAATGCTGCTGCCCATTCCCTGGTTATTCCTTTTGCCGGCTTTTACGGCACCCACGGGAAAAGATAGTAATGGTCCTATTAGCAAAACGGGACCACACGGCCATGGATGATATAGGAAGGGTTGACACTTTCTGCATAGACGCAGCAGTAGTAGTATGCATATACTTCGTTCTTTGTTTAGATAATGCTTACATATTACTTTACATTTACGATAATACTTGCATATTTTTAAATAATATAAATACATCAAGGGAAATGTTACGGTGAACGGCCTGTAGATTTTTACGGGCATTCGAACATTTTTTCCGTGTTAATGTCAAGTATACATAAAACATTAAATAAAGTTCTTACCAGAGATCTAAAAAAAGCTTATTTCCTTCCTAACTCTTGCTACAATGTCACCATGAGAGGTCACTGCATGAGGCCACTTTAAAAAGATTAAAAAGATGGATAAGTAACCTCTTTATTTAGACGCTTTTTAAACGGCTCCCAAAATAGGAATCTTAAGTTAATTTTATGCTGGAAAATAAACGGTTTCTGAGGGATAGTCCACGCGGGCGAAGCCGCGGTCAGAAGCTAGTCTACCTATATAACACAAACACGTAACACTAACATGTAATAGGTATTTATTATTTACTCACCATCCTCTTTGCCTTTTCCTATTTGTTATTGGGGTCGGCTCCCAGTCTAACCTGTAGCGGCGAGCTACCAGAATTACACGAGCGACTGCCATCTGACCTCGCAACCCATAAGGAACCAGTAACAGGGATGGTTAGACCAGATGTCACATTCTATAAGGCTTCTGACTACCCGTAACGATTGCCATAGATGTTCTTATGACAACTGGGACCGACGGCTTAACGTGCTCTCCGAGGCACGGAGCGATGGATCGAAAACTGCACATAACTTACTAGATAAGTCATTGGTGCGGGGCCGAGGATCGAACCTGGTGCCGTAAGATTGCGAAGCGCACATGCTACTTCGTATTTTCAATTTACTATTGATGATAAAATCTTATTTGACCACACGATATGACAACGCAAGCTGTATTCAAAATACCTATCCAGTTCCACAACGCCAATCCAATACACACCCATAAACAAGCCACCAATAAATTGTAGTTAGGTACCTATTAAAAAACAAAATACATTAAAATACTAATAGATACTATTATTTATTCTGCGTTTAAACCTCTAAAGACTTAATAGGTAAGTAGTACGGATACTAATCCGTAGAAAACGTTGGCTACCTATTAGCAACACCTTATTAGTTCTGTTATTACTTATTGCACACACGTCAAAGAAAGTTCCAAAAGCTCTGATGATTCACTCTTCTCGCTGACTGTACTGGGTGAATCACTCGGAGAAAGTAAATATTGTGAAAGCAATGGGCACTCGCTCTTGCCAGTTACAAGAAACTACTCTCAGAATCATATTAAAATTAAATTTTACTACTTCGTGTCCTTTGAGAAAGGTTATAATTGGAGTCTAGAGAAGACTTAATTAATTGGTGTTTGATTACCTCTTCTTTCTATAGTGATTGTCGAGGTGTAATTTTGCTCTTTTACTGCAATACTGTGATCAAGTTTCTCGTTAGGGTTCCGTACCCAAAGTGTAAAACGGACCCTATTACTAAGGCTCCGCTGTCCGTCTGTCCGTCTGTCTGTCTGTGCGTCTGCCACCAGGATGTATCTCATGAACCGTGATAGTTAGACAGTTGAAATTTTCACACATGATGTATTTCTGTTGCCGCGAACGTGAATTTTTTTGCTCGTTTTTATAAATAATGGTACGGAACCCTTCGTGCGCGAGTCCGACTCGCACTTGGCCGGTTTTTTTACGTGTATGTTTACGTTATGGTAGACTAACCAGAGAAATGTTCAAATATGGATTTGTGGGCGGGCAGAATCAATGACTGAGTTGATCCACGCCTCACCAAAAAATAAGCCATTATAGTTTTCTCAATCAATAGCAACTTTAAAAGGGCATCATGAGAACCTGTTCTTCTTTTAAAGCAAGTCCTCTCTCTCTCTTTTTATAAAATGCAGCTACAAAGAAACTAGACGATTGTAGAAGCTTATAAGATAATTGCCAGTATATTTTTCCTTTCAAAACAACTTGACATTAAAAAGTGTACATACATACATTTGCCTAATCAAATTTTACCTGATAAAACTAAACAGAAAATAATAATACTATAATAATACATACAATTCGTATCATATTTTAATTCTGTTAAAATATCAGATATTGCCATTTATAAGGACTCTTTTACTACCATACATGCAGAAAATGAGGAGCAAAAAAGTGGAGGAATAAATTCCCCATATCTCCCAAATCAGCCTTCGGATTTTGACAAAAGAGGTATCGTTAGATTTTTCTTAGCCCCGGAAGTGATAAGGGTTACGTGGCGTCAAGAAATTGGCGGCCGCTAGGGGCTTTATTGACATAGCTTCATGCGTCGCATTATTATAGAACGATTTGTCTACAAAACCACTTAAAATGGATATGTTATTAATCCTCTTGTAAAAATACAAAGCGAAAGTAAAAAACTCCTCGATTAGCATCTACACGTGGACCTATAAATGATGCCAGCATGTTGGGTACGCTACCTACCGGTAGTGGGCTGGAGCATTTGGACTGTCTAGGTCATCGCGGCTAGTATACAATCCAAATGTTCTTTGTAGTAGATAGTAAAGCTAGTTTATTAGTTTTATTATTGTAGTAGTTAGTTTAAAGAATAAAGGCACATTGCCCGTTAAAAAACCCTATAAAAATATCTACATTTTATTTATGAATGTCATTGCAAATTAACTGTTTCAGTTTTGTTTTATACGATCCATCCATCGATTAACAGCTTGTATAATATATTTAGCTTTTTTAACTCTATAAATTGAAGTATAGCAGCCTATCCGTTACAGTTTAATTTATTTCAGCTGAACTGAATTCGGTAAACAAATTTAGTGTAATCCCCGAGCGCCGCCGTGAAACGCTGTCGGCTTTTTGGTGCAATTCCGCGAGCTCTGGCACAGCCAATTTGGCTCCCCGCAGCCAACAGCCGGCTAGTTTTGTCTACAACAGCGGGAATAGAAACAATTACATCTATATGCCGACTGGGAATTTGGTTGGTCTTAGGGTTCCGTAACAATTTCAAAAGACGGAACCTTAATTAAAAAATTGTAGTCCTCCTAAGTCGATACAAAATGAAACAAAAATATTTAGTTTTATTTTTAGCAGAGTAACACTCCAACAGATATTCTTATTTCATTTTGTATTTTCCTGGAGGTCACGCCTGAGTCAATAAATTCTCAACTCAATTCAGGGTACACAGTTGTCTTGGAACCTTGCTTTGCATAAACTCTTAAAGCTATAGCACAAGTAGCAAAAACAATTAGTTTCCTTGGTACCACTGCCAAGCTATCACTTCATACGTCTTGTATGAAAAAAATAGTTAATTATAATTGAGTTTAAGTAGAAATAAATAGGGTGGGTAAGTTTGTCGGGTAAGTACTTCACTCTAGGTATATATATTTTTGGATGATCAAATTTTTTTTTTCTTTTTTACTGACTTACCTGAAGTTCGATCTATAATTATTATTGTTCTGTCTTCGTCGAAGAGATTTATTTAATTTACTTGTAGCTCTGACTACGCCTCATCCCATAAGTATGGCTAGACTAAGGCACCGGTGTTTAGCGAGATGGTAAATCGTAGACAGAGTACTCTCTGTGGTGAAAGCTAGTGCGACCCCGTCTCGCCCCATCGGTGACGGACGGATCGCGAGAGGTATTACTGGGTTCGAGTCCCACATACCCTCTGCCATCACCCTCAGGGAAGAGCAAGGGCATTTTCCTCCCTAAAAAAAGGCACAGACGTTTAAAAAGAACCGGAACCCTCAGGAAGAGGGTAAATTCTTCTTGTCCTTTTATTATAATTGTTGTTTGCAGTCTGAGTTCTACCGATAACATTTTTGTTGATAGAGAACTGTCACGTAAAGCCTTATAAATGAGTTTTTCTATTTATCTGTGTTATGAATATTTTGTTGTTCAATATTTTGGTACGTAGGTGAATAAATGTTTTTGTATTTTCTGCTTTACTAGACCTAAAAGTGCTCTCAAGATATGCCAAAGACTGAGGTCTTGGGCTGTTCTCATCACTATGTCATAAGCACAACTCACGGTCTCCACTCAAGAGCACGGCTACTTCAGTAATAGTAATTTTTGCGGCTAATATGAATTCCACATCCACCGCCTATCCATGCACGCTTGGTGGATAATTAAGTTACCAATATTTACTCTCTTCCTAATGGACGACACGACGATAGGACATAACGATAGACGGTAAACTAATATCAGATAATTATACTAGCTCTAATGTTTAGTCAATACTGTCTAGTAACTCCTATTGTCTTAGAAGTATTACAAAGGTCATGGTGAAGGTCAATGCCAAGTATAGAGTCCCCTCACCTCATGTCCAAGGCTGACCAAGCAAGTAAGCCAGTAGAGTACTAGTGAACGTGATTCCTGGTGAAACAAAAGACGAAAACGTGTTGCTCTCACAGACCTAGAATATTTTCGATGATTGCTCTCATTATTTAGTTGGTTCATTGCTGTGATTGGTCAATTTGACCGTTTCAAACGTTCAATTTGATTTCCTGAGTTGTGATTGGCGCATGCCGAAACACGCATAGTACCTACTACATAGTGTACGTATAGTGTGTTTGGCGACTGATGAATGCGCTGTTCATATTGGTCAGCTCATTGCTCGTGATTGCTGAATTTGACAGTTGCACACGTCCGACTAGAACTCCTGAGCTATGATAGCCGCATATTACACACATAGCGTGTTATTGTCGACTGAAGAGAAGCAGTATTAGCAGTTAAGTAGATCATAGTCTTTGGGATGTTCAAATGTCGTGGAAAGGTCACCTTGATTCCCTTGCTTGCGTGGACGAGACGGGTTATGAGGATACGTGGAGGTGGTTTCAATTGAAGAAACTAATTTACTGGGCTGCGTTTTTTGTAGGAAAGTCTCTATCATTATCATGATTATCATCATCATCTGGAAGACGTCCACCACTGAACATATAGGTATAGGCCTCTTCCATAGAACGCTAATTTGAGTGGCTGGAATTACTGTGTTAATGTTGTTTTTTCGGAAGCCAGACCTTTGAGTTACATATCTAAATTGTTCATTTAAATTCTGATAATTTACCGGCTTGCGCCATAATTTATTTCTTAACCGGCGCCGCCCGTGCCATCACGTTCGTCTTTGAGATAAACCTTATAGTCCTTTCCGTAGCTTACAAATCATGGTTGATATTTTATTTGCCTCCAACTCACATTAACATTGGATAATTTCACAATACTACGGTAACGGTAGGTATTTATGATATCACAGTGTAGTAATGTGATATCTAATCATGTTACTAAACTGTGCTGATGTCTCAGGATAACGAGCGCAGTGCCAGTGCTATGCAAGACTTTATAATTTAGAATACTGGCGTCTTTTATTATCGGAGGCCAAGACTCACTTTGGGTGGTTGTGTCATCCTAGTTAGAGGCTTCGTTAGAGGCACGGGAACTGTTACAGAGAGCCATGACGTTGAACGACTATCGTCTCATCATTCATGATTAACTCATGGTGCTTTTTATCCCTGGAAAGTTTCAGGTGTAACCGCAGAGCATCGATAGTACTCCTGCAATAAAATATTGTCATGTCCAAAGTTCCGAGCTCCACGACCCATTACAGGCGGGACAGATTGTTAGAGCACCTGCTGACATTCCGTCAACGAAACGATCCCATAAAAAATTATATCGCTCGTGACATTCTGCCGAGATACCCCTGTGTACAACTGTACAGCCTGCTTTATAGGGAAGAGGATGGGCAGTTCAACAGCCTCGGCTGAATGCTCGGTATTTACTTTCCTTAGTTATGCCGATTGCTTGCACCCCGGTTAGTACGGACAGCAGACAACATTATCTTTCCCCTGTTTTACTCTACTTGACAAGTAAGCAAATATGAAGAAAGTGACATAAAACAGGGACAGACAATTTCGTCTACCGTCTGTCCTAACCGAGAGTAGTGAGAAAGAAAGCCTAAATAAATGAGATTAAAAATCAGAAATTTAGTTTTAATCTCATTTATTTAGGCTTGCTCAAGGAAGTTGAACGTATATTCTCTTGCTATTATTTAACATTAAGTACTTTGTGATTTAAATGCTTAGAACCATAGAACAATGACTATTTTAGTTTTTTTACTTTGACTTGTGAAAGTAAAATTAGCACTTTCACAAGTCAAGAACTATTTAAGTTTGAGTTCGGAGCTTCTATGATAGATAAGATTGGTATAACGAGGTGATCCGCCCAAAGAACCAAGGTCACTAACATAGATGAAAGGATTAGCAAGGTGGCAGTGGGCTGGTCACATCTATAGACGGATAGATAACCGTTCGGATAAACGAGGCCCATATTAGAATCAGAATATCTAGCAAAGCTGCTACCTAGATACCTCTTGCAAAAAAGTCGTAAAACCTTGTACCCATAAGTCTAGTCTGAAATGTAGAAGAAAACTTTCCTATTAATTAAACTAGGATCTAAAGAAACCTAGACCGCCACTGTCGCCATAAACAGCTGAAAAACGAGCAGAAAATAGAAGATTTAATAACCGCATTTGTATAAGTAGCCTGTTGATATATGCCCTCGGCACGAGGCGGATGTGTCCTGCCTTCGTGATGTTACTTCCGGCGCGCCCCCGCGCCACATTAGCGCTGTTCCGCCGGAAGTGGCTAGCGGTGTAACCTCCTCCGTAGCGTAAGTGTAACAAGGAAAGTAAGCAATGTTTAACAAAGTTGCTTGAGTTTTGGATACAATTACTAAATATTATACTGTTTTTGACTTATTAAAATAAAAAAGTTTAGAGCATCTGGTTCTCACATAAGAATCGAAACCCGTGAAACTCGTCAAGACAATCATTATATTTAAAAAAAGTATATTGCCGTCGCACTGCGCCAAGTCTCCCCCGTGGAGTGTGAAAGAGATAGCTCCATAATACCAATAAATACCATCATAATAAAACTAAACTAATTCAATTATATTTTGCATTAAAAACTTAAAGAATGAGTATGACTAGGTGCCTTTTATTTTTTTAAATGTTAATAATAATAATAATCTCTTCGAATTTATCTGGTAGTCCTTTGATGACGGTGGTCATAACGGGGCTTTTTTGGGATTTTTGAAGCGTCGTATTTCCTTTTTGTAATTAGTTTCTGCAAAAATCTAGTGGCAGGCACATGCCTACTGTAGCCTTGATTTTTCAAAGAAAAAGTAATAGTCTAGAGGCGCAATCCAGGAAGGAAATGAGGGAATAAGTTTTCTATGCAGAATCTCAGCTCGGATGTCATCTTAACACAAAAAGTACCTAATAATAATATGGGTAACTAGCTGACTCGCCCGGCTTTACGCCTTACCTCAGTCTAAAGGAAGAGAGAAGGAAGAGGGAAAAAGATAAACGGCGAATGTGAACCTTTTACCTTCATCCATTCATCCTTTTCCCTTATCCTTTACTGAAGTGTGAAGATTCTGTTTAATTTGTTTTATCATGCATGCTCAGCATTGCCTATATAATGAATTTAATTATAAAACCTAATTAGCATAATAAATAAATACTAATAGAATTTTCTCTTTTTGAGTCTGTTAAAAACACTACCGCTCTAACCCCTGGTTTCTGGTACGTTTGTTAAAGTTAAACTCTTGTCAACTTTGAAATACTGAACGCTAATTGGTTACCTGTTGATCGTCAACCAATGAGCGTTCAGTATTTTAAAGTTGAAAAGAGTTTAACTTTAACAAACGTACCAGAAACCGAGGGTAACTCTCCAAGAGCAGAAAGCAAAATAAGGAAAAAGGCTAAGTATGGGAGCATATAGTATCTACCTTAGCACCACCAACCGTTAAGAATTCCTCCCTCGCGAGTCCCGTTTGCGGTGAAACCACCGCTAAAGTAATGATGTATAATGTAACCAAATTGCACAGTCCAATCCTATGATTACAGTATGCAAGCGAACGCGAGCAAACGCTCACAAACATGGGCATACCCAGAGGGGGGCAGGGGGGGGGCGGCTGCCCCCTCCGGAATCCAAATGCCTACCTATCGTTGTCGAAAAAAAGTTATAAAAAAGTTAAACAACAATAGTAATCAATATGAAAAATTAAATTTTGATGGTACCTTTTTGAGATACACTGGGCGTGGGCACAAGTTTACGTTGTTTATGTAGTCAGCCAAGTCACCAGCGTTGCCTCTACGGGTAATACTTTTTATGGGTAACTGCCAGGTTTCTACCCGGTTGTGCAAGGAGCGCTGATAAAAGTGATGATTTTACGCGCTCGTTTCGCTTGTGTTGAGATAATTTTGATGATGAGTGTACGATTTTTAGAGTAGGTTGTAGAGTTGATAGTTTAGAGTAGGACTAAAATTACTAAAAAATAATTTGAATTATTTTAAGCAAATAAAATTATAACGTTCTACTTTTTTATATGATTGATAGGTTACAAGATTGCTGAATTGTATTTAACTTTAGCACTCCTTTCGTGCTTTACTGGTATTTGATATATCGGCTACATTAGAACTTTAGCCACTTTTTGCCACTTTTTGCCACGTTCAAGGCTGCTCCAAATATCAAGAGACATGGGAGAAACAAGCTTCAATGCAAGTTTTGCGCTTTAATTGCACACTGTGATCAATTTCTCAAGTGGCCATACTATACGTATTTTCTGAAATACAAGATGGCAAAATAACGAACTTTTTTTTCGCTTCGCTAGCGCTATTAATATTTATGCTTTGTTTTAATACATGACCAGCACGTTTGAACGTACGTTGCACGTATTTTCTGAAATATATAATGTGGCAAATGCAGAAAATTTTTCGCGCTCGCTTCGCTCGCGCTATTAATATATGTGGTTTGTTTTAATGCATGACCAGCACGCTTGAATACACGTTGCACTTATTTCCTTAGATATAAAATGTGGCAAATACAGAATATTTTTCGAGCTCGCTTCGCTCGCGCTATTAGTATTTGTGCTTTTGTTTTAATACATGACCAGGACGCTTGAATGTACGTTGCACGTATTTTCTGAAATATAAAATGTGGCAAATACCGAAAATTTTTCGCGCTCGCTTTGGTCGCGCTGTCCCTATTTGTACTTAATTTATTTTAATTTATAAACAGCACGCCTGTACTGACATAAGAGACAAAATCTACTCCAGCATCACGTTTACAAGATATGCTTTCTAGATTGGTGGCGCCGCCGCCAGAGGGTTGATCTGTAGTTATGACTTGGCTCTAGGTCTATTCAGTGGTATTAAAAAAATCGTGGGAACCCGGCATGAGAAATTTCAGGTTTGCCCTGGACTAAAAGCTGGGTACGCCCATGCTCACAAACAAAGCTAAATTGGGGATAACAACTGTACTTTGTGTTACATTTACTGTGAGAGGGTTCTTTTTTAGGGTTCCGTACTTGTTTTAGTAAAACGGGACTTGTGTGTTTGTTATTTGTAGCGATAGTCACAGAATATTAAATGAGTCTTGTACCTACTACGTACGATAACATACCACTATGTTAGACTAATTAAAATATTGTAAGTCAGTGATCATACCTAATAAATTTTGGATGTAGTTGTTTCTTATATTATAAAGACAAAACGGGCCTCCTCACACATAAAAATTTATCAAAATATATTTTGGACTAACCTCCACTTTTCGACAAAGTTACATTGGCCGTGGTCACGACGGGACTGACTTTGACTCGTTTTGACTTTATAATCGCGAAAGTTTAAAAAGTGTTAGTTGTTTCTTACATTAAATTTGACCGAATAGAATGGCAAATCTTGGCATGGCAGGACTTTAATATAATTTGTCAAAATGTATGCTAACTGAAAGAAAATTATTGAATTTGAAATCCACTACTTACCCAAACAAAAACCAATTATAACTATTTTGTATGGTTAATAGGACTTTCAAAATACATACAAAACTAAGTAAGCTCTGACCACAGATATTATATATCTACTATACTCTGGTTAATGATCCGTATTAGAAAGGAAGGCCCATGATAATAGCGGTTAACTAAGCCATAAAAGAAAAGAACACAAAGAACTACAGGAAAAACTTCAAAGAGCGTTCAGATCATTATTTTAGGAAAAAATGTTGATCTCTAAAAACTCTAATATTATATAGTCTTTATAGGCGTCCTTCATAATATTTAGTATATTCCACAGCTAGCTGTTGTCCGCGACTGTGAAAGCGGGTTTTACAATTTATTTTGATAGAAAGTTGTCGTTAATTCCTTTTTCAACACACTTGCTCAAAAAATGCATTTACAAAGCCTGTATACATTGTTCGAAAGTTAAACATTACGCACCATACAACGGAGCGTGCCATCCTTCGTTGTATAGCGCCGTGCGTAACCTTTACGGTTTTTTTTTTAATTTCAATAAAACATATCTATGAATTTCACTAAGGAGTTTTACATTACGAGAATAAATAAGCTGAATGATTGAAACTCCTTGGAAGCGTTTTTGCTCAATACGTTTGTCTCACTTTAATATTAAAGAGAAAATGAAACTACAAATGTAGTTCTAATTTTCACCACACGCACGTGGCGCCATTTGCATTGTAAATGCGCGCCATTTTAGCCCATTTTCATGTTAGCTTAGGAATATCAAAGATTGTTGGTTGCGACTTTCCCGCCAATAAACAAGAATTCGTTTCATTACCTATTGTACTGTTTTCTCGCAAATGTGTTGAAAAACGTTGTATCATAAATAACTATTATGATATTAGGGCGGTAAGTTGGTTTTTACAAACGAGTAGACAAATGTTACCTTACCATAGTCACGAGTTTGTAGAAACCAATTTCCGCGCGTATATCATACAACGTTTTTCAACACATTTGCGAGAAAACAGTACAATAGGTAATGAAACAAACTTGTTTATTAGCGGGAAAGTCGCAACAAACAGTTTTTGATGTTTCTAATTAATATGAAAATGGGCTAAAATGGCGCGCATTTACAATGCAAATGGCGCCACGTGCTTGTGGTGAGAATTAGAACTACATCTTTAGTTTCATTTTCTCTTTAGTATTAAAGTGAGACAAACGTATTGAGCAAAAACGCTTCCAAGGAGTTTCGATCATTCAGCTTATTTATTCGCGTAATGTGAAACTCCTTGGTGAAATTCTTATATATGTTTTATTGAAATTAAAAAAAACCGTAATGGTTACGCACGGCGCTATACAAGGAACGATGCGGTAAAATAGGTACTTAGGTGAGAGTACCTATTTTACCGCACGCTCCGTTGTATGGTGTGTAATGTTTAACTTTCGAACAATGTATACATGCTTTGTAAATGCATTTTTTGAGCAAATGTGTTGAAAATAACTATTACAGGGTTTAAGCTATTTTTATACCAAGTTTCCAAAACGGTTCAGCCATTTAATATTTAAAATAATAAGTAAAACGTTTTATTTTCCTAGTTTAGTCATTGAAGGGTAAATAACATAGAGACAGAAAGAGCTTTATTTCAATAGGAGTCATCACCCATCTTTGCCTTTTCCCGTTTGTTGTTGGGGTCGGCTCTCAACTAACCTGTAGCGGCGAGCTACCAGAATTACACGAGTGACTGCCATCTGACCTCGCAACCCATCAGGAACCAGTAACAGGGATGGTTAGATCATGCGTCAGATTCTATCAGGCTTCTAACTACCCGTAACGATTGCCATAGATGTTCTTATGACAACCGGGACCGACGGCTTAACGTGATCTCCGAGGCACGGAGCGATGGCATCGAAAACTGCACATAACTTACTAGATAAGTCATTAGTGCAGGGCCGAGGATCGAACCCGGTGCCATAAGATTGCGAGGCGCACATGCTACCGCTACGCCCCCATCGCTCTATTTAAATAGGAGTATGGAATTTAAATTTCTATAATGATAAATGCAAGTGAATGGCAAAGCTTCACACTTCACATCAGAAGTTTCCTAAAAAAGCTCAGAAAGTTCTCCGTATCATTTACCTTGCCGAGTTTCTGTCGCGAAATGACAGCATCACCAACGTATAGTTCTGCCACAGAATAAATAACAGTACAAATTTTAGCGACATTTTCGTGGGAACGCTATTACACTACATTTACCCCAAAATAAATAAAAAATAACCGCTGGGGATACCGGCGCTTTTTTGTCACGAAAGCCATGACATAATGTACGAATAGTTTGGTATTCTACTCGGTAAATTCAGTTAGGAAATGGCTCTTGGGTCCCTATTCTCGGTCTCCAGATTTTGTGCTGCATTGCAAAAACTAAGCGACCTGAATTTGACAGTTCTTTCCATTGCTCACTTTCAGATAAAGACGGCAACATAGTAGCGATTCGGTTTTGTTTCTAACAGATAAATAACAAGAGCACCGATAGATGTTTTTGTATGATTTTTGCGCGCATTTTGTGTTTTTAAAATTCGAATCTTTCTATTCAATAATTTTCTCGTCAAGAATTGAGGATTTAACCACAGATCTGCCCGAATTAAACCTTCTTGATACTGCCAGTCCACTGAAAATTCATTAATACCACAGACTACCTAATAAAAGATACCATTAATACATTAATACTTCTTCATTTTCTCGTTCGCCAACCTCTTTTTTAGAATAATTGCACTGTCCAGCACCAAAGAGTATATAACCAATACATTGTCCAGCAACGCGACTGCATAAAAAATGGATGGAAAACACTTTTTCTCTAATTTTCAATGAATGACGTGACGAGCTAGTTACCGCCACCGAGAACTACATTAATACGCGAAAAACTAATCTTTTCTAAGCCTTTTAGCTGTTTTTCTTGCATTTTCCTCACTGTAGTGAGGTGAAAAGTTGTGTGTTGCACTCGGCAGCAAAGTTTTTCTGCGTCTCGTACCTTTGAAACCTTCGCTTGCTCAGGTTTCAATTCAAGTACTCGCGCCAAAAACCAACATTGCAGCCTTGTATAACAAATAACTATTGTCAGCACACAAGTATTGACGGCCGAAACCCGAAACCATATAATCATCATTCAAAATATGTTTGAAATATTGTATAGTAACGTAGGCATGTAACTAAAACAGAAAAGCCAATTTACAATCTCACTCATCTAATATTTACAATAATTATCATAAACAAATCCCATACAAATAGCATGGTTCAGTTTCGGTGAAAATAATTGAACCCAACTAATTCCTATCATTGCTAATAATATGGTTGGTATCTACAACCGATTCCAACGATTCGTGTCTCGAAGCACGGTCTCAAATTTATCCTTATTCTACCTCACCAAATGATAGCATAGAAAAACGCAATTTTCACTCCTATTCCTGAAGCCATACAGGCGCTTATTGCATGAAGTTTCACGGTATATCAGACGAATTTTCTGAAACAGTAAACGCAAAGCTCAGTTGAAACGCTAATATGGGAAAAGCTACGTGTAAGTTATGAGGATTACGTGAATCGAATTTAATGGTTCTTGGTATTTTTAGTTTTAATTAAATTGCAAAGTAGGCTGATGAAGATGACAATGGTTTAAAAGCAACAGAGCTCATTTCAATTTCCTTGGATCGGAAGAATTACTAAATCTTTTTTGGATGGCTTACTTACGACTTTAAATAGGAAACTCATAATAGCTCTTAATTATAATTGTCATAGTCTTGCTGTGGCAAGTGCTTCACAATCACCACAGCACGGTGCGGAGATAGATCGTTTTGGATTTGGACCGTCGCCAGTTTGATTTCAGTGCAATCGTACCTGGAATTAATCCTACAGCAGTGTAGGATAGTTTGACATTTAATGGTAGATACCTATAGCACATAGAAGTTGGAATTGTACTTAACTGTTAGAATGATCCATCAAGAAAAGATTACCAAACTAATACTACTTTATACTTATATATAGTAGTTTCAACGTCCTTATCAATAGAAGATCATCACCAGCCTGAATACGCTCCACTGTTTAACGTAGACCTCTCCCATAGACGCCGTTTTGACCGGCTAACTTGTTTCTTGCATCAAGCGGCTCCCTGCGGTTCTAACTATAAGTCACGAGTCCACTTAGTAGGAGGGTGGCCTACGCTAGATTTTCCGGTTCGTGGTTACCATTCGAGAAGCTTTCTGCCGTCGATTCTGCGAGTGATAATATGGCCTGCATTTTAAATTGCTAATATTGAAAACTATGTTGATAACTTTAGTTCTCTTGTGGCCATAAATATTTAAGAGCAGTCATTATTTTGATCTTTATTTTTAAATTTTTGGTTGCTCTGCCACAAAATTTAACACCAATCAACCTTTCATCGTTTTGGGGTGTGACTCAAGTTGTAAGTGGAAAGAGGAATACTGTCACTACTGAATTTGTGTAAATAATCCAATATGATACACCTGTAGCATTATCTCTTGTTACTTTTAAATAGTGCCTTTCTTTTTGTTGTGATTTGTCTTGTTTAAATGCATACTTGTAAAAATGTAATGTTGTGTGATGTCTTGAATATATGTATTTTCTTTCTTTCTTCTTTCTAAATTATCGTTATTTTCTCGTCTGCACTGCCCTCCAACATTCTTACAATTTGAGCCCTGAAACTATAGACAGAAAAGTCTGGAATGCATTTCTGGTTTGAGGTGGGTCGCCATTGGTGGCCAACAGTAAAAGATTGTGCAGTTGGCAGCAATGTGCTTGAGTTATACACCAAGCACAAACAACTCCTGCGGCGATTAGCGTACGCAGCATCTTGGGGCCGGAAAGTTGGCTAGTTGCTGTTTTGGAGTTATTCTTTGTTTGGTTTGTCGAGGGCCTCCTCATAGTTTCCTTTGATGTCACGGCTCGATTTAGAGACACGAGGCCGAACCCCACCCTGAAAGAGTCTCAAGCGCTAGCCGTTGCGTCGTTAGGTTAGTGGTTTAGGTTTAGTCTAGGTCTACTACGTAGGTAGCGGTTCGTGAGTTCGAGGCCCAACCTGCATAAATGTAGACAATATGGCAGGTAAGTAGTAGTAGGTACATATAAACGTGATACTCTCCAGTTTTTCCTACTAAATTAAATATGTGAGCCAAAAACACAATGAACACAAATAATGGTTGGTTAGCTATTAACTCATCATAACTATTTGTCTATTTAGCCCATAATATGTGTTAGATTTTTAGGCTTCTGCACAACTCTTATGTATTTACCTACATTCCTGATATTTTTTACTGCACCTTGACATATTTTCTCCACTCTATGCCACCTCTCTGTCTTTGTCTCTTGATACTTAGCCACCAATTTTTTTTACCATCCTTTCAACCTGTGTTAGAAATCATTCTTCTCCGATCAAGTTAGTTTTTTTGTGTTTGTACACTTGCTCCAACCGCCTTAAACTTGCACCACAAATAAAATCCTTTCAACAGAATGTAAAATCATTTCAATTATGAAACATCATTGGAAGGCTGTTCGAGGGGCTTTGTAAAGGAAAACGTTTTCAAATTAAAGGTCATTTTGTATTTTCGCTGTTGAATCAATAATCACCTATTTTAAAATACAATATTGACCATGATCAAGTATTCATCAGAGGGTTCAAAAAGAATATGCGAATAAAAAACATGGACTTTTTATAAAAGTAATACCAAACCCATCGCTACATTAGACAGGGGGAAATCGATTCAACCAAAACGTAGTACAAAATGACCAAACAATATAGGAAAAACTTTTAAAACCTGTTATCTAGTAACATATACTCTTCAACTTGAGAAACGAGCACTAGAATACATACTTGAGTTATTTCTGTCACGAACATGACCTTCACCGAAAGCTCAAGCTGAAGGGTTCGAACCTACACTATCCATAGATCGCAAGTCAACGTCTAGTCGCTACGCTGACTTGCGCTATGAACGGTTCAAGAATTTTCCGTGACACTAGAAAACATATAGGTAACTTACACAATACTACCTACTACGTACAATTTAAAAGCGAAGCGGTGAAGTTATCGTGGAATAAATTTTAATGCGTTAACTACACTAAGGTAACAAATAAATTAGGTAGGTACATAGACGGTAGGTGGCTTCGCCGTCATCATCATCAACAGCCTGAAGAGGTCTAGCGCTGAACATAGGCCTCCTTCACAGAGCGCTATTTTGAGCGGCTGCTCGCCTCCTGCATCCATCGGCTCCCCGCGGTTTTCACCAGATCGTCGGTTCACCCTATACGCTGCGTCTTCCGGTTCATGGTTGTCACAAACCAATGGATTAAAACAACAACCCTGTGAAGTGCACATCGTTGACCGCGACACCTAGCGTTCAGTGGCGTACCTAACTATTCCAAGGAACCATATTTTAAGCTAAACCACAAAACAATACCGACTCGTGCAAGAAGGTTAATTCCTCAATTCAGATTCGCGCCTAACTTCACATTCACAGAGTAAATAGGTACATCTCATTCGATGATTCTCTCAAAGTAGGTACTCTCGTTTCCCTCTACTCACATCCATCGGCTCCCCGAGGTTTTAACCAGATCATCAGTCCACCTAATAGAGGGCCGGCCTACGCTGCGTCTTCCGGTTTGTAGTCGTCACTCGAGAACTTTTCTTTCCCATCGGCTGTCAGTTCTACGAGTAATGTGGCCTGCTCATTGCCATTTCAATTTGCTAATTCCAAGAGCTATGTCGGTCACTTTTGTTCTCCTGCGGATCTCCACATTTCGGATCCTATCTCGCAGGGAAATACCGAGCATAGCTCTCTCCATAGCTCCTTGCTTGACTTTGAGGTACTTAGCTTAGTTCCTAAAAATTGTCTTAATATGTTTGCAGCCAGTGGGCATGCGACCATAGCTTAGTTGAAAGAGCTTCTAATCCAGTGAGTTGTATTGGAAGGTGTGGGTTCAAATTAGGAGTTATAAATTTTTATGGAGTAGTTTTAAAAACGATTGTTTTAACACAATCGTTTTTGTCGTTTCGTTTTTTAAAAACATGAAAACGGAGTTATAAGGACAAAACAAGGATACTAAACTAAAGAAGGGCTAGCTGACCGGCCCTGGCTTCGCACGGGTTTATCCGTTTTACGCCAATTCATCCTTTTCCCTTATCTTTTCCCCCCTCCCTTCTCTCTTTCCCATAGTACAGGATAGGAGTGGCTTTGGACCTAATACTGAAGGTTGAATGTCTGTAATTTCTGAACCACAAAACCGACGACATTAAAATATTCACGGGAAAATATTTAAAGTATCCCTTTCTAGCAAAAAAAAAAATGAAATCGGAACACGTCAACACATTAATGAATTACAACTAAGTACATATTTTTACGTTCACTCCCTCTCCCGAGGGAACCCTGCTGAGTTTTGGGATTAAAAGTATCCTAGCCTACCTTATAATATGAACTTATTTGAATATATACAGTAGTTTCGGCGTGACGCTCAAACAAGATACGGACAGACAGACAGATAGACAAATATTTAAAAATGTCAGTGCTGGCTCCAGTATCGATTATAGAGAGCTCTCCAAAAAAAAGTTCAAAATATCTTCACTGTATAGAACTGTACCTGTTACAGTTTCATTATAATTATAAGTATAGATATAGACAGCTCTACGGGCAAAATCACGGACAATAGCTATCTTCAAAATGAATAAACAACTGAAACTCGGGACTGTTATTAGTCCCAAAAGTTTTCATTAGATAAAGAGTCCATAAAGCCCGCGAAGCTCAAAGAATAACATCCTGATAGGCAACTATACTCCATCCATTCGACATTTCCAATTTCCGGCACAAAGGCGCGATAATCGCCAGCAGGGTTCAATTAGTCCCGCAGACGGACCGGCTGAACCTTTCATATACTTAGGGCTGTCAATTCAGACAGAATATGTCTGTGATTCGGCATGATACATTGAATTTTGTTTTTAGTCGTTTTTCAACCGAACCAAATGGGGGTATTAGAACGTTTTTAAATGTATACTATACGCGTTATTTTAGGAAAACGAGTAGATTTCAGAATCATTTCATTATGTTCAATATGTAGCACTACTTGTGAATCTATAAACAACAATGTGGATTGCAAATAAACAATTGAAATTCAATTGATATTAAAATAGTCAAAGAGAATATTAGGTAAAACGATTTAAGTTATGCTATTTTTATTTACTTAATAATTAAACACTGATATTTTTGGCGATTTTCTAACGCCAAACTTAAGAACTGATGATTGTAAATTTCAAGTCTTTATACTCATTTCTTTCTCCACAACAACATCCTTATTAAAAGTACTGAAAAATGCATGGTTAAGATATTATTATTGTAGCGTGCGTGATCCAAAATACCCGGCCAAGTGCGAGTCGGACTCGCGCACGAAGGGTTCCGTACCATTATCTATCCTTGTCATCTAGTGTTGAGCAGCAGTACTATTTAAAGCAGCGCGCTCGATGACTCATCTGGTAAAGAAGCAAAAAATCACGTTTGTTGTATGGGAGCCTCCTTAAATATTTATTTTATTCTGTTTTTTAGTATTTATTGTTATAGCGGCAACAGAAATACATCATCTGTGAAAATTTCAACTGTCTAACTATCACGGTTCGTGAGATACAGCCTGGTGACAGATGGACAGACAGACAGACAGGGGAGCCTTAGTAATAGGGTCCTTTTACCCTTTGGGTACGGAACCCTAAAAACAGACTAACAAACACAGGTCTATGACTTGTCTTCTCTAGAAATCCCAAGTGACACCCCTATTATAGGTGGACGACAATCGGCCGGGCCCTTTATCAGTTGACCGGACCAGTGGACCACTCCGGCCGAGAAGGCCAGCAGGTTCCTTTGTAACCGGCACTTGATTGATTGCAGGAATTAATTGACTTTGAAACAGTTTTGGATTTAATGTTTAAAGTTCCAAGCTAGGTTGCAAAGAGAATTATTGTGCTTTTGAGTTTACTTTCAGAAGAAGTTTCTAAATGAGTCATTAGGAAGAGCTGGCTGGTTTATCAGCAGCATAGTTATGAGCTTCATTCGTTTTCAATACACGACTGTTTCGTTTTATATTCTACCCACAATATGCTTGTATCGTGCTATTTTTTTATTGCACTTTATAATATTCTTCAAAAAAAAACAGTCGTGAAAACACAAATTAAAATCTCAAAAAATGAAATGAAGTTAAAAGCATTTTAAAATACAGGAATAGAAAGAGACAGTTCAAAAGTGCAGTGACTTCAGTTCGTCACCTTCATAGTACCTCATTACTAAGCTGTGGTAGCTTTACGTACGATCTCTTTGGCATGTGACGTCACAAACGTGCGTTTTGTTTTCATAGTAACTGTGGGAAAGCTCTGTTTTGCGAGAAAGGGACAGGCGATGCAGAAACTTTAAAAGCTTATTACTCCGTGATTTATTTACCGATTTTACTATTTTTTTCAATTATTGCATTCATTTTTAACCTACTTTATGAAAATAATATTAAAATGTTAATTTTCAATAGCAGGACGCTAGCCTATTATTAATACCTACCTTGAATTTTCGATCCTTTAGAAGTAGGGTAGTAGGTACCTATATTGTCACACCAAGGTGTCGCACAATTCTTATTCAAAAATCAAACGATGTTCAGCGTTTTGTGTTGGTACTCCACTGGTTGCTCCATTTTATAAGCCTTTTACCCTCAAAGCGTAAGTTCTATTCACGTCGTTATTTCTTACCAATCTTAAAAAAGTACCTATGACTCTTCTTCTCAATCGTGTCGCTCTTGACAGAGCGGTCGTGATCGTCACGAAGAGTGGTGGGCTGATGTAGCTCGCCTCACGACATCTCGCCATCTCTTTCTACTGGCGGTCATTCTGGTACACTCATGCAAGGGACCGCCCACCCCAGACTTGATCTGGTCAGTCCATCGCATGGGTGACCTTCCACGCGGTCTGGTGCCCTCCACTTTATCCTGTACAACGAGACGTTCAGTGGAGTCATAGTCCCGCCTTGAGCCGTGTCCGAAGAACTTGAGGATGCAAGTTTGGACTAGCGATGATAGACGCTGTTCAATGCGGAGTTCTTCCTATGACGACAAGATGCATAAACCTCAGTCTCTCTTGTTATCAAACAGACTCTGTGAGTGAACAAACTTCAATATTGATCATATAACGGTGCTAGTGGTCACCGACATAATAACCGTAGACATTGACGGAGGATATGTGTATCTTTGCCTATATTTTGTAAACATACACTTTATCCATTCATTTGAAAATGATACTTCCTTCCTTGAACTCATATTATAAAGTTAAAACGGGTCTCTTCGCGCACAGAGACCCGTTTTAACTTTATTTTTACTTCCTTAGTTTTCAAACCCAAGACTAACAATGCTTAGATATAATTAAATCGTTTGACTCAATTATTACATTAATAAATTATGTAGGTAGTCTAGGTAAAACAATTCCCTAATAAAACAAATAGCGTCTCAGCAAATTCTAAATGTTTTTATTGTAGAAAAGCAAGCACACTGCAATTATTTTAAAGGCTCAAGGAGGCAAACCCATTATTTCTGGTGAGTTAAGCCCCTACAAAGAGAATATGTTATCCAAATTTATTTTCCCATCCTTACTTATCCCGATTGGCCCGTATCCCCGTCCTCCCTACAATATACAACAGTATGGACTCTAGTATGAACGATAACATTGACCTCATCATTTAAAAATTATAAAGTAAAAAAAAAGTTTATGCATACGACCAGCATACAACACCAAGACAAGTAGATACAAAAAAAAAGAAAAAAAGCAGAGAAAAAGAATTAAGAAGAATCATATATCTTTTTGATGAATTACCTATTTGTTAATTCGCCAAAAGATTAACTTCCTCCATCGTGGGCAATTTTTTTATTAACTGTGTTTTTTAAAACAAACATCTTTAAACTAATTTCTGCATAATCATGGAACCACACTAGCTTATACAGCAGTTATCACTAGTGGCAATAAGTACAGTTTTCTGAGAAGTTTAGTTGTAAATAGTTTCATACTAGGTAATCACAGCATATACCTAGACTATTGTACAATGTAAATATTATAACTGTTATTTTTAATATAAATATAATTAACTTCTGTAATTAAAATAAACCCAGGCTGGTTGCACTATCTACTCGTACAGTAAACTTTAATTCATCATCATCATCATTAACAGCCTGAAGACGTCCACTGCTGAACATAGGCCTCCCCCAGAGCACGCCACCTTGAGCGGCTGCTCGCCTCCTGCATCCATCGGCTCCCCGCGGCTTTCACCAGGTCGTCGGTCCACCGAGTGGGGGGCCGGCCCACGCTGCGTCTTCCGGTTCGTGGTCGCCACTCGAGAACCTTTCTTCCCCATCGGTTGTCAGTTCTACGAGCGATGTGGCCTGCCCATTGCCACTTCAACTTACTAACTCTAAGAGCTATATCGGTCACTTTAGTTCTCCTGCGGATCTCCTCGTTCCGGAGCTTATCTCGCAGGGAAACACCGAGCATAGCTCGCTCCATAGCTCGCTGCGCGACTTTGAGCTTACTAATGAGGCCAACAGTAAGAGACCATGTCTCAGTTCCATAAGTCATCACTGGCAACACACACTGATTGAAAACTTTCGTTTTCAGGCTCTGCGGTATTTTGGACGAAAAGATAGGACGAAGCTTCCCGAACGCTGCCCAGCCGAGTTGGATTCTTCGCGCCACCTCTTTGTCGAAGTTGGACTTACCTAATTGGACAATCTGTCCTAGGTAGACATACTTGTCGACAACTTCGAGAGTATCGTTCCCAACAATTACCGGTATAGGTGGAACATGAGCATTAGACATGATCTTTGTCTTGTCCATATTCATCTTAAGACCAACCTGCTGGGAGACTCTACTGAGGTCGTTGAGCATGGTGCTAAGGTCCTCGAGCGATTCCGCCATTATGACTATATCATCGGCAAAACGAAGGTTAGTGATGTACTCGCCATTTATGTTGATGCCAGATCTTTTCCACTCCAAGAGCTTGAAAACATCCTCCAATGCGTTTGTGAACAGTTTCGGAGAAATAACGTCTCCCTGTCTCACGCCTCTTTGCAATGGAATTTGTTCCGTACTCTGGTCCTGTAGTCGGACTGACATAGTGGCCTTACTGTACAAACACTTCAAAACTTCGATATACCTATAGTCAATTTGGCATCGCTGCAAGGACTGCAGCACCGCCCAAGTCTCGATTGAATCGAAGGCTACTAAACTTTAATTACCTACTGTTAATTATATCGACAAAATATGATGATGCACTAGTTAAACATCATGTTTACGGTTATGTTTATATTAAATTTTAAACCGATGTAGCAGTACTTTAATTGGAATGATGGTTCTAATCCAGTCTTATATTTCCAAAGAATTTACAGCTTATTGCTTGATGTCTTTTTTGTATTTATAATAATTAACATTAACACAAAAAAAAAACAATTTCCTTACTGTCCATGCTACTGTAAGGTGTCCCCTTTGGGTTGTGAAGTGAAACAATTGAATGATTGCAGGCATTACAGTAAAGCATGTATAGTAATGGCCCACACACACACACACACGTATCTTGTGTTTATTGGCGACATAACAGGAAATGAACTTGTTAAACAGAACGTAGAGGTCTTGCTTGTTTGTGTCAAATGAGTTAGGAAATGAGGGCCAATACATACGATATGACTTAGCACAGAATCATTTTGACTATTTTTACTTTTGTTGGTAGGTAATCAATACTAAATCATAGTTTTAGACCTGTTAGATAGAAATATAGCTACTTATTTTCGTTTACAGTAGCTAATTATCAATCGGTCAGATATTGCATTGCATTTTTTTACGTATGAATTCAAGCACGACCATCTTTCAATTTTGTGTGGTATTGGCATGAACGGGACAGGACTTGGGCTATGAAATTTTCCAGCACTACCAGAAGGATCTAGTTTATTCCCTTCGCCGTCCTGCTTACCTACTCTAAATTAACCATTTTACTATCTCTTTCATACAATGACTGTAGCAAATGTCACAATACTGGGAAACTATCAAAGTAGCAAGTATCAAAACAACCGATCAAGTGCGAGTCGGACTGCCGCACTAAGGGTACCGTACCATTATCTATAAAAACGATCAAAAAATCACGTTTGTTGTATGGGAGCCCCCTTAAATATTAATTTTATTCTGTTTTTAGCATTTGTTACTATAGCGGCAACAGAAACACATTCATCTGTGAAATTTTCAACTGTCTAACTATAACGGTTCATGAGATACAGCCTGGTGACAGATGGACAGATAGAAGGACAGACAGACAGCGGAGCCTTAGTAGCAGGGTCCGTTTTACCCTTTGGTACGGAACCCTAAAAATGCTGTGTATCTACGGAAGTAGCGTCAGCAGTGTCAGCATCAGCACATCACTGTTTGTCATGCATGAGTCATGACAACTAAATACTACAAAACAAAAAGAGGAAGTAACCCAAGAACTTTTCCTTTGTAATTAAATCGTAAACTTTCAATTAGGCGGGTAAAGGTGATTGTCTTTATTACGACAATTTTGAATTGCTGTCATTAAAATAAATGTGCCGACAATGCCCTGCGTGTACACCCAATCTTATTTAAGAGAAGTATCACTGGGTTTTAATCGAACTTCTTTTACTATAGTTATCTAATTAGCATAACCGGGAAAATGTGTTTATTTTGGAGTGATTATATTTTCTAAGCAATACCTACAAAGTGTTAATAATCCTAACCTAAAAAATTATATTTATATACCTACCTGGGCTATTAGCAAATTAACGTCTGCAACATTCAATCACAGAGAAAAAAGTACAAGGTACAAACCTACTTTTTTAAAGAATTAATGTTGTTTCTTTTTGTCAAACGTACAAATTTTATTATATGTACTTAGTAATGTACCTATACCAATAAATTAGTAAGTACCTAAGTAAGTAAGTGTCCAAGGGTTAATAATACATGTATGACAATACTATTGGTAATAGTATTATACCATCATTGAAGCTCTTGGTAACGTAAACTTGAACTGAATAAATAGAAATGTTATGCGGGTACCTAGTAACATAGGTGGGTCAATAAATCAAAAGTACTAGTTTTATGTTAAAGTGCCGTTAATGCCTATCTAACAGTTTATTTACATGAAAATTATGTTTATTTAACTTCCATTATAGTGGATCTTACAGGTAATTGGCCCGATTTCCCCTACGTCCCCCATCATCACACCTACCAGTTACGATAATGTTTGTTTACAATTTTGTTATTACGCCAAACCGGTATGCTGTTCTAGAAAAATCAAGAAGTCGCAATACCGTAACATGCAATAATCAACCGTATTAGTAACAACTTAAATCAAAGAACTACTTATATGACTTTACGTGTTTGAAACGTGTTAGATTACATGCATTGGTTTTAGCCAATATTAAAATTTGGATTTCAACGTAATCGTGACTTTATGTCTCTTACAGTACGTTTTATTATTGGTAAAAATATTGATGGCTATACGGTTTGTTATTGCAAAAACAGTGTGGGCATGAGTAAGGTCAGTAAATACAGGCACATTTTTAAAAACGGTGTTTGTGAAGTTCGATCTAATAAACTTCAGCCCGTTTTGTTTATTCAAACCGAGAGCTTAATATTATTGGTTCCTACATTGTTGTGTACCCTTTGACATAGCTTGTTATTGTGGTGAACTTTCCTTCTATTATGAAATATCATCATAATCATCATCATCAACGGCCTGAAGACGTCCACTGCTGAACATAGGCCTCCCCTAGACAGCGCCACTTTGAGCGGCTGCTCGCCTTCTGTATCCATCAGCTCCCGCGGCTTTCACCAGATCGTCTGTCCACCTAGTGGGAGCGCTACGCTGCGTCATCCGGTTCGTGGTCGCCACTCGAGAACCTTTCTTCCCCATCGGTTGTCAGTTCTGCGAGCGATGTGGCCTGCACATTGCCACTTCAACTTGCTAATTCTAAGAGCTATATCGAGTGAAATATAGTATTGGGAAACTGAAATTACATTATGTTTTAGAAATATTATTGACCATGAAAGTTTGAAATCTTATAGTAGGTACACATAATTGGTATTAGATGGTAGGTACTTATATCTATGTGTTGTTTGAAAATTATAAAGTCGATAATTTTGAAATTATTGTTCTGTTATGACGTTACAAAAACAGTTCATAAACTCGTAGCAGTTTCAAGCTCTTGATTTTAGCGCAAAATATTTATAAGAGTTCAAGTCATAACTAATCATTTCTTACAAAGCTAAATATTGCGAAATATTTTATCTTCACTTAGCCTTGAATAAAAACGGTAACTCTATAGAAGCACAAAATAAAAGTATTGAAGAAAGTGCCGTTTAAATAATAGCACTGACGCTAAACAAAAACACCAAGACCATTTCTTTCTTTAACAAAAAGCAAAAGTAATATCTCGTCACGCTTGAATAGCGCAAAATGACCTACAAACTGTATGCATTGTTGTACATACGTATTGTTTTTGCTAACGGTACTCGCACACAAGTTCAACGGCCGCTGCATATGCGACGTGTGTGTGTGTGCAAACCTCCCACCCCACTGCGCAGGAGTTACCAACTCCACCGATCCATGTTTGAATGAGAAATTAAGGAAAATATCATGAAAATACAATGCTAGAAAGTTTAAGATATTCTTCATTATTGCACGTTTAACCTAATTTTTTGCGGTGGTAAGCGGTATCGTGACTGATCATTTGACCATCATATAAATAAATACATTTAGCTACAGTATGAGAATAAATCCATGGTTTTTAGAATTAACTTTAAAAAGCATTTTAAATATTTTGAAGAATAAACAAATAAATATGTGTGGACGATTCACATAGCGCCATCTAACCCCAAACTAAGCATACTATGGGAACCAGATAACTGATACAATATTTCGATACTTTTTGTTTGTAAATACATACATAGAATACCTACAACATAACACCCATACACAGAACAAACACCTATGTTCATCACACAAATGTTTGTCCTGAGTAGGAATTGAACCCACAGCCTAACCCTATAGTTCAGAAGGCAGAGCTACTACCAACTGAGTAAACAGGCCAGTCAAGAAATATAACATGAAATTAATTTAAATCTACATTAAAAATAGCATAAGTAGGTATACTTATACTTTTTCTCTCTGTAATTACGTGTAAAGTTAGGTACTCCGATAACATATCCTAATCACACTATCATCAGCATAAATTATGCTGTGTGTGACAGTGACTATAGATATAGACTAGTCTATAGCAAACTTGTCACGTTTGTTAAACAATTTCATTGAATAGCAAGTAAAAATATACTACTTTAAACTAACATGCTTCCCATTTATTTTAGGAAAATGTATTAGGTATATTTTTTTACTTAAGTCACCCAAATTCAAAAGTGCGTCATAAACTCAAAACGAAGCCAAAAATAACTAAAAGGGCTCTGTACCTACAACATACATATGACACAAACTATTGTGTAACGTATTTCTAAGAACACGAAAGTCTATTTACAATAACCGAAAACAAAAACACGTATTCCATATGAGTCACGGCGCATCAAAACATCTGTACAAACACGACTTTCACGAACTGTTGCGGGTGCCTGCCACCGGCTACCTGCCGTCAATGGAGGAGGTTAGAGCACATTCTCGAACCAGCTGACACCAACGCTATATAAGCCCGCGGCGCTCCCGCCCGTCGCAAGTAATCTCCCAGCCACCAGCGAACATGCTCAAGTACATCCTTCTCATCGCTCTCGTCGCTTCAGCTACCTGCGATGAAGCCAGAAAATCAAAGCAAGCAGGCGACCCTCTCGAAATCATGGACAGACTCGTCCACTACATGTTCCCACCTCGAGTTAAACTCTGGCCGTGGTATGATATCTTCCAATCTGCGAACCCCATAGAAGACCCTAAGCTCGTGTCGAGTAAAAACAAGTGTGAAATTGATTTGTTCGTGAAGCGATTCCAGCCGGAGGACTTGAGAGTGCGTGTTAAGAACCGGTACGTGATTGTGGAGGGACGTCGTAAGGAGTCGAACGAGGATTCGCACTTCATGGTTAACCGCTTCGTGCAGAACTTTGCTCTACCCTTGGGATGCAAAGAAGATGAGGTGGTTGCTGTCTTCGAAAATGGAGTCTTGTCGATATCTGCACCGAAACACGAGCTGCCTCCTCCCCCGCCAGAGAGAGACGTGCCCATCGAAGTGAGGAGACCCGTCACAGTAGAGGCCACCGAAGCCACAACCACCGAGTTATTGGAAGTTCAACCAGTGCAGTCCTCGTCAGTGACGCCTTTAGAACAAGTAGATCTAGTCGAAGCGACGACTCACGTCGGAAAGATAAGAAAGAAAGAGCTGAAGACCACCAAAACATCGAAAGACAACGAAGTGACGAAGGGCGAGAACAACGGTCTGGATTACTCTCTAGGCTCAGAGAGCGAGTGAACGTGGAATGCCGTTACGTAGTGTGCGAGCCAAGACTGACCGAAGCTTTACGTCGGCAAAGTTAGCGTCGCGACTCTTTGCAAGTGATCCCGTGAAGCTGCGTATTATTTAAGAATATTTGTTTTACAAATAAAATGTTATTTATTGTGAACGATAAGTTTTCATTTCAGTTGGTTCGTGTGGAGCCGGTATGTGGTAATATTTCGGTTTTATGTCACTGTTCTTTATGTTAATGTAGGGAATAAATTATGTTTTATACAGTCGGCAGGACTGGAATGCGGAGCCGCAATGTCGGTATGTGTGTCTCGCTATCTCCACATCAGCATGTTCATCTTAAATACTTAGGAATCTCATATTGTTCGTTTGACAATGAAGGAACCACCATTGTTCTCCTGGAAATGTGTTATTAAAACGTCGTGCTTAGATTCCATGAATGAATCCGTATAAGTTTGTAGGAAGTTTGCGAAACGTTCATAAACGGATTACTATACGTAGGTTCTGGAATGTAAACATGGCTTCGTTCTAAGAAAGTCTGTATTTTTATTTATTATATAGAAAGTCGTGAAGCCTTACAAGTGTATTGCACACATGACGACTTAATAGGCTTAACACACAGCACACAGTGCACACGTGTTATTAGAGGTAGGAAATGTGTTGTCAACCTTGCCTTGAAACATTTCTCGAACCTACTGACATAGAATAAATACTGGCATCTACCTACTATTACTATGTGCTACTGAAAAATAATTGAATACCTTAGACTACTTTATAGACTACAGATTTGGCCTTCAAACCAAGTATGGTGGCTGTTCCACCTTACTAAGGTTGTGCTACAGCTTTCATTCATCTAAAGCTTGCGTTCATTGCAGATCAAGCCGATACTATCTATATCACAGTCAATACCTCTACCATTCAGTTTACTTCAGGTTTTTCTGGTTCTATAATTTATTTATTACTTTCCAAAGAAAGCGGCGTAATTAAAAACCACCCAGTAACTGTAACCCTGATCAATGAATTCTCTGTAAATACAAACAAAAGAAAAGGGATCCTGGAAATTACGATGACCAGTTGCCTAAAGTAATAATTGCGCTATACCAAGCCTATACCTAACTATACGTTACCTGTAGCTTCTGAGTAACCTCTGTATGCCTACGCGGAAACCATGTGGAAACCAATCTCGTAACTATCACGTGGAATGACCCATTTCTATGAAAGCTCAGGTCTGCGATAGCCGTACCTAGGCAATCAACCGGTAACTCTTCGAGGAATTTCCTAAGGTGTACCTAGATAATGTTTAGTATATTAATAGACACTATGCCGTGAGTTCATAGCAAACTTTAATATTATAAATCACGGGTCTGCTATTTCAATCGAGGGCACAAAATCAGCACTCAACGTGAAATCGTTCATCTAATTACGTTTAGTGAGCACAAATAAAACATAACGGCCGTTAGTACAACGCGGGCGGTCCGTTTCCGTTACTCGATACTTCGAATCAGAGTGCTTACAGATGGTACGTGATGCGCTCTGTCGTTCGGAGATCGGGGTGGTATTCATAGTCTTTTTGTTGAAGTTTTACTTTCATCTGCTCTCGTTTCAGGAAGGTTAGTGTAAATGTTTAACGGTGAGTAATAGTGTACAATGCGGCTACTTGGACGAATTATCCAAGTGTGGCTACATTTGAATAATGGAAGACTTGAACTGTCACGTGCAATAAGGCAAAAAAAGATCAGAACGATTTTAAAGTGCAAGTAACATAAACAAGCTACATAATTATTTTTCAACCAGAAGCTTTTTTGCCGATTGGACGCAGAAAAATTGACATGATTAACAACATGATTTATGTCATCAAGAAGATGATGTGTGTGCTAAACCACGTGTGTTGTTAAGATTTTTCTCTATGTAATAAAAAAATAAATAAAATAAAATGTATTTAATTCAGGTAATAACCCATATTATAATAAATTACAAAAGATAAAACAATTATACTAAACAAATCACGATTTAAATTAACTTGATATAAAATATAATATCAGTCTAATTGTCATTTCCGGTTCGCACTCTGGTGCTTTAACTCACAATATAGTTATTAGGTACTTATCATAATAAATGAAGCCACAAACAACTCAGCTTCAGTTACTTATATTAATTAATTAGCTGACCCGCTCAGGCTTCACACGGGTTGATTAGTTTTACGACCTGTCCAAGGGAAGAGAGAGGGAAAAGATAGAGGAAAAAGGTGAATGAATGGGATGGTGACGTTTCATAACCAGTAATAAAACAGGATTTTTTCTTCCCACTAGATAAACAGTTATCAAACATGGTTTCCTAACAGGAATAAACGGCATTAGCCAGTACATATAGGCACCTGCCTCTCTTCGTCATTTCATCTCACCTAAAACTGTTTTTACTTCAATGTCTATAAAGCAATCAAAAATAATCATGTACAGATTTAGCCCAGAGTTTTATTGTATCAGGGTATGTACCATGTATTTGTATAGATGTGATCAACTGCTATCTTCCAGATGTACAAATATAACATTTAAATATTATATTATGTAATCCGCAGATAACTCATTTGTTTTCTCTACCTAACTTTTTCATCTCGTCTCATAGTCCCAACCACAGAGCAAGAAAAAAATACGCTTCATGGTCCCAAGTAGTCTCAACGCTTCCAGCAAAGACCCATCTACACATAAGACCTCGTTGTTGTATCAAATCTCCTTTTAAAATCCCGCCTGGGTGTAAAATACACTGTCCCCCTTTTCACCCCCTCCGGCTCAGATCTCTTACAGTTTACTTTAACAACTCCATTCCAGCTCTATTGATCGGTTAATGTTACTTAGGAAGTTATGTTACAAATTACATTGTTTTATTGTTTTTTTTATTTTATACTTGGATCAAAAACAGCAGTATTTAGTCTGTATGATTTCACGCAATGCCTTGGTATATTTCTGAAGTAGGTATACCTTATAGTTTTGCCAAGAAAATAATAAATAAAAAAATAGGTATGTCATAAAAAAAGAAAGTTATAGATGAAGTTAATAAAGTTTTTGGAACGTATTTATCAAACCAATTCAGGAAATATTTTTTAGTTTATAAAGTTAAAGTAAAAATATTATTGCATAATAGGTTTTTTTTAGCACTGTTACAATATCACAACACACTGATGTTCTCTCTGGTTAATCTGAGTATAACAACTAAATTCCTGTCAGTCGTAATTTCGTAGCCGACCCCTCTTCTATTATTATCTATCCAAGGTCTAAATCGTTATATCCTGCAAGTCCCCTATCTCCGTGGTAATTTGGCTGATTTGTCTTTGAGTTTTTTACCAGGCCTGATAGCAATTATTTCACATCAGACCTGGCTGCACTTGGCCGGTTATTTTATATAGTTATGTATAGTTAACTACAGTTTTTATTTACACAGGGTGTGATCGCAGACGATTCCGCAAAAATACACATTAAAATACAATAAATTTATAACCAAGATTGTTGATTTATGAGCCCTTACTTAACCCTTCCTCCACTCGTAGAGACGCAATACTAAGCAAAGCTAATTAATTACTTGTGTAAATGTTTAACGCTGAATAGATATTTGCAGAAATACCACATCATCCAAGGCAACGACGTTCTCCTTCACCAAAAGCTTTCAAAGTAGGTACCTACGTATAATACATTCATGCACGTACCTACCTAAGTTGGCCGTGTGGTCCCGGATTGCTAATAGGACTACCCCATCTCTTCCTGTGGGTGCCGTAAGAGCTGGCTAAGGGAATGGGCAGCAGCATTTTCCTTGATCATTAAAATCTTCTGCGATCATTAAGCTGCCTGCCAAGCGTGGTGATTATGGTAAACCCTCCCTATAATAAACATCTTAAGTGGCGTTTTATGGGGAAGTCTGTGTTCAGCAGTGGACGTCTTCTGTGGTGTGATGTGACGTACCTAACGGTGCCTGTTTGACTTTGGTTATTGACTTTGACTTTGACACCCACGTCTTGTGTCATTAATCGTTTGCAACATCGCTAAGTTTTTTTTTTTTTTTATAGTTTGGCTCCACACATAGTGTATTTAGCCAGTGTCAAGTATTGTAGTTTTTCGTCGTATTATGAAATATTTCATGTAAAGTCAAGTCTTAGTCACAGTCAGTCAGTGTAGTCATAGTCCAGTCTAAGTCAGGTAGTCATAATCCAGTCTAAGTCATGCCCTAGGAAAGTAGTGGCAACTTTACTAGAGGCTTCTATGGAATTTTGGAAGCAACACGAAAAACCACGTTTCACTACATTATATCACTTGCCCACACTTATACTCATAATTCAGCACTTAATGCGTAAAATGCCACTAATTTTAAACATTAACACTAGAAAAAGCATAAGTTTTGTGAAATAATACAATGCAACGACGTGAACTTTTTCACGTTCCCGCCAAAACTCCCATCGCTAAGTTTTTCCCCGGAGTTTTGGCGCGAACGTAGGAAAGTTCACGTCGTTGCATTGTATTATTTTTCAAAACTTGTGCTTTATCCAGGGTTAATGTATAAAAATGGTGGCGTTTTACGCATTAAGTGCTGGATTACGAGCTCGAGTGTGGGCAAGTGATATAATATGGTGAAACGTGGTTTTTAGTGTTGCTTCCAAAATTCCATAGAAGCTTCTAGTAAAGTTGCCACCACTTTACGGGCATGACTTAGACAGAACTATGACTACCTGACTTAGACTGGACTATGAGTGTGACTAAGACTTGACATTACGTGAAATATTCATTACCACGATAAAAAAATTGCAATACTTGACACTAGCTAAATACACTATAGGTGGAGCCCAATTATAAGAAAAAAAGTTTTCCCCCACTTCAACGTCACTTTATTTTTCAACCGATAAAGAAGGTTTTATTTGAAAAGATATATACTTACAGATTTGTCTCCATTTGTCTCATACAAATGTTATAAAATCGGTTCTGTAGTTTGTTTTCCAAGTCAAGATAACTGGAAAAAATATTTGTAGGTATATAGTACCAGTTCTATCAGTTATCTGGTTTCCATAGCTTTGTTTTATGGGACTAGATGGCGCTGTGTGAAATATTCACAAAAAAAAAGGATGATAATTTTATTTCTCAGTATGAAATTGAGGCGATTATAGTCGGTTTAACCCTTTGTTAAAAGGATATTTAACGGGCCGATGCTGTTTTTTTTTCTGATATTTACAGCATCACCGAGTTAGAACGTATTCTACTTTTAGTGTGTTGGGTGCTACCAACATTAAAATGACGGCAAAACACTGCCTTGGGCGAAGGCATTAGAGTTCGAACAGGTGACAATAAATATCCGACTAAGTGTGAGTCGGACTCGCGCACGAAGGGTTCCGTACCATTATTTATTAAATGCGAGCAAAAAAATCACATTTGTTGTATGGGAGCCCCCTTAAATATTTCATTTATTCTGTTTTTTTAGTATTTTTTGTTATAAATTTGCTAGATATGTGTACAAACGTATGTACGGTTATTATCCTTATCTTTTTCCATCTCTATTTGTATCAGGTATGATCGGTGTAGATACATTAGAGTTAAGACGGAAACTGTTGCTAGTTATCCACTATTGTCAGATCCTTCGCAGCAGGGTTAACAATCCGACGGTGTTGGCTGCTCTGACTTTATTTGTACCCAATAATTACACTCGTACCGGGAGCCGTTGCCGGCACGTGTTCTCATGTCCCGTGCTACGCGCTTGCCATGCCAACAACGCGCCTACAACTAGAGCGTTGTCTATGCTCAATCTATTTACGCACAAGTTCCAGCATGTCGACATATTCTATGATAGCATAACAGAAATTATCTGTGAGTTTAAGTTATTTTGTACGCATTGTTTAAGGTAGGTAGCGTTTTGGTGTTTTTAGACTGTAAGCTTACTACCGTTTTTATAAATAAATAAATAAATAAATCATCTGTGAAAATTTCAACTGTCTAACTGTGACGGTTCATGAGATACAGCCTGGTGACAGACAGATGGACAGACAGACAGACAGACAAACAAACAGACAGACAGACGGACAGCGGAAAAGTAACTCAGTGGGCTCACGGGGCTAAATTCTCTAAGGCTAATGCATTATTTCAATGTATAGTCATTTGCGCAGTAAAAGTAACATATTATGTGTACGTCATTTAGAAGCATATCTAACTATGTAAGTATAAGAATAATTTCTAAACAAATATTCGTTGACATTTCATACCGTGCTATCTAGCAACAAACCATACCTTGTCCATTTTATTAATGGTTTTTTTGGCAGCTCACTCCCATGAAGTTTCGCATTGTTTACGTTAAAACTTCATACAAATAATATTGTACTTCATGGAATTCATCATAAATAAATCAAAATGTACATTTATCGATATCGATTATTACGTTTACGTACCTAATTCGACAAATGTTTGTCGTGGTTGAAAATGGGAATCGAAACCACAACATCTATGACGTCAGGCAATTTATCTTTTTTGTAATTTTATTATAATCGATAGTCATGAAAACTAGGTTTTTACAGGGTTTCTAAGACTAGGACATAGTTTCTATGGACTAGGACCTACCAAAGACCAAAGGGTTACCACGTGGTCTCACTATAGGTAGAACATACCTATTAAAAATTTTTTACATCGGACTTATCTAGCATTTGACCACGCTCTCACCTTATGGAAAGTGACGATACGATCGAAGGTGTAGCATACTAGCAAAGTAAGTACTTATTCACTCTTCTGTTGAACACGCCCGGGTCATATTTTGCCGGAAACACAGACGCTGGCAGGGCATTCCATTCCTTAGCAGTTCTAATTAAGAACGAAGAATCAAACCGCTTCGTACGAATGGATGGTATTTAGGGATGGCGCTTAGCCGAGCGTTTGGAGGTCCGGTAGTGGTAAATATAATTATGTATTCTGTGGGAGGCCAGGTCTGTATATCGCCAGGGTGGCCGGTGGCTGCAAGTACTTAAATAAGTCCGGTTGGAAAGGCAACCTAGTTATTCAGCTTGAAAATCCGATTTTGTGTAAATCTGAGATAAGTGTTAGATAGAAAAGAATTACTAGCTTAAAAATTTAAACACGGATCTATATAAAAAAGGACGGAGAGCACATGTATATATGCATAATAAATAAGTAGAATACAAAAGAGCTTCCAAAAAGTTTAATAAATAACTTAAATCTAAATAAATTATGAGGTCACTGGTTCCATAAATATTTTTACATACTTAATTATTATAACAATGGATGGCTCATGTTCCGTTTCTACAAAATGAACTTTAGTATTGTATTATACAAGAGATAATGAGGGATGCTGATTTAAATCCTGCCGTGGTTACACTTTGAAACGAATTATACCTTTATATTAAAACTAGCAGCGCCCCGCGGTTCCACCCGCGTTCCTACAGGAACCGTTCCCGTTATTGGGATAAAAAGTAGCCTATGTTTTAATCTAGGGTATAAGCTACCTCCATACCAAATTTCATCCAAATCCGTCCAGCTGTTAGAGCGTGAAAGAGTAACAAACATACACACATACACACAAACTTTCGCCTTTATAATATTAGCGTGATAGCGTGATGTGATTACTACAGATGAAAATATTTAAATCACCAATGGGATTTGAACCCGTAACAATCTGTACAGCCCTGCCTTGCCCAAAGCTGGGAAAGTGACCGTGACAAGTGATGTCTATGTCCAATCGTTCAATAATTATTTGAGATGACAATAACATGGTTTATCATCATGAAAAAATTCAAGCTTCTACATTCAGAAATGTAGATGTTACAAAGCTGTAAAAGAATTGGATGGACAGACGGACAAAGAGTTTGCAATAAAATGACTAATCTGGTGAAAATCGCGGGGAGCCGATGGATGCAGGAGGCGAGCAGCCGCTCAATGTGGCCCTCTCTGGGGGAGGCCTATGTTCAGCAATGGACGTCTTCAAGCTGTTGATGATGATGACGGGGCTGGTATCATCTATTGATGATGCTCCAATCCGCTGAGATAACTTATATTCTTACGATATCCAGCTGCAAGCATCTGCGTTAATATTGTATTTCACAAAAGAATTTTAAATGAAATAACACGTTATTGAAAAACGCGGTGTTTGAGTATTTTGGGTGGCTATTCCACATACCTATACTAACCAGTCATCTCCACATAGGAAAGAAATAGGCTTTTCTTTTTCCGTTCTAGGAATCGAACCTATATGAAGGATATCCAGCTTGTAACCAGAATAATAATTATAAGGATGTTTCTCCGGGGCGTGGGCCTCAGGGATCGGGGTACTGCGGGAGTAACCCTTCGCATTACAGTGGTTTCGTATATTATTAAATTGCGTATATATTTTTCTTCTGCAACTAAATGAAGGAGGTCATTTAACTTTTTACAGAATAAGACCCATCTGCATCATACATGCCTTTTTTACTATAACCGCTATAACCATAATTTTTAAAACCGTTATTACCGCTATAACCTTGTTTATCGTACGCGTATGGTCCGTAATTGTCGTGGCCGTAATGGTTGTGGCCGTGGTGGTGTTGACCATAATGATCATGGTCATGTCCATAGTTATGATCATGATGATAAGGATCATGGTCCAGCTCTACGTATTCGTGGTGATCATGTGATTTCTTTTCTTTCAAATAATGAATGAACCACGAGACAAAATGCCATCCTTTTACAATCAAAGCGTAGAAAATGGCGCCGTAGACTATTTTCAAGACGAAAAGTTTCGTCGCCACGACGTAGAAGAAGTGTACTGTGAACAAAGAAAAGTAAGATTTAATAACACTATCAGAAGATAATACAAAAGATTTTTTTTTTATGATAACACAATATTATTAGGCAATGTGAGAAGGCCCCATCGATGACTGTTTACAACGCACCTTTTGTAAACTGATTATACAATAATTTATTAATTACACACCTATTTCGACTGTAGTTTAAAAAACTTCAAAACAGAATCCAAAAAAGTATTGCTTGATGATTGATAGCTGAGTTTTTCGTGGTAGCTCAGAGGATCATAATAATTGTGATCATGGTCATGGCCATAACGATGGTGGTCATACGGATCGAAATGAAACTGTGATTTCTGGTAATTATTTGAGCTGTGGTAAATGTATGGATCTGGGACGTATTTAAATATGGCCAGAGCCCAGGCCAGAATAACTAAGAACTTCATGCTTCCTATAATCAGTGCTATTCCTAGACATATCTTGAACAGCCCAACTTTAGCAGCCAAGAGGATCGCGAGATGGGCTGCAACAAAAGAAAAATAGTATGGTATTGCGTTCGACAGTATTTGTTAACTCGTGCAGATGTTTACTTCATTGAACTTTATGAATCTTAAGATATATCTTTGCCGTTTATATCTATTTACGAATTTGACGTCACAAGTAAGTACGCTGTCAAATCATCAAAAACTAGCCCTCATGCGTAAGTACCTATATTAAAATAAGCCCATAGCAAATAGCAAAATATTGTGTCTGTCGTATTCTATGGATATATTTTTCTACTTACGGAAAATTGCGGTTACACCTAATTTCAGTGGAGTGGGCAACTTTTAAAATGTTTCTAAGTCCCATTTTCTTTTTTGTTTTACATGAGTTTTTATCATAGTCCTGTGTATTTATAAATATTGAAAATACTTAAATAAATAAACATGTGTGGGCATTTTACACAGCGCCATCTAGCCCTAAACTAAGCATAGCTTGTACTACGGGAACCAGATAACTGATACAATATATAGATAATTTTTTGTTTGTAAATACATATATAGAATACAATATAACATTTAGACACAGAACAAACATCGATGTTCATCACACAAATGTTTGTCCGGGGTGGGAATCGAATCCACAACCTATAGTTCAGAAGGCACATTGCAGCTACTACAGTATCAACTGAGCTATTAGGCCAGTTGATGATTCGATATCTAATGTTTATTAACGTGTATCTACTTCTAGTCTACATCAAGTTAATATGCCCACTTCATATACTTTTACACGAGTATAAAGAAGCGAGCAAATACTATAGTCATAAATAAAACTAAGTAAGTATTTTGACTTTGACCTTGCGTTTATCATAAACGTGAATTATTAGAATAAGTTAGAGCTAGAATAGAATTGCTTTGTTATAATGAAAAAAAACTTTTCTATTTATTTCAGGCAATAAGTTACATACTGTGAAAGGCTTTGAAAATATGGTAACGTCTTCTACATATATCAGACATTCGTAGAATAATCTTGATTCTCTACTAATATGATAAAACGGAAGCGTAATCTGTTTGTGTTTTTGTTTGTTTGGATTTCACGTCCGCGCCGAGCCGAATGAAATAAAAATTTGGACACAGATTGTTTATGCTACCAAGATCCACATAGAGTACTTTTTCCTGGAAAACTGGCAATTTCTATGGTTAAATTAGAAAGTTGTCGGTGGACGCGGAGTTTTAAGTACAACATACGAAATAGTAATAGTAGTAATATAGTAATCTCGGTAGTGGTTACATATTTGAGCCGTTTGGTGTTGAGACCCTGGCTCCGTGGGGACCGGGAGCTCTTCGCGTTTTCCAAAGTCTATCAGAGCGCCTGGTCGATGCGACGCGTGACCAAAATGCTGGCACTTATTTGGCCCAACACATCAGCATTGCAATTCAACGTGGCAATGCGGCCAGCATGTTGGGTACGCTACCTACCGGTAGTGGGCTGGAGCACTTGGACTGTCTATAGGCCATCGCGGCTATTATACAGTCCATAAGTGTTCTTTGTAGTAGGTAGTGTAGCTAGTTTAGTTTAGCTTTAGTTTAGTTTAGTTTTAATTATTAGTTAGCTTGAGTAATAAAGGCAATTTGCCCGTTTAAAAAAAACATACGAAATCACTTAACCTCGTGCATATCACATAGCACACATTATAATAAAATCCCTACAACTCCTTGCAACAAAATCGTTCCGCAGTTCAGCAGTTCAATGAGTTCAGTGAATCCGAACGAGATCGCCGAGACCACACATCATATCGATCGTTCGGATCCACTGAACGAAAGGAGTTACTGAACGAGTTAGAAGAACGAGTACCTTTTACTAGAGGAGATTCGAAGAACGAGTTCGCCAAGGTGAACGATTTTGCCCAAGCCTACAACATGCAGACGTATATAGGTGTCTTTGAATTCAGTATTTCTTGTAAAAATAATGTAGTATTATTAACAACATAAACATTGTTTGGAACGACATAAATAACCGAAGTAATATCGAAATTCTAGAGCACCTTCAGCTGTGTATACTTTTACTGTGGATTATTTAATGGAATTGAAAATGGGCTTATAACATTATGTTATTGGAAAGGTAATTTCCGTTGAAAGACTTCAGATAAGTGCCTCATTTATTAGAATATTTTGAGCAAATAATATCAAAGAGCCTCTCTAAAAGTCCTCAATTTTCTTTGGACAACGTAATCGAATTATATAATTTGGTTAAGATATTTAACCTCAAAATAAAACCTTTAATCTATGGGGCGTACCTATCAATGTAGCTCAATTGTCGATACTTTGAGCTGTCATTAAAAATCGGTTCCCGTTTTAGGGAAAAAAGTACGTTTCGAAGCGTCATTAACTCATTACATTTATTTATTATATTATATTTGAATTTAATGAAAGTGGAAGTTATTACCTATACTCAGTTTATTTAATTTTTATTTACGCATTCATTTTACTGATATTGTCATTATGGATCTCTGTGTCTGATAATGATAAATAAACGATTTATTATTAATATTATATTCTCCTAAGCATTTCTTAAGACTCGCGGGTCTAGTCCGGTCATTTGGGAGGCATTGGTGGGAACGAAGCTAACACCAAGAGGCCCTCTTTAATAATAAAATAAATAACTATGACAAGGCCTGGTATGGCCACATTATAAACTATTTTGTACATAATGGTTTAAAATAAATCTGGGCTATTTTAGTGAACTTTTGATGGATTATGATATTTGGTTTATGGAATGAGATAACGGCACCTGCCAATTTTATCTCATATCAAAATATTTGAGGCAGGTGACGACTCGCCTTCGCCACTCACTAAATGGGCCTCCTGTAGTGGTTATCGCATGCTGGTGCTTAGGTTTTTAGCTAGTTTTAATTCATATTATTATTCACCAATTTATTTACATACTTATAGGCTACGTATTTTATTATTATTTTTAGAAAAGGTAATCGCTCTATCCATTTCTAGCATCAAAAACAATGTAACCGCTACGCTATCCAGCACGACGACTGTATAAAAAACACATTTTGTTATGTTTTAACGCATGACGTGAAGATCTAGTCGTTCACCTTTGAATCCTGCGCTTGCTCAGGTTTCAATACAAGTACTCGCGCCACAAACCAGCTTTGCTAAGTTTTAGGCATAACAAAAGATCCCCACCTCATAAAAGTGTTGCAACAGAACATATCTATATTATCCGACCACTTATTTAAGCTGTAGGTAACTGTAATGTATGTATAATATTTATATCATTACGTAGTAGACATTGGCATTATTAAACTGAAAAATTTGTTATCTCTTAGCACCAGAACAATATTATAGACTGTTATATAATATTATACAATATAATACTAACTGTACCATCGAGTAAACAAGGCAGTCAGCGATTTAATTCAATCCTGGTTTCCTTCAATTACAGCTTCTTTCAATGCCTTTTCAGTGCTAATGGAAAAACCTAAGTAGGTACCTATAGCTAGACTGAAAGGAGAGTTTCAATTTACTACGAATCAGATTTGAGTCAATCCCTGGTCCAGTTGATCCAGCCATTTTCAATAGGGAGTCCGATGCAATAATTGAAATAAGATGAATAAAAAACATTGAGGGATAAAAGAGATGGTGGAGAAATCCTTTTCCATGCATATGAAAACGAAATGTTGTTTGTTCGTCGTGTTATAATTTTTAGGTATCAAAATCAAAATCGATTACGAAAGTTAAAAGTATTTTAGGGTATAAAATAATTAATGCATTAATATTAATATATTAGGTATTATACACATGTAAATAACAATTCGATGGATGCAGGAAGCGAGCAGCCACTCAAAGTGGGGCTATGTTCAGCAGTAGACGTCTTCACGCTGTTGATGACGAAATAACAATTAACATGTAAGAAAAGTCTTATTAATAAATCAATTTGTTTTGCAATCAAAATAGGCACCAACCTAAACTGTTAGAAAATTTTTATCTTTAAAAAAAGGAGTAAACCGACTTCGATCGCAAAATGTATCAAGTTGTATGTTATTTAAAGACAAATTTCCAAAGATAATTTCATAGCTGAAACATTTGATTAGAGGGATATTAATGAAATATTAAAGTAAAACACTACTACCTACTTGTCTTGCTCTGTTGGAGTTATTTTAAAGCATCTTGGGGCGTAATTCATAAACCTTAAGATTTAATATCATTATAGTGGGGATCCCGCCTGGATAGTTCATTAGTTATTCTTTACAAAACAGTCATCAATGAAACCAGAACATTAATTATTCTCCAGTAGCAAATTCCATTCACACGCCTCTTACTATGAAAAGGTTCTGAGTTCTGAGACTTTATAATTTCAGAACTGATTTGAAAACATCATTTTTCTTATTCAGCTTACTTATAATATTTTATCCACAGCATCGTTTGAATGCGCTTTGAATAAAAGTACCATTCATGTAAAGACTCTTTCATTACATTTCACTTAATTTCGTGACGGTGGTATTTGTACAGGCCTTCATTAAGTCTCGTGGAGTGAGGTGAAGTATTTTAGATAATTTGCACCGTTTGGATTTTTCTTTAATTTAATGTCAGCACTCAGCTCTCGTTATACTTTTTACATTTACAATCAATATGGTTGGTGTTGTCCGGGAGTGTACGCTGTGGTCAAAGCTTTGTAACCTGGCCTGGTGCTGTAACGTATGCTGGCCAATCACAGCAGTGCATAATTTGGTTAACTACCAACGTAAGACTACCAACAGTAGCAAAATAAATTAATTTTGATCTAAAATTTTTGAGTTAAGAATGGTACAATAATAAGAAACATCGCAATCGTGACTGATAAGTGGTTAAAGGGAAGCAAAATGTGCAATTGTGCATTCCAGTAGTTTAGTTGCATGGTCGTCGTGGGTTGTACCTACACAATAGTTTCTTTTCTCTTAATTGCAAGGGCATTTCCATTTAAGGGTGCTTTTACAAAATTATACGTATTATAGTTGCAAGGTTTTCATGGTCAATATTTGATGCATTGCCTTAATGTCTATACTTAGCCATTATATTAAAAATACCCTTCATTTCATCTTCTTCGATAATGTTAAGCGAATTTTAGGTAATTTACCTATTTATTTAGCAATCATCATTCTCCTGGTGTTCGTTTTGGCAAAAACACAGAGACCCGATATGAGAGCTCTAATTTGCAAATTCTGTGTAACGTAAGTCTCAAAACTAAATTATACTCCACTAAATACATCCCGTACTTCCATAATGTCAGAACAGATTTTTGATGTTTACCTTTCAGGCAATTAAAAAATATTTAATTTGATTCTTAATCAAAAAAGGCTTCAACAAAAGTTCTAATTTCTCCGGAGTTTTATATTACATCGACAAAATATTGTTACCAAAATAAAGTTCGTCATTTTTGTAAACTACTACATATTATTTCATAATTTTAAATTAATGCACTTATTATATCAATACATGAAACTAGATATATTTGGTCAAACAGACGGACGCTGCGAGCTCGGTGCCGTGCAACTCGCCAAAATGTAAAAGCCCCCTTAAGTGCATTCATTTCATTGTAGTTAAAGAAAAGTTGAATAAAAGCACCTGTCTTGTCTAGACACATGACAATGTGGCCGTATGTTTGCATTCATTAATTTAGAAACATCGCCTTCAATGCCTTCATCGTACATTAATCCAATTACGTACTAAAACCCAGTGAAAACTTAATCCCGTATCAGAAACTCTAATCTGAATTCAGAATTTGCCAACAAAGCTTTACGAACGCACACGTGTAATTTAACAGAAACATAAAAATTAGTGGGTACTCACTCAGCAGTGCGAATTTCGCTTTTCCTCTTGCTTCGACCATCTCGTCTTTCCTATTTTCTTTATTTTCATACTCGTACGTTTCGGCTGAGCATGCAAGCACTGCCAGTAACAATATGCAAGCGCATTTTGTATTCATGTTTTGCGCGTTTTTCAGATTGTATCGTTTAAAATTTACAAAAGCTCTCGAGCGTTTTCACGGATTAAAAGTCTGAGGATGAATCCATGAATTACATTTACTAAAAGTTAAATTTTAATTTTTTTTAAACATCGTTTCAGTGTGATGTCTTGTTGAATAATGGCAATGGTAAGTTTTCGTTCAGCTCACAGTGTAGTGATAATTATAACTATATATACTGGACCGTGAAAGTCGGCACTTATTGAGTTGTTACATGTATTTTAGCGTTGATTTTCACGTAACTTACACTTGACGAGTTGAGAGTTTGGTTGCGTAATCTGTGAAAAGTCTTGTATAAATATGTTCACATGTTCAATCTGTCTGGTTGTTGTATGACCTTATTCGGAATATACATAATGGAATTATCCTAGGCCTGTGGGAATATAGGTATTTTTAGTCCATCTTCACTTTCTTTGGAAAAATTTAGACTTGATATTCAAAGTGCAGCAAAAGAAAAATAGTACCCATTTATTCTTTCTTAGTAGAATGTAAACAAACAAAAAATCAAATTGCGGCCATTAGTGTTTACAAGCCTAATATCAATATCGATAAAATCTTAATTCACCCGTCCCGAATATGTTCCGAATCCATTAACCAAAAGTTCGCATTTACTTCGGGGTTCGCGGAACGTTTGTATACATAATATATTATACGTTGGAAATAACGGTGCAATGCTGTTTTTTTAGTGTAAAGTGTATATCTACCGCTTAAAGCACCTTGATCAGACGTACAAATATTTAATTAATTTGTTTTTTATCTATGTGCGCAAATTACAACATGCATTCGCTGCAAGATTAAATACAGGAATCGAAATAATATTTTATTATTAACTCCATGCACTTACAGTAGGTATAAAAAGTAAAAATTTCAGAGGTCTGAACCTTTAATGTACACGTACCGATATTTTTAGGTTGTTCGGTATCCTGATATCTTCCCATCACCTAATATCGTGAAATAGCCTGGATCGTGTGTGCAATCATCGTTAAATTTGGAAATAATGAGCGGTTCGCGTTTACGAGTTCAAGCGATATGACTTTTGTAGTGATGTAAAACTTGATCGACAAAAAGTTATCGATAAGTTTGAAGTAACAAGTTAAGAATAATATATATTGATGACTATTCACGTTGCATTTTTTTCTATTCCTAGAATGCCTTGTTAGACACTCTATTTATATTACAATCTAGCCATGTATTTGACTAATGAGGAATTTTAATTTAACCTAAACTTCTACAATTAAACGTTGCATATGAACTGTAAAACATTCAACAATAAAATATTAAGCATTTCAATCACGCTGCCATGAATTATGCTTAACTTCTGGAATACGAGCATTTTTCATAACAATAGAATAAGAACGTATGCCGGCTTGATATTGAGCCACCGGGGGGTCTAAGGTTAAAACATGGTTTCTTAAGAACAAAGGTTCACTATTTAGCAGAGAAGCCATAATTAAAACATAACTTTATATCATTATTTTCATCAAAAGCAAAACGCACAATTCAGGAAAATACATAAACACCTTAATTTTTTTTGAGTTTCATCAGAACCATACTTTTAAATTTCTATCAACGTCATCCCATCCCTAAACACTTGGCTCGAAAGAGCGAAGCCATAATGTCTTTTTCATTTTGATAGCACTAGTTCGTAGTGATTAAACGTATTAATCTTCTCTCCAATAATGTTTGCTAGTGTACCGATAAATCACGAGAGCTACGTTAATGAGGGTGTAAAAAAACACATAAACTTGAAGTGGAGAAATGTACTTCCTACGTGATACTTTGGCCCTAGAGAAAACAACAGATTTGGTAGGAAATTATATTCTTATGAGAAATATCTTATTCTACTTAGTACTATAGAACAGTACTAAGTAGAATAAGAGCTGATATATTTTGTTATGTGTGCTGTGTGTGTGTAGTACCACAGCACAGATACGGACCTACATTTTGTGACGGGGTGTGTGAGTTTTATTTATCTGGTAATTACCGTATGTAAATTTTTTAAACACAATCTTTTTCTCTTTTTACAATGATTCCGATCTGACCGACTCCAAACTAGTTCATCTGAACTATAGCAATTTAAACTTAGCAATTTTACTAATTTCCAACTACCCGCCACGCAGCGCTTGGCTCCCGACACTTTAATGTATGCTTAAACTAACCTGATTGAAAATTATACCTAGAGGACGGCACTTTGTAACGCGATGTATGAAATCTTGTTTGTATTAATATGATATTTTTGTTAAATAATTATATGTATAATGTTATTCGTGAGAACATACAAAGTTTAGCCAGATTTTTCGTAAGTAAATTCAGTTATTCAATATCTTCAAAAATGTAGCAATGCGCGAGCGAGATGTGGCTCCGCGTATATAGCAGCCTTAAATTAATTACCAATTGTAACACCTACGTCTGTCACATATTAATGTAAACTATGCGTTCCCACGCGGCGCGATCATTAGTTCGCATTAATTGGGCATATTATTATAGACACACGGTCAGGCGTCACGTGTTATTGCTATTACGGTGTTTAATTACATAGATAATTAGTAATTAGGTGTAACTAACACAGCTAGTCTGTAATAATAGAGATTAGTAGCCGCAATTTATAGGTTATCTAATTACATTGTATTACTACAATGTAATTAGATAATATAATATGTTACTATTATTTACTAGAACTTAGATAATGAGTAATGTTTATTTTGTAATTAAGTTTGTACTAGGACGATGGGGAAGGCAGGCTCTCGAGTGGCGACCACGAACCGGAAGACGCAGCATAGGCCGGCCCCCCACTAGGTGGACCGACAATCTGGTGAAAAATGCAGGGAGCTGATGGATGCAGGAGACAAGCAGCCGCTCAAAGTAGCGCTATATGAGTAGTACGTGTATAAGCTTATTTTATACTAGCTGACCCGCCCCGGCTTCGCATGGGTTCATTAGTTTTACGCTGAGTGAAGACGTTGACTTTTTGGGCCATAAGTTATTACGAACAGAACATTATAAAATGGATTTTCAATTTGACAACGTTACTAGGCGTATACGACGACGGTCTATGTCAGAGTTAGACTCGTCTATTCTTCAAAGCATCTCAATAAACGATGAGTCCATAAGAAGTGTACCTGATGTATCAATTTGTAATAATTCTCGAGTCATTGAACTGGAGATGCAAAATGAACTTCTGAGCCAATCATTAAATGTGGCGCATCAAGAAGTAGAAAACTTATCACTAGAAAATAACAGTTTGAAAAAAGAAAACCAGACTTGTCAATTGTTAATAAAGTCGCTTAAAAATATAAACTCGCCCATATCTGAAAGACAGAAAAACATGTGTTCTCCCAAAACCACGCCAAGTAAAAACAAACGTAAAATAGCGCCAATACCACCAGCGTATGTATACAACAACAGTGCGGGACAATCGACTGTAGATGTCGCAACACAAACATATGTAAATACAGAAATTCTTAAAGAGATGAAGGCCGGAAGTTTTTCTACGATAAATACTATTAAGAAAAAACATAATATGATAAAACCTAGATTACAAAATAGAAGTAGAAAACTAGCGAAGAAAATACGCAAACAGAATAAACGAGTAAAGAAACTGACCAAAAATTGTGAAAAGTTACAGAAGGAAAATATTCTCCTACAAAAGAAAATCGAGCTACTAAATACTATACCAATTATGGCGGATAACAAAAAAATACAGGAACATACTTACATACAAAACGGAGAAATTATACCTCCAATGATCGAACGGGAAAAAATACAAAGACAAAAGAAAGAAGCTGAAAATAAGGAACAAAGAAGAACGATAATTTTCTCCGACAATGTTGGAAGAGGCCTTGCTAAGGTAGTAGCTGATTATTCATATATAGGAGACGTTATAAATAACTGTAAGCCAGGAGCAAACTACAAACAAATACTCAACAGTTTCAGCACACAGACAAAATCTCTACGACATGGCGACACGGCAGTAATCTTAATAAGCGAGTATGATAGCGGCAGAGGTACAGCAACTTATACTAAAGAGTTACATAATATTATAAGCGATTATGACAGAAAGTTCAATGTCATAATAGGAAGCTTTTTGTATAATTTGAATGGGGCAGATGACTGCAAAATTTTCAAGCTAAATGAAGAACTAGCCCGTATGGCGACTTTTTCTGAAAACGTGAAATACCTTGACCTAAACTCGGTGAGCAGAAGCAGAACCCGAAATTTTTTAAGAGAAGAGATAACAAGAGCTGCCTGCAGTTTCAAAGGAACTTCATCACTACGATTTATTAAATGCAGCAATAGGCATGACAAGCAGGAGATAATCTCTAAAAATTTTCAAGTGACTGCCAACCTGAAAGGGAAGGGTTGAGAGTAGTTCATGCTAATATCCAGAGTATCAATAATAAATATCTTGAGTTAGAGCTTTTGACTCAAACTACAAATTGTGATGTTCTATGTCTATCTGAGACATGGGCAAATGAACAAAAATTATCAACTATGACTTTAACAAACTACAAACTTGCGACATATTATAATAGGAATTTATTTGAACACGGTGGTACGGCAATTTTTATTAAGAATAATTTAGTTTTTAAAATAAGACAGGACTTAAATAGGCTAAGTTTTGAAATTAATTGTGAGTTATCTTGTATAGAGTTAAAGAAACCCAAAATTGTGATTGTTTGTGTTTACAGACCAGATTACGACTTCAAAATATTTGAAGATATATTGATAAGGATATTAAACAATGTATGTAGAGATGATAAAAGAATAATAATAGCAGGTGATTTTAATTTAAATGTTATAAAACCAGATAGGAAAACTAAAAAAATTTTAAGCATATTAGAAGACTTTAAATGTACAGTAATGTTAAAAGAACCGACCAGAACTAAAGGAAAGAGTGCTACTTGTATAGATAACTTTGTTATAAACTACGACGCTCATTCAGAATACCATACTGCTGAAGTATTAGATGATAAATTATCTGACCACAATGCAATTTTGCTACATTACCAAGGTGTCAAACCATCACAAATTAGTTACACGGAAAAGGTGGATACTAGATTTTCAAGAACAATGTCTGACTGTAATAAAAACTACTTTCATTTCCTTTTTTCTCGAGATTTTCATATTGTGAATCAATCTATAAATAGTACTGAAGATGCAAATGAGAAAATGAACATTCTAATGAATCATATTAAGTACTGCTTTGATGCTGCTTTTCCGATTAAAAAAATTCACATAAACCATTCCAAACCTCATATAGTTACTAAAAGTATATTAATTTCAAAAAATAATTTAGAAAACCTTCAAATACTACAAGACCTAAAACCATGCAATATTAGGAAAAATACAATTAAAATTTATAAAAAATGCTTTCGAAAAGTCCTAGGTACTGCCAAAAAACTAAAATATGCTACAAGAATTAATAAATCTAAAAATAAAATTAAAGAATCATGGAGAGTTATAAGTGAACAAACAAATAATAAAAAAAGGGTTAAGGTAACATTAAGGAGTATTAAGAGGGTCGATGGTACGGTAACAACGAATGAAAAGGATATTGCAGATATATTTAATCAATTTTTTAGCACAATAGCAAAAAACCTTACTGCAAATTTAAACGTAACCATCGAAATGTGTAGAATTTATTTATTAAAATCAAAACAACCAACTGACAATATAGAATTTCACCCGATGACACCCACAGAATTGGTAAAAATAGTTAAAACTTTAAGAAATAAAACATCCAAAGATATAAATGACATGGATAGCGTGACCATGAAAGAGTTAATATTGAGAAATAATGATCTATTGCAAATGATTTTAAAGGTTTTTAATGAATGCTTGTGTCAAGGAACTTTTCCTAAACTTTTAAAGACTGGGAAAATTGTACCGCTGTACAAAAAGGGTGACTCGACTGAAGTAGGTAATTATAGGCCTGTGTGTATACTACCAATTCTGTCTAAAATCCTAGAAACTGCAATTAAAACTAGAATTGTAAAACATTTTGAGTCTAATGCGCTATTTACAGAAACGCAATTTGGGTTCCGCAAAGGAAGATCTACAGTTATGGCTATACGTAAAGTTATAGATTTTGTTCTAGCTTCCATGGATAAGTCACAGAAATGCTCTAGCATATTATGTGACTTATCCAAAGCTTTTGATTGTCTGAGGCATGAAATTCTACTATATAAACTGGCTTATTATGGTTTTGAAGATAAAGAACTGCAAATGATGAAATCTTATCTGGGAGATAGAGATCAAGTTGTAAAAGTCAACAACACATATTCGGAAAACGAAATAAGTAACATAGGAGTTCCTCAGGGATCTATTCTAGGACCATTGTTGTTTTTGATATACGTAAACGATCTTGCAAACTGTTTACCAGACTGGGCATTGATAACCCTGTTTGCTGACGATACTCACGTAGGAATCAGAGATAAGAATGAAATGCTTGTAAAAGAAAAAGAAGTAGAAATCATGGAAAAACTTAAACGTTGGTTTCAAGCTAATGGTATTATTCTGAATGCAGACAAAAGTGTGATAATTAATTATAGGGTTAAAAAAGATAATAATTACAAAAACATTAAAGAAACTACATTTTTAGGCTATGACTTGGATTACACAATTACTCATGAAAACCACATAAATAAGGTATGCAAAAAGCTGTCTAGTGCTAACTATGCTTTGTTTAAACTAAGGCCAGTTATTGATAAGAAAACCTTAATTTCCGTTTATTATGCTTATTGTCATTCCATTATAAATTACGCCCTAACGGTATGGGGAAATGCCTCTCAAATAGAACGTGTATTAATTTGTCAAAAGAAATCCATAAGAATCATAAATAGTTTATATGTACGCCAATCAGCTAGAGACTACTTTAGATTGAATAAGATAATGCCGGTTATTTCTTTGTACATTTATAATTCTCTCCTAGAAGTACATTCGCGCAAAGCTCAATTACCTGCGAGGATGGACATACATAAACACAATACTAGAAATAAGGAAAGGCTTCATGTGCCTGCGACCAGATTGGTTAAGACATATAAGCAGGGCATGAGTTTGAAAATTGACATGTATAACAAACTACCCTTGGAAGTGACTAAATTACCTTTTTTGGAATTTAAATTTAAAATTAAGTCTTTCTTTCAAGTAAACCCATTCTATAACCTTAACGAATTTATGACGAAAAGCTGGAAAGCAGGAATGTTCATTTAAGAAACTGCGTCTGTTAGGTAATTATATGACATAATAATTATTTGCTGTAGGTTTATCTCTCAAACATTTTTGATAGTTGGATATTTACCATGTTATCATGACAATTGGAAGTCTTATATTAGTTTATGCCTACCTACCTACTTGATATATTTAATAAAAATTAATGTATTGAATTTGGACATGCCAAATATAACGTGCTATGTTATAAGATGGTGAATTATAAAATAAATAAATAAATAAACGCCCTAACCTTGTTCATGGGAAGAGGGAAGTGAAAGGGAAAAAGATAGGGGAAAAGTAAGAATGGATGTGACAGCAATATAATAGTTTTCCCATCCATTCATACTTGTCCCCTACCTTTTTTCCTTCCCCTTCTCTCTTCCCTCCGATAAGATGAGCATAGTGAAATATTTTTGAGCATCGTTCGTTGTCTATTCTGTCTTTCAAATCAAGTAGAAACAAAAAATTCTTTCATAAAAATTACTTCTTTAATGCTTCAAGCAACCTGCACTTGGCCGTTTTTGAAAATGTAATGTATCTTCAAGGTTATTCTGAAAAATTAACTATAATCAAAACCAAATTTCAGCAAAATCCGTCCAATAGTTTCAGCGTGATGCGTGTTCAAAGGGACAGGGGCATACAGACAAAAACATTAAAATTTATTGTGTTCACTTTTTTTATGTTAATGGATGACGTGACGTGCTAGACGTTCGCCTGATGTTAAGTGTCACGGCTGCCCATAACAAATTGCAGTATCACTCGGAACTCTAAATAATATAGTTTTGCGTGGCACTGCACTGCGCACGTCATCCTGAGACTTCACACAGTCTAGTAATAAGATTACTAGACTGAGTGATCAGACCATAAAGTCTCATTTGCCCAGTAATTCACTTCTATAATTATCGATAATGAAGTGTAAAGCAAAAGACATTTTCAAAAATTATTTAATGTACAGTTCAACCCCGTTACAGTTTTATTATATGTATAGATAAAAAAAAACATTATAAATTAAATCCAGTATTTAAATAAGTCTAAGGCATGCAAAGTCGAGGTAAATAGGCTTCTACGAACTACCGTCGAGGGGCGTTAACTTCGGTAACTTCCATCTGACAGCTCGCAAATTCGTACGTTTAACTTTGCATTGCCTGAATCGTAACAAAAACTACTTGAAAATGTTCCAACTTCAATAAAAGCTGAAGTTTTTTTAAGTGGACATTTTATTCAGATTACGGCAAGATGTCACCCTGAGTTTTATTATTGTGCGAATTTTATTCTTTGGTGTTCCGTACACGCGGTCTACATTATTTTGATTTTATTAACGTCAATCCAAATCATTCGATTCATTCGTGATAAAGTTAATTTATACCTACTATTTACACAACTAATAAAATATCAAATAAATATGTATCCGACTGTTACTCACGAATCCGCCGCGATCTTGCTGCGTGAACTCATCCTGAGGAAGAGCATCGGATATGCTCGAAACCTGGTCGAGAAATTGACACACTATTCGTGAGTAACAGTCGGATACATATTTATTTAAAATGAATCACACTCATGAGAATTTTAATACTATAATAAAATATCCTTTTTTATTAGGGGTTAAACCGACTTATTTCACACTGAGCAGTCATCATCATCATCATCAACAGCCTGAAGATGTCCACTGCTGAACATAGGCCTCACCACAGAGCGCCACTTTGAGCGGCTGCTTGCGTCCTGCATCCATCGGCTCCAGGCGGTTTTCACCAGGTCGTCAGTCCACCGAGAAATACTTGGATGATCATAATTCACCTCATTTATTTCATTTTCTTAAATTTAAGTTTTTTTACAATATTCCTATAAAAATAAATTACAAAAATACTATTAAAAAACCCTAATTATTATTAATTAATAATAATTAATAATCATTAATTAATAATTATTATTATTAATTAACCTAATTATCATAATTATTATTGTTTTTCCCGTTATATGATTTTAAACCAAACTACCTACTGAACCGAGTTTGATTTTCTATGGAACCACACTAAAAGCATACGTCCTATAATAAAAATAAAAACAAATCCAAATTGGTTTAAAAAGAACTGAGTTTACGAGATCATAAAATTTACTAGGCATCACCCGACATTCTTCTGAAGCTATTATTTGATAATTTTAACTGTTTCAACTTGGTTCTAACCTACTTACATGCCTCATTGGCCGGACGTCGCGAGTTTATAACTTTGTAACACCTATACGACAGATAATACCTACAATACTAGCACCTATACTACCTACTTTCGTAAATAAATAATAGAATTTGAAATTGAGTTCTTAAGTATTATACAAACATTTTTAATAATACAACCGACTAGAGAACCTAATTATTGAAGTTAGTTGAAAACTTAAAGAATACTTAAGAATTGTTAGTTTCCTCACTACGCCTACTCAATACAAGAATGCAGGTAAGAGCTTTAAGTACCGTTCCGTTTTCCTACTTAGCTTGAAAGCACACGTCAAATTATTGCGGTGATTCCCTACGTCCCACAGACCTGCCCTCTAGTCGGGACACATAAATTCCTAACCGTCCCATTTTTTATTTATGTTTTTCTTATCTGAGTAATTCGCTTACGAGCATGACTGACCTGAAAACCATTCTGCCGATGCCAGAAAGTCTTTTAAAACAAGTGGGCAGTTTTTGATTATGTCCTTTACTTAATACTTCCTATTATAAGATATACTTTCCTAGCATATAGGCAAGTAAGTAAAATATTTCAGCTGCGGCGCTTATTCTGGTGTTCTTTGCAAATTTACAAAAAACTTTCTCAGTCCACAAAATAAACTCCTTCAAATATCTAGCTAGGACTATCTGTTTGATCTTATAGCCCTTACAGAAGGAAAATGATATTCGAATTTCTGTATTTCAGGATCGGTAGAAGGAAAGTCCCGTATAAACCCGGGCGTAGAAACCAGCTGCTCTGCTTACCCACTCGGGAATCGGGACAGACGGACGGTAATTTATACCTTCGTTTGTAGAAGCCGGCTCCAACTCCGCCATTGGATGTATTAACTTTTTTATTTAATCTCGTAAAAGAGGTGTAAAATGTTATTATTATACCTTGGCTCATAAAGAAAAACCCTGCCTGAAATGAGAGCAGAGTTCAACAAGTTATTTTAGAACTCTGATTTTGCAGAGCATGCCAACAATCATCATCATCAACATCAACATGTATTAGTCCTCCGCTGGACCTATTTCCAGCTGTGGACTAATTCAATGAAATAATGGGAATGGGAGAAACGGTCAAAATACTACATGTTTTTTGTGTTATAGTAGCTAATTTAGACGTATACGACACTCATACACTTTTCAAATCTTAATCGGTTAGCATTGGGCGGGCTAAATAATATAAGTACTTAAGTCTAAGTTACATCTACAGATTCCAAGAAACCCATATGAGTACGAATTCAACAAAAATACACGACACTGAAGTCCAGCCTCGAAATTTAAAAAGAAATATTATTAATTATTCTCTTTTACTGTCGGAAAAGAATATCATGTCAGGCGGAACATAGGATGTGGCAGTTTCCGTGATGAGAAGCCAGCTCGGGCAAAGATTTTCACGGTGTATGACCCGTAAGAGAAAATTCCTCGACCAAGGTAAGGTATTCATCAGAGATTTCTCTTTAGGCAAGTAGGTTTAGGTAATTAATAAAATACAACATCGATGTATACAATTTATTTTTGTCGTTTTACAAATTAATTACGGAACATGCCTAATTTTAATTAAATTGTATACCTACTTTGACTGAACAGTCTAAGTACTGCTACCGCCTACCCATTTCCAATTACCACGGATATTATCAAAAGGTAGATAATTAAAACGTTTAACCTTAAGTCTAGAATAAATTAATTTTCTTATACGACAACATATTAATTTAGGTCAATAAATAATTAAAAACTAGAATAAATAGCAGTCATTCATCAATCGAATATGTTTGAAAACTTTTGCAGAACCGATAACGGATCGAAAGGAACACTTTTTGAGAAGCGTCGTACCAATGACCTGAACAACGGTCCCAGCGGTCCTAGTCATGGTTTCTGCAGCAGCCAGTTGTATGGGCTTCCGAAGTCAGCTAAACTGGGACCGTCACTATTGAAGGCAGCTTCATGGTCTGGGGGCCCATAGCTGTAGCCGATAGTATTGTAGTCCGTAGGGGATCCATAGGACGGACTTGGGGGAGCCGCAGACGGGGCCGGCGGAGGTGCAGGGGGTGCCTGCATGGCCAGTTGGTTCTTCATGAAGTAAGTCAATAGTACCCCACCGATGGAGAACAGCTTTTGGAAGAACGCGAAGAAAAAGAAGAATGTCGCCATTTTGAATATGGCTACCTTTGATAGAATGAAAAGGGCGACCATGGCTGAAACAAAAAGAAATAAGTTTTTTTATATAAATTGTTATCGCCTGCAGATCTTGGAACGTATGAGCAAAGACAGTTGAGCTGCTCATTTGTAATCCTATCAAGAAGTATGTGATACTGCAACTGTAATGGGTGGCGTGACGCTTAACATCAGGTGAACGACAAGCTATCATTAACATAAAAAGTAAATATAACACATAATGTCGTTTCTTTTAGCCACAGCATCCACTCAGATAAACACGATTAGAATATTGCTGTATTGGGCGTATGGTATTTATCCTAGTCATGAAAATTTCAGCTTGGTGTCAATACTAATAAGTAAGTACCTAAATTATTTAAAATGATTTTTTTATAATTAATCAATAATATTTAACAACTTCACACAAAAGAAAAGTCGAACTAGAAAAGGCTTTAAAAAAATCTAAACAGGCAGTGACTCCCATACCGTGGTTCTCGTGTATAATAGGCATAAATGTTTGGAACTTTAAGTTAACTTCAGCAGAACCTTGAATCACATGAATTTTAAATTTAATGCAATGTACCTACAGGAGCTTCAAGCATTACTTTGGTAACTTGATAAAAGAGGCAGATATGTAACTATGAAGTATATGATGCTTACCCAATAACCGCAAGGATTTCTTCGTCTTCTTTGCTCTAGTCTCTTCTATCATAATCTCTTTGTTGTCTTTGTTCATAGCATCTTCACAGTAACAACAAACCACCAGCAATGAAAAGATCACAAGTTTTTTTAGCATTGTTGCACTTTTTGATTAGCACTTCTATACAAATTTTATCGAGTCTTTATTTTAATCTTAAAAGAGTTTTTATTGTGCATCTATAACTTCGTTTTAATATTTAAATATTATCGCCAGCCAGTCATTATCGATTCTGAAAGTTCTTGGTAGCCAGTATTTTTTGTCAAAAACTTATGGGAACTGAACCGTTCGCTCAGGAACCCCGTTAATAAATAAGTATCGTTTACAAATAGCGCACACGTAAATTCTGAGTTGCAAGAAAGTTTTCATTGTTTCCAAGTTAAACAAATCCGATACGGGTTTCCCTTTCTGTGACTAATTTTGAAGATTATGTATGTTCTTTGTGCGTAGCGTACGTCGCAGGTGTAACTACAAGAATTTGAATTTTTACGCTTGTTAAAAATTTTCTCCACGAAAAATGCGAGTATGAATATGTAGACGTGTCTACTGAATATTCATAATGTCATTTCAACTCACGTCGCTTACACTAGAAAGTTCAGGAGTCGTTTAAAATTATAAACTTTTTTACTTTGTAAGGAGACGAATGGGAAGAATTTGTGAAAATATTATGGACCAGATTAAAAACTTTTACTGCAGAGAAAATTTCTCGCTTGAAAATTAAGTTGAATTCGTTTGTACCGGGGGACTCTGGGTAGTGCACTTATGTCTAAAATAGCGTAGCTTTTAATCTGAGAAAATTCAATTTTTTTAAATAAGTAGGTAAGTGGAAGACGGGCTAGACATTCACTGCTAATCAGCCCTTATTAATATACGTCATGGGTAAGTATTTTATACGTATTAGGTACTTATCTATAACAACATCCATGTACAATTCTGTCAGACACTTCGAAAACCACCACTAAAAGTCCTGTAAATTGAAAAATATGAAAAGCGCCTTTTGGTTCAATCCTATCAGACTGTAAAATAAAATCTCACAAAATGTACGTAACCATATTTTCCATTAAAGCTCTCGTTTCAAAAGTGGTTTCCACATGAAAAATTAAAAGTTTGCTTTAAATTTTAAATGCAAAAGCGATCCGACTCTTACTACCGATTACACATCAATTCAGTCAGAAATTGTAGTGTACCTACCTACAATGCACATCGATAAGGTTGCAACCTTTAAAACTTGAATTTTTAAGTGTACGTTTTTAATGTAAGTACCTATCGCAAATGTCTGGAAAAAAACTGGAGGAAATTGAAAAGCTCTTATATCATAGGTACTTGAGGAGGTAAGCAATAATTGCTTACTTTTACTTTGAGATAATTATTATCTCAAATATGATTGAGTAAAAGAACCTATGCAACGATTGAATCGTTATTATAGAGGTAGGTATACGTAACTACCTACTTTTATATACTGATACTTATACAAAGCTACCATTTTCGCCACAGAACATTAAAAAATATGACGCTTCGCACTTTTTTTCTTGCCCTGGGATTTTCGCCAACATCTGCCACCTGCACTAACAACATTAAACAACCATTCCACATTCTTCCCACTATAGTTTCAGCGCACATAGACGGGTTCAGCCCAACGTGTTATTCCGGTTTGGGCACTAAAATATTTTTAATATTTCTCTTACAGCTTGCCACAAAACATTTCAGCATTTTCATCATAACCAGATGAAATGCGACAGCAGTACGTAAAAATTGCGTTTAACTCGGGAAAGTGTAAATAATAACATCATCATCATCATCCATAGCCTTTGTCATCCCACTGCTGGGTATAGGCCTCCTTTTGCACACGCCTCCGCTTCGGTTCTGTGCCAATCGGGTCCATGTTTGACCCGCGATCTTTGCAATATCGTCGACCCATCTCCCTACGCTTCGCTTACCTTGTCTTGGCCACCACTCTGTTAGCACTTTACTCTATCTAAGTAGTATCACTTCGCCTGACCATGGGTCTTGCCCCAGCTCCACTTTAGCCGCGCTACTGTTTGGTTCCAATGTCTTGAACATTGGTTCTCAACGTTGCGGACTCGGTCTAGAAGTTTGATGCCAAGCATGGATCACTCCAGCGCTCTTTGTGCAACTCTGATTTTGTGTACAGCCTCATGCGTGAGCGTCCATGTCTCAGCACCATATGTCATGGGGGGCAGAACACATAATAAACTCGAGTAATCGAAACTCTAGTAGACTCCTAGAGTAAGGTCATTACGGTCCTGCCAACACTAAGTGGGGAAATGGGCACGGAACGAGATGAAATCAAATAAAATCTGGAAATGAAGCAGTGTTTCCATTAGCAAGGGAAGGACCTACATAAATATACCTACGAAACGCAAGGCAATGAGTTTTCTTAACATGAAAATATAATTATAGAAAAGTGGAAAAATATCCATCAAGCTACATTTGAACTCGGAAAACTTTGACTTTATTACCATGTAGAGGTAGTGTAAGAGCCATCTTTTTTTAAATTTGATAATGAATGACTTGACGAGCTAGTCATTTGTCTGATTTTCATCACGCCGCCCTTAAAGCTAAACGCCCTGTGCTATCATCTCGAAATTTAAAAATCGGTCGAAAAGATATTCAGCGTATTCTGGCAGTCTCACTTGAGAGCTAGTTATGCTGCGGCTACACTACCGTGATAAGCCAATAATTATAGCCATATTATTAAGGCAACACGTAGGTGTACCCATGGTAAGGTTTATAGCCAATAGATTAGATAGATTGGTATATGACGGTAGTGTAGCCGTAGCTTTATCAATTGTAACGTAATATGTGTATATTGCGTGACATTACGCCACCTTCGGCCGTATTGTCACTTAACATCTGGTCAATTGTGATTAAACGCTACCCTTTGAAGTTTTGGTTACCGGAAGATGCAGCGTAGGCCGGGCCCCCACTCGGTGGACCGACAACCTGTTGAAAACCGCGGAGAGCTGATGGATGCAGGAGGCAAGCAGCCGCTCAAATTGGCGCTCTATGGGGAAGCCTATGTTCAGGAGTAGACATCTTCAGGTTGTTGAGGATGATGATGATGATGATACATTTAAAATGACTTAGGTCAGTTGCACATCATTTATAGCACCTAATAAATATAAACGGACGCTCCGTCTATCAATGTAAACTACATTAAACATCGATGCTGGACAGTCAGATAAAATGAATTAAAACAATACCATAATAATTTATTTAAATCATCTGATACGCATTAACGATCATCATTTTATTGAAAATGATGATCGTTAATCGATTTACGTGAATCGAGAGCATAAATCAAATTAGCGAAAAGCCAGAGTGGGAGTTTAAAGTGTATTTCATTTGAAATGTTCATCACGTTGTTTTGTTTCACAAGCGTAGGTACTGAAATAGGATTAGTGGGTGTGAAATGAAAACGGATTTCGAGTGTGATGCGGGGTGTGTCTAATCCCCGCGGTGTTACTCGCACTTCAACCCTTTTATTGCACGAGTAATGTATTTTTTTAGGTAAAGTAACTGTATGTGTAAATTTGGGTTAAATACCGGGCAAAAGCAATGCAATACATTTTTATACTCTAATGCATTAGTAACTGGTTTCCAAAAGAAGGACATCGAGTGTGTCCGAAAACTGAGTAGCAAGGACATCGAGTGCTATGTCCGAAACCAGGGGCCTTATAAGTCTGGTGGAGATCGTGATTATGTGCTTTCTTGCTCGCACTCACGGACTTTTAAATTGGTGTGTGCAGGATGGCAGGCGAAGTTCATATCCGAACAGTACCGTGATAGGGCTGCTGGTCGAAGTAGCGTCTAGCTGTCAGATGTTATAGGTAGGACGTTCGCTTATTGCGATGCTTCGTGCGTCTCAATATTTGGCACCTTCCTTTGTCGCCATTAAACGCCGTAATTAATATTCCTATACGCTTCACACATAACCCTTAATTACATGTTATCTCAAGAGCTCGTTATCCTCAGCGTCAGCGGCCAAATTAAACGCCATTGTACCTATCTGATTTATGCAAACGACAAATCAAATTAGATGTCGTCGCGTCGCAAAGCGACTAACCGTATTTACGAATAAATTACTTGCATATCTGTTCGTGAAACTTGCAAACTTTTGATTGCTTCGACTGATTGTTTCCAATTTTAAAGTTGAACGATAAAGTTTGGCCTGTAATCACGATGTGCTCGTAGTTGGCTATGAATTATGTTTGAATTGGTATTTGTGCCAAGGGGTTTTTTTTAGCTTCACAGTTCACGTGAACCTTAAAGTACTTACTTATTCTAAGACACGAATCTTGTGATTTTGCCAGTATCAAAATTTGTCATCCACTTGAAGACTTCTACTGCTGAAAATAATATTTAGTTCAACAGTAGGTCTCCCCCTTAGAGTAGGTATACATGTATACTCTAAGGTCTCTCTCATAGAACGCCAGTTTAAGCGGCTTTCTATGGTTTTGACTATAGGTCCGTATTTTATATCATCTAATTTTAGTACCTCCTAAATATAATAGCCTTTATTACCCTTATTTACAAATAACACGTAGTAAATTTAATGAAATATAAATAAAATATCTCTTTTTAACATTTATGTGACACTTTTAAATTAATTTTATTTGGACACCCAAGTATGGTACCTCCTCCATGCAATGCCATTCATCTCGATCTCGTGCTATTCCGGTCCATGTGACGCCTGCCACCTCAACGAGGTCGTCTCGTCATCTTTTTTCGGTGACATCTCTTCATTTTAATACTTATGAAACATTTAATGAATAAAATTCATTTAAAAATAAATGACGTCCCTTTGTCCAGACGGTGGTGTGACAAGGTCGCGTTTGCAGTCCTGCCTTACCCCGGCGGTTACTTACACTGACGCAGCGTAGGTTGGCCTCCCACTGGGTGGACCGACAATTTGGTCAAAACCGCGGGGAGCCTACGGATGCAGGAGGCGAGCAGCCGCTCAATGTAGTGCTCTGTGGGGGAGGCCTATGTTCATCAATAGACGTCATCAGGCTGTTGATGATGATGATGATGATAATGAATCAAAAGGATCGTTTATTGAAAACAAAACTAAGATACGACTATTAATGCAAAAGCTATACTTTTACACCTTTACCTAGAGCTAGATTATCTAAAACTTTTGTATAACATTAAATCCGGTGAAAGGACGGGGGTGTATTCCATAAATAAATAAGGGTATACTATTACAGGCACCTACTTAAAGTTCAGAAACGTTAAGCTTTTTATGAAAGTCTAAAATAACGATCCGTAAGCTGTCATCTGTACAACTTTATAGCCTAGGGCTGCTACCATCCATCTTGGGGTCGCGTTAAAACAACAAAACTGTGAAACTGTGAAGTCTGCGTAGAATAAAACAATACAATTACATTAATGTTCTTTGTTTGTATCACTTTTTAGATATTCATAGAAACGCTGCTATTGGTCTTGAAAGAAATAGAAATACGATTCGATCCCATTCAAGATCAAGTAGGAAAGAGAGAGAGAGAGAAACTCAAAATACTCAAACCCCAAACAATTTCACGCAAAACTATAATATTAATTTAGGTTTCCAAGTGATACTGCAATCTGTTATGGACGGCCGTGAAGTTTAACACCAGGAGAACGACTAGCTCGTCGCGTCATTCATTTACATAAAAAAAACATCCCTTGCCAGTGCAAAACTGCAGGCATAGTTACTGGCAAGGTTTACCACTGAATTCATAAATGAAAGATGATAAACTAATAGCAATGTGCCACCGCCATACTACTCGAGAACGCTGGGATTGCAATTTTATTTCCCTCGCACGTTTTCTTTTTCTTTGTGCAGAGTTTGCTTGGGTGGAGATGGCGGTCAAGTGAATAGGCGGGTTTTGGAGGGTAAGTTAAAGTGAGATTTATTTTGAAAATCAAAAAGTTTCTCATAGGAACGGTTTAAAGTTCAACCATAAAAGTGTCGTAGAGGCTGAAAATGTTGCTAACGAAGAAGATGATTTTTAAGTAAGAAAAAAGGCTGTTTTAGCAGTACTCTCCTACCTTGTGTTTGTGGTATAGAGGTGTCTAATGATAAGTGATAGTTTTGTAGAGTGGCTAGCAGAAGTTGAGGAGTGCCTAAGATCTGTTTTAGTGGCTTAAGGTGAGGTAATATAGGCTGATTGAAATGATGGATGCAGATGATTATAGCTTGCTGATGGACTAGATTTTGTATACTCGCAACATCTTATTCAAAATAACACACTTTTCTAGAACACAGTATCATACTTATTACCTAAGGCTGGCCTCACACAGCTGGAAAAGTCTCCCTGGATTCATACTATTAATTCAGAAAGCCCAGAATTCCATACAATGTAATTATGTTTCACACACGTAAATTCCGATTTTTTCAGATTAGATTTTTTCAGGTCGATTTGTAAGATTATCAATTCAGATTATGAATTCAGTCAGTCATCATTCATCCTAGTAAAGTGGTGGCAACTTTACTAGAAGCCTCTATTGAATTATGGAAGCAACACGAAAAACCACGTTTCACCACATTATACCACTTGCCCACACTCACGCTCGTAATTCAACGTTTAATGCTTAAAACGCCGCCAATTTTAAACACAAACACTGGAAAAAATAGTTTTGAAAAATAATACAATGCAACGGAACTTGTCCGCGTTTCCGCCAAAACTCCAAAACTCTACTCATCTAATAAATATCTAATACAATCGTGCATCATTTCGAACTCTTCAACACCTAAGTAAAGCTTACAGAACTCACTAGAAATTTTAATTATCTGTTTTAAAGCTTCCTGAAATGCAGTGGTAGACTCCCCTGCATAGACTTAGAAAAATATAGATAGAGGTAGCACAAGTTTGAAATAACATTTTATAAAAATACTAGTGTACCTGCCGCACAACCTCGCGCATATAAGAATAAGAATAAGAATAAAATTTATTGTGTGAAAGCTGTGTACAAAAATGGTCTTAAGTTAAATTTAGGTATCGTATAAGTAGGTAATACAGAATAATTAATAATAGTAGATAGTAGTTCAACATAAACCGCATCATCGCTTTCCATCAGGTGAGATGTTGTCAAACGTGAGCCCACTCAAGCATAAACAAAAATAGGTAGTACCTACTATTACGTCTTCAATGAAGACATAATAAGTAAAACCTAACTGTAGCCTACGTCCTATTCTAAAGTACCTAAGGTTCATCGCCTAATACAAATACCAGCCGTAACAAGATGCCTCATTTCGAATACGCTCACAAAAGGCGTTTTTCGAATAGCTGGCACGAAATAGCCAAAACTTTCCAAACAAGACGTTACGTACGTGACGCCAACGTCGATATTGTCACTAAGAATTTACCTATAATATTTACTAGCTGACCCGCCCCGGCTTCGCACGGGTTAGGAAAGATAAGAGAAAAGGACGAATGGATGAAACGGCGAAATTCTTTCATCTTCATCCATTCATCCTTTTCTTTTATCTTCCCCCCCCCCCCCCCCACCTCCCTTCTCTCTTCTCCCTTCCTTCTTTCTTTCTCATAGTACAGGATAATCATAAGAGTCAATAACCGGAACGTTGGATGTCTGTAATTTCTGAACCACAAATCCGATGACCTTGAAATATTTACGGGACAATATTTAAAGTACCTCCTTTCTAACAAAAAAAAATGAAAGAAATCGGACCACGCGTTAATGAATTACAACTAAGTACGTATTTTTACTTACATCTCCTCTCCCGAAGGAACCGTACTGAATTTCAAAATTAAAAGTATCCTATAGCCTACCTCGTAATATATTATGAACTGAAATTATGACAAGTTTCATTTGAATCCATTCAGTAGTTTTTGCGTGATGCTCAGCCAAGATAAAGGCAGACCGACAGACACACGAATAAAAATTTAAAAAATAACAGTTTTGGCTTCAGTATCGATAGCAGCGAGCCCTCCTGAAAAATTGTTCATAATATCTAATGTACAGAATTGGACCTGTTACAGTTGTATTGTAAGTATAGATTATAGATCAAATAGGCCTATGTTCGACTGCATTTCATAACGGTTGACACACAATGTATGTAGAACTATTACCTATATAGCAGATGTTCTGTTCACTCTCCTCTTGAAAACTACCCGATTACTTATAGCTATTTGGAAACACAGACGCTGGTAAATATTATTAGTTCAACTTCTCGGCCTTCTTCGTGTTAAATAAGCTTTTTATTATGACTACGGTAATACACTTCTGTTTCCTTTAAGTCTGTGCTGCTGAGTTATATTTAGACGTTTAAAGATGAAAGTGGCTTTAACAGAACACACTCTCGTCGCCCACGTGCCCTGTTTTAAAGCCCATCCTGCGAGCTTCCCTAACGCCTACGCTTGAAATGCTACTTATATTAAAATTTGTGGCAGCAGATTATAATTTTTGAATTGCCTTTATTAGTTTCCGGAAAATCGTTATTACTGGGATTTTATTCCTTTTTTGTGAAAATATACCGCTTTGTTAAAGCGAAGTTAAATCGAGAATGGAATGTGCAAATCATTAGATATTTTTTAACGTTAGGTAAACTAGAAAATAAGTTATTTCTTTGCGAGTAATGTAACTGGTTATATATTTTTAGCGCAAATATTAACTATGCTTAGGCAACAGTCTTTCGTTAAGATTCCTTCTAAAAATGATTGCACCGAGTTACAGTGTCGCGTTAGGCTAAAAGGTACCGACTTACATAATGCACAGGATAAGTTTCATACTAAAAATTAAGGTTTCTCGCGTTGACATTAGTGATTTACGAAAATTTAAATTATTCAGTTTTAATCAGATACTTTATAACACTAACTTTATGTTTAGTCTGACCTTTCTATAATTATTATGTATTTAACATATTACAAATTATCTACCTACAAAACGCGCTCGTTTATCATAAATTGCTTTATTTGCGCTGGTTGGAACAATTTATCAAAGCTAATACTGGAGTTTACATTACATTAATGCATGACGGTGAAGCCCGTGTCACCTCTGACGTGGGCTTGGTTGTAATTAGTTAAATACTAGACGGATCAGTATACACTCGGATCATTGCATCAAAGGGCTGAGTGTAGAGACAACGACATCTGTATTTGCTAGCTGTACCAATTTGTATGATACCCATAAATACGTACATTGATTAACGCTGTAATCTTGTAATTTAGTAGGTAGTGAGTGACATAGTGCGTAACTGCGTACCATCAGATGAGGGGCTAATCCGTTCCTTAATTGCTTATAATTATAACTTAGACGCACTCAGTGATTTTATCTGCAGCTTTTACATAGGTACTTTGATGGATATGTATGATGTAGATTCGAGCCTTTCAGTTCAAAATAATTTGAGGGAAATTTTCTTAACATCGACAGCCTCTGTAGTGAGCAGGTTGGTTCATAACCCGGAGACAGCGGGTTCGATTCCCGCGACAGGTACAGACAGCAGCGCATACAGGTATTTTCAAGTATTTGTGCACAAAAAAACAGCGCAAATACTTATTCTGAGTCTGGGTGTTGAGGGATCATGGTCCTGGGTCCCTAGATACAGGGAATCTTAGCCTGGAGGTCTAGGATCGTAGTATTATGTGATCGTTGGGCGTTGTTATTTTCTTATTTATTTATATTACTTAAGCCTATAATTTTTAAATCTTTTCTTTAAAAAATTTATTATTATGATTTCTGAAGTTTTTTTTTTGTCGATAGCGCGGATTGTCTGAGCTGGGGGCGTAATGTGAGCTCTAAGCGCGATTCAGAACAGAGCATATATTTGATCGCTTAATTTTTTTTGTATGAAGATTTTGACAAGCGATCTGTTTTGAATCGCGCTAAGAGTTCACAGTATGGCCCCAGCCCAGACAATCTGTGGTATCGCTCGGTCCGCACTAGGGGTGTACTGTGGTCTGGACGGCCAAAACATCAGAGCGAAAAAGTTATTTTGAGATTAGCCATGCACTGCAGTAAGGTTGTACCTGGGTGAAAGGTAATCTTGAACTAGCATCATGTGTAAAGATAGCTTCTTATCATCAAAACTAAGTTGTCGTTTTCAAACTATAGTTGTGGGTAGGTACGTAAATCAGCAAACAAAATTATTAAAATAGAAATACAATTTGATACGAAAAAATATATTTACTTACGTTGGTAGGTTACATACTTAGGCTAGTATTCTAAATAACAAACTTATTTCTAAAACACGTCTTTGGCACCAAAACCTCTCAACTCCCATATTTACTGTCCCTGATTTTGTCTCCTATAAGGTCCATTGGATCCATAGCTTGGTCCATAACTAGATCCATAGCTCGGTCCATAACTGGGTCCATAGTCATAATGGTGGTGATGACCTTCATGATGGAACTCTTGTTTCTTCTCTTTCAGGTAGCTAGCAAACCAGCTCAGGAAGTAACCGGCCTTATGAAGAACCACCCAGAAGACAAAAGCATAAATCAGCTTAAGAATGAAGATCTTTTTCACGACGAGATCAGCAAAGTATACTGAAAAGAAGGAAACATTTTAAATTGAAAGGAAGAGTTATTTACTTGCGTCGGTTAGTAAATTAGTTTGCCAGTCTTTAAACGATCTTTGCTCTTTATCAACAACTGGAACAACTCCGGTTGTTGACTAACTCTGTCCAGCTAACTTACAGTAACGGGCCGCACGCCGCCCAAGCGGTATAATTTCTCAAACACGGACGCTCTCGTGCTCGTGTAATATGTAATATGTCAACTAGTGGTCAGTATTTCCTTCTGGGTATAACCTGGGTCTTTTCAAGTCAAGAGTGAATGGGATCTCATGGGCAAACGTGCTCCATTTTAAGATTTAAAAAAACATTCAAGCAGTAGCCGGATCTAAGTTTTTTACCAGTGATTAAATAAAAATTACCCTCTTTGAGGTCAAGTCACGTTTTTTTTCGGCAACCTATACCTATCCTAAATCGAGTAAATAACGGTAATAGAAATATCCGGATGGGATCCTTCCCTTTCCTAGTCCGCAATCAAAACTACGACCGTGATCAATGGTCATCTAGAGCAGCGTTTCTTAACCTGTGGTCCGCGGACCCCTGGGCTATATGTATGGGGGGTCCACAATCTCATCTCTGACCCATTTTGTGATATTAAGTAATATTCCATCATAAATATCGTAATCGCTATACGCTTATTACAATTATATAGTTATCTGGCTTCATTGCTGCATTATTCATAGGAAGGCAGCTAAAAATATGCCAATAAAATTCAAAACAGTGTTAGACGACATTAGTACAAAATGGAGAATTTTATTAGATGAACTAGCTATGACTTGTGAAGAAATGGGATGTCACAAGCAGTAGTTTTTGCATTCTAAAGTGCGTTGGTTATCTCATGGCAAAGTTGTGTCGAGTGCTTTTGAGCTGAGAGATGGGTTTGTAATAACAGCAACCCGAAAATCAAAAATCTAGTTACCAAAAAGCAACACCAACCTTCATTATGAGAATCATAATGAAGGTTGGTGTTGCTTAAATATATACTATAAAACGTATAGAAATACGTATTTAAAAAATATTGTATTGCCTACTCCCACTCATATAAATTTATTGTTTTTATTTTATTAAGAGAGTCCTTATAATAAATGCGCTCGAATTCATAGGGATCCGAGGATGAAAAGGTTAAGAAACGCTGATCTAGAGTGTCTCCAAACGGATCCCACAAAACCGATCCATTGAATATTTCTTACAAGTCTTTTGATGAATGACGTGACAAGCTCGTTGGTCGCCTAATGTCCGTCTGCACTAAAGTTTGACAGCTCCTACGTTTGCACAGTTATCCCTCTATGACGTACTACTTCGTATGCATAAGAATAGAATAGAACAGAATTAATTTATTGTCACAGAGAACACACTAGTTTACATTATTATAAAAATAATTGCTAAACTAATGTGTGTTTTGTTAAATTATTATAAATATATGATTTGATTCATATTGTTTAAAATATGATTAAAAAAGAGGAAAGAAAAATTTCTATAGTTAGCGTTTGTTAATAGGGGATGATGAAGAACTTTCAGCAGCTCCCAATCATCCTTAAGAACTGTAAAGTAAGAAATGGGTCGTTATTCTCGCTCTCAATAAATGCAAATGTGAAAAGCGATTGAAAAGCCATTATCGAATGCCACTTTTTCGTTCCGATTGTTCCGCAGCCGGATGCTAAGCGATTTGCAGTTATGCAACTTTGCACAGTGCCTAGTGCAGGCTTGTATTTAAGGATGGGGTTCAGGAGGGACCTATAGTTCAGTAGTACCATTTATCCAGTTACTAAACACTTTCAAAATTATTGTATTTCAAATAAATATGAAAATCTACACTAGTAGGTACATAAACAATATATTTTTTAATGTTCCGTTCAAATTCATACATAGACCAGGGAGCAGCTGCAAAAACTATAAACATACCTCATACACATGAAACAGAATGAAACCAAGTTAAATTCCCCAATGGCTTCAGGTTAGTTTCAATTCAACACGGAAAAGTACAGAATTTGACTGTCAATTTTTCGTGCTCTACTAGACGTCCTCATCATTACAGTTTGCTCTACACCTACTCCAGGTCAATAAATAAGGTATTTTTACAGCCGCCCTCCCAAAGTAGCAATATCAACCATAGTGTTACAAAGTATTACCATCTTAATTGTAAATTTGTTGTAAGTAGGTCCATACATATACATTTTGAATTTTAGGCATATAAGTACGTGGTTTACAAAACGTGTCTTCTAGTTCATACTATCCTATTGGTTTCAGCTTGCTCACACCTTATCACCATGATTCACTAAATAAAATAATGTACTTATGTTTTGTATAACAAATGGAATAATGAATCAACATCGTTACTAAAAGTTCGCCCCTAGAACTCCCCTAGCTACTTACCTGTCTGCTATTAAGTACAAAGACTTTTGCGTATATGGGGCATAAGTGCACTTCGACGCTTCACTCTTGATACATTTATGCTTTAAACAGAGAGGTACTATGAACAACCGGGTAACATAAGTGCTCGACATTATATATTTACTAAGGGAAATGTAAAATTACGGTTAAGTATACTTTTTTAAATAAGGTTTCGTTAGAAAACTGCTCATGCTCATGTAAGCTAAGATTATTGTTTATTTTCTAAAACTTGTAGTACTGTTGACGGTTCATAAATACATAATATTTATCTTGCGAGCCTGCAGGTTACCGTACGCCATTTTTTTAATCACAGCTAATATTCAAATTTTCAAATAGGCAGTTATACGCAATAAGTATGCAGTATTTATAGCCACTCAATGTATTCGTAATTTTCCATATTTTCAGCATTATTTTCTTAATTGCTCGAGTAGCATAATAAGCCTCATGCCTGAAAATAACGACCAACACAAAATTGCGCTTCGCATGAAAACATGGCAAATTATAAATTGAACAACCCTCTGGCCTCGTATATTTTATTTTAATCACTAGTTGGCAAACACTGGAGTTATTATGGAGCTATATTTTTGATTTAACTTGCGTAGGTACCTACTTGCCTTAAAATCATCTGGACTTTGTTAGAAGTAAAGTAGATATAGGTAACTTACCAAATAATGCTATTTTCTTCTTTTTTCCTCTAGCTTCTATTTCGTTTTCATTGTTTAAAAATGTGTCACATGATGTTATAGGTAAAATTATTAGAAATAATGTAAAGAACACAGTTTTTAAACGCATATTAAAAAGTTTACAGCACTCTTGATTCGTTGCTGTCTTATTCCAATTTCAAATTATATTTATTTAATTCTTTCAATTTATTTTCTTTTTAAAAGTAATATTGTGCTTCATGTAGTTGACAGTGACATAATGAAGGCTGTCCATTGCCAGTGTTGTTGGTAAGTTTAGGCTCGCCTCGTCGCGCAGTGTTAATCAAATGAAAGTCCGCGTTAATTTTCAGCCGCGCGCTAAGTGGCGATAACTAAGTTATGGTGAACTTGGCAATGGTGAAACCGGACGGACGTTGAATTGTGTAATTTTGTAACAGAATTTCACTGAAATAATTCTATTGGCTTTGTCGTTTTTGTACAAGTAACTGACGTAAGCTAACACTGATTATTAATAACCAAGTAAGTATAATATTGTTTTAATTCTGTGATTTGAAACAAGCGGCGATTTTGCGAGCAGCAATCTGCGAGGATTCAATTCCTCGGCACAGAAGAGTGCCTATCACAGTAACGGCGTCGATAAACTCCGGTATCACGGGCCGCGGGTGCCGCCGGGCACCAGCTTAGGTAGACCCCTGGAGTACAAGAGCTTGTTGGATCGGCACCTATTATAACACACTCTACATCCTGTTAGGGATGTCATGGGAATGTCTGTTACACTGCCAATTTCATTGCCAGTGCCACCTTCTATGTTTCCTGATGAATATCATCATCATCATCAGCCTGAATGATGAATATAATTATATATATATAATATGTGTGTGGACGTTTCACACAGCGCCATCTAGCCCCAAACAAAGCAAAGCTTGTACTATGGGAACCAGATAACTGATACCAGACTTAAATACTTTTTTGTTTGTACATACATATACATAGAATACAATATAACACTCAGACCCGGAATAATCACCTATGTCATCACACAAATGTTTGTCCTGGGTAGGATTCGAACCCACAACCTACAGATCAGAAGGCAGAGCTACTACCAACTGAGCTATCAGGGAATGAATGACTCCTGAGGATTCCGTGTAACCATAGACTCTAGTGAAGCACCAAAATGGCGGCAGTGTGTGACGTTAATATGTGTGTAAATTATTGAAGTACCTATGCAATGCGGCCAGCATGTTGGGTACGCTACCTACCGGTAGTGGGCTGGAGCACTTGGACTGTCTATAGGCCATCGCGGCTATTATACAGTCCGTAAGTGTTCTTTGTAGTAGGTAGTGTAGCTAGTCTAGTTTAGTTTAGCTTAATTTAGTTTAGTTTTTATTATTGTAGTAGTTAGCTTGAGTAATAAAGGCAATTTGCCCGTTAAAAAAAAAAAGTTTATATTATTGTACTGGGTGGCGCAAAAGTAAAGACCCTATTTGGTTCAGCTATAACATTTTTTCTAAATTAGAAAACTAGATTTAGGTTTTTTTAAATGTATATTTGTGCCATTAAATTTCGTACCATTAGGATTTAAAGATGATGTCTTTTAAATGGTGACCTCCAGAGTTGATACACATTTGAGCCCTATTTATGACATTTTGCATAACTTGCCGTAACACTTCCTGCGATATGTTCGTTATTTCTTGACGAATGTTTTCTTTTAGAGCTGCGAGAGTCTGTGGCTTGTTCACATACACCCGAGATTTCAAAAAACCCCAAAGAAAGAAGTCTGGACTGGTCAGATCGGGTGATCTTGCAGGCCAAGGCAAATCGCCAAAACGAGAGATAACTCGGCTTGGAAAAGCGTCCCTCACTAAGTCCATAGTGTCGCGCGCTGTGTGTGCCGTAGCGCCGTCTTGTTGAAACCAGATGTGCTCCAGCCCCAATTCGTCCAAACTGGGTATCAAAAACTCACGTAACATGGTTCTGTAGCGTTCTCCAGTGACAGTTATCGCATTGCCTCCAGCGTCTTCGAAAAAATAGGGTCCGATCACTCTGTCAACACAGATGCCACACCATACAGTAACTTTTAGTGGGTGTAGAGGTGTTTCTTGAATAATGCGCGGATTATCAGTGCCCCAGAACCGAGTATTCTGCTTATTGACATGCCCTGAGAGATGGAAATGCGCTTCGTCACTCATAACCAATTTTGAAGGAAAATCATCTTGCAAAATGTCATAAATAGGGCTCAAATGTGTATCAACTCTGGAGGTCACCATTTAAAAGACATCATCTTTAAATCCTAATGGTACGAAATTTAATGGCACAAATATACATTTAAAAAAACCTAAATCTAGTTTTCTAATTTAGAAAAAATGTTATAGCTGAACCAAATAGGGTCTTTACTTTTGCGCCACCCAGTAGTAGTTAGCTTGAGTAATCAAGGCACATTGCCCGTTTAAAAAAAAGTACCTATGTACTTATCGATTTTATAAAATATTCTAAACGTGTTAAATTCTGGACTACCTAATACCGGTGCTTTAACATAAAATATGATTTCATGCAATAATGTTATGCATAAGGTTTAATCGTTATTATTAGTTCTGCCAATATGGTTACCATTGATTTTAATTTTAAAAAAATGGTTCATTCCTTTACCACTGTCTTATAGGCTGCTGTGAGAAGAAAACGAAAAAATTTAAAGCGTAGGTATTACGTGAACACTTGTGCTAACCTTTTCGCAGAATTGCACAAAGTAGAGTTTTTATGCCCGCAGCCACCAAAGTCAGATTCCGATTATCATCTGAAATAATCTTCAAAAGAAATAAAATGCAAATATTACAAGGCAAAAAATGGGACAATTTAAACCACTTCCGCTTTCCAATAAAAGTCACCAGATAAACACCTCAATCAAACGAGCTCCTGGAACTCCTGATTAAAATCGCATTGTTTCCTCCACGGCTCTACTTATACTGGTTGACTCACCTGGATAAGCGGCGGGACCGTAATCGTTCATTTTTAGGGGCCCGCCGTTATCCCAGACCCTAAAACGGCATTGGATTGCGAACAACGAGTTCTGGTGATTTATTCATTGCAAACGGAATTGTGTTGTTTATGGCAATGCCAGTCGATTTTAAAGGTTTCATGATTTGAATTGTGGCTTCGTATCTGAGGAAATGGTGCATGAGGTTTACATTTTGGATAGATCTGCGTTGTAAACGAGGATTTCAGGTGAGACTTCGATGTGTGCGCTTTTAGTGCGGCAGTGTTCCGTATCAAAAGGATTCCAAGGCAAACTTTGTAACGGTGTGTATTCTTCTTAGCTGTATGGTTGACCACCTGTTCACATAATTAGTAGCATATAATCGAAGCTACGGTTCGGAGTTTTCTATTCTACATTGTGCCGGATTGCTTGCACCTGATGTAGGGAAGAGAACTCTTTTTTTTTTTTTCAAACTCGTATTTTAATGGGCTTGTTATAATTATAATATTGGAGTTTTGGCGGGAACGCGAAAAAGTTCACGTCGCGACGTCACGTTGCATTGTATTATTTTTCAAAACTTGTGCTTTTTTCAGTGTTAATGTTTAAAATTGGTGGCGGTTTACGCATTAAGTGCTGAATGTACGAGCATGAGTGTGGGCAAGTTATATAATGTGGTGAAACGTGGTTTTTCGTGTTGCTTCCAAAATTCCATAGAAGCTTCTATTAAAGTTGCAATCACATTACTAGGGCATGACTTAGACTGGACTATGACTACCTGACTTAGACTAGACTATGACTACCCAGACTATGACAAAGACTTATACGTGGAATATTCCATAACACGATGAAAAATTACAATACTTGACACTGGCTAAATACACTATGTGTGGAGCCAAAATACAAGAAAAAAAAAGGAAAAAAAATTATAATATATTGACATTTTTGACATTAAGCACTGTGTAATGCTTAGAACATTCTAAGCAAGCATAATTAAACAAACAATACTTTAATTTTTATTATTTTTAAATACATTATCTAGTTTTGACTTGTAAAAGTGCTAAAAATAGCCTATTTGCAATAAAAAAAATTGATTTGTGTTGATTTGATTTGATTTATAGATATACGGTAGACACAGTGATTCATACATCAAACTTACTTTTTCTTAGCCCCATGAATATTTGTGAATGCTAAACCATCGATCACATCGAACTCAGATCTCACGTCCTTACATTTCGACAACCTTTTTATCAATTCTGCTCAAATTTGAAATACTATTAAGAACTAACTGACCCACCCTGGTTTCGCACGGGTTAATTAGTTTTACGCCGTAACCCTGTTCTTGGGAAGAGAGAAGGGAAAGGGAAAAAGACAGGGGTAGGATGAGTGGATGGGACGGCAATAGAAAGGAGGCAGGCGAAGCTTGCACACAAGTACAGATAAACAAGAGAACATTTCAGAACCTACGACGCGTTGAGAGTTGAGAATAAATTACGTTTGGTGGTTCCTCATAAGAAAGTCTAAATTCCTACTTCACAAACCGCATGAAATGGACTAAGTAGTGACTAAAATTCAGTCCACATTATAATTTCACTCGTTACAAGCTTCAAATGAACAGTAAATGCATAAATATTAAATTCTGTCCTAACTTTCTGGTTTTCTAAGCGGTGCCGGGCGGCGACATTTTCATTACGTTTTCAGAAGTAGGCCACTCGGAGCGTGCTAATAAATAACAACCTTTATTATAAGCAAGATTTTTTAGGTATGCGCAGAATGGTTAACTTTACAAGTAGCAGAGGGCAAATAAAATGGTTACAGAATAATTTTACTGTATTTTTGGGGACAGTAATTTTATGAATCGAATCTCAGCAAAAAATCAAGAAACTACCAGAACCAGAACGAAGTACAGGAACAGAACACAATAAAAAGTTTTGCGGAAATCGTCGTACGTGTTTTAATTTAAGTAGTACCTAAGTATCAGTACGTAGTACTATATATCTATTCTGTGGTATTAGTTAATATTTTAGGCAGTTTATCGTTTATTATTGTTACTTATTGATACAAATTAAAGATAATATAATGTAAGCAATTACTTTTTTTTAAATAATGCAACATAGAGCAAAAAAATATTTAACAAAAGATATTGTAGGTAGGTTCAAAGTTGCTATTTCAAAAACAGAAGTTCTGTTTACCATAAACAACGATTCATTTACCAATAAATAAATAATGGCGAAATCACCTCATTTCCCAAAGCGACGAGAACCATTAATAAAGCGGAGTTTCAATTTGAAATATGCATTGAAACTCGCCAAGCGGCGGGATTCACAGGACACGTGACAAATGTTCCCTTGTCAAGACTGCGAGATAAACCGTCATGGCTGTTGAAGGGCTCGAACGGAAACGATGGGTGCGTCATTTTATTTTTTAATCGAATAACTATCTCAACTTATAACCCTGAAAAAAAACTCGTAAAATGGAGTTATAAGATAGGTAGGCGTAATATATGTAGGAACTTATTACTTAAATAAAAAGTTGGCAGGCCTGTAGCACTATGACAAGTGCTGTCGAGAGTGAAGATGGATGATCCATCTTGACTTTTAAACTATTGAGTGTTCCTTTTAGTTTTCCCACTATGAATAATTATTTAAATAAACCATTGTCCTAAACATAGAAAGAAGACTTTAAATAAAACAATAATGTAATATGGATTAATAAAAATTCGTTATTTACCAACATAACATGACAGGACTGTCACAAATCGTGACAAATTAATGCTGCGGCCTACCGACCGATTGTCATGTATTTTGACAACATGCCTCATGTAATCTCTTATTAATAAAATTTAACATGCTTGCCTAATCTGTTTGCCATTGTCACAAATAGCCAAATAGCGAGCACGGTGGCAAATTAGGTAGCTTCATACTGTTACGTGCAGTTCACAAGTGGACACTACCCACATCGCTCGACGTCGAGTCCTTGCTTTACTGACATTTGTCAGGCACTACGTGTGTGAGACCACGCGACTAATATGTGGAACCAACGTTGTGCTCTCAGACAACTTTTTATCGAGCATATTATATCGGTAGAAATGCTTGAAAAAACTTATTCCTTAATACTTATAATATAATAGAAGCTACCGATCGGAGTTATCTATTCTACATTGTGCCGGATTGCTTGCACCTGTGGCGGGAAAGAGAACTTTTTTTCAAACTCGTATTACAATAGGCTTGCTATATAATATATGTCATGTTGCCTTTAACTATGCTTGCTTAGTATGTACAATAATTTTCAACACATTTGCTCAAAAAATGCATTTACAAAGCATGTATACATTGTTCGAAAGTTAAACATTACGCACCATACAACGGAGCGTGCGGTAAAATAGGTACTCTCACCTAAGTACCTATTTTACCGCACGCTCCGTTGTATAGCACCGTGCGTAACCTTTACGGTTTTTTTTATAAATTTCAATAGAACATATGAATTTCACCAAGGAGTTTCACAGTACGAGAATAAATAAGCTGAATGATCGAAACTCCTTGGAAGCGTTTTTGCTCAATACGTTTGTCTCACTTTAATACTAAAGAGAAAATGAAATAAAGATGTAGTTCTAACTTTGACCACACGCACGTGGCGCTATTTGCATTGTAAATGCGCGCCGGAACATCAAAGATTGTTTGTTGCGACTTTCCCACTAATAAACAAAAGTTTGTTTCATTACCTATCGTACTGTTTTCTCACAAATGTGTTGAAAAAGGTTGTATGATACACGCGCGGAAATTGGTTTCTACAAACTATGGTAAGCTTACATTTGTCTACTCGTTTGTAAAAACCAACTTACCGCCCTAATATCATAAATAACTATTAATTTTAATATTTTTAGATACCTATCTAATTTTCACTTGTAAAAAGGCTAATAATAGCCTATTTGCAACAATTTTTTTGAGTTTTGAGTTTATAACTCAGCCTAACGATTGTAAGTATAGGTATTTCGCCAACTTCATGAAATATGGGGCTAATCCAAATGATCTGGTGTGACCTGTCGCACGGTATGATGTGACGCGATCTAATAATTATTATATGAACTTGTGGTTGCCATCACGAACGCCTGCAGGTTTCTTTCAATCTTTGCCTATCATCACTACCTTCGTTGATAGTATCAGTACCTATGAATATCTAATAAAATATTGTCGAAAACTCCAAAATTTTATCACGGTAATATGTACATACTTAGGAGGACATCAAATCACCTCTCAGCCTCTTGCACATCGTCAGTTTAGAAGTTATAACGGTTAAATTTGTAGAAAATACGTGATTGTTAGCTACGTCAAATTCTAGTGATCGTAGAGAAAAACGATGCTTAATATGTCTAGCACCCAAGGTAAGCTAGAGAACCGCGCACACCTGCTCTCACGCCACTCGGCTCACTTTATAGAATTACATCTGTACAATATAGCACCGTATATTTTTATGAAGCTCGCGATATGAGCGCTATAATTCGTCGGAAAGTACACGTAGGGAGGAACAGGTGGACGGAGGTGCTATAAAGCCACTTGCTAAGTTCTTACGAGACTGCGACCGCCGCGCGCCGGCAACACAAGCAACGCGGAACGTCATGTAAAGTCTAGCATTGCATAATAATTAGGTATTAAGTACCCTCAGTTTCCGCGGAACACCTTGCTATAGGTCATTAGTATCACGACCATGTGGTCTGCCCTCATAGTGAAGAACGCAGTAACTAACGTTTTTGGCAAAATTGAGTTAGGTACATCCCTATTCGGAATAGTCAAAAAAATCTTTCTGTTCTTTCTCACGTATCAAAATTCCACCTGAAACCCAAAAACTCAGGAAGTAAGAATGCAGCAACTCGACTACTCTCGACTACTCGCATCTTTTCTTTCCGCGTTTTTCTCGAAAACATGTTTTACCTATACTTACCTACTGCATTTTTCATAAGGAAGGCTGGTCTGTGATTTTAGTTGTGCTTTTTCACATAAAATCGCTGAAGTCAGAAATTACAGACCAGTGAGCCAACAAAAAGTATAAAAAAGCAACAAACGTGCGCGTGTTTAAGTGGAGTAAGTGCCTATAGTATTTCCAATCTTTTAGTACAATTTAGTATAATGCCCCTTTACCAAGTCTGGCACACTGCCAGCTTAACTTAGCTATTATTGTATCGCAGTATATACCAACACCTGCTCAAACTATTCATAAATAAAGTCTGGGTGTAACATATCTTGCCTGAAATGAGCCTGAGAATAACAGCGCGTCACCGTTAAGCAAGTCTACCTACTCATCTCATCTCATACCATCCTATACCGAGGAAGCACATTCAGGGGTGTAGAAAAATGCAGATACCTACCAGCGGTGGTTGTTAAATAGTTGTGATCGGATCGCATACGTCACGTACACAGTGTCCACTAGCTGTCAGGCTGATCGATGAATGAAAGTAAAATGAAACTTGTGCTCGTATAACTCGGAGTTAAACACATTTTAGTCATAAGAGCTTTAGGAGTTTTCCGTATGATTAGTCACACGGAAAACTCAATTCAATGTTCAGTAGTTTTCTTTGTGTATTTTACAAGAAAGAACTGTCTTGCCGTATTACTTGTAAGATGTAGGTACCTAGAATGAGCTTCGATTAACGGCTTTTCCCCATTAACATACATTTTAAAAGGGGGGCCAAAATTATGTAAGGGTAAGCAACGCGTTAGTCGCATTGCTTACCCTTACGCTATTGTTGAAGATGTTCACTGCGTGTGGCTACTGTGACCTCTATACCATCAGGGGGGCAACATGCTTGTTCGCTAGCTAAAGCATAAAAATTAAACATTTCCGAGACGAGCCCGACCAACGCTGTTTAACAAAACACACTTTCCTTAATCCAAACGAGGTATTATCGTGCTTCTGTTCCTCAATAGGTTCGAATTAACCGGTAATGTGGGCTAACCGGCGGCTAAGTCTCGGTTTGTTACAAACCCGACGTAAGCCTGGCTCCCCAAGCTTACACGCCGACTATAACGGCTTTACGGACCTCTCCAGAGGTACATTGGTACAATCATCGACATAATCGTGTTTCTCGCAGGGACGGTTCCTAGAAGTGGAAGATGAAAATTGAAAATAATTTGTAGACATTTATTTGTTTTAACATAGAGAAGCTTTTAAAACGAGTTTATGTTTCGAGTATGAAATAAGATGAATACCTAATCATCTTATCAGAGGAAGAATAGATACCTAATGAATGAAGATGAATAGATACCTAATTATTAAATCTAATACTGATAACTCATTTATTCTCATTTTTATTGTAGAAATTTCTCGTAATTCTTTATTGTTGCCAGTGATAGAGCACATGCATGCCAACTTTACACCTTAGGTATAATTTACTCTTATGTTTACTATGAGTTATTGTGTGATCTTGTTACAATTTCAATCGTAGGTACTCTCTGACCTTTCAATCCATAAACAAAATCATTTAGGTAGGGAGGTACCTACTTATTGTACAACTGCTTATTCATCATCATCATCAGCACACTCAGTCCATTGCTGGGCATAGACCTCCCCCAAATCACGCCACTGAGCATAATCTTCAGCTCTTCTCTTCCAGTCATTACCAGCAACGTATATCGTTGGCCCATCGAGCCGCAGGGCATCCTACGCTACGTTTACCAATTCGTGGTCTCCAGTCTAATACTCGTCTGCCCCATCGGTTGATGTGGTTCTGCGGCGGGTATGCCCAGCCTACTGCCACTGCTTATGAGCTCGCAGACACGATGAAAAGTATTTTTTCTTGTCGTTTCAGACATGTCCAGGAAAATGAGCAATCTGCACATAAAAGTACCTTCCTAGGAAAAGCAATTCATTGAAGATTAAAGGGCTGCAGAAAATCACCAAGTATTTTAACCCTTCCTTTATTAAGGTCTAATGATTGATTATGACAGCATTGCACCGCTTGGGGTGGCTGTAGATTTAACCCCTTTTACTCCTTGTCTGGGCTGGGTTCGGGCCAACAAAGAGCGCGACTTCAAACTTTTACATCTCCGCATTTAACATTAAATTCTTTAGGTTTCACATTCAGATGCCTAGCGGAGCGGATTGGATACTTTGAGGTATAGAGAGCGCTGACGAGGTTTTCCCAGGCTTTACTCATATATAGGATATACCATATATAGGACATGCTGTATCATCAGGACATTTGGATTGGCGCGCACCGCATCGCCACCACTCGCCCGTCGTGACCGATGACAAGCAAGACGTGATAATAATATTATGATGATACTTAGGTGCCATCGGTTCTAAGACCTACATAATCTTTGCGGACTCATTATTTCTATTAATACAGTCTGTACCTGCAATGTATTACCTAAGTAGTAGGTACTTCTATCTAAATGTTCTTTACCTGACATCAATCAAGACTAATGAAATGAAATGAAATGAAATGAAATGAAATGAAATTTTTATTTGCTTGAATATAGGTTACATCTAGATGGTCGCAAAGTTCACGTTTCTCTATACTCAACTTTTCAGTTGTGCAAATATTTGAGTTAGTATATAAAAATTTTACATAACCTAATGCTTACAATACATTGAACACTTTTTCACAATTAAATCAATAGTAACTAAAATTTCATGTATATACATAACAATAATAATATCACACTGTAGTAAATAACTTAATCAAATCAATAAAATAATTTCAATTGTTACATGAGAATTTAAATTTAAAATAGTCATCAACCCAATAAAAACATCTATCACGTAGTCATCACTAGTCAGATACAAATAAAGTAGTATTTTAAAATTAATATATAAGTAAAAATTCATTTCAATCAATAACATAATTAGTCAAATTTACATGTGAATTTATATTTAAAATAGTCGTCAACTGAATAAAAACACCCAATACCCAAGTTCCAAGTGTTCATCCAAGTTTTCTGAAATATATATTTTGGGTGTTTTAACAAGCAGTTTGCAGATCATTTGGAGAATTTTGTTCATGACACTATTTAAAACGCGCCGTAGAATTCGATGCAATAGGTACGCTCCCCAGCGGGCACCCTAAAAAAAGCTATCATCTGTAAAATTTTACTGTCTCAGTTTTTGAATAATGGCCGGCCCGCATTCTTCCACAGACCGGATGAAACTTGGTGTAGTGTAATTTCCTTCTGCAACAACGGCGGGACAGTCGACACAATGAACATTGTTGGAAGGAATCCAATTTAGTACCAAGAGTAAAGAGAAACTCGGATCAAAAAATAGACGCGGACAAAATTAAATTATTCAAATAAGTGAGAACCCTTTTGAATGTTTGCGCGAGTAATCTCACACCTTTCCAACGCTTTTGATGAGTTATATCATTTCATATTTCACTCTGTCACGGCAGTTGTTTTGTGAGAGGAAAATACGATATTGTTACTTAAGTCGCTGTGTCTTCATCTAAAAATCATGTTGCCTTCCATAACAATGACTTTATTACCGTGACACTTATTTAGTTACAGTAGGTAGATATAATAATAAATTGTTTTTCTTCTTCAAAAAGCGGTAGGTACCTACTTAATCCTTGTATGGTACTTACACAAATTTTTAACGAACTGCTGAGCTGATTGATTTCTGTGTACTTACCTATTTTCTACAATTATACCTAATAAAACTAGAATACTTATTATAAATTACTTAGGTATATAATATTATACCTTCCTTCTTTTAGTATCACCAGCCAATCAGGATTGTGATGGTCGCTTTGCTTGTATGATGAGTTTGCTTGTGAAGCGCACGCTATGCCTGCACGGGTATAGCATGAGCTGTAAATGGTCATCAACATGACATCTCTTCCCTTTAGAAACCGTTTGACAAGCGTTTGACCAATTAATCGCAAACGCAGCAAAAGGGTCTATTGATTTTTTTTCTCTAATCTGTGGCAAAAGATCTATGACGTGATCCGCGTGATCCTTAGAGTATAGACTAAAAGCATAGAGAGAACTACTCTAAGGCGTGATGATTGATATCACATATTTTTTTGACATTTCACAACGCACCATCTAGCCCCAAACTAAGCATAACTTGTACTATGGGAACCAGATAACTGATACAATATATAGATACCTACTTTTTTACTTATACATACATAGAATACAATATCACACCCAGACACAGAACAAACAGTGATGTTCATCACACAACTGTTTGTCCCGGGTGGGGATCTAACCTACAACCCATACATAGTTCAGAGGGCAGAGCTACTACCAACTGAGCTAACAGGCCAGTCATTTGGTCAAACGCTTTCTCTAGAGAAAAGATTTTTCGATTTCTACAGCTTCACTATTACTGGATAAGGAACTAGCTATCTCGTGTAAGGCTACCAATACTTTGAAATACAAAATCCCTCGAAATTTCCGGTTCAAAGGGATTTTGAGTCTTATAATTACTGGTGGCAGGTTCAGTACTTAGCTATCCATTTTGAACACTAAAAAGCCTTTCGAATCAAAACTAAGCGGCTATTTCTTTAGCGGCATCATTAAAAGATAAAGTGCTCGAGCGTGAAAAGTAATTCCGGCTGGAGTTAATTAAATAGTTTAATTTAATTTAATATTATTCTGGTAACAGTCGCACGTTACGAACATAGATAGAAGGTGGGGCTATAAGTGACAGACGGCAACAGAATAATATACCTACCTACGAGTATTAGGGTGTCCCAAAAATGGGTATGTATATAATTATAAGTAGGAATACCTGCTTATAATATATGAATGCAAATCAATCTCAAGAAAAAGATCAAGAAGACTTCAGTTGACCTGGGCCCTGATTCTGTATGAAAACAGATTCCACAAGATATATACGAACCACGTCGTTATCGTGTCTTGTTCAAATCATGTCACAGCATTAGAAACACTCACACTACACCCTACACTATCACTTCACATTAAAGTGTATTTTTTTTAATAAATATTGACTGACATAAGTGGTGGTAACTTTTGACGAGTTGATGTTTCGGAACGCGTCTCAGTGGAACATTATCATTTTTGACAGTTCATATCGCACCAATTCCAAATTTATTTCGCGCGGTTTTGTTTTCAATTCCTATAGAATAGATTTTTGCAGATTTCTTATGTAAGACACATTCACACATTCGCATGGTTTCGAAGTAAAGAATCGTAAAGTGGTCATACAGAATTAAGGCCCTGCAGTAAAGGTGGTGTGAGAATAGATAACCTAACCCCATCTCATCCCGTGGGAGACCCGGCTATTCAGGGAATGGGCAGCTTTCATTTCAATATCTACTATTGGAGCACTCTATCAGCGTTCTTCTATCTGAATTCAGACATTATTTATTTGTCACCTAGATAATTATAGGGTCTTAAATATTTTTATTTTATGCTTTTTTATTGCCGATAATAAGTATTACTTATAGGATAGATGATGATTACTTCACTCCTTACAAAAATATTAAAAAATATTGTCAAAATATTAATTGTCGCTGCCGCTTATCCCTTGCGCTGTCTGTGTAGCTTTATTATGGCGCACCGCGTTTTATTTTTAAAGTCCCTAAGCGTGAGCTCTATCTTAGTTAATTAAAATATTTCCTTCTTCATTTCATATTAAATTATCAAAATTAGGGAGCTTAAAATTAGGGAGCTGGAGCTCTTCAAGTCGCTAGTGAATAGGTATCTTCTAGGCAAGCATGCACCATCGTAGACCGCGTCGTCACTTTCCATCAGGTGAGATTGCGGTCAAATGTGGACTTATTTAGTTACTTTAAAAATAGTTACATTGACAGCCGGGATGTCCTCTAGACTCAGTATATATTATGTAGGTACCTATGTACATAATATCAACATCAACCATACCGTATTGCACCAGTAATGTAATTTCAATTTCAAATGTTTATTTCGTTCCATAATGTTACATAAGATGGTGTAGTTATATACAAGACACGAAAGCTTCCCTTCGGCTCGAACACGAAAAGATTGTCCTCGTCAACTACGACATTAAAATTAACATACCTATTTTTTTTTGTATTGTTTTCTTGCTTTTTCCAATGACATATGTAATTTATGGGCTAGAAAAAGATAATAATAATAATCGTTCATAAATGTCTATTCATTAGATTATTTTTTTCTTCCCATTAGGGAAGAAAAATTATTTGCAATAACTGGTTATCTATAACCAGTTATTAATCTTGGTATTCTAACGGGAATAAACGAACCTATCAGGCCTGTAAAATATGCTCAAGAGCTTGTAAAATGTGCAGAAAACACGCCGTTACATAAGGTTACAAGGGTAATTAGATGGAAAACGATATTTTGTTTTTAATTACCGACGTTCATTAACAAATACGCGATAGCGTGCCATAATTATTCCGTATCGGAAATTAAGATGACGATTTATGTTTTTGGGCTTGCTGGAAATTTTCATAATCATCTGGATATTTTCATCGGGTGCCGCATTACACCAAATTTAACAGCATTGCAGCTGCGTCTGCATTTAACTCATATTATATTTATTTATTTATTTATTTAATTCTAACTTAAGTAAGTCTTAGGTACATAATATTATGGAGCCTTAGATCCCGCACTAGGCATGCCTGTGTCGCAGGATCTAGCCTCTTACGTTCCTTATTGAGATAGGTATTCTTTGCTAGTGAGTTCTAATGAGGTACGCAAGTGTATGTATATATGTGTGTCAGTGAATAGAAGTATTTGTTTTGTTTTGTGTTTGTATAGACGACAGGATATGTATTGTGTAAATCCCTACTTTCCTAATACTATGTATATAAGTGAATCATTGGGTGTAAGGTGTAAGTATGTAAAATATTTATCCGTGAGACTTACATGTCCAAACAACTGAACCGATTTTGATGAAGTTTTGCTCACGGATTGGTTTTATTACCGGGGATTTCTAGTCAGATATAGGTAATCAAGAATGTCACAGCTCGCAGATGTAATGTTTCTGTACTGTTTCTCGTTGTGTTCTATTTTCAGCGCAAATCACCGTTTGTTTCTTCATTCTAACTATGCTAGACCCGCCCCCTAATTACCTAATTAGCGACAGGCGTAAATCTCGCGGTGATTGCTGTCACACATCATTAGTGGTGTCGAGCATGTATGCTACGCTACACCACTAATGATGTATGACAGCAATCACCGCGAGATTTACGCCTGTCGCAAATTAGGTAATTAGGGGGCCGGATGGCATAAATAATTATATTCTACTAAAGTACTACCTACACAAAAGCTACACACAGTTTTGAATTGAAAAATATCGTATCTAACTATCAAATAATCTAACTGTAATTTTTTCATTAAAATTACAATTAAAGTAGATATTTTAAATTTTAATTTTTAATCATTTTAGTCTGTATGATTTCTTATGAAAACGATATAATTTTTTTTTTTTTTTTTTTTTTTTTTTTTATTGAAAGTTTACAAAACTGGGAATAAGCTACATATGGTACTTAAAAAAAAAAAACTAGCCTTAACTACTAAAATCATGCGGTGAACATATTCCCTTCTAGATGTAAACCTAACTTGCGTTTATAGCTAACAAAATGACGCTATCTCTAGCTACTAGAGTGCTAAACACGACTAATAAAATCAATTTCTAACATACAAACAATATATATATATAACTTAAGTAATGACAAGTATAAAGTATAAATTGTGACAAATGCAATTAAATTAATAACCGAGATGGAGAACTTGTGGTAATACCAATTATTACAAGTTACATGATAGTATCTCAGTAATACGTCGTCTAACTGATGTTAGCGAACTATCATCAAAAATATCAAAATCATACTTTACTCTATCATAAGAGTCACACATTCGGTAAAGTGAAGAGTGCTTTAACATATTAGTTTTGCAAATGGGAAGAGCAAATACGTGCTTATTAGACAAGAGGCGATTACCTGGACGAGGTACTCGGAATGATATTTTATGCAACATATCAGGACAATCAACTAAACCAATAATTATTTTATATAACATGACAATGTCAAAAGCAGTCCGACGAATTTCCAAAGGCATAATTTTATAGTGTCTCAATCGAGACTTATAAGACCGCAATGATTTGCACATATTATCCATATAAGTTATATGGTACAAAAATTTCTTCTGGACCCTCTCCAATCTATCTGAATGTACCCGGTAAACGGGATTCCAAACAACACTACCATACTCCAAAATACTGCGAACTAAGCTAAAAAAGAGCTGAATGGATAAGTTTGAGTTACGGAATACTTTAGACTGTCTGGTAACAAATCCCCCAATTCTCAAAGATTTCCTAACAATACAATCCACATGATCACGGAAATGTAGCTTATTATCGATAACCACTCCTAAATCACGGATCGATGAAACTTCCAACAATGGTACGCTATCAATAACATAACTACCTGCAAATGGAGCGCGCTTACGGGAAAACTTAATGAAGAAACATTTTGATGCATTTAGTTTCATATGATTATGACTGCACCATTGACTCACAGCGTTAATATCAGCTTGAAGTTCCTCCACATCATTATCACCACAAATGGTTCTATACAATTTCAAGTCATCAGCGAATAGCTTTACTTTCGACTTTACTAAACTAGGTAAGTCGTTAATGTAGGTGAGGAATAATAGAGGACCAAGGTGAGATCCTTGGGGAACACCAGAAGGAACCGCTGCCGCCATAGATCTGAAACCTTTAGCAACTACTAGTTGGGACCGATTCAGTAAATAAGACCTCAGCCACCTTAGAAGAGATCCATGAATACCAAGACCTTGAAGCTTAGATAGTAGCATATCATGATTGACCAAATCAAAAGCTTTACTGAAGTCGGTGTAAATGGCGTGTGCTTCACCACCTTTATCAAGGACTTCCAGAATATCAGTTACATAACCTAAAAGATTAGTGGTAGTAGATCTCTTTGGTAAGAAACCGTGTTGATTAACATCAAGAAGCTGTGAGACATGCCAATGAACTTTTTTAACAACTAATGATTCGAGCAGCTTACCCAGCCCTGACAAAATAGACACAGGCCTATAATTTTCTACACAAGCGAGATCGCCTTTTTTGTGAATGGGCGTGATGAATGCCACCTTCCACCGAGTAGGAAAGATGCCAGTATTCAGTGATAATTGAAAAATTTTAGTCAAAGGAGTTGTTAGTGAAGCCGCACATTTAGACAGTACGATAGAAGGAAGTATGTCTGGACCAGCCCCTTTAATTGGCAGTCCACTAAGTGCTTTGCGGACGTCACTCTCACAGATAGTTACCTGACTCAATGGTGAGAAACTATCATGATCACGACATTCATGACTTCGAGATGTATTTAGTGTGGCAGGACAAATTAAATTATATACCGAATTGAACTGCTCCAAAAACAAATTACAAATTTCCTGTCCACCCACTGCTATTTTTGTACCTAAATACATAGACTCAGGTAAGGAACTACTATTTGATTTCAAATTATTAACATACCGCCATATGAATTTTGGATTTTTCTTTAATATTATCGAACTATTATCTTTGAATTTAGTGAAACAATCTAATAAAAGCTTGTCGGATCTTTTCCTTGCATCATTAAAAGCCAACTTATCCCGCAAATTCCTGTATTTTTTAAACTTATAATGTAACTTATCCTTTTCTTTAAGAGACTTTATTAAAGGTTTAGAAAACCAGACAGGATAGTGTGTATTTTTTGGAGGGCGCAACGGACTATTTTGCAAAAGAATAGGCATAAACACATTATAAAAAACTTCCACCATTTCATCAACGTGAACAACCCCACCAAATTCATTTTGCCAGTCAATGCCTGACAACTTCTCGTTAATTTCTTGGTAGTTGGATTTATAAAAATTGTAATAACTAGTATCATTTTTTTTGAGAGATTTGACTGTTTTAGTTTCTAAAGTTATATACAAAGCAGGATGATAGGGGTCAGGCTTGATCAAGGGCTTAAAATTATTACGCACAGATATGACACCATTACTACTTTTAGTGCCTAGTACTAGATCAAGCGCACGACCATTACTGTTGACTACCCCATTGTGTTGCGAAAGGTCATTAAAGGCTAAGTTATCAGTAAATAGAGCCTCCAGTGCTCCAGAACTATTATGGGGTATATAGATTTGAACGTTTACATCTAGAACCCAAGTAATGTTAGGAAGATTAAAGTCCCCTATTATGATTGTTTGAGAATTAGGAGAGGCTTCATTATTAATGACATTGGAAACATTATCCAAAAAAGATTCCAGAGAGTCCAGTTTGATAGGTGGTGGTAGATAAGCGATGCAAATATTAATATCATACGCCGATGGACCTGATTCCATTTTAACAGTAACCCAGAGATCTTCGTTAGATGTTTCCCATTGTATCCTGCGTAAAGCTTTATACTTTTTCAAAACTGCAATCAAAACGCCCCCTCCATCCCTTTTACCCGAATTAGAGAATTGACGATCCCGTCTGTATACATCGTAGCGACCATCTATAAGTTCCTTATCAAACACGGAATCATTCAACCAAGTCTCTGTGAATAGTAAGATATCGTAATCATTTGCTAAAGCACTCATAAATAAATCATGTGTTTTAGTTCGTAAACCTCTCACATTTTGGTAGGATAACCTTAATTTAACCATCGCGCCTGTTTAGTCTCATAAAGATTGAACAAAATCCATATCCTTCACGAGAATAGACTTAGACTTAATATCTTTACGGGCAAAAACCCGGCCGTTTCTGACCCAAACAAATTGGTAACCTTTCGCAGCAGCAGTAGTCCTAGTGGCTGCATGGAGCTGTTTATTGGCCGGTGACAAGTGTTCCGCCACATAAATTGGGCGCTTCTCTCCAGTAATCCTGAGGTGGGAGGTGTTGAGCTTATCCTGCGGATTAGCCCTGTTAAACATCTTCACGGAGCCGAGAAAATTGTCCCTAATACGAGGAGTCGCCAGTCGGACAATAATAGAGTCAGGTCTGGGCGAATCGTTTTTGAGCTTAGCCACTCTATGAACTGTCATAATATCATTATCTCCCAGAACAAATGAAACAACTTGGCTAATCTGCTTAACTGTATCGAACAAGTTCTCCGTTTTATCTTCAGGAACACATTGTATTTCTAAATTACATTCACGTGCTTGCTGCTCTACCTGGGCAAAACGGATGCTCATATCCTTCATATGGATCTTCAAGTTATAATTCTCCTCCTTAAGCGACAAAATCTCCTTGTTCTGTGCCTCACAATGCTTTTTAAGTTCGTTGAACTCGCTGGTCATAAACTCCACCCCCTCTGTCAGACTATCGATTTTACATATAGTAGCTCTACTTTCATTTGTTATTTTCGCCTGAATATCTTTAGAAATTTTAGTAGAGGCTTCTTGTAATTTCATATCGAAATAAGCCTTCAACTCAGCCACCACACTGGATGATTCTCCGATCGCGGGATCCAGCGGCTGCTGAGATCTGACAGGGGTATTGGAATTGTCGACTTTTTTCTCTTTGTTTTTGCATTTGGGACATTTCCAGACAGTTTTAGCTTGCTTAGACTCTTTGAGATAATTCTCACTAGTTATCCCAAGACATTGGTAATGATAGTCTAGACGGCAAAATTTGCAAGTTTTTAACTCGTTCGGCTTTATCAAGCATTCACAGGCATCGCATTTACTCATTTTTTACAGTGATTTCTCCTATCGGCTAGTATAAAACAAATATATAATATCAAGTTAATTCTTAAAGCCGAATAGGATGTCTTCGTAAACTCACTATAGGAACAACTATCTTCGTAAACTCACTATAGGAACCACTATCTTCGTAAACGCAACTCGCCGACAAATATGACAGCAGGGAAGACCCAATGACATACGTCAAACTTGAGGTGCCTCTTTGTTTTGATCTCAGTGGTATCAGGTGTTGTGATAATTTTATAGACGGTATACCCAGAAATTCATGAGACTCACAGTGTCAAGTGCAGTGTTGCCATCTTAGTGGTTTTACCACTAGAACTGGTGGTTTCGACCCTTCGTTTAGTGGCGAAAAATTGCGTTTAGTGGCTGGTGGTTTTTTCTAGTGGTGGTGGTGTGGTGTTTTGTGTGTTTTATATAGTAGTTCTAATCAAATGAAGAAATCGGTACTAAGAATCGTATCAATCTGAAACCAACGATGACGAATTTACAGACAAAAATTATTCATTAGCCGTTGTTTTTTTTAAATTAGGTATTAACTTTCGCGATTCAAATTATTGAAATCGTGTTAAGTCAGACCCAAAGATTTCTCAACAAAAATGTACCTACTTACTACTACTACTATCTATACTTACAATAAATAAAATAATAATAATAATAAATATGTGTGGACATTTCACACAGCGCCATCTAGCCCCAAACTAAGCATAGCTTGTACTATGGAAACCAGATAACTGATACAATACTTAGATACTTTTTGTTTGTAAATACATACATAGAATACAATATAACACCCAGACACAGAACAAACATTAATGTTCATCACACAAATGTTTGTCCCAGGTGGGAATCGAACCCACAACCTATAATTCAGAAGGCAGAGCTACTACCAACTGAGCTATCAGGCCAGTCAAGCCCTAAAAACTAAAATAAAACTGTAACAGGTCCAATTCTGTACATTGAACATATTTTGCAAATTTTTTTGGAGGGTTCCCAAGTTCATATTACGAGGTAGGCTATAGAATACTTTTAACCTTGAAATCTATCACGGTTCCCTCGGGAGAGAAAATGAGGATGATAATTATTAATTATGTACTTAGTTGTAATTCTTTAGCCTCTCCTATCCACCTTCTGTACTATGGGAAAGAGAGAAGGGATGAAGGTGAAGGCGCCGTTACTTGTAATGTGTGAAGAACCGATGGCAGGATCGCTATGTAATGTGGCATGGTTTTGCCACATAAAGGTTGCAGGTTCTTGGTATGGTGGGACCTCCTATGGTAGGTGATGAGCCATGTTGGCAAGGAAAGATGGTGTTGCGGTGCACAAGTGTATTGTTCGGCTTCTACATGGTGACTGCCTAGTCTAACTTAATACTAACTTATGCTACGTCGGCTAAACTATATAGGTCGGGCGTGTTCATACACTACACCACCCGATTTATTGTAAAAAAAATGTTTTTTATACTAAAAGAAAAAACATTTTTATGCTATACAAAAAAGATACATATCTCAGTTTACTAAAAAAACATAACTCATACAAAAAGCAATTATACTGTAAAAGCAAAAAGGTCGTAATAATATTATACAAAAATCTTAAAAGTTATTATTACCTAGACTTACACTCATACATTATAATAATACGTTTTAATTTTTCATCTTAAACATTTCACTATTTTAATAAGTTTTATTACATATGCTAGTATAATCATATTTGCAAGTATGTATTTTATTTTATCAATATTTTTTGTATGCCATACCTACTACATACTCAGCCGATCTACTTTTAAACACCTAAAATTATAATCAAATTCAAATATTTCTTATAATAATAATTATTTATATGAAGTTATTTAAACTTTTATATTTTTACTATTACAAAGTTTTCATACTATCTTATCATACTACTTTTCTATAAATCTAAACATACACATACCGCTATAAATGCTATATTTATACAATATTAATTTCTAAGTTATACCTACACATCTTTCGTCGTACTTCTCGTTAAATCTAGCTAAAGTTTCTCGGTCTGACCATTTCATACCTATTTTTCGTTTTTTACTACAATCTTGACTTATTTTCTTTAAAACACCTTCACTACCTATCATTTCATATGATTTTAACATTTTTCTTTTATTCAACTCGTTTAATATCCATTCATCCTTTTCCCTTATCTTTTTCCTTCTTTTCTTTACACTGATATAAGGCGTAAGACTAATTAACCCGTGCGAAGCCGAGGCGGGTCAGCTAGTTGGTAATATGGCGGCGGAATTTCATGGCATTAGTTGTTGTCAAATAATGTAGTTTTAATTTGAACAGAGTAGCTCAAATTATCTAATCATAGAGCCGCATTTAACGCAACATAGTGTTAAAATGGCTTAATTAAAAAATGGAAAGATGGATTAGAAAATGGCAAAGTTGTTTTTGTGAATACGGTTGATAATCTAAGCTCAAAGGCTCTAATGTAGGTAAGCGTAAGTTTCGATTTTGATAAAAATTACGAGAAAGGAATAAGTTCTTTCAAACACTAATATTTCTGAGCAGTGACCGATACAGGGGGTTTGTGGTCAAGCTCAACACACAAGCATTTGAGTTCTTCCTAAATTTATTTTGCCAAATTCTGTCTGGGTGTGATTTAAAAATTTTTCGCGCTCGATCCGCTCGCGCTTTACAATTTAGTTGATCCTTGTGTGCCTTGTGTTACAGTAGTGTTCATTTCTACATATACTATTTCTATGGCGCTGATTACCTAGGTGAATTGTCGCGCTCGCTGCGCTCGCACTGTCGTTTCAGAAACTTGGACCAACCAGGATTTTTATTTTATTTGGATAACCAGGATTTGGTTTAGGTTATCTATTTCTGAATCCACGCCTGTCGTGAGGTCTACTGTTCGCAGAACTACTAGTTGCAGTTGGTTCAAGCATTTGACCACTGTCTCGCCTGATGTTGTTAAGCAATGACATGTCCTACGATGGGGTACCTATACATGCCTGGAACTACAAGATACGTGGTCAGTGATCACTCGAAACTCACTTTGACTTGTTGATTCTAATAATTTTAAGTTTATTTACTGATTACAATTGCTATTATACATTATTTTCTTTCGTAAAAACTGGTAAAAACTAATAAAAATTAGTTTAGTGGAAAATTTAGTAAAATCGAAAATAGGGCCGTTTTTGTTAGTGGTTTTCTGGTGGTTTTAAAAGTAGAATCTGGTGGAGAGCTAGTTAAACCGTTGGCAACACTGGTCAAGTGATGGTTTCAGAGATGGATCTCACGCCTGAAATGCAGATGTGTCGGCGTAATTGTACGCTCTCCAGAACTCTCACTTCAACGCCAACACACAAGCGAAAATTCTACGCCGTTGAACCGGTGCCAACTTGATTTTTGCAATTAACTTTTAGAGCAATGAATAACACGTCTAAGTACTAGAATAGCGAGGGTAAGAGGAGGTAATACCTATAGTAGGTATAGATAGATTGTGATTATGACAAACATATTGTGTTTCTGATATAGGTATATTATATACCTGCTATATAGCCCAGGTTTAACCCGACTTTCTTCATACAGCGTTTGATACTCCATATTTGATCCCTATAGGCGTTGAATTTTTCAAAAACCTTTCTTAAGATGCCTTCTAAGTATATGCCACAAAAGAAAAACATCTTAGGTATGTAGCTTGAAGATGTCTATGTATAATTTTTTATCTAAGTAGGTACCTACCTATTTCTGTGGTCATCAATTCCGGGTATATTAGATAAGAATTACTCCCTGAGTACCCCGGTGCCCGAGGCCCGTGCCGGAGGACCCCGATTCTTTATTATCTTGAACGTCAGCATTGAAATGTGGAATAAAATTTTATTAAGTAGGTACTTACCTACTTACTAAAGCGATGGTGGCCGAGCGGTAGCATGTGCGCTTCGCAATCTTACGGCACCAGGTTCGATCCTCGGCCCTGCACCAATGACTTATCTATGACTATCAATGACTTTTCTTTCTTCTTCTTCTTTCTTTCTTTCTAAGTTATGTGCAGTTTTCGATGCCATGATGGCAAAGAGGATGATGGATGACTTACCTACTTGCTAAAATTATAATAATCAATGTTCGCGACCCGACGACTTGGTGTTTCCGCAGAAATAGTAGGTACAGTGCGAGACACAGATAGTATCTATAACTTTGGATAAATCTCGAAAACTATGTAGGTAAGTGTATTCATGTTTGTAGTCATAATGAGTTAACCCTACAATTTGAGCGTAATCGTTGAGACACAGTCTCACACTTGCCCGACAAATTGGCGCCTCAGTTGGTCCTCAATTGGGTAAATTGGGGATAATTGTCCCGCTGCATAATTGCCACTTTGCATATGTATCCTCCCTGTAGAAGGGGTAATTACGTAATCCGGGGGTGGATGAACATCTTTCGTAAAAGTATGATGACGTGATTTGGTTACGTACTTTCATTATGTAGAAATATACTTATATTATTGGTTGGATTGTTATAGGTTTATTTCGGTTATATCCTCACTCGGCACGATCCTGATTCGATAAACAGTTAATGAACGAAATGTGTCTAACTCGGCACGGTCACAGAACACATTTATCAATAATGCAGTTACTTCACTAATAGGTTGCTAGTTTCAGTTGCAATCTCATCCCGTCCGTTATCAACACTTAAGTATAATCTTTGGTAGATATCTATTACTTAATACCCTTTCAAACTGTCACAAATCTCATTTATATATTTTCTTAGATCCTACACTTTACATTAGTAGCTTTGTCGTTAGCATAGGTAAATGTTTTAAAATATCAGTTCCATATAGGTATAGGCTACGGTGACAGCTTCCCATTTTATGTGCGCCGTATGCTTGTTTTATCCCTATATACACCTTACACCTACTTACCTAGATCCGCAGGAGAACTAAAGTGACCGATGTAGCTCTTAGAATTAGCAAGTTGAAATGGCAATGGGCAGGCCACATCGCTCGTGGAACTGACAACCAATGGGGAGGAAAGGTTCTCGAGTAGCGACCACGGACCGGAAGTGGCAGCGTAGATCGGTCCCAAGCGAGGTACTTAGGTATTCCATTCCGTTACCGAACTCGCTTAGTTTGAAAACATGCATCGAGCTATAAATCCGTTAGAATTTGAGGAATAATTTATGTAGGGCAGGGAGCCAACGTTTGGCTAATCTAATTACATAGCTGAATACAGAAATGCTATTTCCTAGCTTCGGTAAATTACAGGAAATCATGGAGAAATTAGGTAGGTAGTAAGTATTGTACGCAAAACGGCAAAATGAAAGTAGGTAGGTGAGTACTTACCTATACCTATTTAATGTTAGTGTTGTTGACTATTCACATGTTTTATTACAATAACACTAAAACTTATAAGAACTAGGTATCTACTTTTCATGACAAAAACGAATATTTTAGGTAGGTAGGTACGTAAAAGAAGTCACCTCATATGACGAAAAGTAATAAAATAAGGCAGGTACCTAATTGTGCCCGCCCACCTCCCTTCATCATCATCAACAGCCTGAAGACGTCCACTGCTGAACATAAGCCTTTTCCACAGAGCGCTACTTTAAGCGGCCTCCTGCATCCATCGGCTCCCCGAGGTTTTCACCAGGTCGTCGGTCCACCGAGTGGGGGGCTGGCCTACGCTGGGTATTCCAAGTTCATGGTCACCACTCGAGAACCTTTTTTCCCCATTTGGTTGCTAGTTCTACGAGCGATATGGCCTACCCATTGCCATTTCAACTTGTTAATTCTAAGGGCTATATCGGTCACTTGAAGTTACTTCTCCTGCGGATCTCCTCGTTCCAGAGCTTATCTCGCAGGGGAACACCGAACTAACATGTTCATTATTTTCTTTGTAAGTACATATTGACTCTTTCGTGAAGTCGTCCTCTCTCCAAACTTGCTGCGCCCGACGGGGTCCACAATGAGCCTACTTAATTAATTTTATACTCATTCCACCTATGTACACTATGCAAGCAATAAAATATCTGAATCTGAAAGCTGCGAGTGTACCTAATACCTATATAGGTACCCTCGCAGCTTTCTTTCACATCGTACAAGGAGAGAATGTAGCCCCTAATCTACCACGATGTCCAAGTGCGGGGTGGTGGATGACAAAACCGAGTTCCTGAATTTTGTGAGTCTTGACAATTAGGTACTTACGACGTTTTCGTTCACCGTTGTAAGAGTGATTTCAAATTTCGCACATGACTTGAATTTCTTGAATGAAACATGATATTCATTTTAGACACTTTGGAGACCTATGATACCTGTGGGAATGATTAGGTACATAAAGTAAAGCGTTTTAAGCTTTTGCGATAAAAATATTAGCTATACATTCTTCGTAACACAGTTCCCTAAACATCTTGACTTTTCTACAGTAAGCCCCTGGGTCTTGTTATTTCCTATCAAAAAATGAATTTGCCCGCGGCACTTTCACATTCTCGCGACATAGTAGGTACTTATCGCAACAAGAAGGTTAAGATCTAAGCTTCCTCCATAGATAAATATAAAAGAACCCTGCATGAATGTAGATAAAAGTCCAAAAGGTATATAATTAAAATCACGGGCGTGAGGTTTGAAATGATGAATGTTTCGTTTACATTTAAAGACATCTCTATTACTTCTGCTTCTATTACTAGTCTATTATTAGTCTTTTAAGAGTAGATAGCGAAAATATTGTAGGCATTAGGTCTATGCTTATAATACCTAGTTGATCCTAATTCCAAGTAATTCTTAGGTACCTACGGTTTATTATGCATTTTTTATTCGGTACTATACTATGTCCTTATGTCCTACACAGGCGTTTTATTTTTGTACCTACCCTTCGTTATAATGAGGTAGGTAGCGGTAACAGGTACCGACCGACCCTACCAGTTTCTTGAGAAAACTACTGCAAATTAATGCAGTAGGTACTATTATAATATAAGTAGGTATACCTATTGGCGGTACCTACCTACATCGTATAAAAACTTCCATCGCACCTGATAGATGATGACTTTCAACTTTTGTAACAGAATTCAGGTCCATTAAAACACGACACGTTGCGCATCCCAAAAGATGTGTCCCATCGCACCCTCCAGTGGGACCTTAGTCGACATCGTTCTAATAAATCCAAGGGACAACTCTATTCCGCGTGCCCCAGGAAGAAAGTCTTTAATAATTCAATACAACCTGTTTATCATACGACGAATTCGCTCTTTTTGGGGGTGGACGGTTTTGTAGAGTACCTAATAAGGATAAAAGTAAGTATCTCAATTTCTATACGTTTCAGTTCAGTGTTTCAGTAGTGCATGAAGTGTTTGTTCAGCGGGAGGGACCACAGTCTACTTATTTTTCTCTTATTTTGCAAGTGGGACGTACTGTACCTGTAGGTACACTTATTTAAAACAAGTAGGCACCTCACCTACTACTGATACTAACCATAACTACCAACAATAATTAAATATATTATACCTGTAAACGGCGGAGTGGTGACCACGAACCAGAAGACGCAGCGTAGACCGGCCCCCTCTAGGTGGACCGACGATCTGGTTAAAACCGCGGGGACTAGATGGATGCAGGATGTAAGCAGCCACTCAAGGTGGCGCTCTATGGGGAAGGCCTATGTTCAGCAGTGGAAGTCTTCAGGCTGATGACGATGATACCTATTAAATTAGCAACGGTATTACGGTACGAGACGCTGCTGAGGTCTAAACTATTTCTTCAGATAAGTAAGCAGAGTTAAGTTTTCTTATTTACGCTGCGGTTGAAGTGTTTTGACTTCACAAAGTGTAATGTTATTTGCAGGGTTGTGCAGGAAAACGAGTTGAGCTGTGAAACTTTACCTTCAGAGGATTTCAAGACTTCAAGGTATAAAATAAAACGTCAAGACACAAAATACTTATGGTATCTGCAGGTAGGTAGTAGATATCAAAAGATTTATTGTAGTACTTAGTAATTCCAGAGAACTTGGTATCGGGCATCACCACCACGACGCGGGTAGAGTGAGATTCAAACTCAATGGCGGCTGTAAAGTCACCGCGGAACGCTGCGCAGTAGCAATAATAGGCTAGTGCCCTGCTATTAAAAATTAATTTCATACAGTAGGTTAAAAATGAATGCAATAATTGAAAAAATAGTATAATCGGTAAATAAATCAGGGAGTAATAAGCTTTTAAAGTTTCTGGAGGGGGCATCGCCTGTCCCTTTCTAGCAAAACAGAGCTTCCCCACAGTTACTATGAAAACGCACGTTAGTGACGGAACATGCCAAAGAGATTGTATGCAATGCTACCACAGCTTAGTAATGAGGTACTATGAAGGAGCAAGAACTGACGTCACTGCATGTTTGAACTGTCTCTTTTTATTCCTGTATTTTAAAATGCTTGTTACTTCGTAATTTTTTGAGATATTTAATTATTATTTTCACCACTGTTCAAATCAAATCATTTATTTTGTGATACACTTACACAGGTCATAAAACAGATGTTACAACAAAAATATTAAGTTCATACTGCGATCAGCCGCAACGACATACAACATTACAAATAAGCCGAAGCTTTTTATTGAGGGATATTATTAATTTGTGCAATAACAAAATAGTACGACACAAGCCCAAGTTATTAGAGGTGCGCGGGCAGAGCAGAGGTAAGCGCTAAGCGGTGAGCGCAGCGTGCGTGGGGTTTGCAGCGCACTTCACAGCCGTCATTACATTTGAACCACACTATCCGAGCAGCAGCCCAAGTTTGTGTTAAAACTTCCATCACAAACTTGCTAGCGCTAACTACGTAGAGTTTAATATTTCAGATATTTAACTGACTTTTCTCCTCACTGAATCTTCTTAGAGTTTAGTTCAAAGAGAAACGCAAGCTTGTTCAAATAATATTTTTATTTCTTCGTCCTTAACAAGTTCATTGAAAAACACATTTTATTTTACACTTGGAGCATCAAAGTTTAAAACACTTTACGCACCGATTTAGGCTAAATTACATTTGAGAAAATGTTAAATCACGACATACAAAATTATAACTAGTTTAGTTGGTGGTTGGTATGCGTAACAGAACCGCCACGAAATGGGCTCGACTTTGCGAATCAATATCATGCATTATTTAATTATTATTCCGAATTTCTTACAAAAAAACCAACACCTGCATCATAGCCATTATTAAATAACAAGGCATGTTAACCTGACTCTACTTGACTTTCAGCTATTATTTTGCTAGATTTGCTGTCAGTTTTGTCCTTGCTGGCTATTTTAAGTTATAGTACATTTCTACTTATTCTAGTGTTTGCAAGTTTTCATTTGGCTACAATATGTATTAAATAGGTCAAGAATAATACAAGATATAAATACTTCTCATTAATTAAATTAATGATGCCGGACGCTGTTACTTTTTCTTTTTCCTTATCAATTTCATTTTGTTTTTGTCTTGACCATAAGATCAATCCACAAAATTGCATTGTAAATGGAAACAAAAGCACAATCTTATTATTATTGTAGTCTAAACGCAAAAGCGTGATATTCTTCTATTACTCGTATAAGATTATATAAAAGCCGTCACTTTGCTTTCTGAGCCTGTATCAATAGATGAAATAAAGATACAGCGCTGACAGAAAAAGGACGCAGCTACGCACTGAAAATGCTATCCTATTCTTTCACTTGTACTAACGAATCTATAGCCGATATAATATTAGACGATTATGTAACTATTTATGATCTGTACACGAGATATAAATGTAACCTTACATCTCGTTCGCATTAAATATTAAATTAATTTAATTATGTAACTTTGTTTTGTATGAAAAAAATATTTTTTAAACCACGTTAGCAAAGTTGGTAACAAAACTTCATTTTCATCACAGTTGCTCGTAAGTGGTGGTGGGTGGCGCTTTTAGAACTAAAATCCAACATATTTCAAGCGTGTGCTTTTTACTCTAAATTACCACACACGTTATAATATAATAACCCGATTCAATTAAGTTGTATAACACTGCAAGTTATGCCTACGTACATTTTCGTCGTTTCGGTTTGGTCGATGTTCGCGCCATCAACACGGTGTTTCTCTGACGGCGCGTGAAAATAAGAAGCCTGCACGACATGTGTCACAAAGTTAATTAACGATACAACTCTGTTTTTACCTCGCAACTGTGATGAAAAACGTCGTGATATGATTGATCATTACACTCTCGGCTCAAATAACGCATATTACGCCTCGAGTGCAATGATCAACTTTGCACACTTGTAATGTACTATTTTAACTGACTTAAGAAAAGTTGTCAATAAATCATAAAATATAACCACAATTACATGCATCCTCCTGCATACTGCATGCTCCTGCTATATTTATATAGATATATTAGCTAACCTATCTATTGAACTTTAATATTACCTTATTAATGCTATGACTCATAAAGTGGAAAGCACAAAGCTTCCTGGCATATAACACACCTACAAGCTTGCTAACGATTATTGTCAGTAAATAGAGAATGCACTTTATATTATAACGCATGGGGCAAATACTAGTTATAAGTATAAAATCCAGGCATTAAGAAGAAAGGTACAACGCACGCCAAAATACAAACGGCCGGAGATGAGAATAAAATTTATATTGCTTATTCACTCCCACTACGTTTTTCTGATAATAGTGGGAGCGAAGCAGCTTTATTATTCAGATTTCCTCAAAAACATTTCGTTAATGGCGCAAATCATAACCATGCCGAAAAGATTCAACAAGTTAAAGTTATTTTATTTCGTAGTAAGATAAGCCAAAAGCCTAAAGCCGCGTCTTCTGCAAATGTTTTGTCATACGCATTATCATGGAACAAGGAGGAGAGGATTGCAATACACCAAGGAAACAGCGTAGATCAAAAATATGGCTAAAACTAGATGGCGTTGCAAAATGAGCGGGTTATAAGTTGAGCATAGTCAGAAATATGCCCAAAAACCGTTTTAAACCTAGCCCGCCGTAGCTACCCGTATAGCCCGCTCAGTTTGCAGCGCCAGCCAGGTTTAAAACGGTTTTTTGGCATATTTCTGATCTGCGCTAACTTATAACCCGCTCATTTTGTAATGCCATCTAGTTTTAGGCATGTTTTTGATCTACGCGGTTTTTTGGTGTATTGGCAATCTTCTCCTGCTTGTTCCATGGCGTTACTCACGATATAATTATGTTTGTTTTGTTCTGTGGAGAAAAACATTACCATGTTTTCCATCCGGTAACCAAGTTCCATGTTCCACCCCAACATGGATAGTAGACGTAGCTTAACCAAAAAGATTATATCGTTTTAGCTAAATACAAATAATTTCATTTAAATATCTCAGTTTCATCATCTAGATTTCATTCAGTTGTTCCAAAAAACTTAAACTGGCAGTATTACATAAAAAATACAATTTACAGGCCTTAAAACATTTGATCAATTTATTAAATAGAAATTTAATATAAAAAGGGATTTTATTTTAAGGTAAAATAAAATTAAATATAGTATCGTTTGAGCACAAAATACGACTGGAGTACAGCACCCTGTGTTTACATTTACGACTGACATTGCATACATTATTTTTCATTAAGGTGGAACGTTATACTCAGCGCGGCAAATTCAAATTTTCTTTTGCCAATAATAGCTTAATTACTCAACGTGATTACATGAAAACTAATTTTGCGCAAATAAATACAATGGATCAATAAATTATAATTAAAAGTATCACCTATACATATCATTGCTTTAGCGACAAATGACAATAGACTGAAAAACTAAGAAGAAAATTGTTTATTGCCATTTGTCGCTAAACCAATGATATCTAGGAGATACTTTTAATTGTAATTTGTTGACACATTCTATTTATTTGCGCAAAATTAGTTTTCATGTAATCACATTGAGTAATTAAGCTATTATTGGCAAAAGAACGCAAGAAAATTTAAATTTGCCGCGCTAGTGTAACGTTCCACCTTAAGATCTAAATCCTACGTTTCTTTGTAACGACGTCGTTCCACACCTTATTCGAACGCAACAAATTCAAATTGAGAACTCATAAGCTGTTGGCACTATATAGAGAAACGATCTGAAGATGACATCCGTTTTGTTTTTTATCGATGGTGTATCGATGTGTAAATTAAGAATGAGATATCAATAAAATGATGCTATTCTTCGAACGGGACGTCATGTCTTCAGACCGATTCTCGGAAGTATCGAACAGTTAGTGTCAATTCGATTGAAAGGTATGACTTTCGTCATTAAAAATCTCTAGACCTTGGGTTTTCATGTAACTTTGATTTCAATACGCTGTTACGAAATCCTCTTAATTTAAAACGTTCTAAATAACTATGCACATAAACTGCGTATTGAAGCTCTCAAATACATACCAATTTGTGTTTCTAATGGCTTTAATCAAGTTGCATCCCAGGGCAGATCCACACCAATTCCACTTTCCTGAAGTCCTTGTCTTTCAAATCGATTTTGGAACATGAACAAAAAGGACGAAAGAGAAGTCGAATGGGGCAAGAATCCGCTGAAATTCTGTAAAATTGCAATGGATGCAATTTTTCTCGAATTAGCATTTATTTTATTAGTCCTTAAATATATTTTTTGATGTCACCTTATGATAGTGCATATAAATCAGAACGGTCTATAACTGGCGGGGTACTTGATGGGTAGTGCCTTCAGCGTGAAGTCAGCAAGATGGTCCCACTTGAGCTGGCGGTATGCTTCCACGAGGCGTTCTTCTACTTCTTTCGAGGGTCGTTCTTCTAGCAGCTTGTTGAGGAGCCTGATGGCGCGTCCCCATTGTTGGAGAGTGAAACAGTGCCATATGCCGTAGTGGATCGCCTGGGGGTGATCACAATTAACAATTAAGATGATAGGTTCAATTACGGCGGTTTGCACTTAGCTACTCACGGATATGAGCTAGGGATAAAATCCGAAACGAGGAGATCCGCAAGAGAACTAAAGTCATATAATGTCAATAAAGCCAAATAACTTTCAAGCAAGTTGAAGTGGCAATGGGCAGGCCACATCGCTCGTAGAACTGACAACCGATGGGGAAGAAGGGTTCTCGAGTGGCGACCACGAACCGGAAGATACACTAGTTTACTAAAAACGGCCGTAAGTAGAACTGTCCATTCATTTCGCTGAATAGTTTAATGCTGGTTATTATATTATTATTCTATGTATAAGTTTACAAACAAAAAGTATTAAGTATTTCTACCATTTATCTGCGGGCCTAGCACGGCATGTGGACAAATTGTCGTTTCCCCGGTTTTTTCCACCTGTCACTTCAAATAATCCCCCTCTCCACCTTACGTAGCACGGCAACGAGGACAGGAAAGATGAATTTTCCTTTGACGATTATCGTCCCGCTACTCCCGGCTTCAGAGCACGGCCTCGGGAAAAAGTTGATAAGATTCCCTCGAATTGACGTATAGCAGAGAATATTACTCTTGAATTTTGGTGGTGGGTATAAAGTTAAATGGAAGGCGAAGTGTTTATTTTTCTATGTAAATAGGGTGAATTCTGTGGTTTTTCTACTATATAATAACAAAAACGTATCTAATTAAGTAAATTGTAGTTTTAAATACAAACATTGAAAATGATGTTCTATAAAACATTATTATTATATAAGTTCTAATAAATAAATAAAAGCTTATTTGCATGTTGATATTGTTTACCTATTTATATCTATTGCAAATTCAATTATCAAAATTTATTGTTCTGCATCTTCACATTAGGTATAGTTATGAAACTTAAACAGAGTTTAGCCACTGCTTTGAATGGTTTAGGTACTAGTATAGTACTAAATGATTGTCTGTGCTTTAGGTATGAAATAATAAAAATATCATGTACACTTATAAATTTTATTTTCACATTTACACCCTTCGCAAGAACTGTTTATAAGTATCCGGTGCTAATTTTGGCAATTTCCGGGTCTTCTTTACCCTCTACTTTACTTTTTCTTTACTTTACAGTATCAAATCTAGTTTTTATAACAATGTGCAAAACATAACATGCAAGTGCAATTTTTCCAGCTTCGACAATGGTGCAATGTCTGGTGTTTTTGAGTAAATGTGCACTCTGTTTAATTTCTTCCTTGGATATTGACTGTGGGCTGGGTATATTGTATTTTTTTATGGATAGTTGGACTCTGCATAAGTGTCAGTAGGTAACCATGGCCTCCTCCACAAAAGCCCCGAAACAATTCGAAGTTGAATATTATCCAGTCCACCTAAAACAAATCAACATTTTGTAAAATCTATATTCCTTAGTATAACCATAATTATCTTGATATCCCTACTAATATAAAAAAGTGAAACATTGTCTATTTTTCTGTATGTCTTTTAAACATGAAGGGTTAACATAAGATGCTATTTATCCCAAGACATTTGCGGTTCCCATGGGTAAGTAGGTAATATGTGGGTGCCTCAAGGCACTTTTAGTATTCCTAACTCCTACAAATAGGTACCTGTATAATTTATGTATGTAAAAGCGAAATGTGTGGTGTTTGTGGGTTTCACACCAAAACCAACTAATTTGGATGAAGTTTTGTACACAACACAGATACACTGGTAGAATCAACATAATCGTACTTCAAAAACCGTACCGTGTTTTTAGGAAAAGGAGGAGTTACAACTTAGTCGTTATAAGCTATAAATAATGAAATGCTTTGTAAAATCAACGAAATGATGATTGAATGGTGGGTTTGGTTTTATTTACTTTTCTAATTATATTCGTGCGAGATATGGTGTAGAGCTAACTTATAATATATGTAGATAGATACCTAGATACTCACATTTTTCCGCTTGTTGTTCACAACACATATAAATAACACAGAAACACACAGAACGAGAGAGAGAGTTCACAGAATTATTTTCCGTTAATTGTAATTTTTATAGTTATTTATTAACCTCAAATCAAATAAACATAAAACACAGACTATAATCAAACAAAGAGTAGTATTCTGTGCTAATAAATCTAATAATATAAACTAGTCTGTGATCAGTGTTGCCATGTCAAAAATCCGATAGACGGTGATTCCATTTCAAAAAAACGGTAGATTCTTAAAAATCATGGTAATTCCGTCAGGAAAAATACGGTGTAAATTACGGTGTACTAATTTTTTATAAAACAACTATTTTACCGCACAAATTGTGATAAACTCGAAGACACTACCAAAACAATCACTCAAAGAAAGCTAGTTCATATTTTTAATGCAATGTAACTAAATGTAGGTAATTCTTGTAAAATTACTTGGAATGAAAACGTTTAATATTTATCGTATTGACAAATAATCCTAAAAAAAGGTAAATATAAGGGTAAATCCTAAAAAAAGTAGGTAGTAAGGGTAGCTTCAACTCATCCATAAGGACTAGAGTGCGCTCTTAAAACATAATTACCTAATTATGCTGTCTTTATTTTATTACGCTAAAATACTTTTTGGCAGGCAGCAATGTCACGATGTTGCCAAGATATCATTGTTAATTTTAACGGAATATGGTTTGAGAACATAGGAATTTATTGTCAAATAACTAAACAATCATTGTAAAAATAGTTCAGAAGGTGACTCCATAAGTATTTTATTTCTTTTTTTAAATATAGACGTGGAATATGGCTAACGATTACGTCGGATGTCGTTCTGCTGGGAGCTACACGCTTTGATTTGAGACGTACTGTGTTTTTTTTCTACAAATATTCGTACCTCTGCAAATTACGGTAGATTTTGTCACCGTTGTCATGCTTCGACGGTAGGTGGTAAATGTTATTTTTTATGTGAAACAGCTACATGTAAATAAAATTATTTTACTTGAGCCATATTAGTTTTTATTTCACTTTTTTTTTCATAATACCATAAACAACCATAGACTAAATAGTAGTAGATAACACTTTTACAAAAGACATGAAGGTCTGTTCCCTTTTTGGTAATTATATTATTCAACAGTAAATAAGTGCGAATTACGGTGCATTTACCGTAATTACGGTGCACATGGCAGCACTGTCTGTGATACAGACTCTCGCACTCTGTTTTTTTCTTATTTTGGCTTCACACTCGGTGTATTTAGCCGAATGATTATCGAAAGTTTGATGGACTGATCAAAATATTGAAGAACGTAGGTCATTTTAGTTTAATTTTGTCATGTTGGCAATAATGCGGTGGAGTAGCGCTACTCCCGCCATTTCTCTCCCGTATAAAGCATTCCACTGCCGCGGCCGTGCTCGCAAAGTGGAATAAAGCGACAATGAGGATAAGTTTTTTATTCACTCCCTGGGAGTAATCGTCCACTGGCCGTGCTAGCCCTGCTGGTCCCCATATTACAAGCTATGCTTAGTTTGGGGCTATATGGCGCTGTGTGAAATGTCCACACATGTTTATTTATTATCTAAATCACACATCACATCTCATCGCATCATCATTCGGAAGAAGTCCTCTGCTGAACATAGGCTTCTCCCATAAAACGCTTATCATAGGGGGAAGAAGGTTGTGCGCCTAAAATACCTTCGCTAAGTGAATTTGAGGAGTGAATTTTCAATAGTCTAGTACCTGTACTACGAAGTATTCTGTGGTTGGAATATATGACATGTGGTCCCGGAGGGCGGTGTGAAAATAGGACCACCCCATCTCTTCTCGTGAATGCCGTAAGAGTCGGCTAAGGGAATATCCAGTGAATGCACAGCAGTATTCTCCTCAGCACGTTAAAATCTTCGTTCAAAAGACCGTTGTCGTAAAACGTGCGCACACAAAATGCACGACGCTTTCTTCGAGTTGAGTGATGGCCACTAAAACTGCATGCAAGCTGTATCCACCGCTAGGAGCGGGGGCCGCACCTTGGAGTCGGCGAGGTCGCAGTACTTGAGCAGGTCGGCCATGTTGGCGAGCAGCGCGGCGTCGAGCGCGCCGCGGCCGGCGGCGGCGAGCGCGCGCAGCCTGCACAGCGCGGCGCCGCGCCGGCACAGCGCCTCCACCAGCCAGCCGCGCTGCTTCTCCTGCTCTCTGGGGGTTCACACTTTGTATTTCATCTTCCGATTCGTACACCACTTGCAAGCAATGAATCCTAATGTGATGTCTCCGGATGACGTGCGCAGTGCAGTGTCACGCGAAACTTTATTGTTTTAAAGATCCGAGTGACACTGCAATCTGTAATGGGCGGCCGTGTCGCTTAAAACCAGGCAAACGACTGGCTCGTCACGTCATTCGTTTACATAAAAAAAAAATAACAATAATAATATCTCTGAAGCTGATGCCCGTCTGCACCCCGATTCCAAACCCATCGGAAACATTTCGATTCGAAATCTACATTCTCCGTCTCCTTCATCCTAAATGTAGATGAAGGAGACGGAGAGCGTTAATTTCCAATCGAAACGTTTTCGATGGGTTGGGAATCGGGGTGCTGCACTTTAGTTTCACAGCTCCAAATTCGCTTTTATCCCTCTATGACGTACCTACCCAAATGCATTGCAGTAGGTACGTCATAGAAAAAAAGGAACAAAAGCGAACTAAGGAGCTGTCGACTTGAATGGAGACGGGCTTATTATAACTTTTCACGCTTAATTTTGATTAAAATTTAAACGCTTAATGTTTAAATTTCGCAATCGTGCGTAATCAGATAGTCTGAGAAAACAAACAAAAGCGTCGCTTTGAGTGTCCAGTTTGACCAGCTTCGTATGAGCGAAAGTGTACTGTCGGCATACTCGCTGTTGTCGACAGTGATAGTTAGTGATGTCCTGTCTATTCTAGTAAATATAGAGGTCCTTTGGTCATTAGCAGAAATCAAAGGTAGCGTTGTACTTACTGTTTAATTTTAGTAGCGTCGCTCCTCGTGTCATTCTTTATTCCTAGGTACGCGAGCAACTTGTCCTGGTCTATCGCCTTTATGACCTGTGCAGGCAAATGTATACATCACGCCTAGTACTTATACATATCTCATTAAAATGTTATTAGATTAAATTAAAAGTTATTCGTTATATAATAATTCGTGTAAAATAGTTCGTTTTTAGTCAAATAGATGAAAAAATTATTATATAAATAAAGCGCTTAACATTAATTGGACACCCTAGGAACACGAGGTGTATGTTCAGCAGTGAACGTCTTCAGGCCGTTGATGACCCTAGTAAGTGACAAAAATGTATCTAAAACTAATGGCCAAAAATACTCTATTACAATAACTATTAAATACATGTCACGCTCCGCTCTTTAGGCACAGATTACATAATAGATACTTTGTAACGTTACTGCTTTAGGTACGAAACAACCAGTAATGAGGTAATGAGCTGGATTTAACTTTATTGCGTTGCAATAAGTCGCTATTTATTTAAGTCTTTGCAGTGTATTTAGGGGCGATTTTAATGTCTGGATAAAGGTTACCCAACTAATTAATCATAAACCGACTAAAACCAAAATACGTTATTTTTTCAGTATTTGGTTACCGAAACTCACTTTTTTATTTGCAGTGTGTTAGTTTTAACTGATTATTGAAAACCCCAAAGTGTCGTATACTTCGCAAATCACGTTTTGCATCAGACTGGCCTAAGCTTAGTTATTACACAATAATAAAAAAATATGAGGCCGAGGTGGAGCTATGGGCCAAAATAACTAGACTGGGTTCCAAAAGATAAAATACGAAGACGAGGCAGACCAAGAAAAGATGGAGAGACGACCTCGATGCCCACCAAGAAGATTGGAAAACACTATCCCAAGATCGACAGAAGTGGAAGGACGAGAGGGGGGCCTTTGCCCTGTAGTGGGACACATCAGGCTTATAATAAATAAATAAAAAAATAGAAAAATAAAATAAAATAGTTACCCTCGAGGTGGAACGTTACACTCGCGCGGCAAATTCAAGTTTTTTTGCGTTCTTTTGCCAATAATAGCTTAGTTACTCAACGTGATTACATGAAAACTAATTTTGCGCAAATAAATAGAATGTATCAATAAATTACAATTAAAAGTATCACCTACATATCATAGGTTTAGCGACAAATGGCAACAGACTGAAAAGCCAAGACGAAATTTGTTTATTTGTTTATTTTTAATCGTAATTTGTTGATACATTCTATTTCTTTACGTTAAATAAGTTTTAATGTAATCTCGTTTAGTAATTAAGCTATTATTGGCAAATGAAGGCAAGAAAATTTGAATTTGCCGCGCTAGTGAAACGTTCCACCTTAAACTCATGTCAACTTAAAAATACTGAACGCTCATTGGTTGAAGACAACCGATGAACAGGCAACCAATGAGCGTTCTGTATATTTAAGTTGAAATGAGTTTAATTTTAACAAACGTACGAGAAACCGGGGGCTAGACAATGGTGTTCACAGAATTATTGTGGAAAATTCTAAACCAAATCTGATTTGAAAGTTCTATTCTTTTCTGATACAGCAAAATGAAAAGGACAGCAATAATTTTACAACAATTACGTTTTGATTCGAGAGGCAAAACAATGTATCTTAAACAACCTTCTCTGAAATAGCGACCAGCTGTTCGCACCACGCTGTCGTCACGTCCGGCTCTTCATTAGCGTGAGGTAATCTGGGAAAAATATTATACTGGTCAGAAAATATTTTATGTAGCATATTTTACTGCCGTCTGCGCTAAACTCTATTAAAATACAACATAGCTAAGTTGTTATACTAAGCCCAACTTATGCACTAAACTATTTCATAAAGTTAAGACATGTCTAAGCAACTGTGTGTAAATCTGATTATAAGTGTGCTTAAGCTCTTTTATTTTTACATGAATTGCAATATTTATATTACTTACCTATTGTTTTTATCTCAGTTTCAGTTTCATATTAGAAGACAATATTTATGATGAAGCCTATTTACAGCGAATATTTTATTTAATTTACAAGCCATTCTACAGCTTTTAAATTAAATTACAATTACTGAATTAACTAATGCTCATAAACTAATATACAATTTGAACAACGATGATGATAAAAATTGACAATAAAACAACTTAACGACGAGTCCATAAATGTGCTATCGTATAATTTGATTACTATAATATGACAATGTGCCATTTATGTCAATCAATTATTTCATTTCATAAGTTCGGTGCAACGCATTTTGTTGTTATGTACGTTTTGGAAAGACAATGCGAACTTAGAAGCAGTCAAAGTTTAGTGCAGAAGGACATTATAGCAAAATTACGAATAACAGCGATTTTTTAATTTAATACTCTTTTTTATTGTGATACATTTATTAGTTGCAGACTTACTTCTTAGGGTCTGTCGGGGAGTCGATTCCCTGTAGGTACGCTACGTGTGCCCCCAAATATCCGGGGAATTTCTCTAATGTTTCTTCGTATACTTGTTCTAATTTCTCACCCTCTGGAAAAAAAAAATAACTATAATTTATAACTATTTATAAAATAAAAAATAAAAATTCAGTTTTTATACTGTTTCAAAATCAACGCGGAATACGGAGAGGGTAGGTACAAAAAAGTTTTATCTGCTTTCATGTAAGTAATGGTGAGTTAGATAGATGTTATTACACTTGGAAGGGGTCTATGTTCAGCAGTGGACGTCTTCAGGCTGATGATAATGATGATGATTACATTGTCCCGAAACGTCCCAGCTAGGTTCTAAAATAATGGCAATCAGAAGAACACGCTAATGAGGATGAACTTCAGGAACAAGATAAAAATAAATATGGTCGATATTGGAAGCGGTAATCACGATAAAAGTAAGTAAAGGTATCAATACAACACTATCTTTTAAATAAGTTTGTGACACAGAAATGGTTATCTATGTTTAATGAAAATGCCGGAAAAATATACATGAAGACGTTCACTGCTGACCATAGGCCGCCCATAGAGCGCTATACTTTGAGCGGCCGCTCGCCTCCTGCATCCATCGGTTCCCCACGGTTTTAACCAGATCGTCGCAAACGCTAAGTCTACCTAGACCACTGACCTCTATAATACAAGTACGCTGGACTTCATATTCTCGGATGTTATGAGAAGCCATTTGATTTTCGCCATTTTGGCGCTGATAGCAGTGTGAGGGTCCATGGAACTAATATTAGGGATGAGACAACTTTCGATGAAAATACAATATCGAGATCACTACAGATTCAGGCAGTTATTTATTTCCATGTGCATATACGGGTACTGAGACAAAAAAACATACTATACATACCCAGTAAAATAAATAAGCGTTTTTTAAATATATTTGCGTTTAAGAAATCTACTTAATTATTGTTAACTAGCTGCACTCTGCGTTAATCCAGCATAATATGTGTCTATGTGTCTAGGGTTTTAGGTATTCTAAATTTCCGAATTCCATAATAATCAGTCCAGCCGTTTAAGCATGAAGAAGTACGTGATGTGCACACAACTTCTTTAAAATATTAGATTGATAGCTCGATTTCATAAAGCCAGTTTTCCTTGTTCCTGTTGATTCAGTACTAGTAGGGGCAGGGTACTGGGTAATAAAATAAAAAACGCACATAATAACATAACATTTATATTTTACACTAGCTTCTGCCCGCGGCTTCGCCCGTGTGGCCAATAGGAAATGAATGGCATATTTTTCTGCAGAAACAAACATTATAAATGCTCTCACTCTCTCTCGATATATTATACAAACTGACAATATCCCAAATAATGCAATAATATGAAATTTTCCGTAAAAAACCTCTGGGATGAGAGTAGTATGGTTTTTACAGAACTCAAAGCGTGTGTGAATAGATCTAATTATGGAGGTCCCACAGGTCACTTTCGCTACACAGTCACCGCTTGCAACCCAGCGAACAAAGCAACCTCGAAAAAAAATCGTTAATTTCTACCACAGGTCACCTTCGCTACACAGTTGCGGGCCGCTTGCGACCCAGCGAACACAGGGACCTCGAAATAAAAACGCCAACTTCTACCACATGTCACCTTCACTACACAGTCGCGGGCCGCTTGCGGCCCAGTGAACACAGCAATCCTTTTTCATATTCTCCACCCATAATAGCTGCTTAGTAAGAGTGTCAGTGGGAAACCTAAAAGCACAAAGTAAATCTTAATAAAATAGACAAAACAACATTATTAGTACTAGCGAGTTAAATATTTAGTTTATATTAATGAAAAAAAAATCTGGAGCCAGATATTCATCGTAGATTATTCTGTACCTACGTATCTACATTATTGAGCATTGCCGAAATTCTGCTAGTTACTCACTATCGAAGAACATTATCGACACATTATCGATATGAAACATTCACAACCTATGTACCTATTTCAATAGTATGAATTCATTGAATAACTAAATCCTACTTACATATAAATGTGATGAAACTAAATAAACTAAGTATAAAATAGTATTAAAAACCTTCAGACATACAATAAACATAATAATGTAGCATTTTTTTATCGTGAGGTTCACTTACTTGTCGAAGGTTATTCCGCTGCCTTTTCGGTAGCGATTTGTACAAAATACGCATAACTTCATCACATACATGTACCGTAATCAAACACCAAACACAAAAAGTAGCCTTTTATCATCTTATTTTACGATTTTTCATCAGAGACGCAGCAAACTTACCAACATCCACTATGAAAAATGTCAATTTTAGTACCCGAGACCCTCAAGAGGGGCGCTTTGAATCGGCACAAAAAAGAACTGTAATTTCCTAGAGAATATTTAGTCCAGCGTACTTGTATTATAGAGGTCAGTGACCTAGACCCAGATCTACCCAAGAAGCTAGAGCGGGCACAATCAAACTCTAACGTCTAATAAACCCAATAAAAACTAGGTAGGTCAAAAGTTTAAAACGTCCATTGAACCGTAAAGGATGGAGGTAACACCGTTGCACAGGAGAGCGACCCGGCCTGCACCGCGCACACACGTACCCAGCTTGGGGAGCCACGTGGTAGCGAAGTCCTTGAGTGCGTCCATGTACTCGTCGGCGGGGCGCGGCTTGTCGCGGGGCGCGGGGCGGCGCGCGCCCTCGGCGCCCCAGTACTGCAGGCCCAGCGTGTCCACCTTGCGGCCCAGCTCCTCCCGCGCCAGCGACACGGCGCCCGACAGCCAGCCGCCCGCCGCCACGGCGCGCGACACCCTGCGGATACGTCCACCTTCACGTCCTACACGCTAATATCGATGGTCTGAACGTCAGCGCGGCGCTTACGGCAAAGACAGCGCACGCGATTACTGATTTTGACGGTTTTTAATTAATGTTTATGTTCATGGTCTATTTTCCAAAACGTCAAAGGATCTGAACGACTGTTGGGGAATGACGCACATTCTAATATTGTAAAAATATATTCATTAAAAATCGAGTACAAATGGTACATTCAAATTTTTTGAGAATAGTTTACTATTTTTCTTTTATAAGTAAAGTTGTAGGGGTACACCCTTGATTAGTTTCTAAGATCGATTATAGACGGCGTCAGATGGCGCAACTCTAACGGCACAACTCTATTTATGCTCGCGCACCCTCTCGGGCACGCCATCCGCCGCCGCCAGTTTGATTTTTCTACTCAATGTGAGCGCACGCGCGCTTCAAAGTTAAATTTATTAATCTTGTATTTGCGGACGTCACATAACAATTAAAAGATATGAATTACACAATATATTAAATTCAAAGCTCCACGTGCTCTAATTTCGCCAGTGAACGTGCCAAAAACACCTTGTTTGCTATACGCTTCATCTTAATAAAGATATTGTAGTTCTTAAAACGTCTCTTTGTACCAGGTAAAGTGAAAGACACCAACCGCGTGGCGCGGCCACCATGCCACGGAGTGACCAGACCAAGTCTGCGGGCGGCGCCGTGCACGTGCACCAGGATGTACCGGTGGGGAGGTGGCGGGCACCGACCACTACCGCTCTGTCCACAGCGACACGATTGAAAAGAACTTCCTAAAAATTCAAGTGACCAGCGGGATTTCAACCCGCACCTTCCAACTCCCCGGATTAGACGCTCTGCCAACTGAGCTAAAGTTACATGCCAGCAATTTATCCGTTTACCGCAGAGTTTTAGTTTTTCGGACCAAAATATACAATTTGTTGTAAAATAGATTTTTTGCGCTGCCATCAAGATCAGTCTTGATTTATTTTAAAAGATCGATTTTTCTTCCCACCATTCTTTAGTTCTAATTAATCTATTATTAAAAATTGCACAATGGTACTTACTTATCTGAAGGCACTGCAGTGAAATAAATAGGCATTATCTGTCCTCTAGCTAATGACGCCGAACTAAACTTCTTGCCGCCGGTTAAAGCCTGAAACAGAACCCGATTGAATCTAATCAAATATTACTAATTTCACACATAATGACACCTTTTTTACAATGCGGAATATCAACATTATGTAATGGTACGTAATGGACCATTTTTTTTAAATGTAAACGAATGACGTGACGAGCTAGTCGTTCGCGTGGTGTTAAGCGCCACGGCCACCCATAACAGATTTTTATTTGATTTTTTTAATAATTGTCCTGATCCTGCTAGGCATAGGTCTCCCCAAATTATTTCCAATCGTCTCCATAATGGGTTTAATTCCATCCAATCTTTTTCAAATAATCCCCTAATCGTTTCGACGCCTATAGTGCAAGACCCAATGAGTGTTAGTCATGTCCAGCATATTAACTTATTAACTTAATTTAATAAATCAAGGAAAAACAGTTACTTTTTCTCACCCGCGGCAACACTATGAAAACAAGTTACCATAGTTACGCAGCAACCCAGCGTTTTCCAACAGCAGTTCCTAGAGTAGTAGCTAGCCTTCCCCAGCAGCAGTTCCTAGAGTAGTAGCTAGCCTTCCCCAGCAGCAGTTCCTAGAGTAGTAGCTAGCCTTCCCCAGCAGCAGTTCCTAGAGTAGTAGCTAGCCTTCCCCAGCAGCAGTTCCTAGAGTAGTAGCTAGCCTTCCCCAGCAGCAGTTCCTAGAGTAGTAGCTAGCCTTCCCCAGCAGCAGTTCCTAGAGTAGTAGCTAGCCTTCCCCAGCAGCAGTTCCTAGAGTAGTAGCTAGCCTTCCCCAGCAGCAGTTCCTAGAGTAGTAGCTAGCCTTCCCCAGCAGCAGTTCCTAGAGTAGTGTCGGGCCACTGACCGCAGGTTGCGAGCAGTATGCGTCCAGCGTGATGGGTTGCTGCAGGCGCTGCTGCACGATCACCGGCAGCTCCTGCAGCTTCTCCAGCAGCTGCTTGTTCTCGTGACGTATGTTCAACCGTAACACGTACTCGCCCTTCTCTAACTTCACAGAGTACTGCAACAGAAGCCCATGAAACTTGGAAACCGCATAGCTGGCTTAATACCACAGCAAGCCTGCTAGGCACTGCCGGTTGTGGAGAAAAGGATCCAGATTAATATGTTTTCAACGGTTTATTCTTGTTTTGTATAAGAAGCTATCTGGGGTCCGAATCCAGTAATGATATTGAGCAAATGATATCTTTAAATATCAAACTGTACATAGAAAATTACAAGTTTTTTTTTCCAGATACAGGCTCATTGCTCTATTTTGAATTTTCATTTTATTTTCGTAAGCGCCACTCAGATTCTTTATTCTTGAATAAATTAATTCTCTTCCTCTTTTTTTCTTTTCAAGTTAAAAAAGAACAATCCACCCTAATATCAGATAGCAAAGTTAAATCAAAATTGAGACTTTAATACGTGAATTAACTGCAAAACGTCAAATAAGCCCAAATATGGTTGTCTCAATTCACAAGTTATGAATGTGTTTTCAGTCCCCAGCTCGTACGCACCTTGGAAGGGTAGGCATCGCCGACGGCCATAAGCTGCTTGTTGCTGTTGTATAGCATCCACATCTGCGCTTCGAACTCGGACTCGTACAGCATGTCGCACAGCAGCGATACTATGGGAGATACCTGGAAGTTATTCACTCTATTACGAAATTATGGAAGTTACTGATCAGGAAAATATGGAGGGAGTCTTAATTTTTGCCTACAATCGTTATAAGAGAAAAACATTTTGTATCAATTTCAATAATCGAAATAGGATCGTTCGCTCAAACATCCAATAATATCGATGGTTGCCTACGACGTCCAATCAAATTCTGGTTTTCATCAGGTGCCCTTTAAAAAACCTGCATTAGTAATGTACCGGTGAAAACAAAATTGTCGTATTTTTATTAATAAATATAGTACTATTGAATATTGATTCTGTGTATAGCATCCAACTATGCACAATTTTAAATTCTGCTAAGATTGAGGCTTTTTATCAGCCATAGTATTGGGATTATTTCACTTCTGAATAGTTGGAAAAAGAAATCAGGACAGGAGATTAATAACTCTCTTCAATATTAACCGGATATAAATAGATTTATCTGAAATAGACTATTTGAAGGTTTTAAAATTAGTTATTTATTATTTAGCTACTAAAACTCACCTCTGTCGCCTTAGCCACGTGGAAGTTGTACGTATTTATTAGCTGGTATATCTGCCGGCCGGGAGGGATCACGTCCCGAGCGGTCAGAGGTGCTAATTTGAACTCTGCTGGCCTGGAATAAGGTAGCCATTTCAAACGTTGCAACGACCTCGTATCGATCTTTTATTATGGCGATATATCACTGTGCGTGCACTAAAATTATAAAACACTATCGGAACAGACCAAGCACCTCAACCTGTCAATAAAATATTCGAGTATCGGGTTGCAATCGGCTCCGAGCGACCATGAACCTTGTGCGCATGTGTTTAAGAGCTACACAAACCTGTGCGTATGCTCGGAGTACTTGAGCTGCGCGGAGGGCTGCACGTCGGCGTGGCGGAGCGCCGTGACGGCGAGGCGCGCCAGCCCCTCGGCCGCCGGGAACACCAGCCGCGGCCCGCAGTCGGCGCGCAAGCCGTGGAACTCGACGCGGTAGTCCACCGTCATGTCGCCCAGGTTGGCCCAGTACTTGGCCACTACCACCTCTAGCAGGACGTTGCCCTGAGGAACACGAAGATAGTAACGAAGATTGCCGGTTACGTGTGCAGCTTTTCAAATTCCAATCCGGTTAGCTTCCGCAAATAAACAATGAATAAATAAAATAACTACAAATATGCGTGGGCCTACTTCACCTCAGCCACGTTCTACTTTCTCTCAAATTCCTTCCAAATTTTACTTCGTACTTTCCCCAACTTCCGCTGTAACTCTCTCTTATACTCCCTCAACTCTTTCACTTTCCCCACCCTCATCCCTACCATTCCCCAACTACTTCCTACATTCCCCCACCCTCCCTCCCTCCTACCTTCCTCCAAGTTCTTTACATCCCTCCAACAATTCTGCACATCCTCACCTGAACTTGGAAGGGTAGCACTGCAGGTGCCTCCGCAGTAAGGTTGAGCATCTTCTGCGTCTCGTGCGAGCGACAGCTGCGGCGCGGCAACAGCTGCATGGCGTGCACCAGGAACCGGCCCGTGCCCTCCGTGTCGCGCGTCTGCAGCCGGATCACCGCCCACGTGGCCTCCGCCGGGACTACGGGAGGCAACGGTACTGTAGGCATTGCATCATCGGCCTATTGCGTTCCCACTCCCCACTGCTGGGACTCGCAGCAAGAGAAGTTATAACTTATGACGCTGGTCATTTGTGGGTTCGTGAGTGGCCTATTTTTGCCTCTCGTTAGTGTCAGACTTGAAGAGGTCTCGGTCTACTCCTTTACACCCTCCTTTTTCTAGAGATTTAGGCAGCACAACAAATTTCCGAGGTAGTGTGGGGCTAGAGGCGTGTGGGAGGCTCACCAATAACATGGTGCCTCCTGATAGTATCAAGCTTGAAAACCACGTCCGTTTCGGTCTAATCCTATATATATCGGCAGCACAATCGATACTTTCCGTCGAGCAGCTCCAAGGTAGTGCGAGGCTAGATAGGTGCGGGAGACTCACCGATAAGAAGTGCGACGAATGTGGTCGGATGTGGTCGGGCTTGACACTTGCCATCGGATATTTCAGAGGTAGAGGAAGGTGTGGGAGGTTAGAAGGATGCGGTGTGACTCACCGATAACAAAGTGCCGCTTGATAGTGTCAGGCTTGAAGAGTACATCAGTCTCCGCGAGTGCAGGCGCGGCTGCCAGCGTGGAGTCGAGCGGCTCCGGCTGCAGCACCGTCACCGGAATGCGGAACACCGGGCCCTTCTCCACGCATGTTATATCGTACGCGTTCAGGCTGTCGACACGCACGTATGACGTATGAACTTTTGTTTACGGTACGTATCGCTGTTCTTGCATTTTTTAAAATAACATAACACTTTTGGAATAGATAGAACGCATGTGAGCTTTATTAGCTTTTTTCCATGCGTGCTATAATCAATCTGAGCATAAAATGATCGAGTGTCGGTTTGAACGGTCTGGTTCTGCACTGCCCAAGAAAAAAATATCGGCTTCGAGCAACCGTAAACCTTGTATTCATGCGTTTAAGAGCTAAACAAACCTGTGCGTGTATTCCGATCACTCGAGGTACACATTGGGTGGCTATCTGGCTATGCGTTTATTTTATGATCAACAAACGGTGCACACACACATAACACATCAACAGCCGGAAGACGTCAACTACTAAATATGGGCTTCCCCCATAACACGCTACTTGGGACGCTTACAATTTTTTTGCCATAATCAGCACAGCCGGCGGTGAGCGCGGATTAGAACGAGCAACGAGCGCAACGAGTATAGTGTAGCACCTGGTGTAGTGCGCGCCGGGCGGCAGGCCGCGCGGGTCGAGGCGGAGCGCGAGCGCGCGCGCGGCGTTCATGAGGTCGAGGTGCAGCGGCGCCTGCAGCCAGCTGGCGGCCGGCTCCGTCACCAGCGCCAGCCGCACCCCGAAGGCGATCTGCCGCGCCCCCACCCGCCTGTCTGCGGGCACCGCTAGCTATACATGCCGGCTGCTCCCATCGCTCTGGGGGGCTTGCGTACGGTGCCATGTTACGTACGATTACGGGTGGATTTGACCAAACTTGGATTTATGCACGAGTAACTATACCAAAATAAATCTATTCCACGATCTTAAGCTAGTCTAATTCACTAGTCGTTATACCATGCAACTCATAGTATAGCTTACACTTATACGCGAATAGCAGAGTGGATGATGAACGAATCTAATACCCAACTAACAATTTTATTGTTGTTCTACAACGCCATCGTATTCAAGCATAATTATGTCTTATCAACTCGATTTTGTCGTATTATAGTGTAGGAAAGTAAAATGAAATGTCAATACAAAAAAACATAGAGATAAAATCAAATGGCGCTACCGCCATTAAAATATTCTCGCAATAATATGTTATTCTACCAAAAACGGTATTATGTAATTATTCTCGAATAGGCTTGCTATTTTTAAAATTGTAGATGGTAAAATGCAAAATTGATTTACTCTCCGGATAACCAGCGATTTATTCTGAGAATAACCTTTCCTCTCGTTTGGTCGAAGCCACCCTACATTACTGTACTTGTGTAGTAAAACTAGTGTGTGTATGTATCTTATACTCTCGCGTTTTGTACACTCACACCCTTACTAATAATCACTGCATAACAGCAGAATAGCGCATGTTTTTTCTTGTTTCATCATTGCTCATTTCGAACTCAATAGAGAGAAACAAAACACTAAGGCCCCCCCAATTTTATTGGGGCCAAGTCACTATTCCTTCCCTGCACGATGGTTATTAGTAAGGAGGATATTTATTTATTTTTGCAAAGGACATAATCGAGCTAGAAACATATTTTTATGACGTTGCAACCAAAGTTGTATTAGCCGTGATCACAGATAGACAAAAAAAAATTATTTATGTTTTGAGCGCAATTAAGCCCTTGTAAACAAATAACTATACATTTATAATTACATTGTCATTAACCACAGGACATGACTTTGATTACTTGTTCGTATACTGCGTAGTACTTTTTTTTATTGCAGTTTATATGACTGTATAATAAACGTGTTACTACGCTGTTTTGTTAGTTAGACATAAAAGGATACTAAAAAACGGTAGTATTTTCCGTTAATGACGTACAAGTAGTTTCTTTGATTCGATTGTATTTTTTAAACTTGTCTAGCATCATACCTTACATTGCACCGTACGCCTTCAAGATAAGAGTACAAAATTGAAACATGACTATAAAGTAATACTACTTACATAAACTCATGGACTTATTTACAGGAAACCGCAAAAAAAAACAATTGAAATGTTTTTACCACACACTGGCTCCATGTGACTGATTAATTAAAAAAAGAATTAGTTCAATAGTCTTTTGTTTCAGAGTTTCATTTGTTTTATTTTTCATTCAATTATTAATTTCACTAGCCTATTGCGATATTTTTGCGCGAAAAGACCCCGTACTGTATAAACACGATATTCAATGTGATAGACGAAAGGGTTGGTTCTACGACGTGTTTGTGGTTTTTTTTATTGGAGCGAGTTTTCTTGTAAAGCGGCCGCAATAACTATGTATAAAAAACTAAATAAAATTGCAATTAACACAACTAAACTATAATCTTTTTTGCTGCATTGCTCTAAATAAGTCCACGGTGCAGTTTGATAATTTCAATCTATTCTACAAAACATGAACAACATACCATTACAAATACTATCCGATTTTATCATTTCCAATTCGTCTGTAGACTTGGAGCCTACGAATTCAAAGTAAGGGTCATATTCCTTATCCTATGTAAAAGTGCATTGCCTATTTGCAATATGAGACGTTCCAAAATGGGCCACCTATATGAACGATACCCCAAAAAACACTCATAAAAGTAACAGCACCATTGTACTTTTTAATGGGTTCAAAAATAAAATTGTAAACATCTCTATGCCAGTTTTTCAATATGGTGGCCGCTTTGATTACGTAATCTATGGTAAGAAATATCTTATCTGTGAGCCAGTGAGTTTTATGTCACTGTCAGTAAGAACAGTAACTACCGCGGAGTCGAACAAATGTTAAAGTGAGTGTATATTGTAGTTTTAGTCTTATTTGTGCTGTTTGTATCTTTTCAGATTGAAACACCTTGGTTTTCCACATTCGGGTCGAGTCTCCCTCTACTCCACTGCTCATATTCTTAGTTTTAGCACCATCTCCAAAAGTTCATGACACTAGCATGAAACTGACATTGGCATAATTGTGACAACTAGCCACAAGAGGTAGAAGCAAAAATTAAATTGCGATTTACCGCCATGCACGCCATGAACAATGAAGGGGGTGCAGGGGGCGCGCAGGGGGCGCACCCCCCCCCCCCCCCCCCCCCCCCCCCTGTATCCGCGCCTGCTTTGAACCAATAAACTAACTTGTTTTATAAAAAATTGGACAATACAAAACGTTTCTAAAACATCGTAACCTATTTTTTAAGATTGCGTACCTATAAGTGGTGCAGCAGGGCTGGCATGAGCTACATAAATCGATAGTCATCTCTTCTCTCAAGAAAGCGATTGATTAATGAAAACACAACAAAAGGTTTATGACGTGGTGCGACTGATCATTCATTGGTTCGCTTTCTCGAGAGAAGAGATACGTGGATTCTTAAAACTCAGGCAGACTCTTAAACCCAGCAGGCTTCATACATTTTGGAACGGCCCTTGCACGTTTGCAGGCTCGCAGGAGGGCACTCACTGTCGGCATCCTCGTGGTCCTCCAGGAAGCGGGGCTCCACGGAGACGGCGACGTCGGCGGGCGGGTCCCCGGGCCGCGGCCGCGCCAGCACGCCCTTGCCGTGCGCGCCCACCGCCACCGCGAACGTCACGTCGCGCTCCACCGCGCCGTGGTATGTGCTCAGCAGCTCGAATGCCTGAGGTACGTGTATCAAATAAAAAGATTCACTTTACTGTGTACATTAGTAATAGCCCAGGAACTTCGCGGTCTTATTCCACTGTCTCCGTTCCACCACAGAACCACACGGCGAGGAGAGGATTTCCATCCCTGCGTTGGTGATTTAACTTCTATTCGTACGAAACTCTTTGCAAATTCCTTTACTGTGTGTACGACTAATGAATGGAACCCACTCCCGTCGTCGGTATTTCCATCCACTTACAGCATAAGTTTGTTCAAATCAGGAGTAAGTGAATAAGTTTTTTCCGGATAAGCGTGCTCCATCTTCGACGTCATGATCAACACCAACGGTTCATCACTTATCAGGTGAGATTTAGTCAAACGCTAACCCATTTAAGAATACAAAAAAGTAATGATTATTGCATCATCCCTACAAATATCTCGAAAGTGAAAATATCTGTTTGTTTGAGCGGCTTTCACGCCAAAACGGCTAAACCGAATTAGCTAAAACTTCGCCACACAGATTGCAGACTCTAGCGAGATTAACATTGGATTGGGTACTTTTTATCCGGGAAAATTAAGCTTTTCCACTGAAAAACTGGAAAATTGCGGGGCATCTCTAGTAAAAAATATAGACATGTGCTAGTGACCGTAGTTTGTAAACCCACCCGTTCCACGTTAAGTAAACCGGCGCCTTGTGCCCACGGCTCCACGTGTGCCAGGTACGTGGCGGAGTTCTCCAACGATCGCTTTATGGAATACGGCGAGTATGGGATGTCCTTCGCTTTTAAGCCAGATATCAGAATCGCTGCAATAAAAATAAACGACGAATGTAGACCCCTCAACTGACTGAGATGAAATTTTGCATACACGTTTAGTTTGAATGACAGTGCATGATTAGCTAATAAACGTCATTCTTAAACCAATATGGCGGACGGCCCAAGATGGCGAACTAGTCATTTTTGCGCACGGCCATGATAATTATGGGTATCGATTGAAAGGGTTTTCTGAGAAGAATATGAAAAAGTAAAATGAAATTATACAGTATGGCAGACTACCCAAGATGGAGGAAAAGTTTTTTTTTACGCAGTCCTATCAGTATCAGAAAAGGATTTACCGAGACGAATACTTATATACTATGTAAATAAAAACTTAAATAAATGATTTTTTATCTATTATGTAATTCATTTTTTCTCAAACATGCTTGGAAATTCGAGCATTATTTTGACAACCTTCTGTGAGATAAATCGAAATTGTTGTACTGGCGAGCGGCGGCCGGCAAAAGTTGTATGAAAATCCATATCTGTCGTGGTTTAGCGGCCAAATAAATTACATAGTAAACTCATATAATATATAGTGTAAATAAAAATTTAAAAAAACTTTAGCTCTGAAATATGGCAACCAAGGAGGCAACTTATCAAAAGTTTTATTTTCATTTCGAACTGGCTTACAAATAGAATAGATGGGAATAGATGAGAAGATAAATTGTTTTCAAATAAAGAGTTCTGAAGAAATAAAGAGCATACTACTTAGTTTTAATTTCCGCGCATTATTTGAGAAAAGTACTATACATGCCTTGGTCACAACTAGGCATTGATGGACTTACGTATGTGTGCCTCGGCGAACACGTTCGTCCATCAATGCCTCTGTTGCTGGCCGCTGCAGTAATGTATAGTACATTCCATTACGATCTTTTATACAACAGAAAAAATACATTCAATTATTTGAACTTTAGTTTGGATGAAGCAGTAACACATGATATGCTTTCATAGACTTTATTGTACAAAGTTTAAGGTTTATTTATTGTATACAAAGTGTTGTAGCTTACCGACCGCTCCAGCCACGTGAGGTGCTGCCATTGATGTGCCGTTCATTAACTGACAATTTCTCAGTGTGAACCTGTGGGGTAAAACATAGACAGATTAGTGAAGTTAGGGCTCCATTCTGTCTGAATAGACTAAAATTTCGAATTCACATTAAACACCCATCAACAGCCAGAAGACATAGGCCTCCACCATAACCACCCCCACTTTGGAAGCTTATCATAGGAAGGGGGTTCGACTTAATAGGGAAAATGGCAATCAAAACAATTATTTAGAAGGCAGTTTTAGCAGTCACGCACCTGGCTACAGTACGTCACGCACCAGGCTACAGTACGTCACGCACCAGGCTACAGTACGTCACGCACCTGGCTACAGTACGTCACGCACCTGGCTACAGTACGTCACGCACCTGGCTAGTGGTCACGCACCTGGCTACAGTACGTCACGCACCTGGCTACAGTACGTCACGCACCTGGCTACAGTACGTCACACACCTGGCTAGTGGTCACGCACCTGGCTACAGTACGTCACGCACCTGGCTACAGTACGTCACACACCTGGCTAGTGGTCACGCACCTGGCTACAGTACGTCACGCACCTGGCTACAGTACGTCACACACCTGGCTAGTGGTCACGCACCTGGCTACAGTACGTCACGCACCTGGCTACAGTACGTCACACACCTGGCTAGTGGTCACGCACCTGGCTACACTAGCGACGGCCCCGCCAGGCGCGCAGACAGCGACGCCGGCGGCCCCGTCGGGCGCGGGCCCGCGACTGCTCCAGCTGTAGGCGCCGCCACACAGGCGCGCGCGCATGGAGTAGGCGCCCGACATCATGGCGGGGGACACGTAGGCTCCCACACCTGGGGGACACACGGGTTAGTGGACGCGGCTGCGGGGACATGTGACGGTGCGGTGCGCTGGTGAGTACCGATGAGCACAGGTTGCGCGATGTCCGGCGGCGCGCCCACGGTGCACAGCGCGGGCCCGTGGTTGCCGGCCGACACCACCCACGACACGCCGTAACGGTTCACCACCGAGCTGATAATGTCGCCGATGCGGCTGCAACAACACAATATACACCTCATTATATCCTGTAATAGTAGATTAGTAGCCGAGGGCTGTAAGGCATCAATCGCAGCCCGAGATATTTAGGCGCACGAGCGCAGCGAGGGGCCTATAGTTCGAGGGTGCAATTGATGCTTACACCCGAGCTAACTACTCTGCTTTACATCTCGATTGTGAGGTAAGTAGAAAAAAACCGGCATTACAAGAATAAAACATTTTCACGTCTTGCGCTGTAAAAACCTTTGACTTTTTGCTTTTGTGCCCAGCTGATTGTCTTTTTAAGAAAAGATGATAATTTTGAAAAGTTCTTGATATTGATGTCGTGTTTAGTACTCATAGTTGCTTTTAACATTGAATAAATGCACCACAAACTAGATGGCTGCAGCTTTTTTGATAGCTCACTAAAGTATGTTAAGGGCGCTCGTCAAAGGCAGCTAAGCACACCACGTCAACAGATGACGTTGATGTTCTAATTTAGCGTATTTTATTTTTTAATTAATGAAAATGCGTATATTATTTGGTAATTTTATGTTTACCGGTAATAGCATAATATTTTGTAATTTATCCATCAATATTTCAGGTGATTTAGGTTTCTAAAATACTTTTATTTGTGATGTATCATTATCCCAAAAGGCCGGTCTGGCGGCAGAACTATTCACTCACACATACAAGGTTCTTATTCTACCAAAGTACAAGATGTATGTATTTACAAACGAATGCCTAATTTGGTGTCACTACAAATGTATAGATTGGACCAATGGTGTACGCCTTTGACTGCAAATGGGATGGTCCTGGGTTCGAGCCTCACCGCTCGTGTTGATTTTGCATACTATATATTTTCATTCAATTTCAATTTTGTTTTGAAGTGATGGCTAATTTAGTTGCATAAAAATTAACTAGATTGGACTAGTGGTGTGACCCTTTGACTGCAAGGGGTAGGGTCCTGGGTTCGAGCCTCACCGCTCGTATTGATTTTGCATACTATATATTTTCATTCAATTTCAATTTTGTTTTGAAGTGATTGCTAATTTGGTTGCATAAAAATAAACTAGATTGGACTGGTCGTATGAGCCTTTGACTGCAAGGAGAGGGTCCTGGGTTCTATTCTCATTTTTGCATGTTTTATTTTTGTATGCATTTTTTGATGTTATTGCTAATTATTTTAGTCTCAAGAAAATGATCTAGACTGGACCAGTGGTGAAAGCCTTCGACTGCAAGGGTAGAAGTCCTTGACTCATACCCCACTTCAGTGTGTTTTGTTTTTTAATTCAATCACTACCCATCTATCTATCATCATCATCATCAACAGACTGAAGACGTCTACTGCTGAACATAGGCCTCCACCAGAGAGCACCACTTTTAGCGGCTGCTCGCCTCCAGCATCCATCGGCTCCCGCAACTTTCACCAGATTGTCGGTATACTGAGTAGGAGGCCGGCCTACGCTGCGTCATCCGGTTTGTGTTCGCCACTCGAGAACCTTTCTTCCCTATCGGTTGTCAGTTCTACGAGCGATGTGGCCTGCCCATTGCCATTTCAACTTGCTAATTCTAAGAGCTATATCGGTCACTTTAGTTCTCCTGCGGAGCTCCTCATTCCGGAGCTTTTTTTTTTTTTTTTTTTATGTAAACGATTGACGTGACGAGCCAGTCGTTTGCCTGGTGTTAAGCGACACGGCTGCCCATAACAGATTGCAGTGTCACTCGGAACTCAAAATTTAAGTCTCGCGTGACACTGCGCACTGCGCACGTCATCCTGAGACATCACACAGTCTACAAGATTTTATAGACTGTGAGATCAGTTCTTAAGTCTCATTTGCCCAGTAATTTCACTAGCTACAATGCCCTTCAAACCGGAACACAGTAGTGCTTGCACACTACTCCTTGGCGGCAGAATAACTGGCAAAGCGGTGGTACCTACCTAGACGAACTTTGCAGAAAAGTCCTACCACCTAGTAAAGCTTATCTCGCACCTACCTATAATATCTATATTATTTACAAGTAGCTCGCTCCGGCTTCCCACGTGTATTGGTGTAACCTATATTACTCAGGGTGAATGTAGCTTTCCAATGGTGAAAGAATTTTTGAAATCGGCACAGTAGTTTTTGAGTTTATTCATTACAAACATACACACAAAAATACAAATCTTTCCTCTTTATAATAGTGGTGTAGATAAATAATTTATTACTTTTTGTTACAAGGTTAATAATACTCTTAATCCTACTAATATTATGACTTTGAAGTGAAAGTATGTTGGTTTGTCTTATTTTACCCAAAAATAAAAAACATTTTGGGTCAAGTGGGGTAAGTGAAACAGACATTACCTACGTACCTACTTTTAATTTTACGTAAATAGCTCTAGTGAATAGTACCACCCCTTTCTTTTCCCACGGGTGCCGTAAGAGTTGGCTAAGGGAATATCTAGGGAATGGTCACGAGCACTCTCCTCGGTACCTACATTAAAATCTTCTATGATCACCAAGACGCAAGTCAAGCGCGGTGATTATGGCAACTGGATTGTCTATTTACTTATATATTTTGTATTTAAAAAATTAGGCTGAGTTTAATCCTTATCACACACACATTAAAAACTTTTTGGAGTTTGCATGATCGAATTGCTGTCAGACAATATTAAAAAACGAACAAAAATATAATATTGCGATATAATAATATTATGTATCTGATGCACGAGCTGGTGACGCGTATACCCATTCTCTCAGGAAAGACATGATTACATGATTGAGCGCATAAATTCGGATTTACAGGCAGTCTCCGATTAGGGTAACGCTGGTTAATAAAGGGGTTGCAACATTTTAGTATGAAGCCTGGCCCATAGGTCGCTGCAAAAACGTTATAAATTCCGAGAAATGTCAAGATCTAGTAAAGTATATTATGTAAAGGGATACACCGCTGGGCATAAGGCATGGCTTTATGTATATTTATAGGTATACCAAAGTTAAAAAAAAAAACAAAATGAAATGTTTCCACTAATATTTAATTACTCATAAATCATACTCCTTGTCAAGTAAAGATATATTCTATAAAAGCAGCAGGAGAAAGAGGTTGGATCTCTTGGTTCCTCGCCCATCCCACAAACCACACTACATTCATGAGATAGGCAGTGGGCACATCTTGTAACCAATAACAAAACGATAACAATAACTTTACAAAACGATGGCAAAAATAACAGAAATAATGCCTCTATATTGTGGTGGTTGAGCAGGTCGGCTCATAACCCAAAGGTGGCGGGTTCGATTCCCGTAACAGGACAAGTATTTGACACATGAAAAAACCGCAAATACTTGTTCTGTGTCTGGGTATTGTCGGACCATGGTCTTCATAGTTCCTGGGTCCCTAGATACAGGGAATCCTAGTTAGGATCCAGGATCTGTGTATGTGATCGTTGGGCGTTATTTACTATTTAACTTCTGGAATACCAGCATTTTTCATAACAATAGAGTAACAATGTATGCCAGCTCGATATCGAGCCACTGGGAGTCCAAGGGTTTAATAATTGAGATGATGGACACGTGCGCACAGTGAGAAACAAGTGGCAAACTAACAAAATATTACGCTGTTTGTTAATTTTTCTGTATTTTCTCTGTTTTAAAGACATTTTTGCCAATTTTATTGTCCACAGTTAGCACTCGCCTGCATTTTATCGGGAATCGACAATCGGTTCACTGCACGTGTCCTTCCTAGCTAGCGCACCGATAATTTTTTGCGACCCCGCGGGCAGGATACTTAAAAACATCTCTAAATGCTAAATAAATTGTTTTATTATGCAAAATGGGATCAACCACAACACAATATTATAATAGCTACCTGTATTCACTCACTCTGGTTTATTATGAGAAAACAATAGTGCATGATTTCTCATAATTAAAAAAAAAGCAGAAACTGCGCATGGAACACGTACTTGAACCGCTAACCGATGTGGACGAAAGGTTCTTGAGTGTAGACTATGAACTAACTAGAAGACTAGGTAGGCAGGCCGACTAGATGAACTAACGACATTATGAAAGTGACGGGCATCCAGTGAATGTAGATGGCAGAATCTCGTTCAGTCTGGCGGTTGATGGGAGTAAAAAGCGTATGTTCATTCAGAAGTAAACTTCTTCTGACTGATGATGATGATGATGATGATTATGATGATGATGGATTATTATTGAACATTACATCAATTGTGCTCTGCAGTAAACATAAATGATCTATTTTGCATGAATTAGATGGTAATGATTTTGTCATTTTTTAAATAATCAATTTTTGTTTTTGTCATATAACAGGATAATGCAACACTTTACAAGATTACTTCCTTGACATTTATTGCTTGTATGAATGTCCTCTACACATTGGCATAAGTTTTCAAAGTGGCCGCGCATATGAAAAAAAAACAAGATGGGTGCCGATCTATAGGCCAAAATGTTACAACCCCTTTAATGCTACTACAACACAGTTGTTTATATTCACCGCAAAATAGAGTTCATTTCCACTCGCTGCTATTTTTTCCATGATGATATCTCGATTCAGTTAAGTTTGTATCTCACTGGAAGTTATACGTATAATCCTGGTAAATTCTAATTTACCCGGATTATACGGATAATTTAGATTCAGTATGCATGATACCACAGATTAATGAATAATGTTATTATAGTAACAAAGAGTTTTTATGCGGCTAAAACAGGTACACATTTTCTTAAATAAATAAATGTATTGTATATAATTGTGTATAAATGTATTGGGTACCTCCTTAGTAAACATCTAATTTTATCAAAGTTATGTTTTAAATACGAATATTTTTATTCGCTCGCAATTGCTTAGCACCCAACAAAATGATTTCTACACCTGCCACGGAATAGATTATGGTTTACGATAGGGTGTTTCACTTACCCCACCTGACCCCAGGCGCGAATCCAGGATTTCGTTGACTAACTTGCAAATTACCCGGAAGTGTGAGAGAATGATAGTATTGTGTTGGAATACAATTTATTTACTTGTATTGACCGGGCTTTATGCAAAAGCATATTTGCGTAGGTAATTATGCATTTTCGCATTTCTCTTTGATCTAATAATAAACACCTCACCCATTGTAGAAAAACACTTTTTCAACAAGTACCTAAAACGACAATGCGAGCGTAGCGAGCACGAAAATTCACCTGGGTAATCAGCACTGTAGGAGCAGGTATAATATTATGTAGAAATGAACACCACTGTAAAACAAGGCACACAAGCACCAACTAATTTGTAATGCGCGAGCGGAGGGAGCGCGAAAAATTTTTCATTCATACCCTGACAGATTTTGGCAAAATAATTTTAGGAAGAACTCAGATGCTTTTGGCTTGGGCTTGATCTTCTTTATTGCCAATAGGTAAGTAGGTACATTTTTGTTGAGAAATACTTCGGGGCTGACTTTACGCGATTTCAATCATTTGAAGGATCAGTCGTAGCTCAGGGGGGGCAATTGCCCCCCTTGGATCCGCGCCTGCCTGACCATCATCATCATCATCATCATCATCATCATCATCATCATCAACAACCTGAATACGTCTACTGCTGAACATAATATAGGCCTCCCAGAGAGCGCCACTATCAGCGGTTGCTCGCCTGCTGCATCCAGCTTGCACCTGACCATAATTACAACTAAAACAGAATTCTTTATTTATTATAGCTTTTATTTATTTACTTATTTATTAGTAATATAATTAGAATTGTATAATGTAATTTCTCCATTACGCAATAAATGAACACGTCTTATCCAAAATTCTAATACTGGATAATCAAATGTCCAATCCTTCATTATTTGTTTTTGAGCCGAGTTCAAATTATGGAAAAAACAGAGAAGAGCGGCAACAGTGCGTGACGCGTACATGTCACGAGCTGGCACCGTCGCGCGTTTTCGCCGCCATCAAACACAACTAAGCAGTGTCATAGCGTACGACACTATCAGTGTTCACTCATACATTGACAAAATTTACAAAAATTTCGATGTTATTTTTGCTATTAATCCATTATTTTCTTCAACTGCAGTTGATTTATCGCATTTAGAGGACCAATAAAAACCAAACTATAGGTATTCCAGTATTAAATTATACGCTCTTCGCCCATAAATTAGAAAATATATTAGTAGGAGAAACGAGCCACCTTAAGAATACAGTCTCAGATAAAGACTTTACTCGTTTTTCTTTTCGCCACTTCATGAACTCGTCGTAAGTTTTCAAATATCTCTCTTTAGAACTTTCAGGCAAAATATTGTTAATTGCTGCTTCAGCTTCCATTTTCATTGAATCGGGAGTGCAGCTTATATCTTCATCACTTGCAGAACTCATGTTTTTTTTCCTAATTAGCACGTAATTATAAAAAAACCCAAAAACAAACAATATTTAAAGTAAAAGTTTTCTATTCCCGCCTTTTTTCATCTTTTTTTTAAATTTTTTTTTCAAGAACGAAATTGAGCTTCGCCGTTCGATATTTAAAATTGATGACTATTATACTCATACGAAAACAAGGCTGAATAGCGAAGCGGACCTCTTTTGTTATTGGGCTGAATGCATGATGTCTATGAAGAGTTTTATTTTTAAAAAAAACATACTTCCGCTTCTTTTCTAGATGGCGCTGTAAGTACGTAGTTTAAACCTTTCAAACCACAGAGTAGTTTAAACATAAGAAAATGCTTGGACTACCTACAAAGAAATGTCAAATTCAGTTGGGTGGACCACGAGTACATTGCCTGTAGTATCTCCTAAGTAGTCTGTGGTGCATTCTTATTAAGTAAATTGAAGTACAGTAGATCTGCGAGATAGATAAACGTTAATATTATGATCCAAAATAAAGCCGAGGTATTTCGCAACGAAACTAAATAAAAACGTAAGAGTTTAAAGTTGTCAGACACATTTCCTCTAACCTGTGGTCTATGCTTGAAACAGTGACAGTAACAGCTTTTAGTAAAACCACAACTGGCGCCATCTATTGGGTCATGCATAAAATACAATTTCTTTTTTTTAATAAAACGGCTCATTGCCAGTATGATGGTTAGATGTACGCAAACTTTTTGAAAGAGTGAAGTTTTTTTTTAATTACTTACCGCCCTAGGGCTTTTCTAGCTACATTATTACCCTAGAGCGCTAATTGGTTACCTACAAGCTCCATTTGGGGGTAATAAGGACCTACTTACCGAATATGAGAGATGTAACTCACATGTCACTAGGTGGTAGGACTTTTCTGCAAAGTTCGTCTAGGTAGGTACCACCGCTTTGCCAGTTATTCTGCCGCCAAGCAGTAGTGTGCAAGCACTGCTGTGTTCCGGTTTGAAGGGCATTGTAGCTAGTGAAATTACTGGGCAAATGAGACTTTATGATCTGATCACTCAGTCTAGTAATCTGATTACTAGACTGGGTGATGTCTCAGGATGACGTGCGCAGTGCAGTGTCACGCGAAACTTTATTGTTTTAAACTTCCGGGTGACACTGCAACTGTTATGGGCGGCCGTGTCACTTAACATCAGGTGAACGACTTGCTCGTCACGTCATTCAATCACATAAAAAAAAAAAAAAAAAAAATGTAAAATACTGTAAGGATCGCTCGTTATACACACTTATTTCCGAAATGAGGAGGTCTGCAGGAGAACTAAGGTGATCGATATAGCTCTCAGAATTAGCAAGTTGAAATGGCAAGACCTTACAACCGATGGGAAAGACAGGTTCTCGAGTGGCGACTGCGAAACCGGAAGACTCAGAGTAATCCCCCCAATGGGTTGACCGACGATCTGATCGAAACCGGAGGGAGCCGATAGATGCAGGAGGCAAGCTGCCGCTCAAAGAGGTGCTTGCTGGGGGAGGCCTATGTTCGGCAGTAGACATCTCCAGGATAATGATGATGTTGATGACACACGCTAATTGAAAAAGGTTTCAGACATGGAAGGCTCATCATTATCCACTTACTGTGGGGTTAGCCCAGTTTGTCTTTCAGATCATGCTGCTGATTAAATTTAGTTTCAAACATACTTAAACTCAATTCATTGTCACTTCATGCAGGTATGCCAAAATGGTATAATGGCTTTTTTATAAAATATTGTAATTTTCTTTCTGTATAAATTAAGTTTCAAGTCAAGTACCAACTCACCCAGCATTCGACCAATGAGCATGTTCTCCATAGCTCATATTGATCACATCGATCTTCATTACTTTAGACAGCTCCATGATCTTGATGCAGGCTCTAACGAGAGCAGTTCCGGTCTCCATGGAGCCCAGGCGACTGTCTCCGATTGTGAGGGAGATTATCTTAGCCCCGGGAGCTACGCCGTTCCGTTCCGGAGCTGATGGAAAGTAGCCGGCTGCGATGGCGGCTACATGTGTGCCGTGGGTGGCTGGAAGACAACTTGCAATCAGGGCTGGAATACATTTCATGACCCCAAATGCGCTCTCACATTTGCTTAACTTTTCCAGACCCCACCGGCTCCCCGGAATCCATAGAAATATTAGAAAGTAATTAATTATGATTGTATTTTGAATAATGAGTATACAAACAACTTCTTGTAGCGCTCTTACCCAGAAAACCCACCGTCCCAATTCGCAGATGCCAAAAATGCGTAGGTTACGATACATTTTTTATTTGAGTCGCGGACATTGAGAAGTTGATAAATACAGGGAGCTGTTTTCCACCGTCTTTATGAACTTGAAGGTTCCTGGATTACCGTAACAAGCAAATAAAGTGAAATAAACTAGCAGGAAATTCATAGTATTGGTACCTAAGCATCATCATCATCAGCCCTACGTCCTCTGCTGAACATCGGCCTACCCAAAGAGCGCCACTTTGAGCAGCTGCTTGTCACCTGTATCCATCTGCTCCCCGCGGTTTTCACCAGACCGGCTAGCATGCGCACCGCGAAAAAATTTTCTCGACAATTTACCTCGTCAGAAACCGTGACATGACTATGGTAGCTCCTTAATGTGTCTCACTCTAACAACGACGACAAGTTTTCTCGCGGTGCGCATGCTGGGCGATCAAGTCGTCGGTCCACCGAGTGGGGGGCCGGCCTCGCTGCGTCTACCAGTTCGTGGTCGCCTCTCGAGAACCTTTCTTCCACATCGGTTGTCAGTTCTACGAGCGATGTGGCCTGCCCATTGCTATTTCAACTTGCTAATTCTCATTCCGGATCTTGTCACGCAGGGAAACACTGAGCATAGCTCTCTCCATAGCTCGCAGCGCGACTTTGAGCTTACTCATAAGGCCAACCGTAAGAGACCACGTCTCAGTGCCATAAGTCATCACTGGCAACACACACTGGTTGAGAACTTTCATCTTCAGGCTTTGCGGTATTTCAGAGGAAAAAGATAGGTTGAAGCTAAGCATATCTGTGTATAAATGAGGTAAAAAAAATTAAAAACTAATTATATCAATGCAGTTTACTTACAACACATGCCAACCACTTCCAGTGTGTTTCCCTCATCATGTACATTGATGCTGACCGTCATCTCATCGAAAGGAGTGAGGTGAGAATACTCGTGACCCTTGCTGAACTCTCCGAGGTGAACTCCTTCAGATAGTTCTCCACTTTCAGATGTGTCAATGCATGCTCTGTAATGCAACGTCATGTGTAAGTGGCGTAATATAATTGACTTGAAAATGCATCTGTACTTCTATTACGAGTGTTTTCAATGTAAAGTAGAAACCCGATTATCCGGATCTCAGTTATATGGATTCGCGATTATTCGAAATACCATAAATTATCGTAGGTAATAAATTTTAATCATTAATGATGTCGGTTGCGCGCAAAAGTTTGATACGCTCGCGCAGCACGGACGGTCAACAAATCAAAAAACCCCTCGTTGTTTGACAAAGTTATCCCTCGAAACTTTAACTTTCTGCCAGTATGCTGCTTTACAGAAAACATCGCGCCTTCTTCCCTGAGGACATCCACCACTTTCCATCAGTTTCAGGTTGTTTAATAATCTACTTGCGATTAAGTGTGAAAGAATCATCATGCGGAAAAGTAGCCTACACACCGGCCCCCTAATTACCTAATTTGCGACAGGCGTAAATATCGCGGTGATTGCTGTCATACATCATTAGTGGTGTAGCGTAGCATACATGCTCGACACCACTAATGATGTATGACAGCAATCACCGCGAGATTTACGCCTGTCGCAAATTAGGTAATTAGGGGGCGGGTACCAAAGTACTAAGTACATAAGCAAGGATTTCATACAAATATTTTATGAAACTCAACAACGTAAACATTTGAATAAACCCTTAATAGACGTCCAGTCCCGAGGCCGTGTGGTCCCGGTTACGAATAGGACCACCCCATCTCTTCCCGTGGGTGCCGTAGAAGGCGGCTAAGGGAATATCCAGGGAATAGGTCGCAGCGTTCCCCTCGGTCTTGGTGATAATCAATTCTCACCTACTGCGATCACCAAGCCACCTGGCAAGCGTGGGGATTATGGCAAACCCCCCCCCCCCCCCCTAATGACAAGCACAAATAAAAACGGCCCCCAGTCCCCGGCAGGTGTGCTATCCCGTGGCTACGGTAGCGGCCACGGTAAGGCAGGGCAAGGGGTGCTAAGAATCCCCGGCAGACGCCCGGCTACCAACCCCAACAACGACCCCTGGCCCTGGCAACATATAACGTGCGCACACTGAGGGCTGGGATGTAATGGGACTGTCAGTAGTCCGAAGACAGGGACAGGACACGATAATCCTAAATTCCGGTAACTTATTCTTCTACCGGGAGGGAGACCAACTCTCCCAAGGTGGTGTCGGGTTTCTCGTCCGCAAGTCTCTCGTCAACTACGTGGTCAAAGTCGACAGTGTGTTGGCCAAGTTAGCATACCGGGTACTCCCAATGACCAAACGGTATTCGTTGCAGGTCATACAGGTATACGCGCCGACGTCGGCACACTCAGACGATGAAGTAGAAGCTATGTATGAGGACATATCCGAAGCCATGCATACTTCCGAAACATACTTCACCGATGCGATGGGAGACTTCAATGCGAAGTTAGGCACAAAGAATAGCGATGAGCTGAGAGTGGGGCCATTTGGATACGGGCAGCGGAACCCTCGAGGACAGAGGCTGGCTGACTTCATGGAGAAGAAGGAACTCTATATGATGAACTCCTTCTACGAGAAGCGGCCATCCAGAAAGTGGACGTGGATAAGCCCCGACGGTTCCACTAAAAATGAGATAGACTTCATCATGACGACCATATTCGATGATGTCTCTGTGATCAGCAAGGTGAAAACCGGTATCGATCACCGTATTGTTAGAGGCACATTGAATATCAATGTTAAGCTCGAAAGGTCACGTCTGGTGAAGTCTACGCTCCGTTCAAATCCTGTCCAAATCCAAAACCCCGAAGGCATTCAGCTGGAACTCCGAAATCGCTTCCAGTGCCTAGCCGACTGTAACACAGTGGACGAGCTAAACGACGGGTTGGTGGAAACTGTCCAAGCTGTTGGATCGAAACTCTTTAAGACCCAAAGCCGAAAGAAGACTCAAAAGCTCTCTGAAAAAACTCTTGAACTAATACCGGAGCACCGACCCGAGCGGAGCGAAATGAAGCTGCAGTCTTCAGTTGATATGTTAGCCTACGGTAAACTGAATAGACGAATCTGGAGTTCCTTGCGACACGACTTGCGTGCTCTTAGTACTTCACTTATTGAGGCCGCAATTGAGCGGAACCAAGGCTCTAAAGTGTTCGCAAAGGATTCGTCTATTGGGCAACACCAAATGACAAAACTGAAGACCGAAAATAGTAGCGTCATTTCATCCAAGCCTGAGATTCTGAGAGAGATCGAGAACTTCTATGGGCAGTTAAACAACTCGACACGTAAGCCCGCTACTAACACAGCTCAGATCCCCTAGCATGCGCACCGCGAGAAAACTTGTCGTCACTCTTAGAGTGAGACACACTTAGGCGCTACCCTAGCCTTGTCACGGTCTCTCACGAGATAAAGTGTCGAGAAAATTTTGTCGCGGTGCGCATGCTAGCCAGGCTGGACATCAAAGCCAAGTTAGTCCGACACTATAACAAAGATATCCCGGACGTCAGCCTGTACGAGATTAGAATGGCCCTTAAACAGCTTAAAAACAACAAGGCACCAGGTGAAGATGGAATTACGACCGAACTTCTGAGAGCGGGTGGTAGACCGGTACTTTTAGTCCTCCAGAAGTTATTTAATTCTGCCATCCTTGAAGGTACAACGCCAGAGGCATGGCACAAGAGCGTGGTGGTGCTCTTCTTCAAAAAAGGCGATAACACCTTATTGAAGAAATATAGGCCCATCTCGCTCCTGAGTCATGTGTATAAGCTTATATCGAGAGTCATTACGAATCGTCTCGCACGCAGGTTTGATGAATTCCAGCCTCCCGAACAAGCCGGTTTCCGAAAAGGCTTTAGCACCATAGACCACATCCTTGCTGCGCCAGATTATACAGAAGACCGAAGAGTATAATCGGCCGCTATGCCTAGCGTTTGTGGACTATGAGAAAGCCTTCGATTCAATCGAGACTTGGGCGATGCTACAGTCCTTGCAGCGATGCCAAATTGACTATAGGTATATCGAAGTTTTGAAGTGTTTGTACAGTAAGGCCACTATGTCAGTCCGACTACAGGACCAGAGTACGGAACAAATTCCATTGCAAAGAGGCGTGAGACAGGGAGACGTTATTTCTCCGAAACTGTTCACAAACGCATTGGAGGATGTTTTCAAGCTCTTGGAGTGGAAAAGATCTGGCACCAACATAAATGGCGAGTACATCACTAACCTTCGTTTTGCCGATGATATAGTCATAATGGCGGAATCGCTCGAGGACCTTAGCACCATGCTCAACGACCTCAGTAGAGTCTCGCAGCAGGTTGATCTTAAGATGAATATGGACAAGACAAAGATCATGTCTAATGCTCATGTTCCACCTATACCGGTAATTGTTGGGAACGATACACTCGAAGTTGTCGACAAGTATGTCTGTCTACCTAGGACAGACTGTCCAATTTGGTAGGTCCAACTTCGACAAAGAGGTGGCACGAAGAATCCAACTCGGTTGGCAGCGTTCGGGAAGCTTCGTCCTATCTTTTCGTCCAAAATACTGCAGAGCCTGAAAACGAAAGTTTTCAATCAGTGTGTGTTGCCAGTGATGACTTATGGAACTGAAACATGGTCTCTTACTGTTGGCCTCATTAGTAAGCTCAAAGTCGCGCAGCGAGCTATGGAGCGAGCTATGCTCGATGTTTCCCTGCGAGATAAGCTCCGGAACGAGAAGATCCGCAGGAGAACTAAAGTGACCGATATAGCTCTTAGAGTTAGTAAGTTGAAGTGGCAATGGGCAGGCCACATCGCTCGTAGAACTGACAACCGATGGAGAAGAAAGGTTCTCGAGTGGCGACCACGAACCGGAAGACGCAGCGTAGGCCGGCCCCCCACTCGGTGGACCGACGACCTGGTGAAAGCCGCGGGGAGCCGATGGATGCAGGAGGCGACCAGCGGCTCAAGGTGGCGTGCTCTGGGGGAGGCCTATGTTCAGCAGTGGACGTCTTCAGGCTGTTAATGATGATGAGACGTCCAGTAAGTAGAGGAGAGTGACAGGTTTTATATTAGATGAGTGTGCTACATGATGTGCCTACATTGTCAGCTATCAACTACACTGTCACTTAATATCAAGAGATCACTGTTGTACATAGGCTCCTCCATAAAAAGCCACTTTGGACGCTTATCATATGATGGGTTTCCCATATTCACCACACTTGGCAAGTTAGCAGGCATCTTAGTGCCCAAATGAGCTAATATATTTACTTTATGTTGAGACATGATTAGAACAATTTTAAAACCATTTTTAGCCTATCTTGTGTATGTTCTTCTTTACAGTTCTTTACGTGATGTTGCCTATAAATAGGCTAGTTGCCTGCTATTAAAAATTAACAAGTAAATATTATTTTCATAAAGTAGTTTACAAATGAATGCAATAATTGAAAAAATAAGTAAAATCGGTAAATGAATCACAGAGTAATAAGCTTTTAAAGTTTCTGGAGGGTGCATCGACTATCCCTTTCTCGCAAAACAGAAGATTCCCCACAGTTACTATGAAAACACACCTGAAGGTGAAGTCACATGCCACAGAGACTGTATGTAAAACTACCACAGCTTAGTAATGAAGTACTATGAAGGAGCAAGGGTGATGTCACTGCATGTTTGAGCTGTCTCTTTCTATTCCTGTATTTTAAAAAACTTGTAATTTTGTAATTTTTTAAGATATTCAATTTTTGTTTTCACAACTATTTATTTTTTGAGGAATATTATTAATTTGAGCAATAAAATAATAGCAGGACACGAGCCTATTATGCTTGCTTAGTATGTATAAAAGTTCAATTTTAATATTTTTAATTTTTTAGATACTTTATCTAATTTTGACTTGTAAAAATGCTAAAAATAGCCTATTTGCAATAAAGTTTTTGAGTTTTGGGTTTTGTTATTGATATATTTTAAAGTGATGTACCTCCACAAATCTCCATCATGATACAGCACACAGTCATAAGCTGGACCAAGGTCATTGTACTTCTTCTCGGCTGTTTGTAGCACCTCCACTCTTGCTTCCAACTCTTCTTTCTGAAGTTTCTCTTCTGCACTCAAAGTTGAGTTTTTTGATGCTATGGGAAACAAATTTTAGATACAATCTAAAAATGCTTTCTTTTATTTAAATCCACATCACATGATGCAGGCTCTACCATCAGCCTAGAGACGTTCACTGCTGAACATAGGCCTCCCCCATAGAGTGCCACTTTGAGCGGCTGCTTGCTTACTGGATGCAGGCACTATACTGTATAAATAATTTAATAAGTGCTTTTTTGTTGGTTGTTGTTGGTTTGGTTGTTATACATATGGATAATTTTTGATTAAAAAAAAAGTAGTAGGTTTATAATTTTCGGGTCAAACTTGTGTCAAGTCAACAGTGCAAATACTATAATTATGCTCATTAGTTGAAGACAGCCGATGATCAACAGGCAACCAATGAGTGGTCAGTATTTGGTGTGCTAAGTTGACACAACCTTAACAACATACAAGAACCTGGGCGAAAGTGTTGATTAGCTAAGGTGTATTTTAAAAGACTTTAGTGCAGACAGATCTATGTTTCAGAGCTAAAACTTCAGTGTTACATGCACGAGAGTGTGGCACAAGCAAACTACTAACCAACATCCGTTTCAAAGTCTTGCAATGCCTTGTTAGCCTCCGCAAAGACAGGTTTGTGTTTCACATCCCAATAGTGTTCTTTTCTATGCTCTTGCATGCGCTCCTTTACTTTTGTTGGGTACAAGCTGTATGGGTGCAAGATACCCACTCGCCATACACATGTTGGGTTTTTCCATGACTCTGGTATCTGAAAAAGAGAGTTCAATAATAGAAAACATGATTGTGGTGTTCTTTGTGAAAACCACTGCTGAAAATGTGGTCACTGTTCTTAATAGTATGATCATTTCACATATCACCATCTAGCCCCAAAACTAAGCAAAGCTTGTACTATGGGAACTAGAGTACTGATAGAATAATCATTATTTACATATACATAAGGTCCGAGTTTATTAAATCCAGCCCAGATGTAAATACATAATGTAGCACGTTAGTTACGGAGGCTACAGCCGGAGGATGCAGAATAAAACTGGAGATGAGTTTGAACGTAAAATAATCTATAATTAAGAAATTAAAATATTACATGAAGTAATAAATTAAATATGCCTAAAATCTAGCTGGCTTCCAGTACCAAGGTCGGGACTGGAGTACCTTATATATATCAAAGAATTAAGTAAATGTCACACGACACTATATGCAGCGTCGGCGCATTGCTTAGCCGACGGCGGCCGCGGTATGCGGTGGTGACGTCACACGACGGTGCGCGTAACATCTCCCTCCCAAAGATCGGCAACTACTGGCGGTTCTTGGTTGCCAGAGTTGTCGGGATGACCTTGGTATCGACCTTCACGAGGCTGGGGTCAGTTACTCGGTCCGCGATCTCTGCATAAGTATCTCTGGCCGTTCTTATATCTGAAGATTCCGATTGTTTCAAATTCAAACGCTTTACTTGCAGGCGTCGTCGGTACAAAAGTGCAATTGCGAGTGCACTTGCACCGGTTAAAATCGTATAGACTGGGATTGTAGTGTGGTATAGGGCGTAATCGCTGTCGACTTGATTTAATTTCACAGGGGCCTGGAGAGATATCTTCGTGTTGATGTCGTGTAGGTTTTCTAGTTTTATCGAATTCAGTTTGATTGTCGGTGCCTTTTCAACCTGGTCTTGAATGAACTGAATTTGTGTTGGTACTAAAATATTCAAGGCTCTGCCTTTTATGTGGTCATTGGTGTTCATAATTGTGAACTCGGGTGTCGCTACGTAACAGTTATAAGGAAGTACTGCCAGGAAACTTCCTTGAAGGGTTTTATATTGGTCTTGTCCACATGATATCTTGACTTTTGTTGGTTTTGGAAAGCTGATGGTGTAGTGTTTATCGTCAAGCTGTTCTAGGGCTTCTGTAGTCAGGGTGATGGGAGTCAGCGTGCAAGATGGATCGAGTTCCTGCTTCATTATTAGCTGGTAAATGCAGTCTGGATGGCGGTGTATATCATGGCTGGAACTTTTTTCGCATAAATACCAGGAGCTGGTCTTCGGACATTCAGTCTCTATGTACATAGAACCCCTACTAGCGGTTGCACATGCTATATATGGGTGGTTAGGTAACAAAGCTAGGTGATTCTTATTAGGGAATACTGATAATCTATAGAAATCGTATGTTGAAGGTAAGACAATCGGGATCTTAAAAACTAATACTAAATCATCATCCACATAGAAATATCCTAATTTTATGATATCGAAATATTCTCTAAATTCTAACTCTAAAATTTCTTCTTTAGGATATAAGACCCTAAGCTTATCTAACATAGACCTAAGAGTAGATGTCTTAATTAGCGAATGAGGAGTGCTCGATGCACGAATAAATCCTAAGGCAATCTCAAGTTGATTTATTTCATTCGATAGACTTTCTATGTTGTCGTTTAAAATTAATAGATATTGTGCCAAGTGAGCATACTTAATTAAGTCCGTTTCTTTTTTCGTATCACTTTGCAATATCTGATTTATTATCGTACCTATTCTGCTCTGATTTTCAACTATGCTATCTAATATGTGAGAATTATGAGACATCCATTCTTTAGTTAAACTTGTGTGTTGATTAAATTCAGTGTCAAAGTGGTTTTGGTTTTCGTAGAGAACTTTGATAGCATTGTTATATTTAATTGCATCCGTATAATCCAGATTCCCAGATATACTCTTTATAACTGAACCCAATCCGTCGATGAGGCCTCGTTTTTTGGGATTTTTCTCAAAAGTTTCTAACTTTTCAGACAAAGTTTCTATTTTATTGCTTAAAAATAAAATATGTGGATCGTAAAGAGACAAAGTTGCATTATTCAGTTCATTTTTGAGGTCTGATAACTGGTTTTGGAGTGATTTTACTTGATCATGGATATCATTTAGTTGAATATGTTGCAAAAAGGAATGGTAATGGGATACGACACGTGCAGGGCCCAACTTGAAAGGGAGTACGCCCGGTCCATCTCCCAGGGGCTCAAATGTAATGTCTTGTCCGAGAGTCGTCTTAGTCAGTTCGATCAGGGTTATCACCAGGAGTAGTGTTCTGAAACAAAATGGAATTTTCAGGTACTCGCTTGAGGCGTGATTTAGCTACTGGACCACGTTTCTTTTTAGTGTAGATATGTATAGGGAGGTCTGCTAAAACCGTATCTTGGGTAAAACGAGGAGCTAATTTTTGGCGATCAGCTGCTGGATTTCGAATAAAAACCTGTTGGTCAGGGTCATATTGTTGTTCTGGTTCACGATTCCTATTCCTATTTTCTGTAAGGTTTGTGCGATTTTGAAGGGAAGAGTCATTAATAATGTCGTATACTTTTAACATTCGGTTTTTATGATCTTGTAGATATTGTTGTAATAAATGCTCAGTTAAGTTAATGTCTACGGGGTCACGAGGGTCAAAATGTCCGGTTATCAGTTCCAATGGTCGACATTTAGTAAAACTATGGATTGAGCTGTTATAGCCCAAAACTGCATAGGGCATAAGGTTCACGACAGATTCACTTCGTTGTTCCAGCTTTAAAATTCTCAAATGCTCAAGAATAGTTGAATGAAAACGCTCAACCATTCCGTTTTCATTAGGAGAATGTGCGAGAATTTTGTGATGTTGAATTTTATGAAGCTTTGTGAACTCTGAAAATACTTGATTTGTGAATTCTGGTCCTTGGTCTGTTACTATAGTCAAAGGTACGCCATGGTGAGTAAAAAATAGAAGTAGAGCTTGTACTACGCTTAATGCTGTTCCATCTCTTAATAAATATGCCTGTGCATATTTGGAGAAAGCATCGACGATAGTTAGGTATTTTTCAGCTTGAGCTGTGAAAAGATCTATATGAACAATTTCAAAAGGCTTTGTGGGAGGTGGCACGATATTGAATCGTTGCCTAATTGGGTTACGGTCATATTTGGCTTGGCCACATATACTACATGAGTGAATATATTTAGTAATCTGATCTTTCATCTTGGGCCAATAGAATTTTCGAGAAAGCGCTAAATAGGTTTCATTGATACCACGATGGTTGGTCTTACCCTCATGATACTTTTTGATAATTTCCTGTTGATGCAAAAATTCTTTTACGTTTTCTACTTCAGTTTTTGTTAATACTAGATCCATGGAAGTACTTTTGAAGTGTTTCTGAATTATTGGGATGATTTTGTACATGGCCAACGGTGGATTTATGATTAAACCTGTCTTGACCCTTGGGTTAACATGATCTTTTATAGCATTTACTACGTCGGTTTCTAGAGATGTTTGTGAAACTTGAATTATAGTTTTAGTGTGAGTTTGAAATGGTTTTGTCACAACTGGCCCTTTTTTAATGTCGTTAACTACAACAATACAAATTTGTCTATTAAATCTATTAAGTGGATCGTCGGATATTGGAATTTCTAGAATGGGATTTTCCTCACTCGTATGCGCTGTGTCAGTTGAACTGCAATGAACTCCTTCGCTCGTGTGGGCTGTGATGGTTGAACTAGAGGTTGCTGTGAGCGTTAAGCTTGAATTAGCTGAAAGTGTAGAAGAACCTGAAGGGCATCTTCCTGAAACGTTAACCGCGAGAGAATCTACGTCTTCGGCATTGATCTGGATTCTTGAAAGAGCATCAGCATTTGTGTTACTAGTCCCTCGCTTATAGACCACGGTGAAATTATATTCGCTGAGCTTTAGTCTCCATCTTGTTAACCTTGAACTTGGATCTTTTAAGTTCATCACCCATTGAAGGGGTTTATGGTCAGTTACTATTTGAAACTTTCGGCCGAAGAGATATGGACGGAAGTACTTAGTTGCCCATACAATAGCTAGAAGCTCTTTCTCAATAGTACTGTAGTTAATTTCGCTACTGTTCAGAGTCCTAGACGCGTATGCAATAGGCTTATCTGATCCCAGAAGTCCCTGGGATAGAACAGCACCAATTGCCAAATTGGAGGCATCTGTGGTCAGAATGAAATCTTTGGAGAAGTCAGGGTATTGCAAAATAGGGTCGTTTGTCAGTAAGGTTTTACATAGCTCGAAGCAAGCTATGTAATTTTTGTCATCATGATTAATTCTTGATCCTTTTTTTAAGCATTGAGTCATGGGTTTCGCGATACGGGCAAAATCAGGTATGAACTTTCTATAGTAGCCTAATAAACCAAGAAAACGCTTGATTTCAGTTGCAGTTTTTGGAATAGGAAATTTCTGGATTGCTGATATCTTATCAGGGTTAGGCTTGATACCATCCTTGCTTATTATATGACCTAGATATGCTGTTTCTAATTTTAAGAATTCCGACTTGTCCATTTGAATTTTAAAGTTGGAATCTCTAAGTCTTTTGAAAACTTTTTCAAGGTTAACCATGTGTTCCTGTAACGAGACACTGAAAACGATGATGTCATCAAGATACACCAGACACACCTGATTCTGAAGGTCTTTAAGTACATTGTCCATCACACGTTGAAAAGTTGATGGAGAATTCTTAAGTCCCATTGGCATTCGCAAAAACTCAAAGTGCCCATGCTCTACGTTGAATGCTGTCTTCGGAATATCCTCAGAAGACATCTCCACCTGATGGAATCCGCTGGCAAGGTCTAAAGTTGTAAAATAATGACAGTTCCCTAACTTGTCCAATACGTCGGTAATGTTAGGAATAGGGTACTTATCATCAATGGTCTTTTGATTGAGTTTCCTAAAATCAACCACTAGACGCCATTTTTGTCGTCCTGATGCATCCAGCTTCTTCGGAACTACCCAAATGGGGGAGCTCCATGCAGATTCCGAAGGGCGAACAATACCCTGTTCCAACATTTTTGAAATCTGATCCCGAACTTCTTGGCGGTGAACGTATGGATATCTATAGCTCTTTGTGTAAATTGGGTCTTCATCCGTTGTACGTATTTTGTGCTTAATTTTATTTGTAAAAGTGAGTGGTTCACCTTCTATATAAAAGACGTCGGAATATTGTGCACACAACGATTTTAAGTTAGCTTGTTCTTCAGCATTCAAGTGCTCGGTGCGCAATCGCGATAATACTTCGTTAATACGCTCCCGATCGCGTAATGTCTTTTGCTGTTCAGTGCCCGTGCACTCGAGGCTGAACACTTCGGCTTTGACAGGTCGGTCCATTGAAAAAACTACATCGTTTTCAGTTAAATTGCTTATTTCTACAATACCGCGGCTGTTCTCGACATCGGTAATGCATTCATGAATGATGCAATTTGATATGACCTGTTCCGGAATATAAACATTTCCATGTTGGAAATTGATAGGTGCATGAATCAGTTTTGATGAATTTGCCGGAATCATATCTTCGTAAAGATTGCAATTACGTGAATTGTACAAATGAATGGCATTAGTCGAGTTTCTGGTTACCAATGTTTTATCTTTCAAGTTGATATTTGACTCCCACTGTTTCAACAAGTCATACCCGATTAAACCATCAAAGAAGTCATGAAACTTATACACAAAGAATGTCGAGTTACCGTGTTCGCTAAATTCCGAGAAAGTTGGTAGGTCAATTGAATAATTATGACGGCTCGTGCCATGGTAATTTGATATCTCAAAAGGTTGATAATTGCATGGAATGTGATGGAAAAATTGTTTCACTGCTTCGGGGCTTATCACACTTTGATTTGCGCCGGTATCTATTAATAACTTTAGTGGAGGGTGCGAAATAACTATATAAGGTAACTGTCTCTGTGTCTGTAGGTTCACTTCTATTTTAATTTTTTTGATTGAGCTTCTATCTGAAAATCCTCCGAAGTGGATTTAGGAGTACCATCACGATTGTTTTCGATCACCTCTGGGATCTGTGTCTGTACCTCGTAACACGGATAAACGGTTTGGTCATAATACTCATGAGAAAAGTCGGGGTATTCGTCATAGTCGTAGTCATACGGGTTATTGTCGTAGGTGTAACCTTCGAAGTACGGATCGTAAAACTCATTTGTGTTTAATTCTCTTGTCTTAAAATAATTAGAGGGTGGTGGATTTCCATGACGTGACCAATCATGACCTCTCATCGTCATGGGCAAAGTCTTTGATACGTAATGGCTGACGCCACTCATCGGCTGTGGCTTGTAAGCAGGGCTATTCTGCAAGGTATTATGGGATGACATTCTAAACGCGTTATTATCAGGTCTGTAATTTGGAGGGGGTGCCCTAAACATTTGCTGGGTGCGTGTGGGTCCTCTGAATTGAAGCGCTTGTTGATTTGGTCTCCATAGAGGACGCATCATGCCCTGAGGAAAATTCTGGGGTGGCAGAAATGAACGTGATGGAAAGTCATATCCACCAAATCCTGAACTTCGTCGTGAATCTGTTGTGACATGAGGACCTAATGGAAATCTAGGCGTTTGAGTCTGCGGATGAGGAACAAAATGTTTCTTTTCCAAGTTCTCATTTCTTTGTTGAAGGTACAAAGTATTCGCCTCCTCATGTACAAACTCCAACGCTTTCTCTATGGTATCCGGCCGCATACAGCGGATCCGAGACCCTAAGGGGTCTTTTAAGCCTCGTACATAAGCCTGAAGTGTAAGTTTTTGATAGAGGGACCTCTTCGACTCGATTGTACTTGGTGTTGTTTCATGAAGGCTAATGTAAGTCATAATTGTGCTAAACAAGTTCTGGCACCTTTCATAAAACTCTTGTGGAGACCCTGAACCTTGAGTTAAAAGGGCTAAATCATTATAAAGCGAGGTCTCATCGCGCTGATCGGCAAAATTATTGATAAGAGATTTTTTTATGCCGTCCCAGTTCTCTGGAATTCCATTTGAATTTATGAAACGCGCGGCATGCCCTGTGATCTTATTGAGGATCCCATTCAAAAGGGCTAAATTTGATAGCTCATGACCCGGTAGGTCCTTTATATATTGAGTCACAAGTTGATCAGATAGTTTGATAAAACGTGTAAGAACGTTTGCGTTCCCGTCAAATTCAGGTAAAAGTCGTAGAGCCTTGTAAATGTCATCTAAGTTCGCCATACTACTGACTAAATCTAAATTTATACTATCGCTACTATTGCTATCACTTAAATCACTTTCATTTAAAACTAAGTTTCGATTTAAATCTGCAAAAATATGCCTATTATTGCTATCTAACCTAGGGGACCGCGATTCCTGTGGATGGAAAATCTTGGAAAGTTAACGCTAACGCGTTAAAATAATTATGCTTAAAGAATAGGGAGAGCAACCGTTAGTAAGAATCTAAAGTACTCACTTGTTCATTTTCAGTTTTTTTTTTTTTTTTTTTTTTTTATGTGATTGAATGACGTGACGAGCTAGTCGTTCACCTGATGTTAAGTGACACGGCCGCCCATAACAGTTGCAGTGTCACCCGGAACTTTAAAACAATAGTTTCGCGCGACACTGCACTGCGCACGTCATCCTGAGACATCACCCAGTCTAATAATCAGATTACTAGACTGAGTGATCAGATCATAAAGTCTCATTTGCCCAGTAATTTCACTGTAAGTTCCTTCGCCGTATCGATTTCTTGATACTCCTCCTATCCTGTAGCACTCGTAGGTTCTTTTCTTGATATTATGTGAGGCCTAACTACAGAGAGCCACTTTTAAATATCGTACCGTCGTCTGCGCCAGTTACGGAGGCTACAGCCGGAGGATGCAGAATAAAACTGGAGATGAGTTTGAACGTAAAATAATCTATAATTAAGAAATTAAAATATTACATGAAGTAATAAATTAAATATGCCTAAAATCTAGCTGGCTTCCAGTACCAAGGTCGGGACTGGAGTACCTTATATATATCAAAGAATTAAGTAAATGTCACACGACACTATATGCAGCGTCGGCGCATTGCTTAGCCGACGGCGGCCGCGGTATGCGGTGGTGACGTCACACGACGGTGCGCGTAACACGTTAATCCCTACATATACTAAAAGCGAAAAAAGACTTAGAAAAATGTCAACGCCGAAACATACGGGATCCGGGAGATGGTAGTATTAGGATGTGGTAATTTTGACAGTGTGCATAATGTTTTGCGAGCGGGATGCATGGTTGTTGGTAACTTAGATTGTTAATTTATGTGACACATTATTATTATTTTATATTATTATTTCAGTAAATGTTAGGGTGGGCAACCACACAACGCGCCTCTGGAGGTCAATGACCTTTGGCCTCGAGGGCAACGGCCTTTGACCTTAAGGTCAATTACCGTTGGTGTTGAGGTCAATGACCTTTGACCTCGAATAGTCATCGATGTCGAGGTCAAAAATAGGTTATGTTAGTGTGTAACTCAGCTGGACAGGATTCAATAAAAAAAGTGTCCATAGAAACGTCGTTCCCCGTCTCCCCCTCTGTCCACCATAAAAAGGGGGGTCACAGGAACATTGCTTTATGAAAAAATATTCTAATTGTTGTGCCCCGTGAACTACACTTGCTAGAGAAAATGAACTTAGAATTTTTTTTTTTTTTTTATGTGATTGAATGACGTGACGAGCTAGTCGTTCACCTGATGTTAAGTGACACGGCCGCCCATAACAGTTGCAGTGTCACCCGGAACTTTAAAACAATAGTTTCGCGCGACACTGCACTGCACATGTCATCCTGAGACATCACCCAGTCTAATAATCAGATTACCAGACTGAGTGATCAGATCATAAAGTCTCATTTGCCCAGTAATTTCACTAGCTACAATGCCCTTCAAACCGGAACACAGTAGTGCTTGCACACTACTGCTTGGCGGCAGAATAACTGGCAAAGCGGTGGTACCTACCTAGACGAACTTTGCAGAAAAGTCCTACCACCTAGTAAAATATAAGAATATTTTTTCATGAAGTCATGTCGCCATGACCCGCATTTTTTATGATGAATATGGGTAAGCACCCATATTCATCATAAAAAATGCGGGAAACTTTGTTTGTATGGACCATTATTTGATCAGAGCAGTTAGTCAAGTTTACGTCAAACACAGGCTATTTATTTATTTTATTTATTTATTTATTTAATAGCACACAAAACAGAATGCAATCTGTACAGCTACAAAATATTAAGAAAATTATTGTTATTGTTCTAAATTCCAAAACTATGTATGCCTAATTGCATTATAATTTATTGATTATACAAAAATATGCTAGAGTTAGTTATACATTATCTATATATATTAAATTCTAAACTGATTTCAGGAATCAACACACAGGTCAAACCGCTGGTCCTAGAGACTTGAAAATTGGAAGGTGTATTCTTTGTGAAGTGTAGGGATCCACTAAAAAGGGATTTTTCCAAAATCCACCTCTAAGGGGGTTAAATTGGGGTTTTACGTTTGTATGCAACTTTTTATTCTGTGGATCGATTGGTTCGAAACTTGGTGTGTATACTCTTCAGTTAAAATAAAGTTCAGTTTGTGTCATAGATTTTTGAAAATCACCTCCCGTCAAGGTCATACGGGGTCTCAAATGTATAAATCAATGCACAGTCTGAACTGCTGGCCCTCGAGACTTCAAATTTGGAAGGTGTATTCTTAGTGAGGTATAGAGATCCACTAAGAAAGGGTATTTTGAAAATCTACTAGGCTCAATTATCCCTGTTTACACTATAATAGTCCTTTTTCTTTCAATAACTACGCGGGTGAAGCCGCAGGCGTTAAGCTAGTTATAGATATAACTAATAGATAATAATTTAAGTAATTAATACAATGGTATCATTATTATTAATAATAAGCCTTAGCTAGGTTAGGTTAGTGTATAACTCAGCCAGATAAGATTGAACAAAAAAAGTGTCCATAGAAATGTTGTTCCCCATCACCCCCTCTGCCTAATTTCACCATAAAAAGACGGGTCACAGGAACATCACTTTATGAAAAATATTCTGTTGTGTCCCATCAACTATACTTGCTAGAGAAAATGAACTGATAATATTTTTCATGAAGTCATGTTCCCATGACCCTGATTTATTTATAATAAAAATGGGTAGGCGCAATGATGGAAAATGTTGTTTGTATGGACCATTTTTTGATTAACATAACCTAACCTAGTTATATATAATCTGCCGCAAATTTTTCATATCAGCAGAAGTGACTTCTGGCACGTGTGGTCACTGTTAACCTAATGCTCCTCCTCGCTTCGCTCGTTGTCACACCTGTTTATGACTATTCCCTAGATTTTCCAATGTCACAAGTCACTGATCCCAAAAGCCGTGAATTTATAATACTCAATTGAAGGAAAGGTCAAAGGTCATTGACATCCAGTGGTTGTATTCAATGGTGGATGCTAGCACATCCTCATGGGTCCTACAGGTACATTTTGCCCTCCAGCTCAGGAGTTGACCTCAGAGGTCAATGCCCCGACCAAAAATTTCACTCCTCGACATCGCTTCTCAGATGGCACGTTAAATAGTACATGTTAATTGTGATGAATTTTTTCATGCAAAATTTTCCAAGTCTTTTTTTTATAGCGTCCCGTTACGTACACTCCAACCAAGAAAAGCTTATTCTTAGTCAAAAAGTGGCGCATAGTGACCATTACTTACCTTTAGCTTCCGACCAGTCAAGCCGGTGATGCAGCCGTCGTCGGCAGCTTTGCGGTCCGTGCTTGTGTCTACGTCCCCGCATCCACTGCAGTCAAACCTTTCTATTACCTTCGTCTCACCCGTACTCGTCACCTGCAACCACAAATTCATTTAGAATCCCCGAAAAATCAACAAAATCGTAACTAAACAAATCGTGACGAGACACATTTTTTACCCTGAGACCTTCCGCCGCCGGGTCAACACCTGAATCAAATATTGCAATGATAGTATCCCTGCCATCGTAATTTTCATTTTTGGTCAAAAATGATACCACTCCGGTTTCTTTTTTGGGCATTAATCCCCAGACAGGGAATTCATCGATCGGTAACGCTGCCATTTTTGATGACTGTGACCAAAGAGTATATTATCCCTATGACCACAGAGCACCACAGATCAGAGCACAGCCACAGAGTATGAGAGTACTTTGTTATAATAAATGAGGAGTTTTATTTAAAAAAAAGAAATGGTGTTTTATGTATGACCCAATAGATGGCGCCAGTTGTGGTTTTACCTAAATCTGTCACTGTCACTGTTTCAAGCATAGACCACAGGTTATAGGAAATGTGTCAGGATACTGACTGACAACTCTAAACTGTTGCGTTTGTTTTATTTTCGTTGCGCGATAGCTTGGCTTAATTTTGGATCATAATATTAACGTTTATCTGTCTCGCAGTTCTGCTGTATTTCAATTTACTTAAGAAGAATGCACCACAGACTACTTAGGAGATACTACAGATAATGTACTCGTGGTCCACTCAACTGAATTTGACATTTCTTCGGAGGTAGTCTAAACATTTTCTTATGTTTAAACTACTCTGTGGTTTGAAAGCTTTAAACTATGTACTTACAGCGCCATCTAGAAAAGAGGCGGAACTAGCGATTTTTTTTTAAATAAAAAGCCTCATTAAAATAAATTAAAATATTTACAAATTGGTATAAACTAAGTGTTATCAAAAAGACCTTTGGTGTAAGGGAAAGTACCCAGCACGCTGGCTGCATTGCCACGTTGAATAGCAATGCTGATTTTCTCGGCAAAATCAAGCCAGCCCTCTGGTCATCAGTCGTTTACACTTTGTGCCACAGTATACATGTGAAGAAAACAAATGTGCCGAAATGGCAGAAATGGCCACACTGGTGAATAAACTGAAAGTGTCACTGCGCTATAACAAAGAGTAATGTCACCTTGTGAAAAAAAAATTAAAATATTATCATATTAATTGTACATTGGATGCATAGAACATACCCCACCTGACTTAAAACAGGAGCTGTCAGTGTAGTGACAATGATTCCAACCAAATATCGAAGTCAATTAATTAATTTCATAGCTATATTTCTCAATTTTTTTTCAAAATAATAAAAAAACCTAAATCTGTCAGAATTTTTAAGTAGCCACTGCCACATTAACACAGTGGCACTAGTGCCACATAAAACTGCCACATGTAAATGTGAAGGGAAAATCTGCCAAAATGGCAGAAATCTGCTAAAAATTGTCACACTGGTGAGTGAAGTGAAAGTGACAATGCACTATGACAGAGAGCAAAGCCACCTCACAAAAAAAAGAAGCCATATGGCAGTAGCGCCACCTACCTTTGGATGTAGAACTACGTGCCATCCAGCTGTCAGAAAGTCCCCATTATAGTGACTCAAGCTCAAGTGACTGTGTTTGTGACGTTCGCGTTCGACAAGCGTTAGCGTATTAGTAGTCTGTGAAACACAGAGTTCTTTTTTCTTGCGTAGTAAATTACATACTCTTTGTTCTTTTTATTTGAAAAAAAAAAACCACGAAAAAACCAATTGTTTTTTCTTTAATCTGTGGAGAAAACGTACAAAATTTCATAGGGCGATTTTGTGAAAAATGTAAGAAATTTTATTTAGCTATCAATATAATATAATTATAGTAAATGATTTATTGATAAGATTGATTCTTCAAATACTTAGATAATTTTATTATGATTGCAGCTTGCCAGATAATCAATTATGTGGTTTGAGATAATTCCTGGTTTTGCCATAATTTTCATAGGGGTTGCTGCACCAGGATATGGTCTTTGGTGGGCACACTATTTAATATTAGGAAATGTAAGTATAATGCACCCTTGATTAACTTACCGTATTTCTTAATTATGTAGGTAGGTAAGTACCTATTGATGGCTATTTACTTATTTAGATTGATGGATATTTACTTTTTAAGATTTTTTTTTAATTTACTCAGCTCAACCACTGATTTTGGGGTTGAACTCTAAACAACAAAGAAAACCCATTTCATTTTAACTCGTTTGTATGGTCCAAGTTTAAAAACGATAAGTAGGTAGGTACCTACGTTAAGAAATTAAGTTTTTTCATAGAAAGACTTTTTACCCTTTCCACCCCCATAAAGGCTGAATTTTCATGAACTCCATTTCATTGCACCCTTATGTAATGAATGTATTAGAAATTTCAAGATTTTAGCTTCAGCGCTTAGGCCGTGCGAGCGTCTTACGATGGGACCTTATCCTGTATTTTTAACCCCTCAGGGGATGAAATTCAAGAAATGCCCCGACCCGTATCTATTTATTTTGTATGATGTTTACACATTCCGAATTTCAGTATGATACGGTAATTTTTTTTGAAATTTTCATACAAAATTTAACAATTTTTTTAACCCCTTTATGTGCAGAATTTCAAAAAACTAAGAGGTAACATTTCTTTTATTTTTATTTTTTTTGTATGTGTTAGGTTTCAAAACGATACTTGACGAAATGTAGGTTTTCATACAAACGTTTTCACCCACTTAGGGGTTGAATTTTCAAAATCCTTCCTTAGCACACGCTTACATTTTAAAAGAAAGCTATCCTCCAAATTTCAAGTCTATACGTCAAGCGGTTTGGGCTGTGCGTTGTCTGTCAGTCAGTCAGGACAAAGCCTTTTATATAATAGATAACATAATCATTAGCATATCACGGTAGTGTGGCCGCAGTATAAGATAAATAGCCCATGGACCTCTTATCAATAATTTACACCATGTCACAATAGTATCTTTTTGATTTTTATATCAAATATAATTTTAACAGTTGCTACGCGTTCGTTACAGCGTTAAGCCCCCCATACACGTTCAATTTTATTGATCAATCTTTGTAATTGATCAATTTTATTGATCGTGTAGGGTTAGTATTGGTCAATGTTTTCTCCATATTGTAAACCGAAACATTCACCAATACTAACCCTGTATTACATGATTAATAAAATTGATCAATCACAAATATTTATCAATAAAACTGATCGTGTATGCCCGACGGGTCGTGGGGCCTTACTTTTGATGAACAAGCTTTGGCAACACTGTCTGTGATCTCGGCTCACTGAGTTTTGGCGGGAACGCGAAAAAGTTCACGTCGTTGCATTGTATTATTTTTCAAAACTTGTGTTTTTTCCAGTGTTAATGTTTAAAATTGGTGGCGTTTTACGCATTAAGTGCTGAATTACGAGTACGAGTGTGGTGAAACGTGGTTTTTCGTGTTGCTTCCAAAACTCCATAGAAGCCTCTAGTAAAGTTGCCACTACTTTACTGGGACATTACTTTGACTGGACTGTGACTGTGACTATGACTAAGTGAAATATTATATAATGCAGACTTTGTAGACTTATAATATTGCGACTGAAGGACTTTGTATCCAGGTCAAGAACTAATTCCTAAAAAAAAAAATCTCGGCTCACTCGACATCGACTAGGCTTGGGCAAAGTCGTTCACCAAGTTTCGTTCAGTAAAAAGATACTCCTTCAGTAACTCATTTCATTCAGTGAATCCGCCCCCTAATTACCTAACTCGCAACAGGTTTGCGACAGGCGTAAATCTCGCGGTGATTGCTGTCATACATCATTAGTGGTGTCGAGAATGTATGCTTCACTACTGCTGTCACATTGCTACTGCTGTCGCAATGCTGTTGCAAATTTTACGTAATCACCCCGCCGTACGATCAATGCGATGTGCAACTCTCTGCGATATCGTTCAGATTTACTGAACTCACTGAGCTGCGGAACGGCCCCCTAATTACCTAATTTGCGACAGGCGTAAATCTCGCGGTGATTGCTGTCATTCATCATTAGTGGAGTAGCGTAGCATACATGCTCGACACCACTAATGATGTGTGACAGCAATAACCGCGAGATTTACGCCTGTCGCAAATTAGGTAATTAGGGGGCGGTTATGTTGCAAGAAGTTCTAAGAAGTTTATTATCATGTGTGCGACTGTGCGAAAAGTTAGTTCACAAGTTAAAGTGATCTCGTCCGTCTTCAGTCTGTCTATAGTACCGTATAAGAAGATACGGAATACAAAACAGATTGAATTCCTTCTTCTATTACCTATTTTCTTATAGGTGCACTCACAGATCAATTTAATTCAATCCAGTGGGCTAGATGACTAATATTTTTCATTGCAAAAATTAATAATATTCCTAACAGTCTTGTCAGTTCTATTTATAACAGTCGTGACAAAAAATTAAATATCTCAAAAAATTACAAACTTATAAGCAATAAAAAAAAACATGCAGTGACGTCAGAATTTGGTTCTTCATAGTACCTCATTACCAAGCTGTGGTAGGTTTACATACAATCTCTTATCAAAAAATACTACAGAAATCAATCAACACAGTAAGTGCACTCGAGCAATGCACACATAGATACCGCTCACCGACACGATGTTTCGGAGTCTTTCGGAGTAGTGCGAGCGCGAGTGCCATCCACTTGAGACACGCGTCTGTGAACTTTCTTGTGCAAAAATGGATCAACAAAAAAAAGCTATTATAATTGTTTAGTTGACGGTTGTTTAAATTCAACATTAAACAGTGAATTGTCGTTTTTTAAGCTACCAGTTGTTTCAGAGAGGTAAGGTATTTGATTGTATTTCGACGGTTCGTTTTAACAAAACACAGAACAGTTAAGTAGGGAGGTAAGTAATTAAAGGTAGGGTAGGTTTTGCTTGGAGAGCAGACTGGCGTGCCCGAGATAGATAGCAAGGTATTTTCTGTGACAAAGTAATATAACAATAACATAGGAATTGAAATATTTTAGTTATTTCTTTAGTTGTTATATTTCCGTTCTTCCCGTTTCACTTTCAACGATAAATCAAACAACTAGATACTAGTGCCACTACCACGATAGCTTTAAGTGCATAAGCCAAAGCTGATAACCCTAGCGCGAGCGCCGAGCTTAGGTATAAAAAGTGAAGTACATACATGTGATTGACTTCTGTACTTTTCTATTTTGTGCTCTTATGCATGTTTTGTTAAAAGGTTATAATATGATAAAAGACTAATTAAACCATTCACTGCACGGAGCGACCAGCCCGGCTGCTACCCACGAGGGTTCCCTATTCGAAGTAGCTCTCAACAAGTTCAACAAATGACGGTTGAGAGTTGAGAGTCGTTGTTGAGAATGAACGACTCGTTCATGAGATGAGACCACTGACCTCTATAATACAAGTACGCTGGACTTCATACTCTCGGATGTTATGAGAAGCCATTTGATTTTCGCCATTTTGGCGCTGATAGCAGTGTGAGCCTGAGGGCCATGGAACTAATATTAGGGATGAGACATAACTTTCGATGAAAATACGATATCGATATCACTACAGACTCAGGCAGTTATTTAATTCTATGTGCATATACGGGTACCTACTAAGACAAAAAAAACATACTATACCCAGTAAAATAAATAAGCGTCTTTTTTATATATTTGCGTTTAAGAAATCTACTTAATTATTGTTAAGTAGCTGCACTCCGCGTTAATCCAGCATAATATGTAGCCTATGTGTCTAGGGTTTTAGGTATTCTCAATTTCCGAATTCCATCATAATCAGTCCAGCCGTTTAAACGTGAAGAAGTACGTAATGTGCACACAACTTCTTTAAAATATTAGATTGATAGCTCGATTTCATAAAGCCAGTTCTCCTTGTTCCTGTTGATTCAGTACTAGTAGGGGTAGGGTACTGGGTAATAAAATAAAAAACGCACATAATAACATAATAACATTTATATTTTACACTAGTTTCTGCCCGTGGCTTCGCTCGTGTGGCCAATAGGAAACGAATGGCATATTTTTCTGCAGAAATAAACATTATAAATGCTCTCACTCTTTCTCGATTTATTATACAAACTGACAATATCCCAAATAATGCAATAATATGAAATTTTCCGTAAAATACCTCTGGGATGAGAGTAATATGGTTTTAACAGAAATCAAAGCGTGTGTGAATAGATCTAATTATGGAGGTCCCACAGGTCACTTTCGCTACACAGTCGCCGCTTGCAACCCAGCGAACAAAGCAACCTCGAAAAAAAATCGTTAATTTCTACCACAGGTCACCTTCACTACACAGTCGCGGGCCGCTTGCGCCCACAGAGCAAGAAAAAAAAATACGCTTCGCCCCCCGATAGAGGCGCCTTTCTGTTGCCGAAGTCCTGAGCACAGCTCAAGCCAATGTCAAAACATAATCGATGGTAGCAAAGAAACAAAGACAACTGCATTTTGGCATTTTTCTTTATACTAGGTGTTGTTCTGCATCCATTCCATATTTGAAGGATTCATTGTAATGCATACACTGAATCACCTAATAACGTAATTCTAATTCCACACTTAATTAGTTGCCGAATATTTAGTAAATCATTTTTATGATGAACCACAAGTAGCCCCGAAGAAGGTCTTTGTGTGGGTGTGTGTGGCGCGGAAAGAAACGCCTTAGACAAGATGATATATCTAATATCTCTATCTAACTTAGGTAGTATTTAGGTAGATCCAACTTCGACAAAGAGGTCGCACGAAGAATCCAACTCGGCTGAGCGGCGTTCGGAGAGCTTCGACTTATCTTTTCGTCCAAAACACCACAGAGCCTGTAAACAAAGTCTGTGTCGTACCATTCGGTACGCCAATTATAAGTACAAAAGGCATCTGCTACTTGTTCGTTTAGACTTTGGTTGATTATTGGATTTATTGGCTATCTCAATGTAGGTACTTCACAGTTTCATGTTCTGTTTGCGTTACCAGAGTACGTTTAATGTAGTTGAATATTTTATTTATATTAGATTTTCTTTCAAATGTTGTTATAATTAAGTATTGCAAATTTGAAGTATCTAGCTTTATTTATTTTATGAAGTTATCACATTTTCGCCTGAGGAACGCTCTTCTGGAAACAATTGATTTTGTAGATAGGTGTTTGTTGTTTGCTGCCGTCGATATTATGTATGACATCTGCCATAGTCGATTTTTTGTGTCAAATGTCAACAGGGCGCCTTTATCTAGGTGCGAAGTGTCATATTTTTCAATGCTCTGTGCTTGCGCCCCACTGAACAAAGCAATCCTTTTTCATATTTTCCACCCATAGCTGCTTAGTAAGAGTGTCAGTGGGAACTCTAAAAGCACAAAGTAAAACTTAATAAAATATAGAAAACAACATTATTAGTACTAGCGAGTTAAATATTTAGTTTATATTAATGAAAAAAAAATCTGGAGCCAGATTATTACATCGTAGATACATTATTGAGCATTGCCGAAGTTCTGCTAGTTACTCACTATCGAAGAACATTATCGACACATTATCGATATGAAACATTCACAACCTATGTACCTATTCCAATAGTATGAATTCATTGAATAACTAAATCCTACATACATTTAAATGTGATAAAATTAAATAAACTAAGTATAAAATAGTATTGAAAACCTTCAGACATACAATAAACATAATAATGTAGGCGCCGTCACACCTTCCCGAGACACACGTTAGGGCCGGCGCCGCGGCTAATTCTGCTGAGCAGCTAAAACGGCGCAAATATAGTAATCTCGGTAGCGGTTACATATTTGAGCCGTTTGGTGTTGAGACCCTGGGTCCGTGGGGACCGGGAGCTCATCGCGTTTTCCAAAGTCTATCAGAGCGCCTGGTCGATGCGACGCGTGACCAAAATGCTGGCACTTATTTGGCCCAACGCATCAGCATTGCAATTCAACGTGGCAATGCGGCCAGCATGTTGGGTACGCTACCTACCGGTAGTGGGCTGGAGCACTTGGACTGTCTATAGGCCATCGCGGCTATTATACAGTCCATAAGTGTTCTTTGTAGTAGGTAGTGTAGCTAGTTTAGTTTAGTTTAGCTTAGTTTAGTTTAGTTTAGTTTAGTTTAGTTTAGTTTTTATTATTGTAGTAGTTAGCTTGAGTAATAAAGGCAATTTGCCCGTTAAAAAAAAAATAATGTAGAATTTTTTTTTATCGTGAGGTTCACTTACTTGTGGAAGGTTATTCCGCTGCCTTTTCGGTAGCGATTTGGACAAAATACGCATAATTTCATCACAAACATGTACCGTAATCAAACACCAAACACAAAGAGTAGCCTTTTATCATCTTATTATACGATTTTTCGTGAGAGACACAGCAAACTTACCAACAGCCACTTTGAAAAACACAATTTTAGTACCCGAGACCCTCAAGAGGGGCGCTTTGAATCGGCACAAAAAAGAACTGTCATTTCCTAGAGAATATTTAGTCCAGCGTACTTGTATTATAGAGGTCAGTGGATGAGACTCACAAGTCTAATCAGTAGGGATGTTCCGATACCACCAAAGTATCGATACCTACTCATATGAGTAGTACTTAAATCATGATTCGATACTACTCATATGAATACCCCAAATGTATCGATACCTACTCATATCGATACTTTTTTTTTTTATTATTTATCTAAACCGGAAAAATTAAACATATTGCACATTATTGCAAAGTTTTGTTGTTTGTATGACTAAACTACAATTCCAAGTGTTTCGGCGCGAAGAAACAAACATTCGAACGCTAAGGATGCGTTTAGGATATTTTATTTGACAATATCCAATATAAGTACTTTTTTTCAGACACTGAGTAGGTATCGCGAGAATGATTAGTTTTTATTTTATTTAATTATTTTAATTAAATATAACAACTACCTTAACTGTACTGTGTGTGGAAATTTGTTTGTGAGTATTAACTGTATTCAACGCTCTGAGTTAAATTTACATTTGATTTAATCTTACTTTGACTAAAAATGGGGTTGTTTTAGGGGGGTGCCCTAAGTATGCATTAAAAATCACCTCTTTAGGCTACTTGACTTAAAGTTAGGCCATACTATGCTTCTTTAATCAAAAAATATATAATGGCGAATTAAATCTGCTTGGAATTGAATTTTTGGCGATTCTATCCTGTTTTGATTTAGCAGCATTGTTTCGATTCGATACTATTACTTTCTTTCCGATACCAAGTAAGTATCGAAAGAATGATTCGATGCCAAAAAGTACTTGGTATCGAAAGAAAAGTATCGAGTACTTACTCGTATTTACTGGTATCGGAACATCCCTACTAATCAGTATATTAGTTATATTAGATACATAGTATCCACTACGTGGTCTGTGGTTATCTGGTTATAGTTACTACTCTGTGGTCTAACTAATCTAATCGTCACTTGTCATTTTTTTTATTTAGTATATTTACGAAAAAAAAACACTTCTTCGATATTTGAATAAAATGTGGTACGAAATCTTGCCCAGTGCTTTCATTGTGATGGCAGGACTAGGTTTGCCGGGATGGGGCTTATATCACATTCACAATCTAGTGCTCGGCAACGTAAGTATACATGAAGTTGTTAGGTAACACTTTCCCAAATAACTGCCCCACAGCCACAGCCTACATACACTACGATCAAAGCCCCACATTTTTATAGTCGAATGCTCTCGGTTTTTCCAAGCCAATAGCTGGGGAAGAATAACATAGGTAGGTAAAGGATAAATCATATAAATAATAAATCGAAAAGCCATAATCCCAAGTTCATCCTATGCCTATTTATCTATAAAACATCCAAATCCCATAAAATACCATCACACAGTTCAAATGGACTGACTTAAAACTAATTAGTCATCAATTTTTATTTTATTTACAGCATTACAGACGGTCTTTAGAAGATAGATGGCAACGCAGTTTATACCAGCGTGATCTGAGGCTCACCGGCAACCCATATAAAGTCAATGTAAGTCCATAATGAAATGACTTTAACCAGCTTATTATTACTTCTTTGCTCTTATTTCAACATAAATATTTTCAGAGCAAATAAAATAAACCATACTATCTACTTATTACAGCTGGGTCTAAGTTATTTGGTGGTCTGTGATTCCACATTTTAAACTTTTTTTTTCTTACAGGGTCTGGAATCCATACCTGACAAATGAATGGTACGATTAAACAGTGCTATGTTGTAAAACATTGTTTGATTTATGTGATTAGTTATTTATTCATTAATTAAAAAAGATTCTTCATACAATTGTTTTCAGTATACCCAGTGACATTTTAACTATTCTAAGGTGCTGTCTTAATACTGATTTTTTTATTTGTTAAGAAGGCACACTTTCTATCTAGAGTCCAGTTGTCCATGGCAGTATCATGTGATGAATACACAGATTATTGACCGAGTGAACAAAGTGAGCAAAAGTCTGCTTCAACTCGGGATTTTTGCTTTTGTCTGTCCGGATGTACATACTCACATACAGGTCGCATTTTTAACGAATCTTTACGAAACTTGGTATACAGGTTCTACAGGTCCAGGGATTTTTTGTCGTCGGCGATTTTTGATTGGAGGGGTATTTCCCACAAAAACGGGAGAAGTTTGCTGCAGCGCCATTCACCCGCCGATTTTGATATTATTTGGTAGAAATAGTAGACACTCAATTCTAAACAAGTATTTCGAATATGAGCATAATCGGTCAAGAGGTTGTCGAGATATAAAGGTCATAAGGTCCGATTTCGGCACGGTATGTAGTACCTACATAATATAATACAAGATTTAGTGGCCAATTTTGATATGTACGTACCTACGTTTCTATTTTGAGGTTTTTGGAAAACTTGTATGTGCATTGTGCAAAATACTTCTAAAAACTAGAGGAATTTTATTTAGGTCATGGGTTGTAAAATTAGTTCGACGACTTTAACATAGATGGCACTTTGTTAAATAAAATATGTACTATATTACCATAGTGTAATAAATACTAATAGTGAGTCAACTCGGCCGCTAGACGGAGCAACGATGGGGTGCGGCTTGAAGGAGAGCGGAGGTCCCCCTCTGCCCGCGACGTCTGCGGTAGTACCCACGCGCTCGCTTGCGTTGGGGTACGCCCGTTCAGGCGTGTTGCGTACGCAGTACAAGTTGCAGTTTGATAAAATTCAATGTTTACTAAGAAATTACCTACCTCTTACCTACCTACAATTTATTTATTAAAGAAAATGTATATGTAGTTATGTACCGATTTTATAAATGAATCTATAAATTAAGAATTCTTCTTCTATTATATGTTTATTGAATGTACTACGTGTATAGAAGACGAATTCTTCGACCTATCTTTTCGTCCAAAATACGACGAAGGTTTTCAATCAGTGTGTGACTATGTTGCCTGTGATGACTTATGGAACTGAGACGTGGTCTTTTACTATTGGCCTCATTAGTACCTAACCTCGATATCGCGCAGCGAGCTATGGAGAGAGCTGTGCTCGGTGTTTCCCTGCGAAGTAAGATCCGTAAGGAGGAGGAGAACCAAAATGACCGATATAGCTCTGAGAATTAGCAAGTTGAAATGGCAATGGGCAAGCCACATTGCTCGTAGAATCTGGTGAAAACCGCGGGGAGCCGATAGATGCAGGAGAGCAGCCGCTCAAAGTGGCGCTCTGTGGGAGTCCTATGTTCAGCAGTGGGCGTCTTCAAGCTGATTATGATGATACTACGTATAGCGGGTTCCACTTGAACAAAATTATCGTCATTTTCGTTTTTTTCGTTCACATTGACTGGAACGATCATATGTGATTTGGCCTTGTCTGGGTAAAAAGTGGCATAATTTCGTAGCGTTCTTAGCGTTTTTAGCAGCTACTGGAACCCACACGTAGTCTACGTATAACTGATGTCAGCGTTTCTTTCCGAATTATTAATTTTCCATATTCTAGTATTATCCATATTATTATTTTTCCAAAATCTGCTTTTTTCATATTCTGAATTTTCCGTATAACTAAATTTCCACATTCTTAATTTTACAAATTCGTAAAATTCCATATTCTGAATTTTCCACATGAAAGTACAATCGTGATAAAAATGTAATCAATATTTTTTAACTGCGGCTGGTAGGTACTACCTCAAAAGTGCCCGTGGTTTAACCAGGTGAACTGAGCAGGTGGACCACGGGCAATGCTTATAGTAGCTAGGTTCAACTAGGTTACTTCTTGAAAGTATAACAGCGTAACCGTGTCACTACACTTCAATTAACTTTTTATTTTTTTGCGTTATTATAGCTTCAAATAAGTTTATTATGTGTGTACAATCGATGTCGATTTTGTTCGCGCCGCCATCAACACGGCCGGTTTTTCTCTGACGCCGCGTGAAAATACAAAACAAACCTCTGCGAGGTTTACTGATGCTAGTACGTAAGCCCATGTAAAATTTGATACGAATAAATTAAAATAAAAACAAATATATATATATATATATATATATAGGAAGCCTGCACGACGAAGCTGTTTTTTCCTCGCAACTGTGATGAAAAACGTCGTATGACATGCGTGTGTAATGATCAACTTTGCACACTTATATCATAATGTACTATTCTGCATATTGACTCATGGACTAGAGGTTTATTAAAATAAATAGTAAGTCAAAATATGTGGGTACCTAATAGGTAGGTTAGATACTTATAATAAATTATTACAGGAATATAATGTTATGTTCCATTAATTTTTCTTTGTGTATGTAACTGTACTTGTTAGGAAAATTAAGAATTTGTCCAATTTCTAATTAGGAAAATAAAGAATTCGTAAATTTAAGAATTCGGACTATTAAGATTGCGTATTATTAAGAAATCGGAAAATATAAAATGTGAAAAATCCTGAATATGGAATTTATCGCTGACACCGTATAACTTGCAGTGAGATACTGAGAACTTAACTGAGTCGAAATATCATCATAAAACACTAGTGCAGTAATGTGAAGTAAAAAGCACGCGTCTGTAATATCTTGGATTATGAACCTAAAAGCGGTGTGGTAAGAGCCGCAACTGTACGAGAAAATGTAACAAAAATAAATTATTACTAAACACAAAATTGATATCTAACAAAATGTTTTTCTGTCAACCCTTGCTTATTTTTAGGGACTAGACGTCGAGACGATCTTGTAGGTATTTTTCGATATAACAAAGGAGTTGACCCACTATTAGTATTTATTACACGTATGATATTACTATACTAACTATTAATGTGTATATGGGCGATCTTACTTTTTTTTTTCTTTTATGTAGGCTCCACACATGGTGTATTTAGCCAGTGTCAAGTATTGTAATTTTCATCGTGCTATAGGGGCCCCTGAGTGGTGGATGGCCCCAAAGCGGTAGCGGTACCCTGAAGATGGCTGAAGTGGTGGTGATCAATTTCGTTGGTAGGATATTTTTTTTCCGTAAGTAGGAAATTTTACGGCGGTTCTTGTTTAGTTGTTGCTGTATTGTCTTCGTTGGGTAGACGTTGCTATGTTGTCTTTGTTGGGTGGAAGTTGTTCCTGTAGGGTTATTCTTGTTCCTGTAATTGATAAATTCCTCCATGTTAATATAGCAATTTATCTAACTTCCGTTCTTCCGAAGTTGTTCCTGTAGGGTTATTCTTGTTCCTGTAATTGATAAATTCCTCCATATTAATATAGGAATTTATCTAACTTCCGTTCTGGGGGGCCCTACCAACGGCTACAGGATCAGGAAGAAATACTTACGCGCAGTGTAGTGTTGCCGTGGTGGTACAACCAGGGCCTCGTTTTATAAAGCTACTAGTACAAGCTAACAATTGTAGCAGCTACAAGAACAAGTAACTACAAGTTACTAGTTACGGCGTTTTATAAACAACAATTATCGATTACAAGTGTAAATTACAAGTATAATGCACATCACTATGAACGTCGCTGAGGTCTCACGGCGGGGACCACAGACTAAGTAGAGGATAAAGTGTAGATTATGATATTACAAGTTGCACATCACTATGAATTAACGTCACGGTCAATAGCTTTTTTTAGTTTGGCTCCCATTCATTAGTGAATTTAGCCGGTGTGAATTTTACATTAAATCCCTACATAATATAGAAAACAAAAACATTATCTATTTGTTTGTTGTGGCTTTCATGCCAAATTGGATGACCTTTTTTAGATGAACTTATATTACCGGGATAGATGCGGTTTTTTTCGGAAATTCATGAAATCCCGCGGAAAATTATGCTAGTTTTGGGTGAAATCGCGGGGCGTCTCGATTTTTAAGTAAAGCTATTTAAGTAAATAAAGTTTGGTCTAAGTCACTATTCTCATAATAGGTTTTGTAATATACAGCTACACTCATTTTTTATGGGCTTCGCTCAAGCTGAATTTCTCATTATTTAAACATAATCAGTTCATATTTACTTAATTTAACTAATTGAACATTAATTAATACGTGACACGACCAATACAACACACTTTCAATAAATTTATCTAAACTTGTACTTCATTTTACCTAGCTCTTTAGTCAGGTAAAAAACTTTACAAGTTGTAGTTCCGTACACTTGTAATGACCAAAACAATTGTTCGATTTTACATTTTAAAAATGAAAACACACTATGGATTGTCTATGGTCGATAAAACGAGGCCCTGGGCCTCGTTTTATAAAGCTACAAGTCTTGTACTTGTAGCGAAAAACTGGCAACACAGCCAAAAAAAAAGTGAAATAATGCGTTTTATAAAGCTACAAGACAACAAGTTACAAGCTACATCCCCCGATATATTGCTTTACTCTATGAATTACAAGCACTTGTTCTTAGACCATAGACAATCCATAGTGTGTTTTCATTTTTAAAATGTAAAATCGAACAATTGTTTTGGTCATTACAAGTGTACGGAACTACAACTTGTAAAGTTTTTTACCTGACTAAAGAGCTAGGTAAAATGAAGTACAAGTTTAGATAAATTTATTGAAAGTGTATTGTATTGGTCGTGTCACGTATTAATTAATGTTCAATTCGTTAAATTAGGTAAATATGAACTGATTATGTTTAAATAATGAGATATTCAGGTTGAGCGAAGCCCATGAAAAATGAGCGTAGCTGTATATAACAAAACCTATTGTGAGAACAGTGACTGAGACCCAACTTTGTTTACTTAAATAGCTTTACTTAAAAATAGAGACGCCCCGCGATTTCACCCAAAACTTGCATAATTTTCCGCGGGATTTCATGAATTTCCGAAAAAAACCGCATCTATCCCGGTAATATAAGTTCATCTAAAAAAGGTCATCCAATTTGGCATGAAAGCCACAACAAACAAATAGGTAATGTTTTTAATTTTTATATTATGTAGGGATTTAATGTAAAATTCACACCGGCTAAATTCACTAATGAATGGGAGCCAAACTAAAAAAAGCTATTGACCGTGACGTTCATTCATAGTGATGTGCAACTTGTAATATCATAATCTACACTTTATCCTCTACTTAGTCTGTGGTCCCCGCCGTGAGGCCTCAGTGACGTTCATAGTGATGTGCATTATACTTGTAATTTACACTTGTAATCGATAATTGTTGTTTATAAAACGCCGTAACTAGTAACTTGTAGTTACTTGTTCTTGTAGCTGCTACAATTGTTAGCTTGTACTAGTAGCTTTATAAAACGAGGCCCAGAACGGAGTTCACAATAAATTATTAATTAAACAGAAGGCCATTGTCTAAAAGCAGAAGGCAATGAAAATAAAAAAAAAGGGAATGAATTTAAATTGCATAAATTTAGCGTTTAGTGAAATATTAGCAAAAAATCGAAAACTTATGGTAGGCAAAAAAAGAAAAGATGATGAAATTTAACGTATAACAAAAAAATAAACTTGAGCATGATTTAGCAATTTTTGCAAGTGAATAATCTACAATTTGGATACTGGAAGATAAAATATCATTAGTACAATAAAACAAAATAACGGTTATGAGAAATAGCTCACAAATAACTGTTATAACGTGTTTAGGACACAATCAAATTTATATAAAATACGTTTAGAAAAGATTTAGTAGATTTAGAAGAGAGAGAGAGAGAGAGAGAGAGTTGTTTTTTTGGTTATTTTATTGAGCGTTATAATAATTTTTAATGTAAATAGGATAGGGTGAATTCTGTGGTTTAAACACTGTCTAATGTTTATTGTATGTAAAATAATTTTACATTTGTAAATACCCAGGAATAGGACGAAACGAATTCTGTGGCCGCCGACGCTCTGAGAGTACATAGATAGTGATTGTTTTCGAGATGGATAACTGTTACACTGACATCTTATTAGAATTTTTAGCAGTTGCTTTTCATAATATCTTATATCAAGCATGTGTATACCCTCAGAGTGTGTTTGAAACAAGACGCAAATACGGCATCATTGTGTACTATTCTATCCACCCAGAGGTTAATCAGTACATTGATTTGTGCCTGAAGAGCGTAGCTGAGTGTTTGAGAGGCAATCAACTGAATCGAGTAGAGTTTTCTCTCACTAATGCAATTTACGAACCTTTGGTAAAGTTTGTGTTTGATTTCAACAAAAACTATGATTTCGACGATACCACAGACGCTTATTTAGTTCAGTCTGAACAGAACCTGCGTGCTTTCTGCCTGAAGTTATCATTGCTGCGAGATAAATTCTTGCATTTGCCTGATGAGTGTAGTTTTACCATTTATCTGCACACAAATGAGTCAACTGCTGTGGCGATAGCAAATAATCCAGATTTAGAAAGTTTTCCAGTCATTGAAATGCAAGAACAACACAAGGAAATAGACAAGATCATGCCATTGAGAAGGTTTTCTATGCGGAGTTATAATATTGACACCTATGTAGAGTTTGTATAATAATCATGGTCTAATAAATTTTTTGAAATTGCTGCTTAGATGCATACATAAATCTTTTTATTCTGTGTTTAAATACAGTTACTGCTGTAGTGTGTTCCAAGTCCTTGTTAGCACTCAGTCATGAGCACTCAATCGGTACCAATTTAAAATTATCAAGGTGAACACTGAGTGATTATAGTGTGTCTCAGAAAGCACCCGATATTGCCGCTCATTCCACATAAGGATAGACTACATAATATATTATTGTTTTTCTTCATGATAGACTAGTATGGATATGGTGGAACAGATGGATATCACTTTACAGGATCAAATTAAAATCAATAAATTATCATTCTAAACATTATATGACTATCTAATAATCTGCTTAAATCGTCTGTAAAAGACGGAAAAGGCCATGTATGTATGTAATAATCTATAATATAGGTAGGTACCACCTACTTCTTCATTTACTAATTACATTAGTTTTTGAATATCACCATCAGATTTTGCTGTTATTATCCAATTTAACCTTTAAGCACCTAAGTCGAGAATAGATCTCATCCCAGTCCACATATCCACCAATTAGTTTCCTTACATTGTTAGCATTGTCTTGATAAGCTGTTCTCCCATGGAGCAATCTGATATTGTCAAAGACTAGGATATTGCCCGCAATTGACTTGAACATAGTTGAAAATTTATGGTTTAGCTCAAAGAATAAATGATGTGCCTTGTACCATGGCACAATGTTCTCTATAGGACCTGGGAAGTGACTTCCTCTCTGTGGTATTGAAAAGTTAATTCTTATGATTTCTCCATGCATGTCCAAGACAATGGTTGGGGAGCGGTAAAGCTTGAAAAACTCATTCCCATTCTCAACCCCAATATCACTCCATTCCACTTCAACACCAGTTAGAAGCTTGTACTCTTCTGTATGATTTTGTTTCATGTAATTAGCTACATAATGACCATCTGATAGGATATTCTCCCCACCTTGACTTGTAGTTTGTACTAGGCAATGAAGCATGTTGACTCCTGGGCTATACTCATAGTATGGTAGATCTGTATGCAACTGTAAAGTACTAGATAAATAGGCAACATTGCTTGTATTTGCAACACTTTGCACTGCATACTTTACTCCATAGTGAGTACGCTTATTGAAACCAATTTTTGCTACAATTTTATCTGTAGCTGATTCTGAATCTGGTGTATTTTCTATCAGGGTCACTCCATAAATGGATAGTTTATGTAACCAGTTGTGTAGTGCCTCATCAGAATCTATGATCTCATGGTAATTGTGCCTACTGCATATATTTTCAAAGTTATTTCCATGCCACGTCACTTTCTTCGGTTTGTAAATTGTTTCACTATAGTAATTCTGGTTTTCTGGTGTAAAACTTCTGAATTTCAGCCAGTCGTATTTATATGTTGATTTGTGTCCATCTGGCCAAGTCACCAGCAGAGAATCATCATCCTTAACAACATCTTTTGGCTTGATATTGTAATCAAAGTGATTCCAGTCTAGTATCCTGCTTTTTGCTGTGTAGTGGAAGCACTGTTCACACTGGCAGTTATCACGTAACCAGACAAATGGGAATTGCAGCACTTGTCCTTTTATGTCAACATTTAAATGATCTTCATTTCTTTTGAAAAGATTCACATGGGTGTTGATCTTATTAGTTCGTAGTAGTTGCGGTACTTGCGGTAATGATTTTATCAGCTTATATGTTTGGATCCGCCACAGAGCGAACATTGTGCTCACTGCTCCTTGAACCAGCTGGAATGTAACTGAGATAAAAGTTAATTGACATTACATGTAGGTATTGTGATAACGTAAACTCCATTCAAATGGCAGTAAACATTATTTAGCACATTATACTGTTTCATTTATCTAATTTATCCATCACTATCTGCCCTACTGGGTTGTGTTGGTGGCAATTTCAAACAAGTTTTTAAAAACAATATTTGTATTGTGAATGACTGAAACCTGATTACAACAGTATACCATTTAATAATAATAAAAATATTACAACAGACTTTTTACATCATTCTTAATATCAATTTACTAAAAATTATGACATAACAGTAAATTACCTTGTATGATAATGATAAATTAATGTCACGGTGATGTATATTATTTAACGAGTTCTAGAATTAAAATTAAGTGACTGTTAATCAAATATTATTATGCTCCCATCTAAAACTAGCCTAATGGAAAATATCTCGCATACAACTAAAAAAGCCTAACACTGAGTTTTTAACTACATACCATATACATATAATCTACTCTGTCTGTGTTTGATCTTCACAAACATTAATAAAACAATTAGAGATATGAGCATTGCTGTACTAAAGAGTTATTATGTAAGATGTTATCTTGTAAATGTCTAAGTGTATATTTATCCATCTTGTATAGGAACTGGATTTTTGACTAATTGCTCTACTAATAGATGCCTTAGGCAACATAAATCTTGCTTTTCGTCTCTTCCTTCTGTGGACCAGCCCTACCGGCTAACATGCACGCCGCAAGATAACTTTGTCTTTCTAATATTTTCTATTGATTTGAAGTTTCCACACGAGATTATCATTTTAGGGGTATACAGGCTGGTATCATGACTTGTTAAGCCATCCGAAGGCTAATAAGCTAAGCAAATATACAATATTTAAAACAGATGTCCACAAATACTACAAAAATTAGAAATTATCTAAGTACATAAAATATATAATAATATCCTGAACCCTAACTAGGTGTCCCTGTATCTAGGCTACCCAGAAATTACGAGGAATTTATAATTATTGAATTTTCTGGCTTTCGCTGAGCATGTATCAATCTTCCATATCAATCCAAGATCATAGTGCATTATTATTGAATGACGTCATCATAAACACAAATAGTAATAAATTACTCTCAGTCCATCTTCAGTCAGTCAAAGAAAATGCATTTTCCTTATATTTGCTGCATCTCATATAATGTTTAATAAGACACCTTTATCATTATGATCTTCACCAGTTTGCATTAGGTATACTGCTGGCCACCGGCCTCTCCCAAGGTCACAAGCCCGACCTACATGTTCTCTCATCCAACTCTCTATCAGCGCCTAGCGCAAGTAGACAGCGGTGGTTCAACCTAATCTAGGACCTTTATGCCCGTCTTCACTAAAGTTTGACAGCTCCTAAGTTCGTAGTTATCTCGCTAGGGCATACCCAAATGCGTTGCACTATAGCAGGGGTGGCCAAACTTTCTGACTATGCGGTCTACATAATTCTAAAGAGACCAAATGGTCTCCCGCCAGCAAAACTGAAAAAGAAAACAAGAGGACAAGAAACAAGCAAAACTCGCGTTTTGAGGGTTCCGAAATTTCTGATATCTACTTTCTAAACATCTCCATAGCCTCCACTCGACAAAAGCTATTGCTGTTTTTTTTTTACAAATTATATGACAATATCGCCTATCAGGTTAACTTTGTTGTGTGACCATTTCACATGGGAATCATTTATTTATTTATTTATTGAAAAGAAGATCAACAGCTAAAACAATTGATATTATACGTATCATGGATCAGTTCAAGGGTTTTGGACTTTTCTCTGTGCTTTCACGTAGTTCAAGAAAATCTATAGTTTGACCACGAGGAAGAACCCGAGAATGGTGCGAGTAGATAATTGACAATGGCACTTTTTGGTCATATCATAACGCAGCACAGGTTACATAGCGGGCTACCGCAAATGCCTTCACTGTCCACCGGTCGCCCGCCGTCGAAGCTTTGGCCAATGGCCACCCCTGCACTATAGGTACGTCATAGCATAGAGCAATAACGATAAGTGCGAACTTAAGAGCTGTCAAACTTTAGTGCAGACGGCCATATTTTAAGAATAAAGAACTCAAATGACTGTCACATTACGGACTCTTCCCTCCTAGCCTAGATAGAATAATGCTATTTCCATTTCATGTTATTTTAGTTCAGTTGGTAGTTGGTCCAGTCTTAATGTTCAAGCTGGACCTTGATCCGATGGTAAGCGTTGCTGAGGATGCCGCGGATGTTCCAGATGTGTTCGAATGTCTCCGGCTGAGTGTTGAAGTTACTGTCCGTAGCTTTAGCCCACAGCTCCACCTTAAAACACAAACAATAATATACTTTATAATGTTTGTCTACTTTAGGTGCAACACACGGGGCAGAGACCTCAGTATGGAAATTGAATATAAATAATTTAAGTCATATTATCAAAATCAGTTACGAGGCTTGTTTGAGCATTTTTGCTGTATTCTCATACTTTTGGATTTGGCCATCTACACCCAGTTGAAACATTCACCCCTTATACTCTACAAAACTAGTTTAAGTGATGTTTGTGTATAATTATTTTGAATTCACGAATTCATTCAGGTTCAAATTCCGCTCCGCGCGTTACGGAATTGCACTCGCTCTTACAATGGAAAACATCGTGCGGAAACTGGCATATTATAGAATCACCTTTTTCATTAATTTAGATCCAGATTGATTCATTCTGATTCAATAACATCTCACGAAATAAAACTCCACAATAATGTATTTTCAAAGAAAATTGCTGGTGACTAAACTCACCAGCAATGAAATTCCATACAACTTTGCTGGCGCCTTTTCAAGTAGCACAGCAACGTCGCCTTTGCCCAAAGAAAGTTGTCAAAATAATGACCACATTACGAGCATTTTTGAGTTAATTAACATAATTTTCTCAAACATGCTTGGAAATGTGAGTATTATTTTGACAACCTTCTTCGGGATAAATCGAATTTGCTGTACTGGCGAGCAGCGGCCGGCAAAAGTTGTATGAAAATCCATATCTGTCGTGGTTTAGCGGCCAAATAAATTACATGTATCTGTCGTGTGATTTAAAAATGGAATGATCTTTTACTCCGAAACATGGCAACCAAGGAGGTAACTTATTAAAGGTTTTATTTAAATTTCGAACTGGCTTGCAAATAGAAAGCTGTTTATTGAAAAAAAGGAACACTTGGTGGAAAAAATATTTTCAACGAAAAAATTTTGTTTTAATTTCCGCGCATTATTTGAGAAAAGCACTATACAAGCCTTGGTCACAACTAGGCATCGGTGGACTTACGTATGTGTGTGCCCTTTTTTACACGTTCGTCCATCAATGCCTCTGTTGCTGGCCGCTGCAGTAATGTACTATATATGTAAACTCGAAGTACAACGAGGTAAGACATACTAGAGAAGTGAACCGTAATCGTCTTCTGTTTCAATTAAGTTTACAAATGCCAATGAGTATGACAGAAGATAATGTTCCCGGCCAAACAAAATCCGGGACTGTTCAAGAGAAGAGTGAGAATAGGTACCTATTTAGCTAGCATGCAACACCTTCTATCGCATCATCAGTTTCCATCAGGTGAGGCGCTGCGCCCGCCTGCAGCCGCCGCGCCCCTAGAGGGGAGCCACCGACCTGCGTGCGCGGCGCGGGCGCGGGCAGCCAGGCGGCCCACAGCGTCCAGCCGTAGTGCGCGGCGGGGGGCGCCGGGCCCGCCTGCAGCCGCCGCGCCCCTAGAGGGGAGCCACCGACCTGCGTGCGCGGCGCGGGCGCGGGCAGCCAGGCGGCCCACAGCGTCCAGCCGTAGTGCGCGGCGGGGGGCGCCGGGCCCGCCTGCAGCCGCCGCGCCCCTAGAGGGGAGCCACCGACCTGCGTGCGCGGCGCGGGCGCGGGCAGCCAGGCGGCCCACAGCGTCCAGCCGTAGTGCGCGGCGGGGGGCGCCGGGCCCGCCTGCAGCCGCCGCGCCCCTAGAGGGGAGCCACCGACCTGCGTGCGCGGCGCGGGCGCGGGCAGCCAGGCGGCCCACAGCGTCCAGCCGTAGTGCGCGGCGGGGGGCGCCGGGCCCGCCTGCAGCCGCCGCGCCCCTAGAGGGGAGCCACCGACCTGCGTGCGCGGCGCGGGCGCGGGCAGCCAGGCGGCCCACAGCGTCCAGCCGTAGTGCGCGGCGGGGGGCGCCGGGCCCGCCTGCAGCCGCCGCGCCCCTAGAGGGGAGCCACCGACCTGCGTGCGCGGCGCGGGCGCGGGCAGCCAGGCGGCCCACAGCGTCCAGCCGTAGTGCGCGGCGGGGGGCGCCGGGCCCGCCTGCAGCCGCCGCGCCCCTAGAGGGGAGCCACCGACCTGCGTGCGCGGCGCGGGCGCGGGCAGCCAGGCGGCCCACAGCGTCCAGCCGTAGTGCGCGGCGGGGGGCGCCGGGCCCGCCTGCAGCCGCCGCGCCCCTAGAGGGGAGCCACCGACCTGCGTGCGCGGCGCGGGCGCGGGCAGCCAGGCGGCCCACAGCGTCCAGCCGTAGTGCGCGGCGGGGGGCGCCGGGCCCGCCTGCAGCCGCCGCGCCCCTAGAGGGGAGCCACCGACCTGCGTGCGCGGCGCGGGCGCGGGCAGCCAGGCGGCCCACAGCGTCCAGCCGTAGTGCGCGGCGGGGGGCGCCGGGCCCGCCTGCAGCCGCCGCGCCCCTAGAGGGGAGCCACCGACCTGCGTGCGCGGCGCGGGCGCGGGCAGCCAGGCGGCCCACAGCGTCCAGCCGTAGTGCGCGGCGGGGGGCGCCGGGCCCGCCTGCAGCCGCCGCGCCCCTAGAGGGGAGCCACCGACCTGCGTGCGCGGCGCGGGCGCGGGCAGCCAGGCGGCCCACAGCGTCCAGCCGTAGTGCGCGGCGGGGGGCGCCGGGCCCGCCTGCAGCCGCCGCGCCCCTAGAGGGGAGCCACCGACCTGCGTGCGCGGCGCGGGCGCGGGCAGCCAGGCGGCCCACAGCGTCCAGCCGTAGTGCGCGGCGGGGGGCGCCGGGCCCGCCTGCAGCCGCCGCGCCCCTAGAGGGGAGCCACCGACCTGCGTGCGCGGCGCGGGCGCGGGCAGCCAGGCGGCCCACAGCGTCCAGCCGTAGTGCGCGGCGGGGGGCGCCGGGCCCGCCTGCAGCCGCCGCGCCCCTAGAGGGGAGCCACCGACCTGCGTGCGCGGCGCGGGCGCGGGCAGCCAGGCGGCCCACAGCGTCCAGCCGTAGTGCGCGGCGGGGGGCGCCGGGCCCGCCTGCAGCCGCCGCGCCCCTAGAGGGGAGCCACCGACCTGCGTGCGCGGCGCGGGCGCGGGCAGCCAGGCGGCCCACAGCGTCCAGCCGTAGTGCGCGGCGGGGGGCGCCGGGCCCGCCTGCAGCCGCCGCGCCCCTAGAGGGGAGCCACCGACCTGCGTGCGCGGCGCGGGCGCGGGCAGCCAGGCGGCCCACAGCGTCCAGCCGTAGTGCGCGGCGGGGGGCGCCGGGCCCGCCTGCAGCCGCGCGCGCACCCACGAGCGCCCGCGGTCCGCCGACACGTCCACGCGCAGGATCTTGGCGCCCCCGCCCGAGTACGCGTAGCCTGAGGGGGAGGTAGGTGGGTGAGGCACTACCATCCGCTGCACCAGCCCCATCCGTCCCTTGCCTTCAGTGGGCTAGAGCCAGTGAGGCACCACGTCCACTGGTCCGCTGTGCCGCGTGGTACCAGCGGTGTAACAAATTGAGAATAGAACCAGCTCATATCTTCCCATGAGGTGCCATAAGAACCGTCTACGAGTATATCCAGAGAATGACAACAGCATTCTCTTTGGTACATTAAAATCTTGACGTCTTCCGGCTGATGTGATGCGTCCACTCACGTAGGTAACTCAATAGGTAACAAACAAGCATCCGACCCTGCTGATGGAAAAAGGTCACCAAAGCCTATGGTCATCTGTAACATTACCTAGACACACCACTTATGTGTTGCTAAAAAACTTACTCTTACAAGCAGAAAAACAGAATGAATAAAAATCATTAAATATAGACGCCGCTGTGTTACTTTAGTTGCCTACCTTTAACCTCTATACATCCATCGACCACCTTAACCCGTTCCCCGTCGGCCGGGCTACATATGGCGGAGGTCACAGGCAGGCTGTACACGGGCGGAGCGGATGGGAAGTCGGCGGTCTCCCAAGTATCGGAGGAGTTGAACGAACGGTAATCCTTCTGGTGCCAATGGGAAGGGCTCTCCTCTTCTGATACTGTTATCGATTCTGTAGGATAATGAGAAATAATTCATGTTAATCGTACGAAACTCGTATGCTTTTCAATTAATTTTCTATTGGTTTCAAATTAAAGCGTTTGAAGGTTCCCTTTGTCAGCTTAAACAAAGCGATTAGGTGATTATAGATTTTCGGTGTTACAAATAAAAAATTTTGACATCACGGAAGCTGTTGTAGCGGAAAACAGACAGGAACTTGTTTACTACACTCGTCCCACATCACCCCTTGGCTGTCCATACTTGACTACATCTTGCCGCTTTCTCTGCTACTTGACTACTCACGTTTCTCCCATCTTGCCCTTTACCCACTAATGTACCATCTCATCCCTTACCCACTACACCAGCCTTAACTCATGGCTTACCTATCTCTTACCTACCACACCCATCGCTCACCTCTTGTCCACTACACATGTCTCACCTCCCTAATTCTTATCCACTACACCTGTCCCACCTCACCCCTTACCCCCTGCAACTTTGCCAGCTATGTCTTACCTACCATACCCACCCCACCTCTGGCTACGTGCCACCGCCACACCCACCGAGCCACTTGACGCTCCGCACGGCGGGCGCGCCGGGCACGAGGGCGCGCAGCGGGCGGCCGTGGTCGGGCGGCAGCGGGCGCCCGTTCATGTGGGTGGCCAGCAGGACGCAGCCCAGGGGGCTCGCGGCCATCGACAGGGGGATCGAAGTGCTGAAGTTCACTCCCGTCGCGTCTATGTCCGCCCCTTGGAACTGGGAAACGTAGCGCGTTACGGTTTCAAGCCGGATTTATAATTGACGTTTCAATTTTTTACACCCCATTTTCATTCGTTAAAAATTTCGTTTAACAGTTAGTTGAAAAAGAGCAGACACGTATTTTTTTTATTTTGTTTTTCATGCGTTATTTAAAAATTAGGCTATTGTGAGGCTAAATGAAAAATTTTGCAGGAATAAGCCAGCAAAATAAATCAGCGCCTTTGTCTGTGATTTTTTTGCCAGCCATTTACGCTTTACGTTTTTAACAATAACTTGACATAATTTTGAACATAAGTCTGATATTTTTTGCGTGAGCTCTTTTTAAAGATAATTTCAAAATGATTTTCGAATTTCGGTACCTTCCAGAAAATGAAATTTCAATTATTCATGTTAGACAATGCTAAAAAATCTACGGTAAATTATATAATAATTGGCAGCGAAAGTAAGCAAACGACCTCCAGTAACAGAAGAGCCTTGTAAACGCGAGGGCACGCCTTAGACAATTGAACGTAATTAGTTTCCTGTCTCGTTTGCGCGCATTACACTCACGTCAGCGAGAAGCCGACTAATAAAATAAATAAACAAATAACGCCCAACAATCAAATACATAGATCCTGGACCTTAATTAGGTTCCCTGTATGTAGGGACCCAGGAACTGTCCAGTCGCGGGAACCGAATCCGCCGCCTCCGGGTTATGAGCCGACCTGCTCAACTACCACACCACAGTTGCTTGTCGAACTGGAAACTGACAGAACATAAGCATTGAACTAAAGTTTACTTCCTCGTCGATGTCTGCCGGTTACTTAAGATCAAAAACGGCCGGCCACAATCTCTGCTGTTGTACTACAAGTGACCCCGCTTTTTAAGGTCCAGGATCTATGTAGTCGTTATTTAATGATTTATAATGTAGTAAAGATATTACATTTTTTTAAATTTGTTATTATTATTGCGTGGTTTACACTTAAAAATCAATCCATGATGGTTATAATGTAGTGTTAAATTCGCAATGCAAATTCCAGCTCATTGAATAGCTGGAATACCAGCTCTAGCAGAACTGATCCAACTGTACTCATAAGTAGGTACCGTAAAAACTGATTATGAGATTATTGTTACTACGCCAGGTACTTATCAATTTAGAGTGACTAGTGATGCTTAACATCAGGCGAGCGACAAGCTAGACACTTTCAACTAATCAAACAAAAATACTCAGATACACAGACAGGCCAGTGGCAGTCATTTCAGGGTTTTGCAAAAGCTAAGTCTATTCAGTCCGAAAGAAGACAATAATAATTATGCTCATGTGATAACCACCTAGTAAAATAAAGAAAGACGAATGATGATGATTTTTAGTGGACTTTTACTATTATAAGTGTACTTACAATAACATGTTTCCCCTCTGTATTCTCGATATCGACGCCACAGTGTATGAGCACATCCCGTAAGTAAACTCCACTCCACACCGCGTTGCTGATGGCGCCGCCCGCCCAGCTGATGCCTTTCACAGGCTTCACCTGCTTTCAGGGCATTTGCTGTGAGTTTACATACTGCGGTTGATATTTACTGTTTTACTGTGGATTTTGATTTGACGAAACTAAAGTGGAAAGTAGTAAAATAAATGATACTTTTGCAGTTGAGCCTGCGTTTCTAAAGATAGTAAAAGGTTTATAAAAGCCATTAGCTTTTTAATTGCTTCCTTAATAGTACCAATTAACCTTGATTATACTTCAGCTATCTTAATTTCTACACTTGCCACTTTAAATTCATATCTACCCACCCTCAACTAAACCCATGCAAGCTTATTTGTATCAATATACCCAAACATAGACCCAAGCCACACCAAATAATATGGGGTGTATTTGTTAATTAGGCAACAACCTAATAATGTTGGTCATGCAGATGTCCATCTAATTACCAGTACCTTGTCCATCTCACTCCTTCTGTTCCCAGCACACATGAGTGCGGCTCTCACAGTCCCATTCCGGAAGTTGTTCAAGTCATCCATAGAGAAGCGTGTAGTGACGCGAGCTCCGTCCGCGACGACGGTCACGCGCAGACTGTGCGTGGAGGGATCCAACTCTGGAACAGGCATGTGTTGCCTCACGTAAAATAATTCGCTGGAAAGAGAGAGACAATATTTTGTCTTCTTTTTGACGCAGGTTTTGATGGGTGTGGATATGGATTATGTGGATGCCTGTTGTTTTTAACCTTCATGGATACTTGCTTACGGAAACGATGTAATAGTAGATTATGATATAAGTGCGCGAACACTCTCGGCTTCCTTATCGCATAATACCGCATCGGGTGCAATGATCAATGCGTACGCGTGTCATACGACGTTATTCATCACAACTGCGAGGAAAAACAGACTTGTATTGATAAAAATGTTTGTGAAAAATGTGCAGTTTCTTATTCATGCGCCGTATTACCTAGAGAAGGTATATTATATACTCTTCAACGCCCGCGCAATCCATAGATTAGAGAAAAAACCGTGTCGGTGCCGCGAACAAAATTGACGTGCAGCCGATATTATAATATCTAGAAAATATATTGTTTTAATGCAGCAGTTGTAATTTTATATTAAACCTAGAAGCTATACTTATAGGAAAATATGATGTGACAGTGACAACAATACAATAGCATCTACCTCTGAGACCATTATAGCAGCAGTTTGAGGAGTAAAACAAGACTTACTTGGGAGTGTCAAAGTTTTCTATTTGGAACTGCGGTGGTATTTCCGCATTAAAAGGCTTGGCTGTCTTCACAATGAGCCGTTTGTCCCGAATTGGTTCCTTCGCCCACAGCTCGTCATCTGAGTGGTCTACTACATCATCGTCATGGAGGTTCCCTGGTGATAGAAGTAGATACGTATACTGAAGAGTTTATAGTTATAATAATAGTAGATTAGTAGCCGGGGGCTGTAAGGCACCAATTGCAGCCCGAGATATTTAGGCGCACGAGCGCAGCGAGGGCGCCTATAGTTCGAGGGTGCAATTGGTGCTTACACCCGAGCTAACTACTCTGCTTTACATCTCGATTGTGAGGTAAAAAAAAACAGGAATAAAACCGGCATTACAAGAATAAAACATTTTTTTAAATTTTTTTTTCAAGAACGAAATTGAGCTTCGCCGTTCGATATTTAAAATTGACGACTATTATACTCATACGAAGACAAGGCTGAATAGCGAAGCGACCTCTTTTGTCATTGGGCTGAATGCATGATGTCTATTGCCAGTATGATGGTTAGATGTACGCGAACTTTTTGAAAGAGTGAAGAGTTTTTTTTTTAATTACTTACCGCCCTAGGGCTTTTCTAGTTACATTATTACCACATTAGTGCTAATTGGTTACCTACAAGCCCGATTAGGGGGTAATAAGGACCTACTTACCGAATATGAGAGATGTAAAGTTATAAAAGTACCTATACAGTAAAAGCCTGCACCCAGCTCGCAAATAAAAAGTAGTGTTCTACCATCTCATCTATTTACATAATGAAATAAATAGGCTAGTGTCCTGCTGTTTTGTATGGCACACATTGATAATATTCCTCAAAAAATAAACAGTTGTGAAAACAAAAATTAAATATGTTAAGAAATGGCAGTTACAAGCATTTTAAAATACAGGAATAGAAAGAGACAGTTTAAACATGCAGTGACGTCAGTTCTTGCTCCTTAATAGTACCTCATTACTAAGCTGTGGTAGCTTTACATACAATCTCTTTGGCATGTGACGTCACTAAGATGCGTTTTCATAGTAACTGTGGGGAAGGAAGCTCTGTTTTGCGAGAGGGACAGGCGATGCCCCCTCCAGAAACTTTAAAAGCTTATTACTCCGTGATTTATTTACCGATTTTACTATTTTTTCAATTACTGCATTCATTTTTAACCTACTGTATGAAAATAATATTAACTTGTTAATTTTTAGTAGCAGGACACTAGCCTATTGTAGACAAGTTCAATTTTAGTATTACCAAACATGCCGCAGTATGCTTGTGAAACATATGTTCCAACACTCACCAATACGATAAGACTCAAGCAGTTTATACACATCCTGGGTCTTATGCATGCCATACACATTCCAGAAGGGCTCAATGCTCAGCCCTGCTGCATTCAGGATCTGTTCACCCCCAGGGTGGGAAGGCAGGAATTCTGTGACGTCATACACGCCATGTTTGTATGTCACCCAGAAACTACTCCTGGAATATCATTAACAAATTAAATACTACGAAAAAGATGGAGAATGGAACTAGTCTTGGATGTTTAATGTTAAGTACAACTTTTTACATTGAAATAGTTCATAATTAATAAATTAAATTAAGAAGGGAGGGGCAGAAAGGTGTCTCGGAAATCTAAATTAAAGTTTCGCGTGACACTGCGCACGGCGCACGTCATCCTGAGACATCACACAGTCCAAAAAAGATTTCTAGACTGTGAGATCAGTTCTTAAGTCTCATTTGCCCAGTAATTTCACTAGCTACTACTATGCCCTTCGAACCGGAACACAGTAGTGCCTGCACACTACTGCTTGGCGGCAGAATAACTGGCAAAGCGGTGGTACCTACCTAGAAAACTTTGCAGAAAAGTCCTACCACCTAGTAAAATGTATGTAATGCTAATATCTGTAATGGGCGGCCGTGACGCTTAACACCAGGCGAACGCCTAGCTCGTCACGTCATTCGGTTACATAAAAAAAAAATTGTTTTTAGACAGGCAAAATAATTTCCAATACAAAATCCATGAAGTGTTGTTACAGGCATGTAATAGTGAAAGAACAAAACCATCGAAGAGTATGCAAGTACTAACTTGGTGTCATGTTTGCTAACTTCTTCAGCTGTGTATGTAGGCAGGTCTGGCCTCTTTTCCCCTGCCTCTATTATAGCATTCTCTTTGTCAGTCTTCTGCTGCTTGTTTCTTGTCACTTCTGTATTATCTATTGTATCTGTAAATGAATACATGGTTTTCTAGTCTACATCTTTGAAATTCTGATAGCTTGATTTGGAGATGGGCTGGTCATTATGTTAGATCATGGGGGTCTATTCTCGCATAGTAGATAAAATATCACTTTCGATATATATCACTGTCAAATTACTGTCAAATAATATAGATAATTTGTCAATTCTTGTGATATATATATATATATATATATATATATATATATATCGAAAGTGATATTTTATCTACTATGCAAGAATAGCCCCCTGTAAGCTAAAACTATTACAGATTTGATTCCAAAGCAGGAAGATACCATACCCAACCTAAACAAAATGGTCAAACAATCTTTATAAAAGTACACACATCTAAAACCAAATGTCCTGGTACATATAAATGCTATAAAGTCATAATGTTACTATTTAGATGTTCTTGCCTGTTGATACAAAATATTACTTTACCTGATATATTTGATCCTATAAAAACAGAGCTGAGCAAGACTGTGGCCACACCAGTTTTAAAGTAGCTGTGTTCATTTTTTTCATTATCGCTATATTTTTGTTCTTTCCTAACCGCTAATGCAGCAAAATTCGTGAATTTGCTTTTTTGGAAGCATTTCCTGAAAATAAACATAAGAATAATATTTTTAGAATGTTTAATCGAGAATCACCTAAGTAAAAAAAAAGTTAGCCTTATCCCTATTAATAAACTTAAGTTTGTATGAGGGTAATAAGTACAACATAACTAAAAAAAATGAATTGGAATGAATTTGAAGATTATTTTTATATGTTATGAATGTCCTGATAAGCTAATCCTTCACCTGATGTCAAGTGAAATGGCCACCCATAACAGTGGCAGTGTCACTGTGAACTCTAAAATATAGTTTTGCATGACACTACTGTGAACATCATCCTGAAACATTAGCACAGTCTAGTAATCGGATCACTAGACTTTGAAAACAGAACATAAAGTCTCATTTGCCCAATACTTACTAGCCTAGGTAGAGTGCCCTTCAAACTGGAACACAGTAGCTTGCACACTACTGCTTGACGGCTCAATATCTTGCAAAGCAGTGGTAGGTGCCACCTAGTATATTAGACTGTGATCAGATATGAAAATTGTACCTATACAGTATTCTAGACCCTTTTTCGCTTACCTTAGCCACAGACTTCTTAGCGACATCTCTAGAAGAACCTGAATATCACAACACAATCACCAGCACCACTATCATCCGACACTTGATAAAGAGCCTGAAAAACAATCTTCTTTCGACCTTGCTTGACGTGTTGTTTACAAAATTAATTTTCGTGTTATCTTGCTCTATCACACTTGCAATGACGACGTATTATTGATAAGTAATAACTACACTATGACTTGACCAATGAGTACTATAATTTTATAGTAGGTAATGGTAATTTAACAAAAAGCAAAACCCACTCAGCCACTGTACTCATTTATTAGACTTGATATCAAAAGATAGGTATTTTATTCTTTGATAAATTAAATACGTCACTGATTATATTTGACCTCTCTTACGTAAGGTCTTGTATTATTATATTCAGGCCCGGGTCAGCTTTAGTACCGATGTCTCCACGAAACGCTCGTGTCACACGCATTCCGACATTTTCTTTGCATCAAGTGACTTCTATAATGTCAAAAGTCAATTGTGTTGTTGTCATGGAAATTATGTACATAACACAACCTAATTAATCGGTATAATTCGTAGTTTTTCTGGCTTTTTGTGTATAATTTCAAATTAATATATCATTATCATCATCTTCTTTGCCTTTTTCCCATTTCGCATTTGTTATTGGGGTCGGCTCCCAAGCTCCCAGTCTAATTGTAGCGGCAAGCTACCAGAATTACACGAGCGACTACAGGATCGGACCGTGAGTTTGCCTAATTCTCAGCTGTTCTTGTTTTTCGTTAATCTTGATAGTTTCAGGTTTCGCACATTTATAAGTAAATCTAGATAAGACCCGTTAAATTTCAGTGGGGGCTGGGGGCCCTTTATCTCCACGGCGCGCTGGGCTGAAGCTCAAATTGCCCTTATACGAGATCTGGCCCTGAGCGACTGCCATCTGATCTCACAACCCATAAGGAACCAGTAACAAGGATGGTTAGACCTGGTATCAGATTCTATCAGGCGTCTGACTACCCGTAACGATTGCCATAGATGGTCTTATGACAACCGGGACCGACGGCTCTCGGAGGCACGGATGGCATCGAAAACTGCACATAACTTACTGGATAAATCATCGGTGCAAGGCCGAGGATCGAACCTGGTGCCGTAAGATTGCGAAGTGCACATGTTACTGCTCTGCTACCATCGCTCTAACTTCAAATTATATACCAATTATCTTAATCAGTTGAGCATGGGCAGTGACTATGGTTATTGATCAACACTATGGCGACGCGAAAATGTCATGTTGAAGCTTGCAACTAATAAAACTCATCGCCTGTTAAGTATCCCAAGGGACGATAAATTACGAGAATCATGGTTGTCTTTTCTGATTCCCTACAAATACTGAGCTCAGTGGCCTGTCTTAGTGAACAAACGTGTTCGCCAAAATCACTTTGATATACCCCCAATTTGATGGGATGGGTAACCGTCTTCTGCATGGATATCCTTGTTCACTGCAAATGAAGTGTTGCACGGGATTCCCTTGAGCTTATCTGGTGAGTAAACTCAATTTGAATAGCAAAAATAAATAATTAAAATAAAAATGGTTTCAACCCAAAAAATGGCCTAAAAATGGCAGTAAAAATACAAAGCTTAGGCTAAGAAATAAAAATAAATAAAAGCTATTTCAGTCTCATTTGTTTCATTTAATCCTTATTAGCGGGTGCTTCATCTTCCTGTAGTATTAAAATGTAATAGGTTAAAATAATAATAATAACTTCCTATGTAACTTCCATGTCGATATTTTTTTGGCGTGGCGCGTCACTATGGTATCGATATCGATATTTGAATATGGAGCTAGGTACATCACTATGGCGACACCAGCGTTTCGTGGAGACACGGGAACTAATTGTCGATAATATAGAGCTGTCCTATCTGTCTTTGACTAGTATAGTAGATATCTGTGATTATATTACAAACGACTGCGATAACATGAATAATCTGAAGTCTGAACTTTCAACTTAATTTTTCCAACTTAGTTTTTTTTTTTTTTCAAATCGTTTGCCAGAATAGAATGTTCCGTTTCTACACTTTTTTGCAATGCTGTCCTCGTTTTTTTCCTCATACATGGAATGCATTTTATTTTACGTTTCTAATCATGTCTTCAATGGCAAAACCGGCTTCTTTGCTGTTTGATTTGCTAGTAAATAAAATGAACCCTAAGTTTTAATCATAGAGCTCAACGAATCCCAGAACAACGACGGAGGAGTTTCTTCGGAGCAATCTGAAAGAAACTTTCTTTAAAGAAAGAAAAAAAGAGAGTTTCTTTCAGATTGCTACAACTACAATTTATATTGTACATTGGATGCACAGAGACTATGCTCAACTGACTTAAGACAGGAGGTTTTACTAACGACGGTTCCAACCAAATATCGAGTCAACTTTAGATTTTACAAAAATATTTCCGATTTTTACTTCAAAATATCAAAAAATACCAAATCTGTCAAGATCTGCCACATTTTTTAAAGCGCTTACACCATCTGCCACGGTGTAAATTTGAGGGTAAAATCTGCCAAAATGGCAGAAATCTGCCACAAATGGCCACACTGCAAGCCACATTAATTTGACATGACAAATTGATTAATGATAGTTATCAATGTCTAAATGGACATAACGTTCTCAATGTCATGATGTTTGACATTGACAGTGACATATATTGTGGTAGTATAAAACAATGCCCACTTCCTTGGTCTGAGATGCCCACAGACGAAAGAAAAAGCTTATAGGGTAGGGGGGTAGGGGTATGTGTACGTTGTCAACCACTTGTCAACAGACGCCAAGGAATTTCATTATCATTAGTATAGTATAGATAGAGTTATAGACAGTTCACCGTAAGTTGTCCCCTGATGTACTTATCTCTAATCTTCTTACTACTATAAAGCTAAAGAACGGTGACAGATGATTCACTGACTGATTCACTGACATGAATGTTCTGGTAGGAAGGAGCCATGGGACGACTTGGCAATGTACTAGAGATGTGTACGGATAGGTCAGGAGGCAAAAAATAAAATGTGTCAGCATCAGAAAATCGTCTCCATGGTGGAACACCAGGTCGGATCTCGGAAACGGTAAGGCCGACCAAAAAAGTGTTTCTATAGAAAATGTAGGAAACCCTGGTTATATACCAGATAAACAATAAAAAAAGGTACCTCCCATACAAAAAAACATATTTTTCATACAAAAACCGAAAACCGGAAGTACGTCACGCGCTTGTACCTACTTAGTTGCAAGGAATATTTTTCATAGACATTATTATATAGTGATATTTTAATACAAACCCGCAGAAATAAATAGAAAAACAATAAAGAACGTATTTTGCTATTGTCTATTGCGTCGAAACGGATAAAATATTTGGTATAATATAAATTGACTACATCAAAACCGTACATAGACAGTCGTATGTTCCAGTCCTGTCATCCAGTAAGACACTTTATTACTATCACCATAATGTCGATAATTGTATGGAACAGGATGGCCGCATACGGCAAACTTCAGTTCGGTGCTCGGGAATGTGCAGCAAATGTGACCGCTTGTGGTAGATTTCTGCCATTTGGTGGATTTGACTTTGGTACTTTTTAATTTTTACATATCAAATATAATAGTTACCATACCCAAACTCTTTGTTTTTTATCTTATGTTTATTAGCAAATCGCAATCCTGTTTTGCCCTCACGCCAAATTTAAAGAAAATAAATTAGAAGCATTTTTTATTAATATTATGTATGTAAAATCCATAAATCCATGAATCCATGCTTTGATTAACATTTTTCTCGTTTTTAGTGTTCCGTACCCAAAGGATAAAACGAACCCTATTACTAAGGCTCCGCTGTCCATCCGTCTGTCTTTCTGTCCGTCTGTCACCAGGCTGTATCTCATGAACCGTGATAGTTGGACAGTTGAATTTCTGTTGCCGCTATAACAACAAATACTATTTTCTATACTATCATCAAACGGGATATTTTTGCTCATTTTATAGATAATGATACGGAACCCTTCGCGTGCGAGTCCGATTCGCACTTGGCCAGTTATATTATCGTATCTATCCGGATTTTGGATTCTTAAATTAATAATTCATTGGTTTTTTTTTAAAGCCGTTGGCCGATTATGGCAGATTTCTAGCCTATTTAAGGTTAGGGCAGAATCTATAGATAACAGATGGTGACACAGTTCGGGTCTATGTTTGTTTGTTTGTAGGGATGTTCCGATACTACCAAAGTATCGATTCCTTCTCATATGAGTAGTACTCAAATCATGATTCGATACTACTCATATAAATACCCTACTAAACATATCGATACCATAAATACTTTTACTTTTCTCTCCAATACCAGTACTTACTATCCGATACCGAATAAAATCGTGAGTAAGATTCGTTATAATCTTATTTATTTTAATTAGGTATAACAACTACCTCTACTGTAGTGTACTGTGTGTGTGTTGTGTGTGTTTGTGTGTATTAAATGTATTCACCGCTTTGAATTAAATTGAAATTCTATTTAATCCTGCTTATATTAAAAGTGGGGTTGTTTTAGCCCTGAGTATACATTAAAAAAATCACCTTTTTAGGCTATTTGACTTAAAGTTAGGCCATACTGTTTCTTTAAAGTGAAATATGTTGTGGCGAAAATAAAGTTGCTTGGCATTGAATTTTTGATGATTCTATCCTGTTTTGCCTTAGCAGCATTGATTCGATTTGAAACAAGTACTTTCTTTCCGATACCAAGTAAGTATCGAAAGAATGATTCGATGCTAAAAAGTACTTGGTATCGTAAGAAAAGTATCGAGTACTTTTTTCGTATGTACTGGTATCGAAACATCCCTATTTGTTTGTATTATTTTTGTTTTGTTCGAACTTAACACAATAGTCCAGCTTAATGGATTTTACATCACAAGTGCACGATAAAAGGTTAAACACATTCATTTGAGATTTTAATATTCATACTATGCCATGCATCAGATACAGAGTTCTGGACTACAAGAGCAAATAAGGTACTCTGGTGTACAAGAGATTGGTGGCAGTAATTTGTAGGTCTTATCCAACAGCCTCTTGCAAAACATTTGCCGCAGCAGGGTCTACCTACTTAATAACATTTACTACACAAGAGAAACCAAGTAAGTACAAAACAGATTTAATCCAAAATGAGCATGCAAGTTCAGTTCAGTATGTTTTGAAAATAAAGAAATCTTATCTTATTTTCAGGGCACATAAGAAATTGTCATGGCAATAGCAAAATAAACAAGAGCTCAGAGAAACACATCAAACAAAGGAAAAAAGTTTTTTGAAGACCGCAAGACTGTTGTACGGAGCCATATATTTCACCAATTAAACAGCTTACATTTTGCAAATGCACTGGAGTTCTACTAAGTACTTATTACTCTAAAGTGGGTGAATTCAAACATTTTTTTAATCCTCCAAGCCTGTTAATGAAATTGTGAATAAAAGCTAAACACCTATTTTAAGTGGAAAAAGTTAAAGAACTATTTTCTTTACAGTTTTTATTTAAAGAACTACCTGCCTGATAAAATTGCCCAACAACACACAAGTAGCAGTAGCTATATTAAAGTGCCTTGATTTGTGAATGAGTACATAGTAAATAAGTTATGTAGAATATTAGGTAGGTACTGCATTTTAATTAGGTCAAGTAATTAACCCTGTTTTACCCTATTCATGTAAAACTATTCATGTTATCATTATTTCCATTTTTCTATTATGTAAACTATGTCAAATTTAAGTAAAAGAAATGTGTTTTTAAGAGTTTGTCTCTTATTGTGACCTGGTATATGGTAAGGTGACATACTTCTTTGTAGGTACAAGTACCTACTCAGTTCATCAGGGTGGAACGCGGGCACTTTTTCTTGCTGTAGACTATGGGCACATTTTATTGAAAGGTAAGTAGGTGATGAAAGTATATTTACTGTATGAGAAAGTGAACAACCCAAAACTATTTTGCTAGCTAGATAGGTACTTGCTAAATGTAAAGAAAGAGTTGCTTAATGTAAATAGTTTTACCCAATCCAATAATTAATAGAGGTATGGTGCATGTGAGGTCTATTTTTAATTCCCACACATAGGTACACTCTGTATTCGCTGGGGGGTGGTTTGTGCAATAATTAAGAATAGTAGGTATCAACAGCCCCCCAGTGGGTGTTTGAGTGGGGACAACAAAAAATAACTTTTCAAAAAGAAACTGATAATCTTGCGGAAATAGGCCATTGGTTGGGAAAAAGATTAGGTCAAAACAAATAAAGTAAGATATAACAAGACAAGTTTATAAAAAGGTACTCTGTGGTGGGGACCATAATATAGAACAATCTGAACAAAAGTATTGACTCATATCAGCAGCTGTAACACATTTTTTGACTATAGGTATATAATATTAGCCTCCCACTAGGTGGACCAACAATCTGGTGATAACCACAAGCAGCTGCTCAAAGTGGCACTCTGTGGGGGAGGCGTACGTTTAGCAGTGGACGTCTTCAGGCTGTTGATGATTTAATATTAGTAGTATAGTAAATAGGAGTAGGACAATAATCCGTGATTGCCACCCGGAGGCAACTGGGAATATACCATCCTAACACCACCAATGGGGGGGGGGGGGTACACAATAATTATGAATAGTATCAACTTCAATAGTACCTATCTACCTAGGTAAGTACTCCTCAAATTTCATCAAAATTGTTTAACAGCCATACATAAAAAGTTAGTTTCTTTTTATACAGATAAGTAGTATGTAGTAGTTATGCTGCCCTACATTAAACTAAAATGGCAAGTAAGTTCAATGGCTGTCTGTTCTATCATCAAAGTTTAGTGCAGACGGATATCAGTTTTTATGACTGGCATGACAGCTCAGTTGGTAATAGCTCTGCCTTCTGAACTGTAGGATGTGGGTTCGATTCCCATCCAGGACAAACATTAATGTGATGAACAATGGACATGCGTGTTTGTTCTGTGTCTGGGTGTTATATTGTATTCTATGTATGTATTTACAAACAAAAAAGTATCTATGTATTCAGTTAGCTGGTTCCCATAGTACAAGCTATGCTTAGTTTGGGGCTAGATGGCGCTATGTGAAATGTTTACACATATTTAAATAGCTTGTGGGGCCAATTTTAAAGGCTTTAGTTGACAGATCTAAAACTCCTAAAACTGTTGCTGTCCTTGTCTAATAGACGGTAATGTAAGAGACGGGTACATTTTTAGTAAGTTAAAGACTGTCAACCAAAGCCTTCAAAATTGGGCCTTGTAGCTAGCTAACTTTATCCATTTTGACAGATTTAACCTATCATCTGATCCAGACTGAAAACATAAAACTAGAGTTTTCCTAATTTACATCATATGCCTAAGTAGGTACCTACTTAGTGAAAATATTTAACAAACCCACAATCATACAGGACTAATATGTCTGATCTACCTTAAACTTAATCAAAATCAAACTTTAATAAGTAAACCTACATTGAAAAAAAGAATCTATTGGATAGTAGCATTCTTCTCGGTCTATATTATAATGATGACTCTGATGGAAGCAGACCTATGTTTAGCAGTGGAAGTGTTCCGGCTGATGATGTGTTATTTTCCTTATTATCCTTATTTTCCAATATGAAAGTTCTATTTTGCTTAGGGTTTGTTTAGAAACTGGGGCATATTTATTGAACTATAGGTACAGTCATATTGTTGTTGCTGACTCCAGACCTCTTCCAGTGCCTCTTCCTGCTGACTACGTACTACAGATTGTCTTCTTTAATGATTCAGACAAGAAAACACATTTAAATATTTTACTACATATTTTCATCAATAAATTCAAATAATCATAACATTTTATTATTAGGTAGGTACATAGTACTACTGATTTATAATCTTGTATGTAAGTACATGATTTTGACTTGAAATTCTGTTTATTCTGATTGTCAATCTGTAAAAAACAATTAGGTATTAACATCATTATAAATGTATAAGTTTCTTATGGTAATGGATTACATTTTATTTGTAAATTAATTTTTAGATGGACCTAATATCATATTATAAAGGTCTGTGTAATAAAATACTTTTGTTTGTTTAGATTGTCTGTTATTTTGCACCTGTAAATATAAAAATATTTAAATTCATGCTGTATTCTGAATAATATCCACATCTCCTTCATCCAGATTGCATTCACAGATAATTCCCAAACCAGGAGTCAAGCAAAGATCCCTTTGCATTAGCGTTAACACCAAACGCTGGCTCTAAAATGTATTGGAATGATATTACCTGCAGGAAATAAAGTGATTTCCGAAATGTCATTTCCATACATTTTGAGTTATCGTTTGGCATTAACGCTAGGAAAGGAATCTTTGCTAGACCCCCTGAACCACATTAATTCCATCCATTAAACGCCACTTTGAACACACGCTTATGGGTATGCCATAATCACCACACTTGGCTAGCAGCTCTTCTATTTGTCCATTCCATTTTTTTGGGTGCCCCAATATAGATTACTACATGGGAAGAGGTAGATGGAGTGGTTCTATTCTAACACCATTGGACTACTCAGCTAACATTTATGCTTTATGATCACTTATATCTGTATCTACCTAGAATTGTAGTTCTCTCAGGAATAATAATTAAGCTGTGTAGTATTTGTGTGCAATATTTGTGTCCACTGATAAACACAGGCTTCCCCCTTAGAACACGCTTATCATAGGGGGTTTTGCCATAATCCCCACACTTGGCAGGCGACTTGGTAATGTAATGTAACGCAGACGATATGTACCTAGCTGATGCCACAATGAATTCTTCTGAATGAATTGGAACAATTACCAAATATAATAGTAAAAATAGAACTGAACATAAAAGTCAAAACATTGAGTCACTATATTGTTCAGCCCGGAATGCACGGCCAGTATTGTACGACCTGTATTGCACAACCCAGCAATTCGACGCCATGTACACGGATACCCGGCAAGCGTATTACCTAACTCGCAACAGGCGTAAATTGCGCGATGATTGCTGTCATACATCATTTATAGTGGTGTCGAGCATGTAAGCTTCGCTACTGCTGTTGCTTTGCTACTGCTGCTGCATTGCTGTTGCAAATTTTACGTAATTTCCCCGCGGGTCGTGCAATATTGCTTGTATATACCAACATTGCACAGCCAATATTGTACGACCCGTGTTGCACAGCCTGTTATTTGGAAGCCATGTACACTAATTTCGGGCTGTACATTCCTAACCGTACAATATTGGCTGTGCAAAATCGGACCAGCGGGGTAATAACGTAAAATTTGCAACAGCAATTCAACAGCAGCAGCAAAGCAACAGCAGTAGCGAAGCATACATGCTCGACACCACTAATAATGTATGACAGCAATCATCGCGCAACTTACGCCTGTTGCAAACCTGTTGCGAGTTAGGTAATACGCCCGCAGGGCCGCGGGGTGGCAATGCACGGCCAGGAATGTACAGCCCGGAACCCATGTACATGGTAAATTGTAATGTTAAAGCCTCGTTTGCTTTAAGGAAGTAGATTTCATTAAAATATTTTTATGTAGAACAAAACAAAGACAAAGAGTATACAATATCACAGAGTACTGAGAGTACTTTGTACCACAGACTGAAGATGCGCGATTATGAATGACAGTACTCAATTCATTCGATTATGGCGGTCATTCGAACGGTTCGATTAAATAATCGATTATGTCGAAATTGTATTTCAGTCTTTATGAGGAGTTTTATTTTAAAAAAAGAAATGGTGTTTTATGTATGACCCAATAGATGGCGCCAGTTGTGGTTTTACCAAAATCTGTCACTGTCACTGTTTCAAGCATAGACCACAGGTTATAGGGGTTATAGGGGGGGGGGGGGGGGGGGTTAGGGTGGTTATGTCACGATACTGACTGACAACTCTAAACTGTTTCGTTTGTTTTATTTTCGTTGCGCGATAGCTCGGCTTTATTTTGGATCATAATATTAACGTTTATCTGTCTCGCAGTTCTGCTGTACTTAAATTTATTTAAGAAGAATGCACCACAGACTACTTAGGAGATTACAGACAATGTACGACATTTCTTTGTAGATAGTCTAAGCATTTTCTTATGTTTAGACTACACTGTGGTTTGAAAGGTTTAAACGATGTACTTACAGCGCCATCTAGAAAAGAAAGAGGGGGTGGACTAAGGAAGAGAGGAAGAGGGGGGCAAGTGCGAGGGGTTGGACTAAGGGAGGGATGAGGGGGTGGGAGTCAAAGAGGTGCAAATTAAGTGCAGGGGAGGGGGGGCAAGTCCGGGAGGCTGGACTAAGGGGGGAGCAAGTTTGGGGGGATGCTGGGAGGTGTGGACTAAGGCAGGGATGAGGGGGGCAAGTGCGGGGGGATGCTGGGAGGTGCGGACTAAGTGCGGGGGGGGGTGGACTAAGGAAGGGAGGAGGGGGGGCAAGTGCGGTGGGTCCGACTAAGGGAGGGATGAGGGGGGGGGGGGGGAGTCAGGGAGGTGCAAATTAAGTGCAGGGGAGGGGGGCCAAGTCCGGGAGGCTGGACTAAGGGGGGGAGCAAGTTTGGGGGGATGCTGGGAGGTGTGGACTAAGGAAGGGATGAGGGGGGCAAGTGCGGGGGGAGACCGGGAGGTGCGGACTAAATGCAGGGGGTGGAGGGCAAGTGCGGGCGGTCGGCCTAAGGGAAGTATGAGGGGGCAAGTGCGGACTAAGTGCTGGGAGAGGGGGGGCAAGTGCGGGGGGATGCTGGGAGGTGCGGACTAAGTGCGGGGGGAGGGGGACAAGTGCAGGGGGTCGGACTAAGGGAAGGATGAGGGAGGGCAAGTGCGGGGGGATGCTGGGAGGTGAGGACTCAGTGCGGGGGAGGGGGGGCAAGTGGGGGGGGGGGGGGGCGGACTAAGTGGACTAAAAACTAAATATTTTTGTGATATAAACGTTTTTTTTTGGGCAAACAAATTAATTAATCAAAATGGCCGCCATACAAAATTCAAACGCGCACACATTTGAAACTAACAAAGGTGGGCATGGCGTGTTTGGAATCATAGTAAAGAGAACATTGATGACTTTCTCGCTGTGTTAAAATATTTCCAAGATGGCTGATTCAAAATGGCGCCCGATTTGGAATTTGCTTAGATCCGTCTGATATTTTACATTTGGGGGTTTTAAAGGACGACGATTACAAATAATGACATTTTACTTCACTGACAGCATTTTTCAAGATGGCCGCCATGCAAAGTCAGATGAATGATCATTTTCTTTGAAAAATACCGCTGTTTTGTACTAATTCTTGCAAAATTACAAGTTTAAACTAATTTAAACTAAAGTATAACTCTTTTATAAATAAAACAGCCCCAAAAACGTACTCGCGGGCCGCTCGCGGCCCGCGCACGGGGCAAAATACTAGTCTATAATATATAAAGCTAAAAAACGGTCATAGATGACTGATTGATTGACTGATTGACATGAATGTTCTGGCCGATCGAGCCATCGGACGACTTGGCAATGTACTAGAGATGTGTGCGGATAGGTTCCGTGACCCCAAGTAAAATCGAACATCATCAGAAAATCGTCTCCAAGGTGGAACACCAGATCAGATCTCGGAAACGGTAAGGCCGATCGAAAAAGTTTATGATCAAAAGTTGTAGTAAACCTTGGGACGATTCCATGTAAACAATAAAAAAGGTACCTTTCATACAAAAAAAACATATTTTTCATACAAAAACCGAAAACCGGAAACAAGTACCAACTTCTTAATACCTACGAACTCCAAATTATGACTCACAGCAAAAAAAAAATACAATTACGAAAGCTTGATGCAGTTTATGATTATTTTATCGACTATTTCTCGTTTATTACTTTGAAGTTTTAAATAATTCATTTAAACCTTTATGCAAAGCTGATTTGACGTCGTACGTAATGCAAATGACAATCGCGTTCAGTGTTGCCGTTTTAAACAATTCATACCGTATTCATACCGTATTATATTATTGTAGGTTTTCGTAAGTTAGTATTATACTGTTCGAAAAAGTACCTCAATATCAAAATTTAAACAAATATTTTGAAACAATATACGATTATCCTAGGTTTCGACTATTATTACATATTTTGTGGTTAAGTAGAAAGGAGACGGTTATAAGTAGGTGTTAATTAAAGTGTTAAGTAATTTTTTTTTAAACCTCCAATTTAGATTTGCAACATTAGAGCACTATATGTTACTGCGTCAATAGAAATGTAAAACAAATTAGAAAACCACAGACGATACTTGACATTGACAAACATAAATCACAATCACTGCATTGTACAGCCAGGAATGCATAACCAAATAATGCACTTACGCAGTATTACAAAGCTATGTACACGGATTCCTGCTGTACATTGTGGGTCGTGCATTACTGCCTGTAGCAGTGATATTGTACAGTCCGATATTTGGAAGCCATGCACACCAATTATGGGCCGTACATTCGTGCTGGTCATACAATACAGGCTCTGCAATACTTTGGTTGTGCATTCCTGGCTCCCAGACCGCTACATATAATATAAAACATTCAATTTGCCAACTCCAGAGATGCAAGCATTAAATATTTTTCGTTTTGTTTGAAGCCAAATATAAATATTTTAGAGGTGCGAGAATTGCGATTTAAACACATAGACTTAATCACGCTAAAAACATTATTTATTTACTTCGACGTTTCAACCAAGTTGCATTGGCCATGGTCACGAGTACTGTATTGTAAAAAAAAAAACATTATAGCTTTAATGTTTCATTTTACATTCACTGTACGCTGATTAATGGCACTCAACCTAGCAATACTTTTGTAGGTCGAGCAAGCAAGATGGAGACCTGTCATGTCGATCTTTTCTGTATTTACTATTATTTTATCTTGATAATTAGGTAACTTTAGGTAGACTGTGTGTAAACGCTGTGTTTGATCAAATGCATACGAGTTTATGACTCCAAGTTTAGCTCCGGAAGTTTAAGCGATTATTGTTTCTTATGAATTGTGATGTTAATTTGATAAAACAGTTGGCCGTGTGGTCCCGGTCATGTGTAATAGGACCAGGAAGCAAGTACCGTCCTTTCCCGTAGGTGCCGTAAGAGAAATCAACAGCAGCAATCAACAAAAGCAACAAGTAAGTCTTCATACTGCACAAGATAAACAAAGTAAAAAAGCATGATGAGCAAGAGCAAACATGTAATTTAGTAGTAGTAGGTACCTATATAGGTACATACATAGTAGGTAAATAAAATACCGATACCAATTAGGATTGGCAAGTTGAAATGGCAAGGGGCAGGCCACATCGCTCGTAGAACTGACAACCAATGGGGTAGAAAGGTTCTTGAGTGGCGACCACAAACCGAAAGACGCAGCGTAGGCCGGCCCCCACTAGGTGGACGGACGATGGATGCAGAAGACGAGCAGCCACTCAAAGTGGCGCTCTCTGGGGGAGGCCTTTATTCAGCAGTGGAGGTGTTCAGGCTGTTTATGATTTAGTAGAATAGACTTAAGTTTGGTACTTCAAGAGTATGTAAATAACAATGCACATAACACAGAACAAATAATGGTAATTTGTAATGATCATTTCAAACATTTTTTTATCGCCTAAGCCCATTAGAGAAACAGTATGAATGAAAGCTTACAAAACACAAACCTCCCATTTTAAGTGGAAAATGCTAAACATATTATTATTTAATTTTTTACAGTTTTATTTTTCGAAGAGTTATACTTACCTGAAAATTAATTTAAAGCAGAAATACACCTGCGATTAAAGTTCAAGGTTCAGTAATCACAATAAGTACTTAGTTGATACCTTTATAACACACAAGTATAGCCATGGCAAAAAGGAAATTATAAAGTAGCAGAAGCAGACAATGATTTAGTATGGATTTCAGCAACAGCTAACAGAAACAAGTAGAACCAGAACCATACCAGATATTTGACTTTGCATGGCCGTTAAAATGGACAATGTTTACAAGTAAGTATCGCAAACTTTTTTCCTCCCAATAATGCCATACCTAATGTCTACATTCACAATGTAGGTATGCTTTAGAAAATAAGGAGGAATGGAACAAACTGTTACCATGATTAGTTTTCCTGAGGTGTGAAGGGTGGATTTGACCAAATTTGAATTTATGCACGAGTAACTATACCAGAATAAATCATTTCACGATCTTGAACTTGACTTTGTCGTATATTAGTTACAAAACAGTATAGAATCATAACCATACCTAATATGGCGCGCTGCTGCCGTTATAATGTTCTCGGAATAATCTGTTAATCCACCAAAAACGGCAGTACCTATTGCAATTATTCTCGAACAGGCTTGCTATTTTTAGATTTGTAGATGGTAAAATGGGAAATTGATTTACTCTCGGCTAACTGGAGATTTATCCTTTTACTCTCATTTGGTTGAATCCACCCTTAGTGAAGCAAGTTAACTAATTTATTAATCTTGTATTTGTATTTGGTAGGTACCTATCTAGACTAGATGTTAAAAAATAATGAGTTAGCTAAAGGAATTGTGTGAATTGAATGGCTATAGTGAAACCAATAAAAGTAGGTAGGTACATTACGTAATGTACCTACCTACCTATCTGATGTAAAAGTAGCATAATACTATAATGTGAGTTGAGATGAAAACAACTTGAAACAGTAAAGTAATAATTAAAAAAAAGTTAAATAAAGGGTAGGTATAAACTTAAGTATTATCTATACATGCAATAAAATAAAACTGTAACTGGGCTAAATCTGTACATTGAATATTTTTTGAAAACTTTGATTGCATTACACTTCTTAATCGATATACTTAGAAATAAAAACATTTTCTTTTGAATTTTGTGTCTGTCTGTCTGTATGCCTGTCTGTCTGTCCCTTTGAACACGCATCATGCTGAAACTACTACACGGATTTCGCTGAAACTTGGTGTGGTATAATAGCAGGTTTTTCAGAATAACATTTAGTGTACTATGTTTTCAAAAACAGCCAAGTGCGGGTTGCATGCCGCAAGCGGCTCGTGACTGTGTAGCGAAGGTGATCTGTGATGGGAGGTGGGCTTTTTTATTTTTCGAGGTTGCTCTGTTTGCTGGGCCGCAAGCGGCCTCCTTCTGCGAGGCGGAGACGCAGAAGGAGGCTGTGGAGTGGGCTAGGGAGGATGATTATAACTCTGACCCCCTCCGGCGCAGACGGGCCGGGGGACGGAGGAGGCGTTTCGCGCGCCTTCTCCTTCCTCCGTAGTGGGGTTGCCGGCGGAGATTCAGGGGAATCTTCGCCGTGCCTACACGGTGCCACACGTCTGGTGGGTAACCGAGGTGTAAGGTTACCTACTCATTGGCGCAGAAGCCCGAAAGGGCCTACCGCCGGGGCGAGATAGTGAATGCTAGCGCGACCCTATCTCGCCCCATCCCGGTGACGGATGGATCACGGGGAGGTTTAGTGGGTTCAAATCCCACATACCTCCTGCCATCACCCCCGTGGTGGCAGGGGAGTGGGAAGGCATTTCCCCATTAAAAAAATACAATTCTTAACTATGTCGCAGAATACACAGCTTATTGGCCTTCAAGAGTAGGTAAATAACAATTAGTGTGAGAATGTTTTGCAACATTTTTAAACGCCCTCAGTCAATTGTGCGGGCAAACCTTCAATTTAAGTGGAAAAATATAAAAATGTATTATTTTATGTTTTACAGTTCCTTCAAAGAAATACCTGCCTGACAAAGCGTTGAAAACAGAAACTCATCAAAGAAAAGAAGAAATGTCATGTCTACACTCACAATGTATGCTGCAGAAAATAAAGAATGGAAGAATGGGACAAATCATTACCAAGATTCGTTTGTCTAAGATTTTAAGTGAAGCAACCTACCCAGACTAGACTAGATGATTAAAAAAATGGGTTAGCTAAAAGATATTGTGTATTATGTATAAATTATAACGTTACAGTAAAATCATACCTATGCTTAGTTTGGGGCTAGATGGCGATGTGTGAAATGTCCATCCTTTTTTTTTATGTACCTACCTTTCCTACCTCTTTAATGTAAAAGTACCATTATACTATAACCTAATGCGGTTGAAATGAAAACAACTTAAAATCATAAAATAATAATTGGATGATATAAGTTAATATATGTAGGCACAAACCCGGTAGCTCCGTCGGTAGTAACTCCGCCTTCTACACTTTAATGTTCTGTGTTCGATTTTCACCCAAAACACAAACATTGAGTGTGATGATCTGATAATAGATGTTTAATCTGTCTGGGTTATTGTACTTATTCTAAGTATGTATTGTATCAGTTGTTTGGTACCCCGTTGTACAAGCTTTGCTTAATTTCAGGCTAATCAGCACTGTGTGAATATGTGTGGACATTCCACACAGCGCCATCTATCCTCGGAACTAAACTAGGCTGACTCTTATAAGATCTAGGTGGTGGTACATATTAGTAGAAGACCGACGACTTGGTCAGAACCGCAGGGGGCCAATGGATGCAGGAGGCAAGCAGCCGCTCAAAGTAGCGCTCTATGGGAGAGACCTATGTTCAGCAGTAGACGTCTTCAGGCTGTTGATGATGATGATGTCTGTTTGTCTGTCTTTCTATCTGTCCCTTTGAACACGCATCACGCTGAAACTACTGCATGGATTTTGCTGAAATTTGGTATGGTATAATAGCAGATTTCTCAGAACAACATTTAGTGTACAATGTTTTAAAAAACAGCCAAGTACGGGTTGCACTCCGCAAGCGGCTCGCGACTGTGCACCGACGGTGACCTGTGGTAGAAGTTAGCGATTTTATTTTTTGAGGTTGCTCTGTTGTTTGCTGGGCCACAAGCGGCCTACGACTATATGATGAAGGTGGCCTGTGGTAGACGTTGACGTTTTTTTTCGAGGTTGTCCTGCTCGCTGCGCTGCAAGTGGCCTGCGACTATGTGGCAATAGTGAACTGTGGTCAACTTTGGCGTTTTTTTTTCGAGGTAGCTCTGATCGCAGGGTTGCGGCACGGGGACAATGAGTTTTGTTGAATACAATTCTTAACTATGTCGCCGAATACACAGCTTATTGGCCTTCAAGAGTAGGTAACAATTAGATTGGAAAATTTATTACCAAGTAGTTTCTCTAAGTTTTTATGTGAAGCAAGGTGGGTTCATCGATATAAGTAGGTACTTATTTATTTATTTGTTTACTATGTACTTACTTACATAACTAATGTAAAAGTAGCATAATACTATAATGTGAGTTGAAATGAAAACCACTTCAAACATAAGAATTTATTAAAGTAAGTTAAAGAAAGTGCAGGTACAAACTTAAGTATTATACATATATTGAACATAATATATGTTGTCATAAAATTAAAAAATTGAAGTGGTTACTAATGTAAGCAGTACTTGCGGTATTACTACTAAAATACTAGCCCGGTAGCTCAGTTGGTAGTGACTCCGCATTATGTAATGTTCTGTGTTCGACTCCCACCCAATAGGCAAACATTGTAATAGATGTTTGTTCTATCTGGGTGTTATATTGCATTCTAAGTATGTACACAACAAAAAGTGTAAGTATTGTATCAGCTATTTGGTGTCCCATAGTACAAGCTTTGCTTAGTTAAAAGCTAAATGGCACTGTGTGAATATGTGTGGATATTCCACACAGTCTCATCTACACTCAAGGCTGACACTACATACATACGAGGTAACTAGATGATAATAAAATATTTATGATTTTCATAGCAGTATCGCCTGCTCAGCGGAATCTACCGATAAATTCGTAAAGGAAAAATCTGAATCACAAACGGGACTTGAACCCGCATCCGTCCGTCCGTTTTATTTTTCCATTACAAATGAATCTGTAGATGATAATAGATAAGATCTCTTGAACTTGCCTACTGTGCGAAGCAGGCCTTAAAATACTGCTTTTTGACAAAGCACTTTAGGTGCTATGTTTGGAAGTAAATCATTAATAACTAAGTTTGACTTGTTATGGAACATTATAATCGTAAGATCTATACTGCTGCATTAGCAGGTACCTACATAGTTTTACAATTTTCCCTACCTGCCTTTAAAAGGAGCTGTATAATTTGGTTTGGAGTCTGATCTGTTAGTTAATTTATTTGTAAGTTTTTAGAATAATGTCTAATCGTAATCATTCATAACCCACACAAATTGTAGCTGAGCAGTAAGAGTACGTAGGTGCCTGGTAGGTTTCCCGTCTATGATTAATCAAGGGCTTGAAAAAAAACACTCATATTTTTTATTATTTTTAACAAGTATATTATTATATTTGTAACTACAAAAAAAAACAGCTTTCACACCATTTCGATGCTTCTAAGACAGACAGTCAGTGAGTCAGTCTCTGCGTCGGCAGCTGTGGTGGTGCACTTGGCAGCGCAGGGTCCCTGGCGCGACCGACGGCATATCCCGTGTCGCGACATGTGGCGACGGGGGTAAATTCGTTTTCCGCCCTAACCCCTGTCCAAGGGAAGAGGAAAGTGAGTGAGAAAAGATAGGGGAAATGGGTGAATGGATGGGACGGCTATGGAAGGGAGGCAGGCGGAGCCTGCCTCCGTTTTCCGTCGTCCCATCCATTCACCTATTTCCCCTATCTATTTTCCTCTCCCTTCCTTCAACAAAATGAGTATAGTGGCTTTATGCTACTATTATTACATGTAAGTGCGTTTACTGCAAAGGAGTGAAACGCATTGGCTTCCTTTGTAATCCTTGATTACTATAACCTATCTTCAAGTCTTAGAGTCATAGAGTATTATTCCTTCTATGATAGCTCTATGTGCTCCAATCTCGCTAATATCGTCACTCTTTCCATCAGGTGTGAAACAGGTAGATAGATAGATTCATGAGCAAAGGTATTGTACAAAAGTATTCTGTGGTATTGTATGAGAACAATACAAGTGTCTGAAGTGGGGTGTTTTTTTTACTACGTTTGACTTATGTGACGTCATTCTAATCTTTTTTTTTCTAATGTAACCTAACTTCAAAACGAAGATATCTTTGACTAAGATCTGATTATTTTCGGAAACGTTGATATAAAATAGTCACTTTTTTGGACAAACAAATCAAAATGGCCGGCATGCATGCAAAATTTATACGTGCACAAGTTAGAGACTTAGAGACAGCCATGGCGTGTTCAGACTCATGGCAAAGAGAGCAACGATGACATTTTTATGGTGGTAAAATAATTCCAAGATGGCAGATTCAAATTGGCGCCAAATCAAAATTGGCTCAGATCCGGCTGAATTTTTAAATTTGGGGTTTTTTGGGGATGCTGATTATAATTTTTGACATTTAAATTAACTGACAGCATTTTTCAAGATGGCCGTCACGCAAAATTCAAACGTGCACACTTCCGAAACTAACAAAGGTAGGCATGGCGTGTTTGGAATCATAGAAAAAAGAACATCGATGACTTTTTCACGGTGTTTAAATAATTCCAAGATGATGGATTCAAAATGGCGCCCGATTTGAAATTAGCTCTGATCCGTCTGGTATTTTATATTTGGGGGTTTCAAAAGACGGCAATTACAAATTTTGACATTTTACTCCACTGACAGCATTTTTCAAGATGGCCGCCATGCCAAATTTTAACTTGCACACTTTCAAAACTAACCGATGTAGGCATGGCGTGTTTAGACTCATGACAAAGAGAACAGCGATGACTTTCTCACTGTTTTATAACAATTGCAAGACAGCGGATTCAAAATGGCGCCCGATTTGAAATAACCTCTGATCCTGCTGAAATTTTATATTTAGGGGTTTTAAGGGACAACGTTTACAAATTTTGACATTTTACTTGACTGACAGCATTTCTCAAGATGACCGCCATACAAAGTCAAACGAATAATCATTTTCTTTGAGAAATACCACTGTTTTGTACTAATTCTTGCAAAATTTAAAGTTTAGCGTAAAGTATAACTCTTTTATAAATAAAACAGCCCCAAAAACGTACTCGCGGGCCGCTCGCGGCCCGCGCACGGGGCAAAATACTAGTCTATAATATATAAAGCTAAAAAACGGTCATAGATGACTGATTGATTGACTGATTGACATGAATGTTCTGGCCGATCGAGCCATCGGACGACTTGGCAATGTACTAGAGATGTGTGCGGATAGGTTCCGTGACCCCAAGTAAAATCGAACATCATCAGAAAATCGTCTCCAAGGTGGAACACCAGATCAGATCTCGGAAACGGTAAGGCCGATCGAAAAAGTTTATGATCAAAAGTTGTAGTAAACCTTGGGACGATTCCATGTAAACAATAAAAAAGGTACCTTTCATACAAAAAAAACATATTTTTCATACAAAAACCGAAAACCGGAAACAAGTACCAACTTCTTAATACCTACGAACTCCAAATTATGACTCACAGCAAAAAAAAAATACAATTACGAAAGCTTGATGCAGTTTATGATTATTTTATCGACTATTTCTCGTTTATTACTTTGAAGTTTTAAATAATTCATTTAAACCTTTATGCAAAGCTGATTTGACGTCGTACGTAATGCAAATGACAATCGCGTTCAGTGTTGCCGTTTTAAACAATTCATACCGTATTCATACCGTATTATATTATTGTAGGTTTTCGTAAGTTTTAGTATTATACTGTTCGAAAAAGTACCTCAATATTAAAATTTAAACAAATATTTTAAAACAATATACGATTATCCTAGGTTTCGACTATTATTACATATTTTGTGGTTAAGTAGAAAGGAGACCGTTATAAGTAGGTGTTAATTAAAGTGTTAAGTAATAGTGGTTTTAGATTTTTTTTAAACCTCCAATTTAGATTTGCAACATTAGAGCACTATATGTTACTGCGTCAATAGAAATGTAAAACAAATTAGAAAACCACAGACGATACTTGACATTGACAAACATAAATCACAATCACTGCATTGTACAGCCAGGAATGCATAACCAAATAATGCACTTACGCAGTATTACAAAGCTATGTACACGGATTCCTGCTGTACATTGTGGGTCGTGCATTACTGCCTGTAGCAGTGATATTGTACAGTCCGATATTTGGAAGCCATGCACACCAATTATGGGCCGTACATTCGTGCTGGTCATACAATACAGGCTCTGCAATACTTTGGTTGTGCATTCCTGGCTCCCAGACCGCTACATATAATATAAAACATTCAATTTGCCAACTCCAGAGATGCAAGCATTAAATATTTTTCGTTTTGTTTGAAGCCAAATATAAATATTTTAGAGGTGCGAGAATTGCGATTTAAACACATAGACTTAATCACGCTAAAAACATTATTTATTTACTTCGACGTTTCAACCAAGTTGCATTGGCCATGGTCACGAGTACTGTATTGTAAAAAAAAAAACATTATAGCTTTAATGTTTCATTTTACATTCACTGTACGCTGATTAATGGCACTCAACCTAGCAATACTTTTGTAGGTCGAGCAAGCAAGATGGAGACCTGTCATGTCGATCTTTTCTGTATTTACTATTATTTTATCTTGATAATTAGGTAACTTTAGGTAGACTGTGTGTAAACGCTGTGTTTGATCAAATGCATACGAGTTTATGACTCCAAGTTTAGCTCCGGAAGTTTAAGCGATTATTGTTTCTTATGAATTGTGATGTTAATTTGATAAAACAGTTGGCCGTGTGGTCCCGGTCATGTGTAATAGGACCAGGAAGCAAGTACCGTCCTTTCCCGTAGGTGCCGTAAGAGAAATCAACAGCAGCAATCAACAAAAGCAACAAGTAAGTCTTCATACTGCACAAGATAAACAAAGTAAAAAAGCATGATGAGCAAGAGCAAACATGTAATTTAGTAGTAGTAGGTACCTATATAGGTACATACATAGTAGGTAAATAAAATACCGATACCAATTAGGATTGGCAAGTTGAAATGGCAAGGGGCAGGCCACATCGCTCGTAGAACTGACAACCAATGGGGTAGAAAGGTTCTTGAGTGGCGACCACAAACCGAAAGACGCAGCGTAGGCCGGCCCCCACTAGGTGGACGGACGATGGATGCAGAAGACGAGCAGCCACTCAAAGTGGCGCTCTCTGGGGGAGGCCTTTATTCAGCAGTGGAGGTGTTCAGGCTGTTTATGATTTAGTAGAATAGACTTAAGTTTGGTACTTCAAGAGTATGTAAATAACAATGCACATAACACAGAACAAATAATGGTAATTTGTAATGATCATTTCAAACATTTTTTTATCGCCTAAGCCCATTAGAGAAACAGTATGAATGAAAGCTTACAAAACACAAACCTCCCATTTTAAGTGGAAAATGCTAAACATATTATTATTTAATTTTTTACAGTTTTATTTTTCGAAGAGTTATACTTACCTGAAAATTAATTTAAAGCAGAAATACACCTGCGATTAAAGTTCAAGGTTCAGTAATCACAATAAGTACTTAGTTGATACCTTTATAACACACAAGTATAGCCATGGCAAAAAGGAAATTATAAAGTAGCAGAAGCAGACAATGATTTAGTATGGATTTCAGCAACAGCTAACAGAAACAAGTAGAACCAGAACCATACCAGATATTTGACTTTGCATGGCCGTTAAAATGGACAATGTTTACAAGTAAGTATCGCAAACTTTTTTCCTCCCAATAATGCCATACCTAATGTCTACATTCACAATGTAGGTATGCTTTAGAAAATAAGGAGGAATGGAACAAACTGTTACCATGATTAGTTTTCCTGAGGTGTGAAGGGTGGATTTGACCAAATTTGAATTTATGCACGAGTAACTATACCAGAATAAATCATTTCACGATCTTGAACTTGACTTTGTCGTATATTAGTTACAAAACAGTATAGAATCATAACCATACCTAATATGGCGCGCTGCTGCCGTTATAATGTTCTCGGAATAATCTGTTAATCCACCAAAAACGGCAGTACCTATTGCAATTATTCTCGAACAGGCTTGCTATTTTTAGATTTGTAGATGGTAAAATGGGAAATTGATTTACTCTCGGCTAACTGGAGATTTATCCTTTTACTCTCATTTGGTTGAATCCACCCTTAGTGAAGCAAGTTAACTAATTTATTAATCTTGTATTTGTATTTGGTAGGTACCTATCTAGACTAGATGTTAAAAAATAATGAGTTAGCTAAAGGAATTGTGTGAATTGAATGGCTATAGTGAAACCAATAAAAGTAGGTAGGTACATTACGTAATGTACCTACCTACCTATCTGATGTAAAAGTAGCATAATACTATAATGTGAGTTGAGATGAAAACAACTTGAAACAGTAAAGTAATAATTAAAAAAAAGTTAAATAAAGGGTAGGTATAAACTTAAGTATTATCTATACATGCAATAAAATAAAACTGTAACTGGGCTAAATCTGTACATTGAATATTTTTTGAAAACTTTGATTGCATTACACTTCTTAATCGATATACTTAGAAATAAAAACATTTTCTTTTGAATTTTGTGTCTGTCTGTCTGTATGCCTGTCTGTCTGTCCCTTTGAACACGCATCATGCTGAAACTACTACACGGATTTCGCTGAAACTTGGTGTGGTATAATAGCAGGTTTTTCAGAATAACATTTAGTGTACTATGTTTTCAAAAACAGCCAAGTGCGGGTTGCATGCCGCAAGCGGCTCGTGACTGTGTAGCGAAGGTGATCTGTGATGGGAGGTGGGCTTTTTTATTTTTCGAGGTTGCTCTGTTTGCTGGGCCGCAAGCGGCCTCCTTCTGCGAGGCGGAGACGCAGAAGGAGGCTGTGGAGTGGGCTAGGGAGGATGATTATAACTCTGACCCCCTCCGGCGCAGACGGGCCGGGGGACGGAGGAGGCGTTTCGCGCGCCTTCTCCTTCCTCCGTAGTGGGGTTGCCGGCGGAGATTCAGGGGAATCTTCGCCGTGCCTACACGGTGCCACACGTCTGGTGGGTAACCGAGGTGTAAGGTTACCTACTCATTGGCGCAGAAGCCCGAAAGGGCCTACCGCCGGGGCGAGATAGTGAATGCTAGCGCGACCCTATCTCGCCCCATCCCGGTGACGGATGGATCACGGGGAGGTTTAGTGGGTTCAAATCCCACATACCTCCTGCCATCACCCCCGTGGTGGCAGGGGAGTGGGAAGGCATTTCCCCATTAAAAAAATACAATTCTTAACTATGTCGCAGAATACACAGCTTATTGGCCTTCAAGAGTAGGTAAATAACAATTAGTGTGAGAATGTTTTGCAACATTTTTAAACGCCCTCAGTCAATTGTGCGGGCAAACCTTCAATTTAAGTGGAAAAATATAAAAATGTATTATTTTATGTTTTACAGTTCCTTCAAAGAAATACCTGCCTGACAAAGCGTTGAAAACAGAAACTCATCAAAGAAAAGAAGAAATGTCATGTCTACACTCACAATGTATGCTGCAGAAAATAAAGAATGGAAGAATGGGACAAATCATTACCAAGATTCGTTTGTCTAAGATTTTAAGTGAAGCAACCTACCCAGACTAGACTAGATGATTAAAAAAATGGGTTAGCTAAAAGATATTGTGTATTATGTATAAATTATAACGTTACAGTAAAATCATACCTATGCTTAGTTTGGGGCTAGATGGCGATGTGTGAAATGTCCATCCTTTTTTTTTATGTACCTACCTTTCCTACCTCTTTAATGTAAAAGTACCATTATACTATAACCTAATGCGGTTGAAATGAAAACAACTTAAAATCATAAAATAATAATTGGATGATATAAGTTAATATATGTAGGCACAAACCCGGTAGCTCCGTCGGTAGTAACTCCGCCTTCTACACTTTAATGTTCTGTGTTCGATTTTCACCCAAAACACAAACATTGAGTGTGATGATCTGATAATAGATGTTTAATCTGTCTGGGTTATTGTACTTATTCTAAGTATGTATTGTATCAGTTGTTTGGTACCCCGTTGTACAAGCTTTGCTTAATTTCAGGCTAATCAGCACTGTGTGAATATGTGTGGACATTCCACACAGCGCCATCTATCCTCGGAACTAAACTAGGCTGACTCTTATAAGATCTAGGTGGTGGTACATATTAGTAGAAGACCGACGACTTGGTCAGAACCGCAGGGGGCCAATGGATGCAGGAGGCAAGCAGCCGCTCAAAGTAGCGCTCTATGGGAGAGACCTATGTTCAGCAGTAGACGTCTTCAGGCTGTTGATGATGATGATGTCTGTTTGTCTGTCTTTCTATCTGTCCCTTTGAACACGCATCACGCTGAAACTACTGCATGGATTTTGCTGAAATTTGGTATGGTATAATAGCAGATTTCTCAGAACAACATTTAGTGTACAATGTTTTAAAAAACAGCCAAGTACGGGTTGCACTCCGCAAGCGGCTCGCGACTGTGCACCGACGGTGACCTGTGGTAGAAGTTAGCGATTTTATTTTTTGAGGTTGCTCTGTTGTTTGCTGGGCCACAAGCGGCCTACGACTATATGATGAAGGTGGCCTGTGGTAGACGTTGACGTTTTTTTTCGAGGTTGTCCTGCTCGCTGCGCTGCAAGTGGCCTGCGACTATGTGGCAATAGTGAACTGTGGTCAACTTTGGCGTTTTTTTTTCGAGGTAGCTCTGATCGCAGGGTTGCGGCACGGGGACAATGAGTTTTGTTGAATACAATTCTTAACTATGTCGCCGAATACACAGCTTATTGGCCTTCAAGAGTAGGTAACAATTAGATTGGAAAATTTATTACCAAGTAGTTTCTCTAAGTTTTTATGTGAAGCAAGGTGGGTTCATCGATATAAGTAGGTACTTATTTATTTATTTGTTTACTATGTACTTACTTACATAACTAATGTAAAAGTAGCATAATACTATAATGTGAGTTGAAATGAAAACCACTTCAAACATAAGAATTTATTAAAGTAAGTTAAAGAAAGTGCAGGTACAAACTTAAGTATTATACATATATTGAACATAATATATGTTGTCATAAAATTAAAAAATTGAAGTGGTTACTAATGTAAGCAGTACTTGCGGTATTACTACTAAAATACTAGCCCGGTAGCTCAGTTGGTAGTGACTCCGCATTATGTAATGTTCTGTGTTCGACTCCCACCCAATAGGCAAACATTGTAATAGATGTTTGTTCTATCTGGGTGTTATATTGCATTCTAAGTATGTACACAACAAAAAGTGTAAGTATTGTATCAGCTATTTGGTGTCCCATAGTACAAGCTTTGCTTAGTTAAAAGCTAAATGGCACTGTGTGAATATGTGTGGATATTCCACACAGTCTCATCTACACTCAAGGCTGACACTACATACATACGAGGTAACTAGATGATAATAAAATATTTATGATTTTCATAGCAGTATCGCCTGCTCAGCGGAATCTACCGATAAATTCGTAAAGGAAAAATCTGAATCACAAACGGGACTTGAACCCGCATCCGTCCGTCCGTTTTATTTTTCCATTACAAATGAATCTGTAGATGATAATAGATAAGATCTCTTGAACTTGCCTACTGTGCGAAGCAGGCCTTAAAATACTGCTTTTTGACAAAGCACTTTAGGTGCTATGTTTGGAAGTAAATCATTAATAACTAAGTTTGACTTGTTATGGAACATTATAATCGTAAGATCTATACTGCTGCATTAGCAGGTACCTACATAGTTTTACAATTTTCCCTACCTGCCTTTAAAAGGAGCTGTATAATTTGGTTTGGAGTCTGATCTGTTAGTTAATTTATTTGTAAGTTTTTAGAATAATGTCTAATCGTAATCATTCATAACCCACACAAATTGTAGCTGAGCAGTAAGAGTACGTAGGTGCCTGGTAGGTTTCCCGTCTATGATTAATCAAGGGCTTGAAAAAAAACACTCATATTTTTTATTATTTTTAACAAGTATATTATTATATTTGTAACTACAAAAAAAAACAGCTTTCACACCATTTCGATGCTTCTAAGACAGACAGTCAGTGAGTCAGTCTCTGCGTCGGCAGCTGTGGTGGTGCACTTGGCAGCGCAGGGTCCCTGGCGCGACCGACGGCATATCCCGTGTCGCGACATGTGGCGACGGGGGTAAATTCGTTTTCCGCCCTAACCCCTGTCCAAGGGAAGAGGAAAGTGAGTGAGAAAAGATAGGGGAAATGGGTGAATGGATGGGACGGCTATGGAAGGGAGGCAGGCGGAGCCTGCCTCCGTTCCATCGTCCCATCCATTCACCTATTTCCCCTATCTATTTTCCTCTCCCTTCCTTCAACAAAATGAGTATAGTGGCTTTATGCTACTATTATTACATGTAAGTGCGTTTACTGCAAAGGAGTGAAACGCATTGGCTTCCTTTGTAATCCTTGATTACTATAACCTATCTTCAAGTCTTAGAGTCATAGAGTATTATTCCTTCTATGATAGCTCTATGTGCTCCAATCTCGCTAATATCGTCACTCTTTCCATCAGGTGTGAAACAGGTAGATAGATAGATTCATGAGCAAAGGTATTGTACAAAAGTATTCTGTGGTATTGTATGAGAACAATACAAGTGTCTGAAGTGGGGTGTTTTTTTTACTACGTTTGACTTATGTGACGTCATTCTAATCTTTTTTTTTCTAATGTAACCTAACTTCAAAACGAAGATATCTTTGACTAAGATCTGATTATTTTCGGAAACGTTGATATAAAATAGTCACTTTTTTGGACAAACAAATCAAAATGGCCGGCATGCATGCAAAATTTATACGTGCACAAGTTAGAGACTTAGAGACAGCCATGGCGTGTTCAGACTCATGGCAAAGAGAGCAACGATGACATTTTTATGGTGGTAAAATAATTCCAAGATGGCAGATTCAAATTGGCGCCAAATCAAAATTGGCTCAGATCCGGCTGAATTTTTAAATTTGGGGTTTTTTGGGGATGCTGATTATAATTTTTGACATTTAAATTAACTGACAGCATTTTTCAAGATGGCCGTCACGCAAAATTCAAACGTGCACACTTCCGAAACTAACAAAGGTAGGCATGGCGTGTTTGGAATCATAGAAAAAAGAACATCGATGACTTTTTCACGGTGTTTAAATAATTCCAAGATGATGGATTCAAAATGGCGCCCGATTTGAAATTAGCTCTGATCCGTCTGGTATTTTATATTTGGGGGTTTCAAAAGACGGCAATTACAAATTTTGACATTTTACTCCACTGACAGCATTTTTCAAGATGGCCGCCATGCCAAATTTTAACTTGCACACTTTCAAAACTAACCGATGTAGGCATGGCGTGTTTAGACTCATGACAAAGAGAACAGCGATGACTTTCTCACTGTTTTATAACAATTGCAAGACAGCGGATTCAAAATGGCGCCCGATTTGAAATAACCTCTGATCCTGCTGAAATTTTATATTTAGGGGTTTTAAGGGACAACGTTTACAAATTTTGACATTTTACTTGACTGACAGCATTTCTCAAGATGACCGCCATACAAAGTCAAACGAATAATCATTTTCTTTGAGAAATACCACTGTTTTGTACTAATTCTTGCAAAATTTAAAGTTTAGCGTAAAGTATAACTCTTTTATAAATAAAACAGCCCCAAAAACGTACTCGCGGGCCGCTCGCGGCCCGCGCACGGGGCAAAATACTAGTTTACTTATATAAAGTTAAAGACCCACCCATATAGTGACTGACTGACAGAATTGATCTCAGCCGTGGGGTATGGTGGGGAAAAACCAAGTATAGGGTTGGATAGAGATGGGTCACGTGACCACCAGAAAAATCTGACATTACCAGGAAGTCGTCTCCAAGATGGAACTGCTCAACGGCTCTCGGAAACTACAAGTCGGATGGGTGTCGTGCTTTAACTAAAGTTGTAGTAAACCCTGGGATGCTACGTGAGAAATGAAAAAAAATTAGGGTTGCCATACAAAAAAATAAAAATTCCATACAAAATGGAAACGCTCATAAATCAGAAACGGTAAGAGGTAGGTGGGGGGTGTTCGACCAAATGTCATAGGGGACGATGGGGGCTTTCGGATGGTGGTCATGAAAATCCAAGATGGCGGATTCAAGATGGCGGCCATTTTGAAAGTTGGTCCGATCCGGCTGATTTTTTGCATCGGGGGGTTTTCGGGACCGTTGTTTCCATATTTGAAAAAATATTTTTGATTCCGCCATTTTTAAAGATGGCCGCCATACAAATTTTTTTTTTCGTTTTCATCGCATTGTTTCTCAATACCTATGGGAAATTTTGAATACCTTATTTGACATTCGTATCTAAGTGTCCAAGGTGCCTTTAGAAAAATTCATGACCTGGTCTTCCGACCTTCCATCATCATGACCGTCAACGGCCTGCCTAAACTATACAAGATAGGTCATGTGCGTTTTAAGGAATGTTATAGCAAACCCTGGGACGATTCTAGAGCGAATAAAAAAAATTCAAAATGGCGGAAAAAAAAATCCGCCATACAAATTTAGACCGGAAATGACGCCGAAACCAAGAAACTTTAGTATAAAGAGTTCAAACTAATATGGTTTGGAGGCCCGAGAGGAAGATTGCAAAAAAAATTTTTTTTCAAAATGGCGGAAATTTCGGTCATGGCGAAAAAAAAAGTTTCACCGATCCGGATGAAAATCGATATCTAGGGGTCCCCAGGGATGCTGATCAACATTCTAAAATCAAATTTTGACTTTAACCAATTTTCAATATGGCTGCCATACAAAGGTACTTTTATCGAAATATACACTTTCCTTTTTTGCGCCTCAAATACCAATATTTTAGAAAAGTCATTCCTGGGGATCGAGTATAGATGCGATAAGGGTAAAAATGCAAAAACAATAAAACCGATTTTTTTCAAGATGGCGGATATAGACGTACTGACTTTAACAAAACGTTATCCGATCCGGATGAAAATCGATATCTGAGAATGCCCCTCTATACTTAGTAGGAATATGGAAAAAAATTTTTGATTCCGCCATTTTGAAAAATTGCCTACATACAATCTAACTTTTTAAGGATTTTTGAATCGATTTCACGTGGAAACTATTACACATTAGTATTAAGGGTGTGAACTAATTTTGTTTGGTAAGACAAGAGGCAAATGGTGGACAAAATTTTTTTTTAAATGGTTTAATTTTTGGGTCACTTTCGAAAAAAAAGTTTCTCTGATCCGAAAAAAAATCGATATCTGTAGGTCCCAAAGGATACTTATCAACATACTTTAGTCAAATTTTGACAACTGCCGTTTTTCAACATGGCCGCCATACATACTGTTGAAACCACCAACGCGACGACGAGCGAAGCGAGGAGGAGCTTCAAACTACCTAACGCGACGACGAGCGAAGCGAGGAGGAGCTTCAAACTATCATGCGCGACGACGAGCGAAGCGAGGAGGAGCTTAAAACCACCTATAGCGACGACGAGCGAAGCGAGGAGGAGCTTCAAACGACCCAACGCGACGACGAGCGCAGCGAGGAGGAGCTTCAAACTACCTAACGCGACGACGAGCGAAGCGAGGAGGAGCTTCAAACCACATAACGCGACGACGAGCGAAGCGAGGAGGAGCTTCAAACTACCCATCGCGACGACGAGCGAAGCGAGGAGGAGCTACAAACTACCAATGGCGACATGTACTATGTTTTAATAATGTGACATCATTCTAATTGGTTTTCGCTAATTTAACCTTACTTCAAGTCTAACATATTTTTATCTAATATACCTAACCTTACAACTGAATATTTTTCAAACATTGATTTAGGATTTTTTGGATAAACAAATCAAAATTGCCGCTACCTATGCAAAATTCAAACGTGCACACTTTCGAAACTAACAAACGTAGGCATGGCGTGTTTGGAGTCATAGTAAAGAGAACATCGGTGACTTTCTCACGGTGTACAATTATTTCCAAGATGGTGGATTCAAAATGGCGCCTGATTTGAAATAAGCTCAGATCCAGCTGGTATTTTATATTTTGGGGTTTTAAAGGACGGAGATTACAAATTTTGACTTTTTACTTGACTGACAGCTTCTCTCAAGATGGCCGCCATGCACAAGTCAGATCAATTATCATTTTCTTTGAAAAATACCGCTGTTTTGTACTAATTCTTGCAAAATTACAAGTTTAAACTAAAGTATAACTTTTTTATAAATACAACAGCCCCAAAAACGTACTCGCGGGCCGCTCGCGGCCCGCGCACGGGGCAAAATACTAGAAGTACTAAAAAAAATTCAAAATGGCGGAAAAAAAAATCCGCCATACAAATTTAGACCGGAAATGACGCCGAAACCAAGAAACTTTAGTATAAAGAGTTCAAACTAATATGGTTTGGAGGCCCGAGAGGAAGATTGCAAAAAAAATTTTTTTTCAAAATGGCGGAAATTTTGGCCGTGGCGGGAAAAAAAGTTTCACCGATCCTGATGAAAATCGATATCTGGGGGTCCCCAAGGATGATGATCAACATTCTGTAATCAAATTTTGACATGTGTCAACTTTCAATGGGGCTGCCATACAAAGGTGCTTTTATTGAAATATCAACTTTGCTTTTTTGCGCCTCCGTTGCGAGTGCTTTAGAAAATTCGTTCCTGGGGATCAAGTAAAGATGTTATAAGGGTAAAAATGCAATATCAGTGAAATCAATTTTTTTCAAGATGGCGGCTGTAGACGTACCGACTCATAGTAAAAGTTGTCCGATCCGAATGAAAATCGATATCTGAAAATCCCACGGTACACTTGGTAGGAATGTGTAAAAACTTTTTTGATTCCGCCATTTTGAAATATTGCGAACATGCAATTTCACTTTTTAAGGATTTTTAATTCGCAAATAACACCGAATCTGTGAGACTTTTGTAGGGAGGATTTATTCTAATAATGTACAGTTTTGAGAGGAGCACACAGTGAAAAAGTACTTTTTTCAAAATGGCGGTCTATTGGTCCGCGTCTGAAAGTAAAGATGCTCTGATCGGGATATAAATCGATATCTGGGGGTCCCAAAGGATGCTGATCAGCATGGTTTGGTCAAATTTTGACATCTGTCATTTTTTAATATGGCCGCCGTATATACTATTATCGAAATTGCTGTTTTCCGTTTTATCGCCTATGGTACTACAGTTTCGGAAGGAGATAGTTGTAATTTTGACAGATGTCAGTGTGACAGATGTCAAACGTCAATTTTTTTTTCAACCTACCAAATGCGGCGATGAGTGAGTTAGTTTATTGTCTCTCATTGGTATAATTGGACAGTCACAACTAACACTTGCACCTGCACAGTTGCACCGTGTGCGGGCCGCGTGCGGCCCGCGCACGGTGCAAGTGTGCCGCTTGCGACCTGCGCACTGTTCTAATACCGCTGTCAAGTGTAGACAGATGTCAGTTTGATTGATGTCAAATGTCAAACTTTGACAGATGTCAAATGTCAAATTTTTTGACAGATGTCATACGTCAAATTTTTTCCGACATACCCAATGCGACGACGAGCGAAGCGAGTTAGTTTACTGTAGTTTGGTATAAGTGGACGGTCACGATCAGCACTTGCAAGTGTGCCGTTTGCGACCTGCGCACTGTTCTAATACCGCTGTCAAGTGTAGACAGATGACAGTTAAACAGATGTCAAATGTCAAAATTTTGACAGATGTCAAACGTAAAATTTTTGACAGATGTCAAATTTCAATTTTGGACAGATGTCAAATGTCAATTTTTGACAGATGGCAAACGTCAAATTTTTTCCAACCTACCCAATGCGACGACGAGCGAAGCGAGTTAGTTTACTGTAGTTTGGTATAAGTGGACGGTCACGATCAACACTTGCACCTGCACAATGCGACTTGCTAATGGTGCCAATGACGCTGTCAAGTCAAACAAGATGGCCGCCATGCAAAGTCACGCGCATTATTATTTTCTTTGATAAATACCGCAGTTTTGTACAAGTACTTGCAAAATTACAAGTTTAGCTCCAAGTATAGCGTTTTGAACAAATGGAACGCCACGAAAACACACACGCGGGCCGCTCGCGGCCCGCGCACGGGGCAAAATACTAGTATTATTTATAAAGATGCAAGTAAAACATATTAATCTGTGGTGGGTACATACAAGTTTACATAGGTATTACTTTAAATTTACGATAATATATATAATATATAATATAATATAATATATATAACTATAGGTAGGTAGCTGGTTTTATGGGAAATTAAATATCATAAACTGGCAGTACCTTGACAATGAAATTTTTTGGTTAGGTATCGTTATTTTGTCCATTAATTAATCATTTAGCTGTTTTTCTGTTTAGCTGAGGACTTGTTATTACATGAAATGTAACGCTGTATTTATATTTTTCACAATAAACACTTCTAAAAAGGGAAAATATACAAAATAATGGCTACTTACTTGTGAAATGTTATTCCTTCATATTTACGCCTCAGTGCGACTTCTGTTGCTTAAAATGCTGCAACCACCCACTGCACACACATTATTTCTCAAATATTTATTGCCTAGATCACCATTTAAATAGGATAATTTCACAAAAAACAACAATTTCAAAAAATTGTTAACCTGTTTGGCTTAGATCAAACGAAGCCAAATAAAAAAACCCGGTAACGGTGACAAGGACCAAAGATATTACGTTCGTCTTTTTTCTGCTTAGTACCGAATGTATAGCGCTCTCCTTGTTGTCCATGAATGACGTCATATACTACGGTTCTACTCGTACATATTCAAAGTAAAAATCTGATAAGAAAGAATCTTATATGAAAAGACTGGAACATATACTTGAGCGTGACTTTGACAGATTTTGACGGTGCCTTGACACATAACTCGTCATCACATGTTTTTTTTGTACTAAGACATTATAGACTGTGAATATAGAGTATTGAGCCGTAAAATACTGAAGAAAAATATAGATACCTGTTCTTTCCTGGCGGTTTTATCCATAGGGATTCCTAGTTAGGGTGTAGTTTAGGGATCTTTGATGAAAACGGGCATTAGTACCTATTAGTTATTAGGTTAAATAGAGGCGCCGATAGGCACTTTTACGTTAGATCTTACGTCTTCTGTAAATAAATCTGTGACTGCAGTCATTTACGTAAATTACATTCACGGACGTAGGAAGAAAAATGTAAAAATAGTTGCCCCTTTGGTGCTACTCTAATGAGTTTTTAAAGAGCTCGCATTAGTTTTGCTGCGGCAGGAGTAGGTACCTACCTATTTATCATCTGGCAATGGAGCCTAAATAAGTGCATAGCCGACAAAAGCTTACATGCTGCATAATCACTCAGACAGGTGGGTAGGTAAGTACATAATATTTATATTAACGTACTTAAGGGCGGGCCCTACACGTTCCATTTTATTGATCAATTAAATTGACGAGTCCATTACCGTCAATGTTTTCTCCATACAGTAAACCAAAAACATTGCGCAATACTAACCCTACATGACCAATAATATTGATCAATCACATAGCTTGATCAATAAAATTGAACGTGTAGGCCCGGGCCCGCCTTACCTATGTAGCGTAGAACACGATACAATACCCAACCCACTGTACGTAGGTATTTCAGCTATCTAATAGCGGGTTCCAGTTGAACAAAATTATCGTTTTTTTCGTTCACATTGACTGGAACGATCATATTATGTGATATGGCCTTGTCTGGGTAAAAAGTGGCATAATTTCGTAGCGTTCTTGGCGTTTTTAGCAGCTACTGGAACCCACACTAAAGCGTTATTCACCGGGCGGCTAAATACCCTAGGTACAAATTATTTTTTAATCGTTTCTTTTGTTCTAGTCGGTATTCACTAACTATAGTCATGCAGCAATAGCATAGGAATACGAGTAGTACTAGTAACCTACAAATTAGTGATGTCGGTGTAAGTACCTACACTATTATAGTGTCAGTAGTCGATAAAGGAGCAGCATTACCTACAGACATAACTTAGGGTGGGTTTAAAATCTCTAACAAATTCTAACCAATAGTCCAATTAGAGACTTAAACCATTGGTTACTTTAACTACGGTTAAAAAACCCACCTTTAATCATTTCATTCCATATTGTATAGTGCAGGCCACTATATATGGCCTAGGGCTAGGGTATCCCAGAAGTTACCTACTGCTAATACCTATTACTGTAGAGCGGTAGTCCACAGGACTACCGCTCTACAGTAATTGTCCACTGTGGAGCACCTCACCTCAGGTACACCCGAACAGTTGTATACAAAGATTATTTTATAACAACCCGTGACTATAATAAACTCTCGCGGAATATAAACACATGCATTAGGTAGGTAGATATGGGTAAATAAAAGAGCCTTAATAGGGTATCTTTTTTATGAGAATGAATGACGTGACTAGCTAGTCGTTCATAACAGACACAACATAGTATACATTATTTCTATTTAGCGGTTCGTTATTCCTATGAATAAAATAGAATAAAAATAAGCAACGCATCGGCAGCTGGTGTTGCAGGTCTCTATAGCCGACGGTAACAGGCGCTGAAGTCATCGACCAAAAATACGAAACCATCAAAAATGCGGGTGATGGTGCTCTACCTCTACCTCTGAACTTCCATTACTCACTTATTCTTGAGACATCCTACTCAGAGAAAGACTGTAGGTAGGTAGGTACCTACCTAATCTAGACTTGGTCTAGACGAGAATAAAAAAACGATACTTTTATTAAAACTTGTAATAGTATAGGTAGGATATAATACAATTATTGCATTAGTTGGGAAGTAGGAAAACCTAATAAGCGCTTAATAAAAATTAATAGACACTGAAAACAGCTAACACTAAAAACTGTATCTTAGGTAAGTACCTACTTAAAAAATGGGGTGAATTTTCCAAACTTTTTATTATACTTATTATTACCTTCCCTAGGTTTTTTTATGTAGATGAATGACGTGACGAGCTAGCGTTTACCTGATGTTAAGCGTCACGACTGCCCATAACAGATTGCAGTATCATTCCGAACTCTAAATTAATATAGTTTTGCGTGACACTGCACTGCGCACGTCATCCTGAAACTTCACACAGTATAGTAATAAGATTACTAGACTATGTGATCAGATCATAGTCTCATTTGCCCAGTAATTTCACTAGCTACAATGCCCACTAGGTACCTATCATTGGGACAAGCATCACCCTCAAAACCACACACTTTTCTCTGCATACCATATCCTACTTTTTCTCTAGGTACTAAGTATACTTACCTAACATTCATATTGATATTTGAGCCGTTGTAAAGATAGGCACATAACATCGAAATCTCTGATTCTTCATACGTCAGTGTGGACATAAAACACATAAAACTTGATATAAATCAGAAAACGGTGAAGGAGAATGTTATCATTCCAGTAATGTTGTTTTATGACTCGCTTTTTTTTTCTTTTATAGCTCCATTTCAGTGTTTTAATGGCATGAACTTCTGATTTTTTGTAAAAAAAACTTAGGTACCTACAATATACATACTTTACATTTTTTTAAGGCGACGGGTAGACCAAATAAGGTGTTTTTTGGCACGTTCCATGGCGTAATTAAGAACACGTGGAGCTTTGAATTGAATATATCATGTAATTCATTTCATTAAGTCGTTTGTGATAACCGCAAATACAAGATTAATAAATATAGCTCTATGGGAAAAAACCGCAAACCTCCCTCAAAAAATTTTAATGTTCCCATTTTACTGAGCTTCTACCGAATATATTTTTAGTGTATTCCCAAGAAACATTCAGAGGTCACGATGACTTAATAACTTTGAAAAATACTATATAAAATTAGATATTAATTGAAAACCGTCAAAATCAGTCATTCCGAGCGTTGTCTTTGTCGTAAGTGCCGCCCTGAAGTGTAGACTGAATTGATATTTAAGACTACGATGTTAAGCTTGATGTTTCTTTGAATGGATTTGGACCTGCTTATCTGGCTCTACTCGTCACCTTAATAGATATTTTTTTTAAACAGTGGCAACTACGTGTGATAATTGGGATCGCAATCAAGTGGTGGATGTTCTATACCTAACTTACCTGAAGTAAGCGGTTATTATCGCCTATGGACAGTATGGACACATGCGACAAACGACCTCACACCCTGACGGAAACTACACTAGTCAGAGTAGTAGTACTAGTAGTGGGGGTCAGCAGTGAAATTATTACCTACCTATCTTTATAAATACAATTATACTGGGTGTACTTGAACTCATTAGCATCCTTTGAAATTAGGTATCTATACTCCTGACACTGGTCACGAGTAGACCTAAATTTTTGAAATCTAATGTATCAATTTGGTATTTATAATAACTCCAAAAAATGGGATAACTTACTTAATCAACTGCTACAGTACAAAATTAAATTTAAATAATTAAGAACTGTTTTTATTTATTACATACAAGGTAAGTGCATAAGTATATAAAAGCTATTAAAAGTATTAAAATCATTCGTGCCAACTACTTTAGGCGCCGCAACGATCTTTATAATTTTCAATAAAATATTCTCATTTGGATTTTGCATATTCAGTTCTTTACTCCTTAATAATAATCATCATCAATAGAGGTAGGTACTATCATGTACTCAATTTAAGCCAATGATTCAATAGCATCCTGTATAATAAGCACCATTATATTAATAGCAACGCCATCTTGTTTGTCTGTCCATAACGTCTGTGTTGTAAAGAAAAAAACAAACGCAGCGTTGCGGTACCTTCTGCATAATAATTATCATTCAGGTGGAACGCTACCCTATCTGATATAAAAATTCAGCTGACAGCAGAAATAATGGCCGGTCCCGTATTTACCGTAACTGGCATTAATTCTTGGGCGATCCCCCGCTAACTTTTTCAATAACCGTCCCCAGGAACGCCCGGCACCAGGCCTAGAGCGAGCGGGGTCCTACTGGGAGCGACTGCAATTTTTTAACATGCTTCGATCTAGTACCACCCTATACGTGACGTGATCCACAGCTACAAAACAAAATTCAGCTACGAAGATGAAGCCGCTACTCATGCGTGGTAGGTAGGTAGGTAGGTATACCTACTATTATAAGGGAAGAGAGAAGGGAGTGGGAAAAGGGTACGGGAAAAAAGGAGAAAAGATGGGACGGCGTCACGCTGTCCCATCCTTTCTTTCTTTTCCCCCTTTTATTTGTTAACCCTGAGTTATGGTATACATTTAATCAACCCATGCGTAGCCAGAGTGGGTCATCTAGTAAATAAATACCTAGTATTGTTTACAGACAACATAAGCGTTTCATACATAAGGCATCGCTAACTCTAGCAAACTGTTACTATGGAAGCTTGTTAAAAACATACCTACCTACAGTCTCTACTACTCTACTTGCTAATGCCATCTCCCAGGAGTTTGTCTTCAGCGGCAAAGCAAAACGCTGATGCTCAAACCAAACCTTCTTTAGTCTTAATAAATAGGGGCTCGTTACTGCGTCTCAGACGGATGTGGAACTCAGAAGAATTTCCTTAAGAATCGACCGTGATTGTGATTTTTCGTTCAGCGAAGTTTAGTGTTGGCAACTATGCGGACTATGAGGTCTATTGTACCGGACTTGTACTAACTCTTGAAGAAGTTCGAAGAAGTCTTCGGTCTTGTTACGGGTAGGTAGCTACTACACATGGGCGGACTTGAGCCTTATTCAATGTTAGAGTTATAGATGATGCAAGAATAATATTGAGAGTAAACTATAAGTACCTACCTAGGCATTTAGTAAGGTAGGTACAATTATAATAAATGGCTGTAGTATAACTACATCAACTTGAATATTAGGTTTGTTCGTTTATAAGAAAAATGCTTGCTTTTTATACGAATTGATAATATATCAAACAAAATTTTGTGCAAACTGCTAAATAAGTAAATACGAATTGTACAAATTGAGAATTTGTACAGATGGCGATGCTTCCGCATTAATATTCTTAATAACATACTTAATTACTTATTATACTATGATAAAATTATCTGAGAGGTAAGACCACAGAATAAAAATAACTATAAACGACTAAAACGACTACCTAAAACTTGACCATGCTGGTGGGATGGTTCTCAAGAATTTCTCATTAAATGACGCTACCAATCCCGTAAGTTAGTTGTAACAGGTGAAGGTAATATGGATATCAGACTACTTGTCAAGGATAGAAGTAAAGCATGCGGGTTCAAATTCCACTTATGATTCAAACTTTTCCTTTACCTACTTACATATAGGAGCCATAATCAGTTAGCTTTCTAAGTAGCTAATGTACCTATGTAAAAAATGTAAGTACCTGGTACTTACAAACCTATTTTAATTCGCGACCACCTTGAAGTTTCGAAATTGGCACGCAAAAACCACTTCCACTTGTATAATATTGACTTTTCTTAATTTCTGTATTGTCTATGAATGAATGCTTGGAAAGCATTCTGTCTAATAAATCGGCTTTACTGTACAATGTACATGTCCTACAACTGCACCGCGTGCGTCTATTGGTTAATTCTATATTGGTTGGAATCAGCACCTACTATCCCAGGTATATATATAAGTACCTACCTACCTACTTACCTACTTACTTAATTTATCAAAATTACATATAAATCCTTTTCAACAACATTTCAAGTCAACGCAACCTACGGAACCACACCGGTGTGAAGTTAGCGGCCTAAAGTTAGCGGCCTAAGATAACCCTACCAAATTAAAAAGTCACGGCTTCCGACATCCTTCGGTATGGCTCTGTTGAGCCTGTCAGAAGAAAATCATGAACTCTAAGTGCTCGCGAAATGAAGAAATAAAAATCTGTGTAATTTCTCGGTGCTATGACCGAAATTAAGACACTTTGATATGAAAAGTGGGCGTGTGCCGGGAAAATAAAATCACCATTCAATGGGGCTTTAAAAGACCTTCCATACGAGGTACATTTCTATATCTCCAGGTACTTCAGAAATGAGAAAATAATAAAAACCTGTAAAAAAACTCGGTGGTATGGCTGAAATTGAGACACTTTAATATGAAAAGTGGGCGTGTGTCCGGAAAATAAAATAAGCATTCAATGAAGCTTTGAAGGGCCTTCCATTTGATGTACATTTCTATATCTCCAGGTACTTCAGAAATGAGGAAATAATACAAATCTGTAAAAAATCTCGGTGGTGTTGCCGAAATTGAAACACTTTAATATGAAAAGTGGGCGTGTGTCCGGAAAATAAAATAAGCATTCAATGAAGCTTTGAAGGGCCTTCCATTTGATGTACATTTCTATATCTCCAGGTACTTCAGAAATGAGGAAATAAGACAAATCTGTTAAAAATCTCGGTGGTATGGCTGAAATTGAAACACTTTAATATGAAAAGTGGGCGTGTGTCCGGAAAATAAAATAAGCATTCAATGAAGCTTTGAAGGGCCTTCCATACAATGTACATTTCTATATCTCCAGGTACTTCAGAAATGAGGAAATAATACAAATCTGTAAAAAATCTCGGTGGTGTTGCCGAAATTGAGATACTTTAATATGAAAAGTGGGCATGTGTATGGAAAATGAAATCAGCATTCAATGAAGCTTTGAAGGGCCTTCCAAACAATGTACATTTCTATATCTCCAGGTACTTCAGAAATGAGGAAATAATACAAATCTGTAAAAAATCTCGGTGGTATGGCTGAAATTGAAACACTTTAATATGAAAAGCGGGCGTGTGTCCGGAAAATAAAATAAGCATTCAATGAAGCTTTGAAGGGCCTTCCATTTGATTTACATTTCTATATCTCCAGGTACTTCAGAAATAAGGAAATAAGACAAATCTGTAAAAAATCTCGGTGGTATGGCTGAAATTGAAACACTTTAATATGAAAAGTGGGCGTGTGTCCGGAAAATAAAATAAGCATTCAATGAAGCTTTGAAGGGCCTTCCATTTGATGTACATTTCTATATCTCCAGGTACTTCAGAAATGAGGAAATAAGACAAATCTGTTAAAAATCTCGGTGGTATGGCTGAAATTGAAACACTTTAATATGAAAAATGGGCGTGTGTCCGGAAAATAAAATAAGCATTCAATGAAGCTTTGAAGGGCCTTCCATTTGATGTACATTTCTATATCTCCAGGTACTTCAGAAATGAGGAAATAATACAAATCTGTAAAAAATCTCGGTGGTGTTGCCGAAATTGAAACACTTTAATATGAAAAGTGGGCGTGTGTCCGGAAAATAAAATAAGCATTCAATGAAACTTTGAAGGGCCTTCCATTTGATGCACATTTCTATATCTCCAGGTACTTCAGAAATGAGGAAATAATACAAATCTGTAAAAAATCTCGGTGGTGTTGCCGAAATTGAAACACTTTAATATGAAAAGTGGGCGTGTGTCCGGAAAATAAAATAAGCATTCAATGAAGCTTTGAAGGGCCTTCCATTTGATGTACATTTCTATATCTCCAGGTACTTCAGAAATGAGGAAATAATACAAATCTGTAAAAAATCTCGGTGGTGTTGCCGAAATTGAGACACTTTAATATGAAAAGTGGGCGTGTGTCCGGAAAATAAAATAAGCATTCAATGAAGCTTTAAAAGGCCTTCCATTTGATGTACATTTCTATATCTCCAGGTACTTCAAAAATGAGGATATAAGACAAATCTGTTAAAAATCTCGGTGGTACGGCTGAAATTGAAACACTTTAATATGAAAAGTGGGCGTGTGTCCGGAAAATAAAATAAGCATTCAATGAAGCTTTGAAGGGCCTTCCATTTGATGTACATTTCTATATCTCCAGGTACTTCAGAAATGAGGAAATAATACAAATCTGTAAAAAATCTCGGTGGTGTTGCCGAAATTGAAACACTTTAATATGAAAAGTGGGCGTGTGTCCGGAAAATAAAATAAGCATTCAATGAAACTTTGAAGGGCCTTCCATTTGATGTACATTTCTATATCTCCAGGTACTTCAGAAATGAGGAAATAATACAAATCTGTAAAAAATCTCGGTGGTGTTGCCGAAATTGAGACACTTTAATATGAAAAGTGGGCATGTGTATGGAAAATGAAATCAGCATTCAATGAAGCTTTAAAAGGCCTTCCATACGATGTACATTTCTATATCTCCAGGTACTTCAGAAATGAGGAAATAATACAAATCTGTAAAAAATCTCGGTGGTGTTGCCGAAATTGAAACACTTTAATATGAAAAGTGGGCGTGTGTATGGAAAATGAAATCAGCATTCAATGAAGCTTTAAAAGGCCTTCCATACGATGTACATTTCTATATCTCCAGGTACTTCAGAAATGAAGAAATAATACAAATCTGTAAAAAATCTCGGTGGTGTTGCCGAAATTGAAACACTTTAATATGAAAAGTGGGCGTGTGTCCGGAAAATAAAATAAGCATTCAATGAAGCTTTAATAGGCCTTCCATTCGATGTACATTTCTATATCTCCAGGTACTTCAGAAATGAGGAAATAATACAAATCTGTAAAAAATCTCGGTGGTGTTGCCGAAATTGAGACACTTTAATATGAAAAGTGGGCATGTGTATGGAAAATGAAATCAGCATTCAATAAAGCTTTAAAAGGCCTTCCATACGATGTACATTTCTATATCTCCAGGTACTTCAGAAATGAGGAAATAATACAAATCTGTAAAAAATCTCGGTGGTGTTGCCGAAATTGAAACACTTTAATATGAAAAGTGGGCGTGTGTCCGGAAAATAAAATAAGCATTCAATGAAGCTTTAAAAGGCCTTCCATTCGATGTACATCTCTATATCTCCAGGTACTTCAGAAATGAGGAAATAAAACAAATCTGTAAAAAATCTCGGTGGTGTTGCCGAAATTGAGACACTTTAATATGAAAAGTGGGCGTGTGTCCGGAAAATAAAATAAGCATTCAATGAAGCTTTGAAGGGCCTTCCATACGATGTACATTTCTATATCTCCAGGTACTTCAGAAATGAGGAAATAATACAAATCTGTAAAAAATCTCGGTGGTGTTGCCGAAATTGAAACACTTTAATATGAAAAGTGGGCGTGTGTCCGGAAAATAAAATAAGCATTCAATGACGCTTTGAAGGGCCTTCCATGCAATGTACATTTCTATATCTCCAGGTACTTCAGAAATGAGGAAATAATACAAATCTGTAAAAAATCTCGGTGGTGTTGCCGAAATTGAAACACTTTAATATGAAAAGTGGGCGTGTGTCCGGAAAATAAAATAAGCATTCAATGAAGCTTTAAAAGGCCTTCCATTCGATGTACATTTCTATATCTCCAGGTACTTCAGAAATGAGGAAATAATACAAATCTGTAAAAAATCTCGGTGGTGTTGCCGAAATTGAGACACTTTAATATGAAAAGTGGGCATGTGTATGGAAAATGAAATCAGCATTCAATAAAGCTTTAAAAGGCCTTCCATACGATGTACATTTCTATATCTCCAGGTACTTCAGAAATGAGGAAATAATACAAATCTGTAAAAAATCTCGGTGGTGTTGCCGAAATTGAAACACTTTAATATGAAAAGTGGGCGTGTGTCCGGAAAATAAAATAAGCATTCAATGAAGCTTTGAAGGGCCTTCCATTTGATGTACATTTCTATATCTCCAGGTACTTCAGAAATGAGGAAATAAGACAAATCTGTTAAAAATCTCGGTGGTATGGCTGAAATTGAAACACTTTAATATGAAAAGTGGGCGTGTGTCCGGAAAATAAAATAAGCATTCAATGAAGCTTTGAAGGGCCTTCCATTTGATGTACATTTCTATATCTCCAGGTACTTCAGAAATGAGGAAATAAGACAAATCTGTTAAAAATCTCGGTGGTATGGCTGAAATTGAAACACTTTAATATGAAAAGCGGGCGTGTGTCCGGAAAATAAAATAAGCATTCAATGAAGCTTTGAAGGGCCTTCCATTTGATTTACATTTCTATATCTCCAGGTACTTGAGAAATGAGGAAATAAAACAAATCTGTAAAAAATCTCGGTGGTGTTGCCGAAATTGAGACACTTTAATATGAAAAGTGGGCGTGTGTCCGGAAAATAAAATAAGCATTCAATGAAGCTTTAAAGGGCCTTCCATTTGATCTACATTTCTATATCTCCAGGTACTTCAGAAATGAGGAAATAAGACAAATCTGTTAAAAATCTCGGTGGTATGGCTGAAATTGAAACACTTTAATATGAAAAGTGGGCGTGTGTCCGGAAAATAAAATAAGCATTCAATGAAGCTTTGAAGGGCCTTCCATACAATGTACATTTCTATATCTCCAGGTACTTCAGAAATGAGGAAATAATACAAATCTGTAAAAAATCTCGGTGGTGTTGCCGAAATTGAGATACTTTAATATGAAAAGTGGGCATGTGTATGGAAAATGAAATCAGCATTCAATGAAGCTTTGAAGGGCCTTCCAAACAATGTACATTTCTATATCTCCAGGTACTTCAGAAATGAGGAAATAATACAAATCTGTAAAAAATCTCGGTGGTGTTGCCGAAATTGAAACACTTTAATATGAAAAGTGGGCGTGTGTCCGGAAAATAAAATAAGCATTCAATGAAGCTTTGAAGGGCCTTCCATTTGATGTACATTTCTATATCTCCAGGTACTTCAGAAATGAGGAAATAATACAAATCTGTAAAAAATCTCGGTGGTGTTGCCGAAATTGAGACACTTTAATATGAAAAGTGGGCGTGTGTCCGGAAAATAAAATAAGCATTCAATGAAGCTTTGAAGGGCCTTCCATTTGATGTACATTTCTATATCTCCAGGTACTTCAGAAATGAGGAAATAATACAAATCTGTAAAAAATCTCGGTGGTGTTGTACCTGGAGATATAAAAATGTACATCGTATGGAAGGCCTTTTAAAGCTTCATTGAATGCTTACTTTATTTTCCGGACACACGCCTACTTTTCATATTAAAGTGTCTCAATTTCGGCAACACCACCGAGATTTTTTACAGATTTGTATTATTTCCTCATTTCTGAAGTACCTGGAGATAAATGTACATTGTATGGAAGGCCCTTCAAAGCTTCATTGAATGCTTATTTTATTTTCCGGACACACGCCCACTTTTCATATTAAAGTGTTTCAATTTCAGCCACACCACCGAGATTTTTAACAGATTTGTCTTATTTCCTCATTTCTGAAGTACCTGGAGATATAGAAATGTACATCAAATGGAAGGCCCTTCAAAGCTTCATTGAATGCTTATTTTATTTTCCGGACACACGCCCACTTTTCATATTAAAGTGTTTCAATTTCAGCCGTACCACCGAGATTTTTAACAGATTTGTCTTATATCCTCATTTTTGAAGTACCTGGAGATATAGAAATGTACATCAAATGGAAGGCCTTTTAAAGCTTCATTGAATGCTTATTTTATTTTCCGGACACACGCCCACTTTTCATATTAAAGTGTCTCAATTTCGGCAACACCACCGAGATTTTTTACAGATTTGTATTATTTCCTCATTTCTGAAGTACCTGGAGATATAGAAATGTACATCAAATGGAAGGCCCTTCAAAGCTTCATTGAATGCTTATTTTATTTTCCGGACACACGCCCACTTTTCATATTAAAGTGTTTCAATTTCAGCCGTACCACCGAGATTTTTAACAGATTTGTCTTATATCCTCATTTTTGAAGTACCTGGAGATATAGAAATGTACATCAAATGGAAGGCCTTTTAAAGCTTCATTGAATGCTTATTTTATTTTCCGGACACACGCCCACTTTTCATATTAAAGTGTCTCAATTTCGGCAACACCACCGAGATTTTTTACAGATTTGTATTATTTCCTCATTTCTGAAGTACCTGGAGATATAGAAATGTACATCAAATGGAAGGCCCTTCAAAGTTTCATTGAATGCTTATTTTATTTTCCGGACACACGCCCACTTTTCATATTAAAGTGTTTCAATTTCGGCAACACCACCGAGATTTTTTACAGATTTGTATTATTTCCTCATTTCTGAAGTACCTGGAGATATAGAAATGTACATCAAATGGAAGGCCCTTCAAAGTTTCATTGAATGCTAATTTTATTTTCCGGACACACGCCCACTTTTCATATTAAAGTGTTTCAATTTCGGCAACACCACCGAGATTTTTTACAGATTTGTATTATTTCCTCATTTCTGAAGTACCTGGAGATATAGAAATGTACATCAAATGGAAGGCCCTTCAAAGCTTCATTGAATGCTTATTTTATTTTCCGGACACACGCCCATTTTTCATATTAAAGTGTTTCAATTTCAGCCATACCACCGAGATTTTTAACAGATTTGTCTTATTTCCTCATTTCTGAAGTACCTGGAGATATAGAAATGTACATCAAATGGAAGGCCCTTCAAAGCTTCATTGAATGCTTATTTTATTTTCCGGACACACGCCCACTTTTCATATTAAAGTGTTTCAATTTCAGCCATACCACCGAGATTTTTTACAGATTTGTCTTATTTCCTTATTTCTGAAGTACCTGGAGATATAGAAATGTAAATCAAATGGAAGGCCCTTCAAAGCTTCATTGAATGCTTATTTTATTTTCCGGACACACGCCCGCTTTTCATATTAAAGTGTTTCAATTTCAGCCATACCACCGAGATTTTTTACAGATTTGTATTATTTCCTCATTTCTGAAGTACCTGGAGATATAGAAATGTACATTGTTTGGAAGGCCCTTCAAAGCTTCATTGAATGCTGATTTCATTTTCCATACACATGCCCACTTTTCATATTAAAGTGTCTCAATTTCGGCAACACCACCGAGATTTTTTACAGATTTGTATTATTTCCTCATTTCTGAAGTACCTGGAGATATAGAAATGTACATTGTATGGAAGGCCCTTCAAAGCTTCATTGAATGCTTATTTTATTTTCCGGACACACGCCCACTTTTCATATTAAAGTGTCTCAATTTCAGCCATACCACCGAGTTTTTTTACAGGTTTTTATTATTTTCTCATTTCTGAAGTACCTGGAGATATAGAAATGTACCTCGTATGGAAGGTCTTTTAAAGCCCCATTGAATGGTGATTTTATTTTCCCGGCACACGCCCACTTTTCATATCAAAGTGTCTTAATTTCGGTCATAGCACCGAGAAATTACACAGATTTTTATTTCTTCATTTCGCGAGCACTTAGAGTTCATGATTTTCTTCTGACAGGCTCAACAGAGCCATACCGAAGGATGTCGGAAGCCGTGACTTTTTAATTTGGTAGGGTTATCTTAGGCCGCTAACTTTAGGCCGCTAACTTCACACCGGTCGGAACCACGTCGCTATACCGCAGAACACAACACACAGTGTGGCAACAAAGAACAAATAGCTACAAATAGCGCGTACTAAATACATATAATATTGTTTTTGTAGCAGCAATTAAATAAACACTTTTAACATAATGGCAGTGTGTAGCGAATGCTGAATTAGGATACAGAGTATTGAGAAATCGTTATAGTCTTTCTGGTTACCTAAATGGTCTGTTTGTGCGGTTCCAACGGGATAGTTACCTATAGGTACTTAATCATTAATCACGCGGAAAACCGCGGGGCGCAGGTAGTTGTACAACTTATATCATTATGTTGGTCGTGCTATTATAACCAACTATATTTTGCTTCGAGCGCGTGTAGACTCAAGCGGACCACTTTATAGGAAGCAGACAAGTGCCACTATCAAAGTCAGAAACCTTGGCTTATTTTAATAAATTGAAGAGGAAACTATAAATGCATCATTTGTATTAAGATAATCAATTTAGTATTTTAAAAAACTTTAACTATACGTTCTGTATATAATGATATAAACTGGTTCAATAAATAAGTAACTTCACATTTAGAATGTATAGAGGACACCTCGATACCTACGTATATTTTATAATGAAATGACATAAAAATTGTAGTTTAGTTCACAACACCAGCACACGAAATTGTCATTTAATAAAAATATTTAAACAAAAACAAATCATTAACAATGTGTTATTGGATACATTTCTGTTTTGCATCACTTTTGGTTACCGGGGGGAAAGGCAGCTCAATATCGCTTGACAACACCAGTGTTAGTGAAAGCAACACTACCGTAGCGATCATCCGAAGAGATTTAAATTTCACACAGCTTGTGAAGTATGATGGATATGAGAGCGAGACGCACCATGTGACCACCATCGACGGGTATGTGCTGACTCTATTTCGTGTGAGAACGCGCGGACTGTGCACCGGCGCTGGCAGAGGCGCGGAGCCTTTACTGTTCGCACACGGCCTGTACCTCAGCGCCGACGACTGCGTGACTCCAGGTCCGGACGCGGCCCACTGCTACCTCTACGCAAAAGACTGCCGCGATGTCTGGGTCCTCAACATGCGCAGTAACCTCTACTCCCGTCAGCACACCACTCTCAATCCTGACACTGACGATAGCTTCTGGGACTTCACTTTCGATGAAATGGCCCTTTACGATTTGCCCGCTATCATTGACTATATTCTGGAACAGACCAGCCACAAGCAAATATCATTCGTTGGGCACTCACAGGGTGCCACCTGCCTGCTCGTGCTTTGCGCTAAGAAACCAGAATACAATGCAAAAATCAAGGTGGGGTTCGGACTATCGATGACAGCGTGGCTGTACCACGCACGATTTATACTCATACGAGTACAAGAAGTCCTGTCACCGTTTATAACTCCGTTAAATAATTTAGGAGTGAATTCGGAGTTCTTCCCTCGGGGTGGGTTATATCAACCCATAGCGAAACTCCTCTGCGGCACCACCGATTCATCTTATCCTGCTTGTTCGGCGTTTTTCTTCAGCGTGCTAGGATATGACAACTTCCAAGTTACAAAGGACGTAATGAAAGTGCTGACAGGTCATCTGCCATCAGGGACTTCGCTTAAGAACTTTAATCGTTTTGGTCAGATTAGGCGAAACGGATTCACAGAGAGAGATTTTGGCAATATCGGTAATCTAAAAGCTTACGGACAGGCACAGCCCCCTCAATTTGATCTGGGAAACGTGACCATGAAGTGGATATTCATTGGCAGCGAAAATGATTACGTGTCTGACGAGCGGGACGTCGACATCCTCGTACCTAAATTAGCGGACGCGATCAAGTGTATAGTTTCTGACAAAACTCTTGGTCACTTGGATTATCTTTTTGGAACAGGTGTTGTGAAGCTGGTAGTTCCTATGATTTTAGATTATCTAAAGAGTGGTGAATTTGCTTGTTTGTAAATGAGTAGGTAAGTACCTATAGGTAATTGGAATGCAAAAAGTTGAGCCAATAAAAATAAGATCAACATACCTAATTCAAGGTTATGTAGGTTCCTCAATCACTAAAGTAATTTAATATACAGCCTCTTTATTATAAAATGTAAATACAATACGCTGCTCGAAGCCGATACTGCCATGCATGATGGATCGTGTGAGACCTTGTGAGGCAATATTGATTAAAAAATAATATTCCAAGAGGCAGGTGAACCTCTCATACTGATTTTGTGTAAAGCCTTCCCCGATAAACCATCGCAGAGTGGAGGAGTACCTACCTACTTACTTTTTCGGTTTTCGGGCGTAATTTTCAAACAGAACTGGTCGAAAATATTTATGTAACGTTAACTTTATCGCCTGCTTTTTTTTGATATACCGAGTGTACCTACAAGCAAAATATGACTAATGAAAATTTGTACTAAATGTAGAGTATTTTGTATTAATAGTTATGCTCTATGTAGTTTCTGCCACACACCTGCAAAATATGTTAGTGATGATTATGTCAATGATGATGGTACAGATATATTTCATAAAAATATCCGAAAAACTCACAACAGAAATGGGTAAAGAATCAGAGAATTAAACCTTAATTTTTTTTAAACGGGCCTTTATTGTTTTAACTAATAACTACAATAATTATACTAAATACACCTATACCTAGTAATACCCACACTACCTACTATATATAAAAAAATTGGATTATACTTACATATTTACTTATAGATACTTAGGCAAACTCAAGGTTTTGAATTAAAATCTGAAAGAAACACGCTTGTGACAGGTTACCAATCAGATTGGTAGATCTGTGGATTGGTTCCATAGTTACCAGCAGTTTTAAGGTGTAAGACAACATTGTAGACTACATAATGTGGACGTACACAGTGCAGCGCAAATATGGCATGTTAGTATGCGGCCAAAAGCACGATATTGCAGTCGTCTCACGGATCAGCTTGACATGGATATGGCATTTAGATTCAGATATAAAGGTTCTAAGTTGTATGAGTTATGTAAGCTCTTCCTCGTCCATTGCTTATTTCAACTCGCTACGAATTCTGCTCGCCGTCTGATAATTGGTAACTTTACTATTATACTTCAGGGAGAATTTATTATCACGGAGTGTCTCCTTCATCAAGTTCTCAGTAGCTCTTTGAGTCAATTTAGCCTTGTCCCAGGTATGGAACTATCCACAAAACAACTAGATGGCGCCAGCATGCAAGTTAGCACACGCAAGCGTTTCACGCACGCATATCGACTGATTGCTCATTGGGCAAGACGCCTGCAGGAACAATACGTTCTCTGTAAACGTAAGTAAATCCATACTAACTCGAAATCAAATGTATAGATTTCCTTACAATTACTAAACGGATGGCTCGAATAAAACGCAAAATATTCAAGCATCCGTGTTTAATTAAATTATTGAATTAGTAGGCGTCTGCCAATTCACCATTACTAGAAACAATACACTCGCGAGAGGATGATCAACGACACTCGCGAGAGGAAGATCAACGACACTTCCTTCCAAGGAGGATACGCAAGCCAATGCAAGGAGGCGCGCGGGGAAGCAGGTCACACCACCCGTCCCGCGGCACAGCTACACGATTCACGGCGCCACAAGCATTTGTGCTCTTTCATTACAAAGTAAGTAACCTTCCTTCCTGCCTAATAGCGTATTGTAACCCCGCTCTTTCCTTAAATGGGATCCCCTGTTTTTTTGGAATGTCATATTAACAATAATATAAAATTATCATCAATCAATATTCGTTGTTTTTAAGTCCTGATATAACGACCACAGCACGTCTTTTAGGAACGTCCAAAACACGACATGCGAATACGTCATCAGTCCATCTTCACTAGTCGTCATTTTCACGTCCTAAGATGATGTCTTGAGGCTGTGACAAATGTGCGTACTTTTCTGGTACTCCCAGACATCATTGTAGGACGTCTTCACGTCACAGAATGACCTGATAAAGACGTATTTATGACGAAGATTTGCTACCTGGGGTGTCAGCGAAAAATTTAAAGAACTGCACACGACGTATTCCCAACCTATACGGAAAGTTTCAAATGGACATCTCTACATTCTCCTTCGAGTACGGATATGGTTTCGAAGGAGATTCAGCAATCCGTACGGTGATCCGTACGAACTTCGGCATTCGTGGGCTTTTTCGATTGAATAGTTTAGATAGAAGTGTTTGCAGATAAAGTTCTGCGTATTAGTACCGAAACTGAATCCCAATGTTTGACGTCATCATAGTTAATTCTATCCACCAATTAGCAATTAAGTAGCTAGTCTTCCTTTATCATTGCAACCAACATAATATTATACGTGTTTGTAGTGAAGTATAGGAATAGGATTTCAGACGAGAACTTAGTAGGTACATCAGACTGATTAATTTTATCTGTTCTAGAGAGATCCAATACTAGAATATTTTCTATTTGCCACATCTATTTTGATATAAACTCAAAGGAACTGGAATGGAATAGAATGGCAGTTACGGCCAGAACGTTGGCGATAGAATCGTCTATATCTACTAAACGAACCATTGGCCATTGGGGGAGAATTGTGGTTTCGATGAATTTCAGAAATAATTGCGGAAATATAGTGCCTAATTAACTACCTAACTACTTATTTAATGGTTAAAAGTAAAAGGTATTGGTGAGGAAACTACCAAAATAAAACCATAGGCTGCTCGCCTTAGCTACCATAACACCGGTCAGTCCGGTAGCCCTTAAGAGCGAACCTGTTTAACCCAGGTGTCTACCAGCCTTATATGTAACAGTCAAAAGCTATGAAGTCTGATGTAAAATAAAATGAATATAGGTAGAGACATACACAAAAAATGTGAATACTATGTGATTTTGACCATTGGTTAGAATTTGTTAGAGTTTATAACCATTGGTTACCTTAACTACAGATTAAAAAACCCACCCTTAGTAAAGTAGGTACTTAATCGTACCATATACACTGTACCATGTTGCTTGATTATAGTCAAACAGTGGTTTGAAATGGTGCAGTATAACATTCCATCTTGGACTTCACTATTTTCACTAGAGCAGTCAACTGACTGCTCTAGTGAAAATAGGTATAAGTGCCGATACATATTTGAATGCTTTGATCTTTTGAGTCATTTCATGAACTATCTGACTATAGTACTTATCAATGGCTAGCAATAGCATAGATATCAGGCACACTCACACCTTATTAAATAGAAAAAAATTGATTTACAAAATCCATGCAATTTTAATCAGTGTCAATACAACAGCATGCAACGCGGCACGCGTTTACCTGGATCGAGCGGCTCCATACATCAAGCTGAGGCAGTTCGGTTAGGAGTACTATGGCGTACACTTAACCACAGAAAGATAGCTTTAAGCGATGATAAAGGACCGCTGTGCGGCGTATATGTATAGTTGCGGAAAAGCTGGACATCGGGCCCTGCTGAGACTCCATCGGGCATGGTGTGGAAGAGGACTAATACAGTCTTTAGAAGTGAACTATAGCAGGCTGATTATGATGATAAAAAAATGTAAGATGCGCATTTTTATTGTTGTTTCACTTACAGAATAACTAATAGTATTAGCGTAGTCATAGTCTCTAAAAAGGAGCATCCTCGTATATCTGACTCCTAGTATCTACGATGCAGTAGTCATACCACAACTATAGTATACCACAAGATAACCAAATAGATTTCAGTTTGAAGTTATAATTTTTACTGGCTGAAGTGAAATAACTAAGACGACTTGCTTGGCTCTGCCGAGCCGTTGATTTCCACTATTACCTACCTCAGAAAAGATTTATTCTATCTCGAGCAACCACTGTCGCTTTTTTCGCTAGATACGTTTTTTAAGACTGACTGTAGGTGCGACGTAATTTAATATTGTAACGCACCTGCTCGCAATTACGCGACAATATTTTAGCCATACTATCGTAGTATAGTCTATATAACATTATATTATTTGTGATTATACGCTGCAAACGAGCTTCATTTCATTGTACTAAGAATGGAAAACATAGCCATGGTAAAATATCCAAGAGGATATCACAGAGATGCAAGGTCACTTCATAGGGTAATATTATACTAAGTATATCTATAAAAGAATTAAATGACAATTTCATATTTGATAAATAACGTATGCTATAAAATGATCTGTCAATTTCTCTCTAACGGAAAATGTCGCGCGTCAAAGCGAGACGAACATTTTTATACAATAGCTTATCCAGAAAAGAAGGTGGTTTGACTTAGCCACTTTTGGCTAGTTCGTCTTAGGGTAAACCTCATAACATATATATTTTTTTACCTTCTTACACAGTTTTAGTATCGCTTTGTAACTCTATAATCAACAGTGAAAACTATGGCTTGTAAATATTAAGGTCACTAAAATCCTGTCCTAAAGATTTCCTCAAAATTATCTCGAGCAATGCAGAGTCGCGTCCACAACGACTGTGTACTTTTTAATGATCGTCATACAGGCCTGTCCGAAAGTCGTAAAAACCTTCGGCCTGTGACAAGAGCTTTCGGTTTTTACCCAGGATGCCTCGACAGTTATTCCCAAGGGTGCTTCGACAGAGATGTCTCGTTAGGTTTTTGAATAAGTAGGTAGGTAGTCGTTTCGTATATTCAAAGGCCTGACAAGTCGCACTCGAACTAAATTGATCGTTGTTTTGTGTATATCTTAACTCGGTGTTACACAAAGAAGTTTTACTAGACTAACATGTCATGGACATGTCTAGAAAAAGAGTTAGGACCACAGATTAGAGAAAAGGTAATTTGGTGAGGACCTCAGAGTAATTAAGGAAGTGAGGACTGAGGAATGCACTTACTTACATGCGAATGTTCCTGAAAGTAAAAGCCTAAACAGACCAAGGTGACTCAATGCTCACTAAGTACCTTATAAGTAATATAATGTAGGTACCATTGGTCAAAAAACTCAAGGCATGGATCCATAGAAATAAAATAACTGCCTACACTCTTGTTTTTTTTGCACGCTGCACCATAAATATGTTTTGAAATTTCCACCACCTCTCGAAAATACCTTTACGAGCTGACAATAAAAATTAATGAGCACGATGTATTGACGGAGATTTATGGAGTGGCGTAAAACTGGAGGATGGAGGCAGAATTATTCATTGCTTGGGTTATAGTTTCGTGTAGAGTTAATAATTTCTACGGTATAAAGGGAAAAATAAATCATCTCTAAGTTTTTATTGTGATAAATGGGACTTGAAGAACTTCAAGATAGAATAGGTAGTAGGTACCTAGGTATATATCATTCCTTCACTATAAATGTTAAACTTAGTAACATGTTTAATATTGTAAGTACTTTCGTTCTACAGTAACCTATTTAAGATTATTATTGAAGTAACGTGGACACGTGGTAGGCACTACTAGCTTCGTGATCGCACGTCCTGAATGTGTCATTTCACACCGGTTGGCCGCCGTCAATAGACGATATTTCGACTAAATTTCTCGGTAGACGATTATAAGGGAAAAACCGCCATTACAGCCGCGGCGTTTCACCGCTATAGTGCCTCTCCATAATGTACCGAATTCATATTTTTTGTAATAACGGATTATGGCCACATGTGAATTATTTATTAGAATATTCATAAGGGCCGGTAAATGAAGCGAAACAGCTTTATATGCCTGTCTTTAATATTGTATGTGTATAGCGATAGGTTTGACGGCGACGCAGTGTGACGCGACATTTTCATAACGTATTGCTCTTGCAATTACATTTTCACTATAAAAGATAAGTAATTAAATAAATATACCTATATCCGACTGTTACTCACGAATAATGAGTCGATTTATCGACCAGGTTTCGAGCATATCCGATGCTCTTCCTCAGGAGATGACTTCACGTAGCGAGATCGCAAAATAAATCAAACTCACGAGAATTTGAATACTAAAATAAGTACTTAATTAAGATTATAAAACACATTCAAATTGTACGTACTTTATCAAAGATAAAAAATGATGTATTAGAATAAATAATCTCTATTTTAACATACATCTCCAGCACAGTTTTTTTTTATAATCACACTGTGCCACATGGTCCCAAACTAAACATTGCTTGTACTATGGGAACCAGATAACTGATAGAATACTTAGATACTTTTTGTTCGTAAATACATACTTATAATACAATGTAATGCCCAGAAATAGAACAAACACATATGTTCATCACACAAATGTTTGTCCTGGGTGGGAATCGAACCCACAGCCTACAGTTCAGAAGGCAGAGCTACTATCATCTAAGCTATCAGGCCAGTCAAGTTGCGTCTACGATTTAACAGGTAGAGCCACAGAATAAAGCCCTATTCAAATCTTTCTTTTCTTTCATTAGTACCGCTGTGGGTAGCGGTATACCGCGCAGGATTTCGCCCAGATATTTTGTATGAAGTTTCGCTCAAGTTTCGCCCTAGCTGCGGAACTTCAACACAAAATACCGTGCGGGATTCCACGCGGTATTTACCGCTACCCACAGCAGTACAAAGAACGCGCTGGTTTGGATAGGGCTTAATAAAGAAGAAAATTGAATTAACGAAAAAAAATAAGTTTGAAAGTAGCATTAAAGTTGAAATCCTTTTAAGCATATCTTGCTCAGACAGACTTCAAAACATTATTTGAAAACTATACAATATAATATGAAAGCGAACCCACTTTTAATGGTGAACTTATATAGCGAGGCTCCGAAAACAGAGACTGATTAGCAAACACTGTTTGAATGGGAAAGAGAGCTGACTTTGAGAATTTAGCCACGTGGCTCTATTAAAATTTAATCTACATTTGATTAAGTATTACAAAGGTGAGAAAAGTGGGAAATAAACTTGTACAATAAACAATACAGGATTTCAAATGGAGGCAAAGATCCACAATTTGTATGGATGCTCTGTGCAAGCGGCGAACAGACCAGTTTTTAAATGTTTTAAGTACCCCTTATATCTAAACTCACTATATGCCCGTTTGGTTTGCACAAAAGATTGACAGCTCTTAAGTTGGACTTATTTCTCTAGGACGTGTACATAAATGCGTTTCAATAGGTAGGTACATTATAGAGGGAAGTAAGTGCGAACTTTGGAGCTGTCAAACTTTAGTACAGTTGAGCATAATCCATCATCATCATCAACAGCCTGAAGACATCCACTGCTGAACATAGGCCTCTCCCAGAGCGCGCCACTTTGAGCGGCTGCTCGCCTCCTGCATCCATCGGCTCCCCGCGGCGTTCACCAGATCGTCGGTCCACCGAGTGGGGGGCCGGCCAACGCTGCGGTTCGTGATCGTTACTCGAGAACCGTTCTTCCCCATCGGTTGTCAGTTTACGAGCGATGTGGCCTGCCCATTGCCATTTCAACTAATAGGTATACAAGTACCTACTATTAACAATCATACTTGAGACCAACTACCGATACCTAAATGCAATTAGATAGGTATATACAATATACGTACTAACACTATTAATATGTTTACGATAATGTATGTTACGTTTTTCTACAGAAACAGACTGTTTGCAGTTACTGCTACAAGCCTCTTGTTCTGGAGCCCGCCTTCTCCCGCGCCTAAGCTGGATTCCTCTCACGTAGCACTCCGTCCTCCGACCCTCATATTTTTATTGACCGTGGCGGTTTAAGAAAACGATCTGCGCTCCAAAACAAAAGGTTTTTAATGTTTTTTTGCGAAAACAATATGAATTATTGAGCGAGTTGTTTTCAAAGGTACCTCTTATTATTTTATTCTGTGGTAGTATTGTGATCGTGTGTATGTGCTGCCTATTTGGGCCCCTATTTCATTACATTGGTAGGTAAGTTAGTCTTCCAATATCTTTAACACCTCGAACCTTCCAAGATTTCAAGGAAAATTATCTGGCATAAAAACTGCGCGTGCGTTTTTATTATCTCACCTTGTAAGGCCTATAGGTACAGTTTCTGCGTCAGCCATAGACGCCAGTGAAGCACCAAAATGCCGACGGTGTAAATGGTGGAAACTAGAAAAAAGTGTGAGAGAATGGCTTTTAATATTCTAGACCTATTGATTATTATGTGTTAATCTTTGTACTTACCGGTGAAACGTGTACCTACGCATAGCTACATTGTTTTTGAAGAAACAAATAGTTCCTATTTCATGTTCCTTGTTATTCACGATTTGGCAGCATACAGGTGCTTTAATGTAAGTCCTGCGTGATCGATTCCGAAAATACATTCATGTATATACTGTAGTAGTAGTATAGAAAATAAAAGCGCAAGTACCTACTTGTTATATAATGTGTTTGAATGTTGTGGGATTATGGTCCTCTTTGTTACCATAAGTTTTTACTCTAGATACTGTATATACCTAATCCTAGTTAGGATATCCGTATGTTATCATTGGAAAAAATTATGTTGTTGGTACCTACATTTATAGTAAGGAGGTATACATATTAGGTAATAGTTTTTTATCAGCTTTTATTGGAATGAGGAGTTTTATTTAAAAAAAAGAAATTTATGTATGACCCAACAGATGGCGCCAGTTGTGGTTTTACCAAAATCTGTCACTGTCACTGTTTCAAGCATAGACCACAGGTTATAGGAAATGTGTCAAGATACTGACTGACAACTCTAAACTGTTTCGTTTGTTTTATTTTCGTTGCGCGATAGTTCAGCTTTATTTTGGATCATAATATTAACGTTTATCTGTCTCGCAGTTCTGCTGTACTTCAATTTACTTAAGAAGAATGCACCACAGATAGGATAATTCTTAAGAATTTCTCAATAGATGGCGCTGCCAACCCCGTAAGTTGGCTGTAAAAGGTGAAGGATAAATTCGGACCCGAGACCACTTGTCACGGTAGCTTAAGTAAAGCATGTCCCGGCTTTAGGGACGGATGGATGCGGGTTCAAGTCCCGCTCGTGATTCAAATTTTTCCTTTACAAATTAATCTGTAGATTACGCTGAGCAGGCGATACTGCTATAAAAATCATAAATATTAATTTACCTTATTTACGTACTCAATTTTATAAGAAGCAGTGTTTTCATATTTAATCATTTTGATACCTACCTGTTTCTAACAATTGCATTTAGGTACTTTCCATATAAGATTTTCTAGAACTTCGTTCCAAGTTATAGCCTCATAGTGCATGGCTGAGAGAGCTAGGTTACTTGAGAAAAGTCGGACTTTTTATTGGAAATTTTCCGGAACTAGTACTGAATACGTCCCGCGAACAGTTTCATGCAGAAACTTTACAGTAGGTATACAGCTATGCCATGTTTCGAAAGTCATTTAGTGTGTTTTAAAAAGCTTTCGTAACTTCCTTTATTATAAGAGGTACGTCAACAAAAAACAGCTTGTTCGAACAAATCGTTCACACAAATGGATATTTATATTCACTCATTTACTTTGAATTTTGAAATGTTTCACTTTTACTATGATGAGTACCGTACCTAGGATAGAGCAGGAGTTAGATATGTAGTTTAAGACTCTATTAAATATAGAAACTTTGAACTCATATTTAGGAAGGCACGTCATCATCATCATCACCATCATCCTGAAGACGTCCACTGCTGAACATATGCCTCCCCCAAAGAGCGCCACTTTGAGCGGCCGCTCGCTTCCTGCATCCATCGGCTCCCCACTGTTCTGACCAGGTTGTCGGTCCACCTAGTAGGGGGCCGGCCTACCCTGCGTCTTCGTTCGGTAGGAAGGCACACAGCTACGTAATTTTGGTAAAACACTGCTCGCGCAGTTGAATTTTACCGTAATATATTATTTCACAGAACTTTTATGAAATAATTTACGCCAAAGTTCAACCGCAAGGATTAAAACAGGGCTGCCAACTACAGGGCTGAAACTTTTATGAAAAAACGGTCAAATCCATACTTCTCGTATCACCAAGTGGCTAGAGGTAGCCGACGACTCAATGCAAATATAGAAGAAGTTACTGAAGATTCCTTCCGCCTACCGCCGCACACCACTTGCATTCAAAGGCTGGTAGAATACGAAGTTCTCATCACAACTTCATACAAAATACAAAAAAAAAATGCCAGAGCCATTCTTACCTCCGTAGCTATCCTTATTTAAGATTAAAATTAATCTACCTAAAGCTAAACGGTCAAGTTCTATGCAACGTGTGCCCATTGGACTAAACTCATTAATACGGAAACAGTGATCACCTACATTACCATGCAGCTGTGAGCTCTGTAATACAATACGATAGAGTCGATTTTCCTAAACCTTTTCTCAAACGGAAATAGCAAAACTTGTTGCATAATATTATTGGATTTGCATGGAGTTTTATTTGAATTGCAATTTTAATTAAAAGATTTTAATTTGACCTTAATGTTTGTGTTTTATCGTTGATTCAATTCTCATTGGTATAGATTTATTTTATTGCTGTTTGTATGGTCCATATGTGATGTATGTGATTCAAAGGCATTTTGTTCTTTGTGTATATGCATTTCTGATTGTTTGCCATAGTTGGGTTTCACTTCTTTTAGGCATTGTTAAGCCCTATTCAAATCGGCGCGTTATTCGTACCGCTGTGTTTAGCGGTAAATACCGCGCGCGCGCGGTATTTTGTATTGAAGTTCCGCGGCTAGCGTGAAACTTGAGCGAAACTTCATACGAAATTCCGGGCGGAATCCCGCGCGGTATACTGCCACCCACGGCGGTACGAAAAATGCGTCGGTTTGAATAGGGCTTAACCTACTAGAGTCATACGCCCTTCCGAACAAAAATTGTGAACTTAGTTGAAAAATCGTTTTTCTCTATCAAATTTGAAATAGGCATAGATAAAACAAGAGAAAATTCTGAGTAGATATTCCATTGCTATGCAATGTTTAGGCTAATCATTAACTTACCCTAAAAATTATAAACACAAATCTACAAAACTACACGCTCAATCTAACACCGATCCCATCGATCCTATAGCTTACTTTTCTATTCCTCGTAACCCGAGATAGCAAACCGAGATATGCGAATCCGAGTGCAGCTCTGTGGGACCCAATTAATGAAGACTGGTGGGTCCACAGGGACCCGGGGCCGGGACCTCGCGGCTAGAGAGCTGCTGATTGGTAGTTATTGGAGCATCAAGGTTTTTGCAAAACGAGACGTGTTGATTTTGGAAATGAATGAAATACTTATGATAATCTCTACTAGCATATTAAATATAAAATTGTAATGTGTTTGTTTGTGTGACTTTCACGTAAAAACGGCAAGACCGATTTTGATGACGTTTTGCACACTGATTAACGGGAATTGGAATTAACATAGGATATTTATTATTCCAGAAAATTGAGAGTTTCAGCGGAGAAACGCGTGTTTGGTCAGCGTTTATCGTTTGTTTTAAGTCGAACTTTTTGATTGGGATCAAATGGGAGCCCAAAATAATATTTTGTGGTATCAGTTACAAAAAATATTGGTGGGATCCGTTTCGTGGGATCCATTGGGACCTATTCATGTTAATAGGTAAGATGAAAAGAACGACGTATTTTTTACTTTAAATGGAAGTGCTTTTGCACACAAACGCAAACCTCATAAAGAAAAGGTTCTTGGCACTGAACTATCAACTGAAGTGCAATCCATCTTCAGACGCTTAATTAGGGGGATTAACGTTAACTCTCTCACATGAGCCTGAACTTATCACACTTCACACTATCACATCACACTATCACACTAATATTATAAAGGCGAAAGTTTGTGCGTATGTGTGTATGTGTGTATGTTTGCTACCCTTTCACGCTCTAACAGCTGGATGGATTTAGGTGAAATTTGGTATGGAGGTAGCTTATACCCTGGATTAAAACATAGGCTACTTTTTATCCCGGAAACGGGAACGGTTCCTGTAGGAACGCGGGTGAAACCGCGGGGCGCTGCTAGTAACTACATAATGATCAGAAGGAAACTAATAGACTACATAAATAGAAAAAAAATATTCTTTAAACTAACTACCTACTACAATAATACCAATTAAGTACTGCTAAAACTACTATAGTAGTTTTAGCAGTAATAGCTGCGTAGCTGTAATATATTACAGCTACACTACATTATAGGTACTTACAGAAAAATTATTAGGTACATTAAAAGAGTAGAACTTTGTTTTTTTCCTCGCAACTGTAATGAAAAACGTCGTATGACATGCGTGTGCAATGATCAACTTTGCACACTAGTATCATAATGTAATATTTTATACCGGAAAAATAAAAGATTTCACAGGAAAAAGTGCTCCCGCGTCGTGCTTGTAGCAAACTATCTTCCCACTCAAATTTCTGTATCGTTTGATGATTCGATTCTCTACACATATAGAATCCCTCCAGTGTATTCACTCGTGGAAAAGTAGTGTCACAGCCAAGGCCGCTCTATTACTTCTAAGCTACAAAGACACGAACACAAGGTCTTTGCCTTCTTAATCACGTTCATGTGCAATCAGCAACTAGCGTTAACGAGCACGCTTCATGCACGTCACACGTCACGCATCTAATCACACGTTTTGTGACTTATTGTCACTCTTCGCAGACACATCTCACGTAATGAGCACTCACACTCACGGTATAAATTGCATGCTAAACATGTAAATTACTAGACGCTTCATTGATTCATTGCTTACTAAATTGGACAGAATAGTAAAATTTAACTTATTTTGTACGAGATTTGTGGCCCCATCACAGAATAGCTTCTTACTAAATATTCTGCGTTGTGATTATTGTAAACGCCCCTTTCTAATTGAATATATGCCTACGTCCAGCAGTGACTGTGGACCACAGATAACCCCTCTGTGCTGTCGACATATAAAGACTGATTGTGGTGTGTGATTGTGATGTGCGAGTGTGGGTGTCAGCGGTAGCTCGCTCCTGCACCCTGCGCGCGTGTGTCGCATCCTCTCCTATATGAAATGGTCCTTCGAGCTAAATTGTGCTTATGGCGCTCATAATTATATAGTGAAAGCTTGTTGATCCGTTCCTAGCCAACAAAGAAAGTGATATTTGCAACCAGATGTTGTTGAAAGGCAGTTGCATTTCTTTTCATTTTTTCCAAGATTCAGGCCCCGTCGAGCGGTCCGTGTTCGGGTTGGCACAACCAATTTCCCTTCGCTACGTTCAGGTCAGGATTTTAACTTAAAATCAGACGCTACGCTCGTGATTTTATTTTAGATTCGTTATCAGCACTTGCAGCAAAATCACCTTTGCTCTCTGTTGCACCAAAAACCTATATTTATTTTTCGACGTAGGTAGCACAAGTTTGCACAGCTACAGTTTGTTTTCATCTAAGCATCTCTCAATCAGGTACAATATGTGGAGCTGGAGGAAATGAAAACAAACTTCTCGAATGATAATAAAGTAAACAGAACCAGCGGTATCATTCAAGATATAATATAAACTTGATGAATAAGTACACAGTACCTATCCATGTCGTTGATCTCACAACTACTCACTATAATACCTATACCTACCTATCTCTCAAGCGCCGCCTTTCAAGAAACGAACACCTACCTATATATTACGATGTTGTTGAATCCACTCGTCTTAGGATTAATTATGTCGATCTTGTAAATTAACGTTATTTATTCGAGATAATTAGTTTCATTTGAAATTTGAGAAATTCTTGAAAGGTTAATGCTACGTAATCTTGATTGGAAAGTTAGTTTTGAAGTTCTTTGAATTTTTAACGAATTTTACAATGTAATTACAGATAGAATAAATTAATTGATGAGCTGTATCATTAATTCAGTTTCACTAGTATTGCCGCTTTGTTATCAAGTAGAATAAATTGGGACACTGAGTGGTTATTTGTAAGTTGTCCTTGTCTAACTCATAGTAAAATAAATGAATATGAAACAACATTTTATTGAGTAACATGAACTAGCAACACCACCGCCAATTCAAACATACAAACCGCGTTTTTGCAACGCCATCTCGTTGTGAAGCCCGCGGGCTCAGCAAAAAGTGGCCTACCTAAATCTACGTAAAGGATTTGTACTGGGGAGCTCCCGCAAAATCGGCGGCTATAACCACTCCGGCTGTAAGGCTAGGGCTGTCAAATAAGCCGCAATTGGCGTGAGCCACGATATCTGAACGCATTCCGTAAGCAGAACAATATTAGCCAGCGACGGCTAATTTCCATAAGAAAATAACAATGGCCTCTATTTATCTGGAGCTTTGGTGGAGCGTTACTGTTAGTTTTCGACTCACATCTATAATCGAACTCACTGCAGTAAATAGCTAACTATTACAAGGCAATGACAGCATGCTGGTTAGGTACTACCTACCTAGCATGTGCGTTGTATAGGGCTACAGTATTAAAGCACTTCCTTCAGGCAAACATTTAACCCTGGCGTCAGAAGAAGGTATCTGACTCGGCTTACGCGACTTTCATATGTAAGTAGGTATATATGCCTAAGGATATATTATCTGCCCATAGTAAGGGCAAAGAATGGTGGACTCCAACTCCATAATCTCGAACTTGTTATTTCGCATTTGGGTTTGCAAAAGTGTTTTCGTTACGACCTTTAGGTTGAAAGGTGTTATTGTGCGTGCCAGCGTTTTAATAAGTTTGTTGGTGCCTACCTACCACCTTTAGAACGGTTTTGTATTTGAAGCTTCGATGAACATCCTCAGACGCTCCAACACCCACAAAATCATAAGTACCAAGGATAAAATTTTAACTATTAGCTTAGGTCATTTGTCTGTTATGGGTGCTTAACATCAGGCGAACGACTAGCTCGTCACGTCATTCATTTACATAAAAAAAGTACAAAAGGTCTTTTTTGTAGTACCTAAGTAAATAGGTATTTAGTATATTTTTTTTTATATTATGGTAGTACTTCATTTAACATCCAAAAACCTACATATTAACCAGCTAAACTATGCACCTTAGGTAATAAGATTTAAACATAAATTAGTTTAATGAATTATTTCAAAAGTGACCCAACCATTTAAACTTGGAAAATAATTTTGAGAACCCAACGTAAAATTGCAGGAATAACATAAATAACTTGGAAAAAACCGTGGCTATTTATTTATTCTTTAGTCTAAGAGCTGTGGACTCCGTGCGAAAAGCTGTAAACTGTAAAGCTTCAGCCACACCTGCGCGTCTAGTTGCGTCAGCGAAGCGGGAGCGTACATGCCGTCCGGTACCCATCGCTGCCTTAGTTCGTGGACTGCCGCGCCGCGCCGCGATCGTCGTGGGCATCGAAGAGTGCCTCATAGTTCTGCGTTGTGTACGCTCCCGCTTCGTAGACGCGCAGCTGTGATACTGGAGCTTGAGGGTGCCCCAGATAAAGTGGCTCGTATAAACGCTGACGAAGACGGCAGGTAGCCAGCGAATGATAATTTTAAATTATGTTTTCCAGTGTAAAGCCTTTTATTTTGTTTACGTATCTGGTTCGGGCAATCAAGATTAGGATTTTAATATGGCGGACGCAATTGTGTTTAGAAGAAATCCATTATATACGATCTTTGCTAAATAAATAGTTTCACAGCTGAAATATAAAATTCGTTTAAAACGATTATTTATTTTTTCGTAATCACATATGTTAGTCAGTACAATGAGGACACGGCCTCATGCTTCATGCTTAGCAATTTTAAGCATTTTGACGTTGTACAGACTCTTAAGATTTTATTTTTGGGCCACTGCGGTCGGTCGGAGACTAAGCGGTAGCCGGGCGGCCGCTTGACTCCGATAAACACTAAACATAAATACGCTCTACGCTGGCAAAAAAATGAGCGCGATGTTTTGTCTAATTTTTGATGATACTGGCATGTAGGTACGAATGTGGTTGTGTTGGAATCGAGCACTAGGGGCGCAGCGGGAACTTATCAGGAGCAAACCGATTAAATAATAGTCATGCCTGTTCTGGCCATTCTTGCGCCCCCAGAGTCTGCGCCCTGTGCATGGGCACCGGTGGCACCGCCCTATTTATGGCACTGGGGGGCGCACAAATCATTATAGTATGGGAGTCCAAGAGGGGAATTTGAGGATGCGGTGGTGGAACACAATATAAGTATACGATACAAGACTAATTTGTGCTCTTTTCTTTAAATGAAATTACATGCACCTATATCTTCCTGGTAAATTGGATAAATACCGTGACGTTGCTGGACTGCCTGCGCCATGGGGGGGGGGGGGGGGGGGGGTCCTTCACTTGATGTTAAGCGACACGGCCGCCCATCACAGTTGCAGTGTCACTCGAAACTTTATACATAATATTAAAGTTTCGCATGACACTGCACTGCGCACGTCATCCTGAGATATCACACAGTCTAGTAATCAGACTACTAGACTGTGAAATCAGGTCTAAAATCTCATTTGCCCAGTAATTTCGCTAGCTACAATGCCCTTCAAACCGGAACTTAGTAGTGCTTGCACACTACTGCTTGGCGGCAGAATAACTGGCAAAGTGATGGTACCTACCTAGACGAACTCTGCTTCAAAGTCCTACCACCTAGTAAAATACATAGATATATTATGTGTTTAGCTAGGTACAACCCACACGTGCGGATTTTGCATTGCTTTTGAACAATGGCACGTTCTGGGATTTCTTGGGATTACTCGTAAAAAGGGAAAGCGGGAAAGGAAAATTAAATAGACTGTGTCGCATTTGAATCTGTATTTTAGTTGTACCTATATCCACATACATCTAATACTATACAGTAAGTATATACTTACTGTATACTTACTATATACTTACTGTATAGTATTAGATGTCTGTGGTATACACGTAGTAAGTAGGTACCTACTATTATATACTAGTTGCGCCCCAGGTGTTACCCGCGGATAAAAGTAAAAGTACCCAATATGTTAATCCAGCGTATACCTAAGCTATCTGGATTCCGAATTTCATCGAAATTGGTTCAGTAGTCACGGAGATATAAGGTAACAAACATTCACACACACAAACATTCGTATTTATAATTTTAGTAGGAAGGATTCTGTGGTATAATTTTCGAATCTTGTGTTATCAATAAAACGACAGTAGGTACCACACTACAGGAAAAATCTCAGAAATTCTTTTTGACATTTGGACTGTCTTGTGGGTCATCGCGGCTAGTACCGACCTATACCAGTCCTAATATTCTTTGTAGTAGGCAGTGTAGCTAGTAAGCTTTTAGTACGTAGTATAGGTAGTTATTTTTTGAATAATGTCATCATCAACAGCCTGAAAACATATTAAAATTAATTAATTAATAAATACAATTAAAACATAGCGAGTAAAATTTTATTATAGTCAAACTATTATGTTATTATTTTCTTCGTAAGTACATATTGACTCTTTTGTGAAGTCGTCCTTCTCTCTCCAAACTTGCTGCGCCCGACGGGGTCCATACTGAGCCTACTTAATTAATGTTATACTTATTCCACCTATGCACACTATGGAAGCAATAAAATATCTGAATCTGAATCTGAATCTGAACATCCACTGCTGAACATAGGCCTCTCCCACACAGCGCCACTTTGAGTGGCTGCTCGCCTCCTGCATTCATCGCCTTCCTTTGGTTTTCACCAGATCATCGGTCCACATAGTCCCGGCTGGCCTACGCTGAATCTTCCGGTTCGTGGTCGCCACTCGAGAACCTTTCTTCCGCATCGGTTGACAATTGTGTCAGTTTTAATATTGTAGGTAATTTAATTATAAATTAGGGAAACCTATATTTAGTAACAAATTACTATTATATTTCGAAACCAAAACTCAATATTAGATACATTTAACCAAATGACTATAACTCCAATAGACTCATTACATAAGTAGTTATCAACTTACATATCTAAAAGTTGCTGATCCAATGCTGCACCGCTACTGCCAGTAATTGGCAGCATGCCCAGCATGCTGGCAGTGGTATCTCATAATTACATTTTTTATAATTACTTATAGTAAAAGTGCTAGATTAAAGGAAGTAGTAATTACGAGTAGGTTACTAAATCAATTATTCCTTGTCAGCAGAACACTTGTGGTCTGTCCATTTACTTAGGTCGACGCCAGGTATTTTATCGCATGTTACAAAATCATTCCTGAAAAACAAAATTATTTAAATTTATTTTGTGTGTTTCCTTTCCTTTTTCTACTAATTTATGATAGGCAAATCAACCTTTTGTTTGTTGTTTGTTTGGTTTTCTTATCGAAGTGGATGTACCGCTTACTTTTTATACTAGAAATTTTAAAAATTGCCTCCTATAACTCATAATAATAGTCCAGCGTATCAATTCTACAAGAATCAGCACCAACTAATGTAGATTACTTATGAGAAGATACAGAAATTTCCTTCATTATTTAGGTAAGTGATGGTCAGTCCTGGTGTAAGATTTTAGGCCACTGGAAGGATTTTATCTTTTCTTATAAACACCGTGACCAACGGCTTAACGTGACCTCCGAAGCACGTTAGCGCTCAGTTGTAAATAGTTTAGTAGAGCTTCACTATGAGTGCTACACAGTGAAAGATACTTACCAAGGACCTTTTCTAAGTAAAGCTCGTGGTTGGATCATGTTGACGTCATCCCCGCTGTCGCAGAGGATGCGAGCCATACTGGTCTGCTTCACTTCGTAAAGTTGATCTGGAAACAAAATCAAAATATTATATACTTACGTAACCCTTTACAGATTGGTACTGAGAAAAGTGAATCTATTAAAACATGCACATACTAAACCAAGTCCTCTAATTTACTTACGCCGCTATTTTAGACTTGCGATGAATTTAGGGACTGTAAATTTCGTACTTCTAGAATTACAAATTTATGGCAACGCTACTAAAACTCCCAGATGGAACAGATACTTCTATTTATTCAACAGGCTAATGCGTTGGTGTCTACCAATTTGTACAGTCATCATCATCATTAACAGCCTGAAGACGTCCACTGCTGAACATAGGCCTCCCCCAGAGCACGCCACCTTGAGCGGCTGCTCGCCTCCTGCATCCATCGGCTCCCCGCGGCTTTCACCAGGTCGTCGGTCCACCGAGTGGGGGGCCGGCCTACGCTGCGTCTTCCGGTTCGTGATCGCCACTCGAGAACCTTTCTTCCCCATCGGTTGTCAGTTCTACGAGCGATGTGGCCTGCCCATTGCCACTTCAACTTACTAACTCTAAGAGCTATATCGGTCACTTTAGTTCTCCTGCGGATCTCCTCGTTCCGGAGCTTATCTCGCAGGGAAACACCGAGCATAGCTCGCCCCATAGCTCGCTGCGCGACTTTGAGCTTACTAATGAGGCCAACAGTAAGAGACCATGTCTCAGTTCCATAAGTCATCACTGGCAACACACACTGATTGAAAACTTTCGTTTTCAGGCTCTGCGGTATTTTGGACGAAAAGATAGGACGAAGCTTCCCGAACGCTGCCCAGCCGAGTTGGATTCTTCGCGCCACCTCTTTGTCGAAGTTGGGCCTACCTAATTGGACAATCTGTCCTAGGTAGACATACTTGTCGACAACTTCGAGAGTATCGTTCCCAACAATTACCGGTATAGGTGGAACATGAGCATTAGACATGATCTTTGTCTTGTCCATATTCATCTTAAGACCAACCTGCTGGGAGACTCTACTGAGGTCGTTGAGCATGGTGCTAAGGTCCTCGAGCGATTCCGCCATTATGACTATATCATCGGCAAAACGAAGGTTAGTGATGTACTCGCCATTTATGTTGATGCCAGATCTTTTCCACTCCAAGAGCTTGAAAACATCCTCCAATGCGTTTGTGAACAGTTTCGGAGAAATAACGTCTCCCTGTCTCACGCCTCTTTGTACAGTACATTTGTACAGTATCACCAGCAAAATCTCACCGTGTGTAAGAGCAGCAGGGATGTCTCCGTGCTCGAAGAAGAACCTGTCCGACTTCCTCCAGAGCAGAAGGTTATGCACCATGATGCAGTACAGCGTAGTGCCGACGTAGGATCCAGGCAGCAGTTTCTCTACGTAGATGGCCACCATCAGGTCCACGTCGTCCACGTCATCGTATATACGCCGGAGCATCTCCACTTTCTAAATAAGCAAGCAAATAATCTGTATACAGATAATAGAAGCTCGAGACTCATAGACAAGTTATAGAGTAAGCGTTTACCAAATGCGTTGGTAGTCACTTGGCTTTTCAAAACGTAAACGCTTGTGTTGATATACATTTGATTGTATATACATAGCCCTAGTCAACTAACCATAGTCTATGATAATAATAAATCTGTATTGGGAACGGCCGACCGCGAATTCCTAAGGAACTCATGCGTTCCGAATCCCTAAGGCGAGGAGTCCACTGAGCCATGATGGAGTCTGAACGCATTGCTATATTCATTTTATAATATTGATAGGGTGTATGGATGGATGAATGGGTCACCGATCCGAGCTTCTCGATCACCTTACATAAGTATTTATGAATATTTTTATTTTTATAGAGGTCTTGAAATACAACTGATGTTTTAGTGTACTGAGCTGATGCGTAGAATTTTTTATTATTCAAATAAGTTGTAGTCCTCAAATATCGAATTAAGTATAACTTCGTATTTTTATTTCAGCATACTTAGTCTAAATTTCGACTGCCCAATTACTTTTTACGGACTGGCGACTTATTATGTTCCTTGCAGTAAATGAAACATTTCTTAAATGAACAGTAATTAGGGTATACTTTTTTTTTTTTTTTTCTTATATTTTGGCTCCACACATAGTGTATTTAGCCAGTGTCAAGTATTGTAGTTTTTCATCGTATTATGAAATATTTCATGTAAAGTCAAGTCTTAGTCACAGTCAGTCAGGGTAGTCATAGTCCAGTCTAAGTCTGGTAGTTATAATCCAGTCTAAGTCATGTCCTAGTAAAGTAGTGGCAACTTTACTAGAGGCTTCTATGGAATTTTGGAAGCAACACGAAAAACCACGTTTCACTACATTATATCACTTGCCAACACTTATACTCGTAATTCAGCACTTAATGCGTAAAATGCCACTAATTTTAAACATTAACACTAGAAAAAGCATAAGTTTTGTGAAATAATACAATGCAACGACGTGAACTTTTTCACGTTCCCGCCAAAACTCCTCTAGGCTATACTTAACCATTTAGAAACTTCAACCTACTGATAGTGGTCAAAGAATGTCATACTTCTAATTGTCGTTCTTGAGAGCAGACTGTTGACTCACAAACTTTTGGGATGGCTGCATTTTTGGAGTGTAACGTGCTTCCTTCAAAATTATATCTGTAAAGAACAAGATAAAATGACAAGATCCACTTACGTCTTTATCGATATTATCGTGAAAGTCCTCAAACTTTTTTGCCACGTTCAAGCCGCAAAACTTGCGATACTCGTTGTAGGGAGGAAGACCAGCATCACGACCTCTCATCATATCGATGGCTATCAGGTCTGCAGCCAGGTGGGCCACGCTGTGGACTCTCTCTGCCAACTGGATAAAGGACAATAACTCAACTAAAAGAATTGTTCTTTTATTTTATATTAGCTTGGTATATACTTGGTATATTGGCCGTGTGGTCCCAGTTTGCGAATAAGACCACCCCATCTCTTCCCGTGGGTGCCGTAAAAGCCGGCAAAAAGAATGTCCAGGGAATGGGCAGCAGCATAGCAGCATTCTCCTCGGTACATTAAAATCTTCTGCGATCACCAAACCGCCTTACAAGCGTGGAAATTATGGCAAATCCCCCCTATGATAAGCGTCCACAGTGAAGTTTTATGGGGGAGGCCAGTGTTCAGCAGTTGACGTCTTCCAGCTGATGAAGTGAAGTGGTACGAGTATATACCTACAGGCTGCAGGAAAAATTTTCGGAGTCTATTTTGTATTAACATGTTAATGAAACTCGGTGTTTCTCTCCGATCATTAATTTTTTTCTTTTTTTTTTATTATATTTTGGCTCCACACTTAGTGTATTTAGCCAGTGTCAAGTATTGTAATCAGTCGCACGCCGGTTGGTGCGGGGAGTGCACGTATCTTCGGCACGCGGATTGTTTGCTAATAACTCCGCGATAAACGTAACCTACGATGAGTGAGGAGTCAGGAAGTGAGCGCAGATGGTCTGTCGCCTCAGACCTTCTGTCGGACAGCCAGATGCAGCGTCTAAAGCATCTAAGGAATGAAAGTAAGGAAGACGAGGATGGTTTTGTAGAAGTAGCGAGAAAATCGAAGCGCCTTCATAAATGTCTGTCGAAGGATGGCGGAACTAATACATCGGTAGGAGTGGTGAGTGCTACGAGTCAGCGAAAAAACTCGGAGATTTCCAAGTATGATGTTAATGTGACGTCAAAGGAACCGCTTCCGAAACAAATAGCTTTGGCGAAGCTTTTAAGAGATCTCCAGATTAAGGATGTTATGAGAATTAAGTATAAAAGCGACTTTAAAGTAGTCGTTACCTTTGATAAGAGAGAAAATGCTGAGCTGTTAGTGAATTGTGAAAAATTAAAGGAAAAAGAGTTTCGATGTCAGATGACTGATGAAATGAATCTGTGTTATGGTTTAGTTAGGCAGATAGAACTGGAAGCAGAAGTAAAAGAATTGCATAAAATTTTTGAATGTGAAAGCGAAATAATTTCAGTCAACCGTCTTAAGCGGCGATCGAGCGAAGGGACCTGGGTCGAGAGTGAAACAGTTCGCATCTGTTTCAAGGGTGCTACTATTCCCGCGTACGTATCAGCGTACGGTAGTAGGTTTTTAGTGGAACCGTATACTCACCCGGTTTCGCAGTGTGCAAACTGTTGGAAGTATGGTCATTTCAAAAAGTATTGCCCTTCGAAGAAGATTGTATGCCCCAAATGTGGAGAAAACCATGAAAATTGTGACACCAAAGAATATAAATGTGTAAACTGCCAGGATACCCATATGTCGATTGCCAGGTCTCAGTGTCCTGTATTTAAAAAAGAAAAAGATATAAAACAGCTTATGTGCCAAGAAAATTGTACTTATAAGAAGGCGTTGCTGTTATACAACGAGAGAGAGATAGACAAATCATTTGGAAGCCAAAATACCGTTACTCCTCTATTGAACGTTAAAGAAATTACGAACCAACCTTCTAGTAATATACCTACGGTGAGTTACAGTCAGACTTTAAAAAATAATGCGAAGACAGAGGAACATACTGTAGAAATTGACAGGGAAACAAATGAACACAATTGGAGCGAAGATTCAGTGATTGAAAACTTAAACACGGACAGTCAAGAAAATAAGAAGAGGCCAAAGAAAAAAAGGAAGAAAACTACTACCCAGCGAAACAGTAAGACGGAAGAGGACCTTGTTAGTGATGAAGAAGAAGTACCAAAGCGTGAGAGAAATATTAATTTTGTACGGTTCTATAATAGGATAAAGGATATTTTGATGTCTCGGAAAATACTCAGCGAAAAAATCACGGACTTTTTAAATGTAGTAGTTGAAGAGTGCTACCTATGGGTAGTGGGCGTATTTAGAAAGGGGGATTATGTTACAAAACTTCTATCCGTGCTCGGGCATGGATAGCACTCATACTAAGCAACGTTTTGTTAACATAGTCCAGTGGAATTCGCAGAGTATTAAACCAAAATTAATCGATTTCGAGTGCATGTTATTCCAAAATAAAGTACATATAGCCTTATTAAGTGAAACGTGGTTGAATGGGGATATTAATATAAATATAAGCAATTATAACGTGTATAGAACTGATAGGATAGATTCGTATGGAGGGGTGGCTATTATCACTCATAAATCGATTAAGTCAGAAGTGAACCACATTAGTTTCAGCAATCCTGGGATCGAGGTAGTAGCAGTAAAAATTTTAAATTGTAAGCTCATTAATAATGTTATCTCTGTCTACTGCCCTTCATCCGTGCGAACGACGCAAACAGACTGGGAAGAATTGTTTTCACTGTTTAATAATAAAACCTTAATAGCCGGAGATTTTAACGCACATCATACTAACTGGTCTTGTAAAAACGATACAAGGGGTACTCAGGTATGGGATGCATCTATTCACTACAGTTTTATTCCGCTAAATACAGGCAGTGCTACTAGGGTTAAGCTAGTTGGTAATATTTTACAAGAAACATCGCCAGACATTACCTTCGCCTCGTCCGATATCTTTGTTGATCTAACATGGAAGGTTCTCAACGAGAACTTAGGCAGCGATCACATGGTAATTAAGGTGTCCGTAAACTATCACGATGTTCCTGATACTGTTAAAAAGCGAAACTTCAAGAAGGCTAATTGGTTTGAATTTAGAAACTCCATAGAACTATCATTAATATCTCGAAATAATAATTATGATAATAATAATTATGATAATAATATTCAAGATGACTATGATACATTTATTTTTAAAATTAATGAGGCTGCTAATGTTAGTATTCCTTGGATTAAAATTAATAATGATCCCGCAAATAAGTTTACACCAAAGCCATACTGGAATCCGGAACTATCCAGGTTGGTGGCCCAACGGAGATTAGCACTTAGTTCATTTCGGCGCAACCCAACTCCTGACAATCTCACTATTTTAGAAAATAAGCAAGTATTAGTTAGGACAGAACTCTGTAAGGCAAGATCGGTTGGTTGGAGTGGTATGTGTGACTCTGTTAATGAAAACACCTCTATGTCAGATATGTGGAGGAAGATGAGGTGGGTCAAAGGGTACCGTCAGCCAAGATTTAATCCGTTGGAACTTAAGAAACGAGAGTTACTAAGTAGTCTAGCCCCAGATTATGTTAAAGCTTCCAAGCCTATATTTTCATCAACTAATGAGTTGCTCGATCAACCGTTTAGCATTCAGGAATTGGAAGCATGCCTTAAAAAAAAAGACACGGCACCTGGAGACGATAACATAACATACTCCATGATTTTTAATCTGCCGAGAGTAGGTAAACATTATTTACTAGGCCTATACAACAGAATCTTTATATCTAGTTATGTTCCACAACAATGGAGACGCGTAAAAATAGTACCTATACCTAAAAATCCAATTACAAGTTCAGAAGTTAAATTAAGACCTATTTCACTGATTCCTGTATGTGCAAAATATACCATAACATGATTGCTAGGAGGATGGAATGTTTTGTAGAAAGGAACAAGATATTGTCTGTTAATACTACTGGTTTTAGAAAGGGACAATCTTGCTTGGATTCGGTAACGCGATTAGTAACGACCATACAGATTGGCCTTACTAAGAACATACCTACACTAGCTTGTTTCCTTGATATTGAGAATGCATATAATAATGTATCAATTGAGGCACTTACTACGAAACTCGATAACTTACAAATAGGCAGCCAAATATGCAGTTATCTGTGGGAATTTTTAAGTGAGAGGCAGTTGATAATACATAGTGATAATAATGACTCTTCTAAATTGATGAGGTGGACTCACAAAGGCTTGTGCCAAGGTGACCCATTATCGCCTTTATTGTTTAATTTAGTAAGTTTTGACATTTGTAAAAGTGTATCGATAGAAATAGGCCAATACGCAGACGATTTTGTGATATACACGAGCAATAAGAGTGTTGAAACTTGTGCATTAACGGTACAATCGGCACTAGATAAAATAGACAGTATTCTGTCCAGCATTGGTTTACTAATTTCGGCACAAAAGTCAAATTTTTGTCTATTCAGCAGAGGTCGTAGACAATGTAGTATAGAACTGACGATAAATCAAACAGCCCTAACCGCTAGCGAGAACATTAGGTACTTAGGTATTTGGTTGGATCGTTCGCTGCGCTGGAGTAGCCATATAAATGAAGTGTGTGAAAAAACGCAGAGGTGTTTAAATGTTCTGAAGGTGTTAGCTGGGAGCAACTGGGGCGTTCATCCTAAGCACTTAAGGAGGCTATATATTAATTTGATAAGAAGCAGAATAGATTTCGGTTGCTTTCTTTATGACAATAGCGCAAATTGTCATACTTTAAAACTGGACAGAATTCAAAACCAAGCACTTAGGATTATCGGTGGATTTATAAAATCCACTCCCTTGCACGTGATGGAAAGTGAAGTATGCATATCCCCCTTATTTATAAGAAGAAAATATCTAAGCTATAAATATTGTCTAAAAGCTAAGTCGTGGACTAATAATCCTACCATACTCCTCTTGAGCGAATTAGGTGCCCTTTGTAATAATAGGTATTGGCAAAACAAAAAGAAACCTTTGTTGATGGTAACTTATAATCAAATAAAAACAGAAAAAGTTGCTTCGTCGAATCCCTTACAGATGTTTTTACAGCATGTATGGTTAACTAAAATTAATTTTGGGTATTTTATAAGAGATAGTTTGGATTGTGTTCAAAAAGCTAAGAGAAATTATGACTATAGTGTTTTAAAGAATGAAGTAGTAAGCGAGTTAAACAGCAAATATAATAATTGGCATAGGATATTTACCGATGGTTCAAAGGGCATAGAGGCGTCATCGTCATCAGGTGTTGCATTTTATGATGCAACTCGTAAACAAACAGAGTGTTATAGGAACACGTCGCCGGTATGTATAATGACCTTGGAGTTATTTGCTATATCGGAGGCGTTGTCCTACGTGAAAAATAGTTGTATGCATAATAGTATTGTAATACTCAGCGATTGTAAAAGCGCCTTGCAGCATATTGCAAGATGTATTGCCGGAAACAGAGGTCTTTCGATTGCTTATAAAATTATTCAACAGTTAGAATGTTTAGATAAAGATCGAATATGTGTAAAGGTCCAATGGATACCCTCGCATATTGGTCTATCGGGAAACGAGGATGTTGACCGCCTAGCTAAAACAGCTGCGACCGATGGTTCCGATATATTTATCGTGCCAGAGTACTCAGAGCTGCTACCCAAATTTAAGAAGGTATGCTATGAGAATTGGCGGGAGTACTTTGATGAACGATCAAAATGTAAAGGAATCTGGTACCGTATTATGCAGAGTCAACCTCATCGTTCGCCATGGTTTGTTGGCGACGTGAGCCGTAAACTTGTGGTCATCGCGCACAGATTACGTTCCGGACACATTCCACTCAGGGTATTCGCACACATGATGGGTAAAGTCACGTCGCCTAATTGCGAGGTATGTGACAAACCAGAAGACGTGTATCACGTACTGATGGAGTGTGTCCGAAACCAGGCAGAAAGGCGAAGAGTTTTTGAGGACCTTGGTGTTTGTGTGTACAGTGTGGGTTTCCTGCAGCACATCTTGTCGTGTCCGACCTCTAAAGAGGCCCAAATGATTTACGAGCTGGCGACACCCTGTCTCCAGCCCGTAAGTCATACTTAAATTACTTGTATATACTATGTGTTTGTTGTATATTTTATTTTTAAGTAGTGTGTCTATTAGGTTACGATGGGGCTGGCATAAACGCTGTTTAAAAGCCCCTTAAAAAATAGATTAAAAAAAAAAAAAAGTATTGTAATTCATCGTATTATGAAATATTTCATGTAAAGTCAAGTCTTAGTCACAGTCAGTCAGGGTAGTCATAGTCCAGTCTAAGTCAGGTAGTCATAATCCAGTCTATGTCATGTCCTAGTAAAGTAGTGGCAACTTTACTAGAGGCTTCTGTGGAATTTTGGAAGCAACACGAAAAACCACGTTTCACTACATTATATCACTTGCCAACACTTATACTCGTAATTCAGCACTTAATGCGTAAAATGCCACTAATTTTAAACATTAACACTAGAAAAAGCATAAGTTTTGTAAAATAATACAATGCAACGACGTGAACTTTTTCACGTTCTCGCCAAAACTCCAATTATTATTGTTTTAGGGTCGTACGTTCAGATGCCAATGATATAAGATAATAGATGGTCTGTTGTCTTACGATAACATCTGGGAGCAAAGTCTTAACGCAGTACTCACATCCGGATCAATAACCATGTCAAAGTCGTCGGCTGGTTGGATGAAGGAGCCCTGAGTGAGATCAGCCTCCGTGTTGTTCAGCGCCAGAATGCCACTTCTGAACCGGTCGTCTACAGATGCTCTGCTGCCGTAGTGCTTACCGTTACGGTAAAGGCTGCAGAACAAACATTTAGTCACGAAGTAAATAGATAAGCAAACAAAATTAAGCGGTTAATTTAAATTTACCTTCGTTACACATAATCATGACAAAATTTTAGTTAGGTAGAGATTTTTTCCCAATCTCTAGATCATGTGGTCGATTAGAAGAGTACCTGTGTGAAAAGCTAACTAGGGGTACCTAGTTTGTTAGTGATGCTAGTGTTCTAGTCACTGCATTTTCTAAGAATAAATTTAAATAAATAATGCAAATGGGGTTTTTATACCGTTTATAGACTTAGGAAATACAAAAATTCTAGGTCTGTGGGCCATTACAAACGAATGTAAAGAAACTTACTCAAAGAACGCAGGTTGGAAAGTGTGGAACCACCTGCAGCCGATTACATATTCTCTGAACGTGCCAGGCTCGTACTGAGGGTCAAAATCGTTCACGTGGCCGTATGTGTCGTAGATGATTCCTTCTGCCAGAGCGTTTTTACGGCCTGAAACAAAAGCGGAGTTCATACGCTGCCTGAGTTTGTAGTTTATTCTAGCTTGATGTAATGGAAAGATCTTCAAAGCTTGAACAAAAATAAAAATGAACTTTGTTGGCCTGTAAGTTGGTCTTACCAAGCAACTCTGCCGTCAGCTCGTAGTAGAAAATATACTGCCACTGTCCGATGTTGATTTCCCTGGCAGTTTGGAAAAGCTTCTCATCCTCCCAGCAAGGATTTAGTTTAGCCAGTTTCCTGGCGATGCGATTGTGTTCGCGGAAGAACCACATCGCCGTTAGATAGATTCCTGGCAGCAAGCTCCCTTGGAAGTTGTCACCTGAAATGAATGATTCATCTTTTTTTTAGCAACCCTATATAAATAAGATCCAAATTACTAAAAAAACTTTGTATCAAAATGCAGCTCTTGTACTTTTAGGGTTCTAAATCTATGTTTTTTAGACGAACTATTACTTCTTACCGTAATTGTAACAAGAAGTTTCCGGCGGCCTATTTCCGATGCAGAAGGGTCCATTGCCGTCGGGTACCTCTCTGTCTCCTTCCATTCTAAACGCCAACAGACCACCCTGGTTGGTGCGCACCTGCCGATTCCGCTCCTCAGTGTTCCCATAGATGACGGACAGGTCCAGCAGTGGTGTCACCCTGCTGTACTGTTACGAGAGAGTGTGCGTTAAACTGGTTATCTAACTGGGTAAAAATAGTTATGCATCCGGAAGTAGATCAACTGGACCTTCCCACAAAACTAAACACTTCAAGCTAAACGGGGCAATTATGAAGCTGTGATAATCAGTATCGGTGGAATAGTGACGTAAATAATTTCAAAATTGAAAAAGCTTGTGGCGAATAAGAATTTCTAATAGACAACTTCATTTCGTTGTTATCGCAACGTAGGTCTTTTCTCACAGGGACAGTGTAGGCCATGATGCAAAGTGTGGGTTGGTGGATGTGTATATACCAGTTTCCTCACGATGGTTTCCTTCACTGTAAGAGAAAGTGTGAATTCTACGCATACCTTACTGAAAATTCATTAAGGCAAGGCCGAATGGGATTCAAACTAGAGTACTAAGCCACATCCGCTTTTACTTAAAAAGCAGCCACTCAAAATGGCGCTCTTCAGGCTGTTGATGATGATGATAATGAAGCATCAATTGTGACGATGTCATCCTCCTTCGTCATCGTTTCAGCTATTCACCTGCTTTCTTAGTTTTCGCATCAAATATTGGCCACTCATAATCTAGATTTAAATTCAAAATTAGAACATTAGTCACATTCCTTTCATTTTCCATACATTTTCGTCATTCTTCATTTAACCACCGAGGCGTACGGTTCTCGCTTGTGCTACACCAAATTTTAATATTCCTCTGTTTATACAATAATCAGTGCTCTATTCGAGCAGTTTTATTTTACGGCCGTTCGAGTCGAACGAGTCTGCCATTTTATAATATATTCAGTGACTTCCAGGCCTTTAAACATACGAAATTATTGTAACATCTGTGAATAAACCCGTTCTCCCGAAGCCATCCCTTGTTATTTACAATAGTTCCGGATTTCCCAAACGTTACCTACGTGTTCCCGTGAGTGTCCTCCCCTTTCTGAGCTACCGGGAAGAAGCTTTGGGGGGACCTCCGGGACACAATGTAATATTTTAAGGACTATCTCACAAATAGCTTTAGCTACAAAAAAATCTCACTCTTTCAGCCGGTAGGGATGGCGGCAGACAGCCCCTGTCCTGGTATGTCTCAACCCTGGTGAGGTTCATGCATCGCACGTTGGTGCGGCGGAGATAGGGGTCGTCGGCCGGTACCCGGATAGGGATGCAGAAGGGACCAGCGGGGTTCGGCACTTGGTTGTCGATGCAACAGTCACTAACTGAAGCGTAGCGAACTGCGTGAAATTGTAACGTAATATTATTAGTGGTAATGACTCAAGAAAGGAAATCTATGCATGGAGCACTGAAATACCCTTTTAGGGATACTTCCCTGTTTGGAAATTGAAAATTACTTATATTGAAACTATTTATTTTGAAATGGGAAACCGAGTTTTATAAGTAAAGAAAATTTGAATCAAGGAACCTAATTTGAATAAAACAGCGGCTAAATTATAATAATCGATAACTACAACTATCACTCATGTGATTCTCGTCTTACGTAAATAAACAAGATCCACATTGTCCACGAAGGAGAAGACGAAGATGTGAGTGGCCAAGATGGAAAAGTCATGATCTGGGAAGTACCCATCTCCTAAAAGCGTGGTCCGCAGCAATCGAGTAGATGGAAGCTCTGATCCATCTTTGGCAGGTCTCAGAGTATTTCCTGCAAATACAACCTTGAATAAATGAAGTAACAAATACAGTGATGAACATAAAAATGAAAGAAATTAATATTTTTAAGAAATTGTTTCATTTAACGTGGTGTTTAAAATGTACCTACCTGGGCCAAAGTTCGGCGGCAGCAGTCGCGGTAGTGGGGTTAAAGTGGCACCTCGGGATGGGTACTTGGGGTTGGTACAGGTTCCATCAACTCTTCGACCTTCATACGTACGGCAGGGCTGTACTACTACTGTACAAAGGCTGTAGAAACAAAAAACTTTTTAGCACATTTCAAAACTATTTATGATATAACCCCTTTTAGGTGTGTTGTATATAAATCCACATGCGATTCAATATGTGGATTAAAACTATGTTAGGGTTGTGATTTTATAAAATAGAAAATACTATGTAATAGTATCATGTCCGGGTATTACATGGGTAGGACTTTAGTAAAGTTGCTCATACAACCAAACAATGGTTGTTGAAGGTGTGGAAACATTAACATCACTTCGTTCAACCATTTAATTTTTTTTTTTTTTTTTTTTTTTTTATGTGATTGAATGCCGTGACGAGCTAGTCGTTCACCTGATGTTAAGTGACACGGCCGCCCATAACAGTTGCAGTGTCACCCGGAACTTTAAAACAATAGTTTCGCGCGACACTGCACTGCGCACGTCATCCTGAGACATCACCCAGTCTAATAATCAAATTACTAGACTGAGTGATCAGATCATAAAGTCTCATTTGCCCAGTAATTTCACTAGCTACAATGCCCTTCAAACCGGAACACAGTAGTGCTTGCACACTACTGCTTGGCGGCAGAATAACTGGCAAAGCGGTGGTACCTACCTAGACGAACTTTGCAGAAAAGTCCTACCACCTTAATGACGGCAATCAAATATAACCATGAAATACAACCAGTTATTATAGAGAACAATTTAATTATGTGCAGACTTTGGTGTTTATGTTTAGTATGTAGGATTAAATTGTGTAGTTCTTTTTGTGGGGCTGATCATTTTTCATGCATGTAAAACCACAAGGTGCAGCTGTTGAACCTAACTACCGTTAACCTGTTGGTTAAATAACTTACGAGCTTCCGTTAACCACACCCGTCAAGAACTGCTGGCGCTTAGTAGTCACTGGTTTCCCAAAGAAAGCATCATAAACGACCGGCTCCCTGGATACTACGGGCACATCTATGGACTCCTCAGCATCTGCGACTACTTCATCTGACGCTTCTTTAAGTATCTCAGTGGCATCTTGTGCTGATACTACTAGAAAAACACACAAGTACACGTACTTGTACATGTTACGCGTACCACTCGTGCCTTACAAGAGCAAATGTTGCAGTGCCAGTCTTTATAACGTCTGCTAACCGATTATTTTTCGTTCAACCTTGATTCTGTATGTATTATGTAAAACAATCGTATTATAGGTATACATTTTAAGAATTGATTGATGCTTAATTAGTAAACGATAATCGATACATTGGTTCTGATCGCGTAACTACTTATTTAGTGATTTAAATGACAGAACGAATTTACTTGCAAAACGTACATAACACATTAAGGAATTATTGAACAATTGCCTCCCCATAGAGCGCCACTTTGCACTTGCATGCTTGCCTAGAAGACACCATTTCAATCTTAGATTACATCAGCACAAAAACACAACACACAACATATCACGGAGGCACTGTAAGGCGAGACTGGCCCAAAAACGCCCTTGTAAGATCCCCAGGAGAGTCAAAAGGCACTGAAAAATATACAGATGCCCATAGGCTACGGTTTATTCATCAGGGCGTATGCTAATATGCTTGTTTATTACTAAACCCATCCAATAAAATTATTTTTTTGTAACTGTTGTACTGATCATTTTACACGTATAATGTAAGTACGTGTACCTATCTCTATGTAAAACATATTCAGAATCTTAAAAGAAACAAAAATTAAAAAACGGTTTCTGAAATATTCATAAAAAGACCTATTTCATACCGATATTTTTTTATTGAGAGACCTACATGCTGATTTTTGTTCGGATATGCAAATCAAATATCAGTTATTCACAATTAATTATATGTATTTACGTGTGTTCGTTTACGAAACTAAACGGGTGCAGACATGCAAATGTATCAACATGTGTTATGATGCGTGAAAATATTTGGTTATTGATGCACGAACAAAAGAAACAGATCATCTGATAAAATTAGGTCTGTCTATAACTCAGCTAAAATCACAGTGAATAAATGTTGGATAATTGTTTATAGTAGGTAAGGGGCAAGCATGTTGAGCTTCCGCGAGGCTCCACATGACCGTAGTAAAAATCACAGAACTCTACAATTATTCTAAAAATATAATAAATTTATCGTTCGTACTTATCTATATGCTGTGTGTGTATATATGCATGTATGTATAAAACATGGGACACTTTTTATTCTGAAAAATTGTGTGTTGTAGTTGCTATATATAGGCTGAAATGAGGTAATCAAGACCACTGCGAGAGCTTCTTCTACGTGGATGGAATAATTTACTGCAAAAAGGAGCGCTATGATTTTGACCGTCTATGTAATGTAGGTATGTATGTATCAAACACAATAATTGTCTTTGGTATGTATGTATACAGGGTGTCCCAGAACTCAACGTCAAGCGGGCACGGGGTGAAAGGGGGGCACACCAGTTTCGGGAAAAATTAAAAAAAAATCCGTATCGGTTATTTTTTTAACTGTCAAACTTAAAAATGAAGAAAATCATTTCCTTAAACCATATTATTAGGTATGGTGACCACAAACTTCAGAATTTTACGCTGTTTTTGTCACTAACATGGGCCTGAATAAACGAACCTACTGAGGAATCGCAGCCAAATCAAGCATAAAAGAAAAAAAATAATTTAAAAAATTCCCATTTTTTTATATTTGTCTCGGGACTGGTGTGACCCCCTCCTCTCACCTCGTGCCCGCTTGACGTTGATTTCTGAGACACCCGGTATATACAGGGAGTTTGATTCGTGGACCGGATCCTTTCAAGGTGTGATTAAACAAGTCTTAGGTTATCTTTTGAGCGTCACATTAGTTCAGCGATTATTTTTTTCAAGATAAATAATATTTTCTGAAAATTGAAAAATATCCCCGTTTTGAACTTTGAAGGGTGTTATTCGTCATACCTTACTGTTGTACAGTTACAGTTATCTGTAGTAGTTTTTTAACACTATACGTCTTGTTACCACAGAAAGTTAACATTTCTCGCGGGAAAAAGGCGAATTGAAGGGGAAGTCACGGCGTCTCTAGTAATAATAATATAAATGTGAAATAGTGTAAGCATATCACACTAATATTATAAAGGTGGAAGTTTGTATGTGAGTTTGTGTGTATGTTTGTTACTCCTTCACGCTCAAACGGCTAGACGGATTTGGATGAAATTTGAAATAAAGATAGCTTATGTACTGGATTAATACATAAGCTACTTTTTATCCGCGGGTGAAACCGCGGGGCGCAGCTAGTATATCATATGTGTATAATTTTACACTTAAATTACCACGCGACGTGACAATTACAAGCACACGTCTCACGACCCTAACTTACCTGAACCAAAATAACCTAATCGTAAATTCACTTTTTAATAAACCCGCCTATATTTAGGCAGTCGTTACACGTCTGCGTACGTGTAATGTGCGCTAACTCGTTTGCGACAGCCCTTATGAAGTGAGCGTTCGGCAAGTGGCTGGTAGCCCTATCGTTAACAACATTGTTCTTTTTGTGCGACGATAACAAGTTCACTAAGTTAAAAATTAGGTAGATATTTATTTATTTGTTAGTGTTGATTGCCTAACAGCGCTGCCTGAAGCAACAACCACAGAACAATACAGGATTACAGAATCTTTTAAAAATTACTATTTGATATAGTTACCTGCCTGTATATCTAATATCATATCAAAAATATCATGGATTGCTTTTAAGGGGTAAACCACATAATTGTAAGAACTATAATATCTTTATAGAACTACAACTGAACCCAAACATTGTTTTATAGTCAATGACTGAACCACGCTCTCTCTGTTTCATCTCAATGCAGGTGAAACTACGGAACGCTGCCAGTTATAGTGCCTTTATCATCAGCCCACTCTAGTCCACTGCTGGACATAGGCCTCTCCCAAAGCACGCCACTGAGCACGATCTACAGCTCTTCTCTTCCAGTCATTACCAGCCACCTTACGTATATCGTTGCTCCACCGAGTCGCAGGGCGTCCTACACTACGTTTACAGATTCCTGGTCTCCACTCTAATACGCGTTTGCCCCATCGGTTGTCGGTTCTGCGGCAGATGTCCACCAAATTTTAGTATGTCGTTAAACATGTTATTTTATACCCGTCGACACCCCACCTGTAAAGTACCTGGATCTGGAGATATGACGTCATCAAACTGGCGGCCGCCATTTATTTCCGCCATGATGGATAAGTAAGCAGTACGACACCCTCAATAAACAATTTAATTTAAAGCAATTGTCTGAGTTTATCTATACAGGATCGCACCAGTACTGTTTCAGATGAAAAGAAGGTCACTTACCTGCTTATGAGGTCAACGGCCGGAGCTCCTTGAAGGTGAAACGATAAAACCTCTATTTATTTTATTAATTCTCATAACGAGTACTCACAGTGATGTGTTACAGAGTAAAATGTGATTATTTATGGTCTATTCCAGCTTGATACACTGTAACGATCCATTGGGACTCATACATTATTTAATTTTTATTCTGGTTTGGTCCACCAGGAGGGGGTCGTTACAAGTTAAAAATAGTTATTTGTTATACAAGGCTGCAAAGTTGGTTTTTGGCGCGAGTACTTGAATTGAAACCTGAGCAAGCGAAGAATTACCTAGGATTGAACCACGAGCGTAGCGAGTGGTTCAAATGAAGAATCCTGAGCGTAGCGAAGGTTTCAAAGGTACGAGACGCTGAAAAACTTTGCACCGAGTGCAACACACAACTTTTCACCTCACTACAGCGAGGAAAATGCAAGAAAAACAGCTAAGAAAAGATTAGTTTTTAGCTTATTAATTTAGCTATGGGTGGCGGTAACGCTTAACATCAGGTAAACGACTAGCTCATCACGTGATTCCTGGAAAATTAAAGAAAAGTGTTTTTGATCTATTTTCCATGTAGTCGCCGTGCTGGAGCGTATTAGTTATATACTCTTTGGTGCTGGACAGTGCGATTATTCTAAAAATGAGGTTGGTGAACGAGAAAAAGATGGTACCTTTTACTTGGTAGTCTGTGATATTAATGAGTTTTCAGTAGACTGGCAATATCAAGAAGGTTAAATTCGGGCAGATCTGTGATTAAATCCTCAATTCTTGACGAGAAAATTATTGAATGGAAACGTTCGAATTTTAAAAACACTTTCCACGCTAGCGATTAAAATGCGTTTTTGCACCCAGATTTTGAGTGACAAAGAGAATCTTTCCGAGCTAGTGAGGTGAAAAAAATATTATTTTACTATTCCGGTACCTCAGATTTTGACACTTTTTAGTAGTAATGCTCCTTCAATTTCTGGTGTCCTCTGTAACCAACACAGCATTCTGAACACGCAGAAGGCGGATCATTTATTTTATTTTACATCCTGCGGTCTCACCTGTTTTCCTGCGGGAACTCTCAACTTTTCGAAATAAAAAGTATCCTATTTTGATGTACCTCACTCTCACAATTTCTTATAAGGTGAAGGAAAACATCGCGAGGAAACCAGAATCAAGATTCACAAAATCCAAGAACGTGTGACATCCACCAACCCGCACTTGACCAGCGTGGTGGCTTGTGGCCTACACTCTGCATGCGAGAAAATCTGAGGTCCAACCCACAAACCTAGATTTTTTCATTACTCTCAAAAAACTCACGAAGCGTGGGAGCGAGAAGTGAAAATAAAGTACACACTGGCCGAGAGGAAAAGAGATAGTGATATAATGGCGGATGTGTCATTATTTTGGGCGAGTACTAGCACAAGAAGAGCACACATCGTCACAATCTGTTTCACGACGAAGAGCATATTTATCATGTACCATAATTCCGTTATCAAAGTGGTAGGTGGTGGGTAGGTTCAATATTTAGTAAATACTACAGTTAACTTGTCACATATATTCAAGATTTTAATCACAACAACAGTTTTTCACACACACAATTTCTCAAGTTTCTTGTCCCATTTTCAAACTGTGATTGTTGGTCTTTCCAACCAATGGGGCTGATGAAGATGTTATAAAACCATCAGTTATGTTTATGTAAAATTATTTTTTAAATGTATAGGTACTTACTTATTTTAACTCAAGCCTTTGCTGTACGAAAAATCGTGCAAATAAAAGTACCTATCTCAACGGTATCAAGTCTCAACTTTTTCTTTATATCTTCTGTAACACAAGAGTAATCTGTGGCAAGACCCCGCGGCTGTTTGCCAAAGAGTCACGTCTTCACTAATGAGAGCAGCGTATCTGCAAGTACAATTTCATTACTCTGTCCCTTCGGTTACATGTGTACCTAATATATGTACTCTGTGAGTGACTCATTTCACAAATGAACTGTCGCGTATTCTGTGTAGTACACGATACTCGTCGAGGGTTTCCTTTTGAGTAAGGTTTCAATATTGCGGCAATTGCAAAGCCAATGGCAATTACGTCATTTAGCATTCGGTTAGCTCAACTCCAGCACAAAGGCTGATTGCGTTGTGTACGTGATAGAAGCATAGCTGTTGTAATAATATACATTGTATATGCAGTCAATGTAAAACAAGCAGCGAGCAATCATTTGTGACTTAAAAATTCAGTAATATAGGTAGCTGTATCGACGAATCGGAGTTATCTATTCTGCATAGTGCCGGATTGCTGTACACACCTGTAGTGGAAAAGAGAACTTATTTTTTTTCTAACTCACATTATTGCAATAGGCTTGCTATATACAATTTATGACATTACGCACTTTTTTATTTTATATGCTCAGTTTTACAATAATTTAATTTAAGTAGGTACCTATTTGGATATTTGGAAACATCTGCAGTTTCTTCACTACACAGTGTAGGTAAGTATCAACGAATATTTTGAAATTCATAAGCATACTTCAGCAGCTACTTTGTAGATACTCGGAAACCAGTTACAAAGTCAGAACTCTAGTAGAGCTTGTAATTTCAAGTGTAACAAGAAGGATGCACTACAGTGGTCGCACCCGCTGGCTTTTCGGGTAGCTGGCAAGTTGCCAGCATTTAGATCGGTTCCTAGCGATTAGAGCACTGACTTTCAACTGTTAACAATGTGGTTGCTCGCAGTTTCGAGTGTTGTTTTTAAACTGAGTTTTGTATGCTGAAATAGCATAGTTTTCTACAGAAACGATTGCATTTACTTTTAAAGATGTAGTTGTAGGTAGATGGTAATTTTACATACCTACTTACCTACCATACTAGCTGCTCCGCCACGACATCGCACGAGTAAAATTTGAGGGAACGTAGCAACAAACGGAAGCTTGTATCACAATAAAACATAGCTACTCAGGGGATAATGTAGCTTTCTATTAGTAACACTATTTTATGACTTAGATATTAATTCATTTTAATGACACGAGATATATCCTATCAACAGTAACTTCCTACATATAGGCCACGGAAGAAATAAGATTTAAAACCGGATTGCGTGAACAAGCGCATAAACTTATTACCCATTCATCATCGTCAACATCGGCGACGCCAACACTGGAGCAGTTGTGCCAGCACCCCAGAGCCGTGCTCCGTTATTTCAAGGAGCTGGGATGGCTTGGGTAGATGCTGGCGGGGGAAATGCACAATACACCCCAAGCGGGACGTCAGTGCAGGTCTTATCACCCCCATACCAAATTAGAATTAGAAATTAGACACGAGATATATCTCGTGTCTAATTTCTATCCTATCAACAGTAACTTCCTACTATTACAGTTACACGTTCAATTTAAATCAAATAGAAGTAAATAAATACTGTTTTCTTAGAACCTAATCGAATCCGATAAATAATAAAACTTCATATTTTCATATTAAGCTATCCTAAACTGAATTCATAATAATTATATTGAAATGAAGATCAATTTATTAGATTTTGCGGAGTTTGATAAATTTCTACGAACCAGCAAGTACTAAATACCCTGTTAAACTATTGTATGTTTTAAAGTGTTTGTAATCGGCTTTGTGACTTAATAAAATAAAACAAAAAGAAAGAGGTATAAATGTGTGTGTAATAGAGACCTTTGAATTAAAAAAAAAACATAACTAAACGCACTTTATCAATGTAGGTATACCATATATGAGTTTTGGAACAAGTATACCTACTTAATAGAGTGTATGCTTCCCCAGTGGCTCCACGTCGGCTTACCCCGTTGATGGATGGGTGCCATTAGATGCTGACGACAGTTTAAGCGGCCAAGAGCGGCTGCGTCCCTAGGGCATCCTTCTTACGTGCAATATAAGTATGCTAAATGGAAAATAATTCTTGGCGTAGAGACAGACGCAACGATTTTTATGTAAGTCATCATATAATAACTCTAGTGTGTTCAAATCCTATTTTAATGTATCTTAGGCGGAGTAGCTACTTCGTATTGTACGTAACATTATATTCTCTTGTAAGTTATCATCATAACACAATATGAAAGGACGTTGAACTGTAGGTTCGTGTGTGAACGATCCTTCAAATCATGTTCAAGATGTTTTCTAAAACAATATTTGAATAATAACCGGTCAAATGCGAGTGGGACTCGCGCTCGAAGGGTTCCGTACCCCCTCCCCATCTACCCCTGCCATCTAGTGTTGAGTAGCAGTACTATTTTAAGCAGCGCCATCTATGATTCATCTGGTAAATGAGCAAAAAAACACGTTTGTTGTATGGGAGCCCCTTAAATATTTATTTTATTCAGTTTTTTAGTAATTTACTGTTATAGCGGCAAAAAAATACATCTTCTGTGAAAATTTCAACTGTCTAACTATCACGGTTCATGAGATACAGCCTGGTGACAGACGGACAGACATACCGACAAACAGCGGAGCCTTAGTAATAGGGTCCGTTTTACCCTTTGGGTACAGAACCCTAAAAACGATGGATAAAATACGAACCGAATCAGTTTTGTTGACTGGTGTGAATATGTAATGTGAACAAAGTTCAGGCTTTTTTTTCACATTATTAATCGTGTATTTTATTGTTATGGATTTCATATTATATTGTATCAGTAAGTATTTAAAAGTCTTCTTCTTTAATTTTATCCTTATCATCTATTGTCACTTTTCTTTTTAACCAATTTAAAAAAAGTGGAGGTTCTCAATTCAATTGTATATACTTATGTTTTTCATTTCTTTTTGTTATATTTGTGATTTTCATCGTTTATGAACTGCGGGGTGATCAGGGAACTTGGATTACAATTAAGGCATGCATTTCGAAATTTCGAAACTTCATAGTTTCGAAATTTCGGACCATATTTGCATGTTTTGTAATTTCGAAATTGATACCCTTTAGTTTCGAAATTTCGAAACTTACTTTTATTTAAATGCGGCTAGTAACCCAACGCAGAAAGAAGACTCATAAACTCTGAATACAAACTCAGGAAGTTCTGAGACTAATGGCAGACTGGAATTAAATGAAACTGCGATCTTTAGTTGATATGTCAGCTTGTGGTGCACTCAATAGCCAAATCTGGAGTTTCGTGCGACACGACTTGCGTGCTTTTTTTACATAGGTACTTCACGTATTAAGACCCCAATTGATCGGAAGCAAGGCTCTAAAGTGTTCGCAAAAGATTTGTCTATGTGGCAAAGCTAAATGACAAAACAGAAGACTGAAAATGACAGTGTCATCATTATATCCAAGCATGAGATTCTAAGAGGGATCGAAAACTTCAATGGACGGTTATACACCTCGACTCGTAAGCCTGCTACTAACACAGCTCAGGACATTAGAGCCAAGATAGTCTGACACTATCAGCCTGTACGAGATTAGAATGGCTTGAGGACAGCTTAAAACGAGGCGCCAGGTGAAGATTGACCGAACTTCTGAGAGCGGGTGGTAGACCGGTACTTATAGTCCTCCAGAAGTTATTTAATTCTGTCATCCTTGAAGGTACAACGCCAAAGGCGTGGCACAAGAGCGTGGTGGTGCTCTTATTAAAAAAAGGTGATAAAACCTTACTGAAGAACTATAGGCTCATCTCGCTCGTTAGTCGTGTACAAGCTGTTTTCGAAAGTCATTACAAACCGTCTTGCGCGCAGGTTCGATGATTTCCAGCCTCTTGAACATGCGGATTTCCGCAAAGGCTTTAGCACCATAAACCACATCCATACGCTACGGCAGATTATGCGGAAGTAATCGGTATACGTATTATACAGAAGACCGAAGAGTAAAGGCGCCGTTATGCCTAGCGTTTGTGGACTATGAGAAGCCTTAGATTCAGTCAAGACTGCAGTCTTTATAGCGATGCTAAATCGACTATAGTTAAATATATATCGAAGTTTTGAAGTGTTTGTACAATGTACAGCAAGGCCACTATCTCAGTCCGACTACAGGACCAGAGTACGTTACGAATCGCATTACAAAGAGGCGTGACACAGGGAGACGTTATTTCTCCGAAACTGTTCACCAACGCATTGCAAGGCGTTTTTAAGCTCTTGGGATGGAAAAGATCTGCCATCAGCATAAATGGCGACATCACTAACTTTCGTTGTGCCAATGATATAATGGCGGAGTCGCTCGAGGACCTTACCGCCAAGCTCAACGACATCAGTAGAGTTTCCCAAAAGGTTGGTCTTTAGATGAACATGGACAAGACGGAAATCATATCTAATGCTCATGTTCCGCCTATACCGATAAGTGTGGGAACGATACTCACGAAGTTGTCGCTATGTCTACGTAGGACAGACTGCCCAGTTCGGTAGGTCCAACTTCAGCAAAGAGGTCACACGAAGAACTCAACTCAGCTGGGCAGCGTTTGAGAAGCTTCAACCTATCCTATCGTCCAAAACACCGCAAAGCCTGAAAACTATGAATCTATTTATGTGGCCAGTTATGACTTATGGCACTGAGATGTAGTTTCTTACTGTTGGACTTATAAGTAAGCTCAAAGTCGAGCCGCCAGCTACGTACCGAGCTATACTCGGAGTTTACTTACGAAATAAGATCTGAAATGAGGAGATCCGCAAGAGAACTAAAGTCACCGATAAAGCTCTTAGAGTTAGTAAGTTGCAGTGAGCAGACTACATCGCTCGTAGAAGTTTTACAGTTTTATTATCAGACCAGACCACTCCTAAAAGTGTCAGAGATATTGCATAGCGTAAACCTCCATAATATTGCAGACCTTTTTATCTGCTAGGTAATACGACACGTGATCCATACGTTACGATAAAACATTGTCGACAACCACGATGAAGCTGCTCGTGTTTCTGCTGTAGGTACTAGGAAAGAGAGACGGGAAAATGATGAATGGATGACGGTGACGAGAGGCAGGTGCACCTGCTAGTTAACTAGTAATAACAATTGTAGTTCCTAGTTCAATTATTCATCATCAGAGCATAAAAAAAATAAAAAGTGTAATGTATTTCATTGTTACTAGGTATCTACTATGTACATGTTTTACACTTTCATCATTCAAGATTAAAGCATAGAGCAAGAAGATAAAGCTAGAAGTTCAATTTGTACTAAATCAGATACGTGTCATGAGTTTCGAAATTTCGAAATTTCGAAACTCAATGCACTAATTTCATAGGCCAATTTCGAAACTGAAAATCTATGAAACTGCACGCCCTAATTACAATGCAACAAGAAAAATTTCATTCCGAATTTGGAAATTTCCATAGTAACTATGCACATAAACTGCGTATTGAAACTGTCAAATCCATAAATTTTTGTGTTTCTATCGGTTGCAATCAAGTTACATAATTGCCAAGCAGATTTCGATTTTTTAACTTATTTGTAAGCATAATTATATTATACTTTCTGATTGCTTTCATAGAAATTTTATCAAAATCTTTTTTTTTGTCTGTTTTTAAATTAAAATAACTGGAAAAAGAATTACAATATCATCCAAGTATGTTCTCAGCGTACGAAGTCGGCTTAAGGCCTTTTTAATATTTAAATACGATATTTATTATTTGAAGTGCCACCATACCATACCATTCTTCATGGGAGTACAACCTACGGTACATTGCTTCGTCACCGGAAGCGACAACTCATATTATAAAACTATCACAAATATTATGTATGATAGAAAAGAAAAAGAAGGAGACAACAGACAACCATCTTATGGGGATTACTACCGTCGTCTGACGCGTGAACATTGTCGTTTTGATTTATTATTCCGTTTATTGGTAAAAATGTCGAAATTTAACGTGGAAACCGCTTTTTGCGATTTATCAAAGAAAGTGGCATTGCTGACAACAAAAGTGGCGGCTCAGTCAACGTTGCTTGAAGCCCAAAATAAGAAAATAGAAGATCAACAACGAACAATAATTGACCAAAATACAACTATTATCGAGCAGACGAGGGTAATTGGAGATATGTCGGCTAAACTGGACAAGTTACTCGCGGTCTCTATCGAGGCGGCGAAGAGCGAGATAGCGGATAAGTGTGAGATTGCAGCTACGCAGGGTGCGAGTGAGCAAAAAGTAAGTACTGCGGTCACCTCGGAGCGTACGCGCAGAGCGGCGGAGCGATCCAAGTCTAAGGCTGTGCCTACACTGCATAAGAGGAGCGAGCGTGGGGAGGCGGTTATTGAAAACCTCGATAGCCCCAGTGTTGATACTAGGGAGACGGATGAATGGAAAGTAGTACGTAACCATAAAAAAGCCAAGAAGGTTTCTTTCAATACTGTCCAGATGGGAGGAAACACCGAAATTTTGGCTTTTCAGGCTATACAGAAGAAAAAATACTTACATGTATGGTCACTTCATCCGGAAACCCCAGAAGAAGCGATATGTAAGCATGTGAAGATCATATGTGGTACTGAGGATATCAAGGTGGAAAAGATTATTCCAAGAACCAAAAGAGACTATTCGTCATTCATGATAGGAGTACCAGAATCCCTCTTTGACAAAATAAATAGTGTGGATAGATGGCCCATGAACACGCAGTTCAATGAATGGGTGTGGTTTCGGAACTCCCACAAGCCAGCAAAAGGTAGTGGAAACCAGCAATAAGAGCATATTGGTCTATTACCAGAATGTACGCGGATTGCGGACCAAAACCAAGGCTTTTTGTACTAACCTTTTGGCATCAACTTATGATCTATTTGCTGTAACGGAATCCGGTCTCAATAATTCTATACATGACGGGGAATTAATTCCACCCGAGTTTAAGATACTTCGTTGTGATCGAATGGATGGACGTAAACAAGGAGGAGTATTTTTAGCTGCATCTCTGCGTTTGGAATTAAAACGCGTAGAAATCGGCTGTGTAAAGGCGGCCTTATTTGAGATAGTCTGCGCGACAGTGCACTTCAGAAATAATTGCCTGTTTTTATGTTGTGTGGTTTATATTCCGCCAAAATGTGAAGTTAATGAATATATGCGTATGTTTAATATATTAGAAAATGTGTGTGTTAAGTATGATAAAGTTTTAGTGTTGGGCGATTTCAATATGCCTTCTGCGACAGTAGAAGTTCAACATTATTTGGAGTATGTTACTGCTTTCTGTGGATTCCGTCAGGTAAACGATATTTGTAATATTAATAATCGCGTGTTAGACTTAGTGTTTACAACGTTTTTGGCGAGTGACCTGGAGGTGAGAGTGTCGGACGAGCCGCTGGTTGATATAGATCGGCAACACCCCCCGCTGATAACTAATATTAAAATAGGAATGCATCGCGAGATGACTAGCCCTTCAATACACTGTGTTAGTAAACAAAGATGGAATTTTACTAAAGCAAATTTTTCTCTGTTGTACTATTATCTAAGCGTTGTGAATTGGAATGACTTGTACGCTATTCAAAGTTCAGACGCGGCGTTGACTTATTTTTATCAAATAATTAATGACATTATTAATGACTGCACTCCTAAACGTCGTGCTAGCGGTTTGGAACGTTCTAGGTATATTTATCCCGAATGGTATACGCCCGATTTAATCAGTGATATAAAGCGGAAGTGGAGGTATCATAGGTTATACAAATCAAGTGGATTGCAAGTGGACTACGAGGCATTCTCTCGCTATAGATCACTGGTCAAGAATAAAATCGCATTAACGTACGAAGCTTACCAAAATAGATTGCAGCTGAACTTTAAGCATAACCCTAAATCTTTTTGGAGTTATGTTAGGACCAAACAAGCCAAACGCAATAACCATCGAATCACAAGGGATGGACAGGTGATAGGTGAGGAGGAGAGCGCGGAGTGTTTCGCTTCATACTTCCGGTCGGTATACAGTGAGGAGCGGCCGGCGCTGGACCCCAGCGCGGCGGAGCGCGCAGCGGGCTCGGGCGCGAGTGCGGCGCGCGTTCATGTAGGTCAGCTGACCGAGCGGGATATGCGCGCTGCACTCAATCATCTTAAGCCCAAGCTTTCGGCGGGCCCTGACGGTATAATAATAATAACAATAATAATAAATGTGTTTATTGCCAAATTGGCTTCCGGCCGGGTCGAAGTACGGGGAGTAACCTGCTGTCGTTTATGACGTACCTGGTACCAGTCATAGATGCCGGGGGGCAGGTAGACGCCGCGTACTTCGACTTCCGGAAGGCGTTCGACACCGTTGACAACGATATATTGTTGACTAAGTTGGCGGCGCTCGGTTTCACACCGCAGCTTTTACAGTTTTTTTGCGAGCTATTTAGGAGACCGCCAGCAGTATGTAGAGTTCGCAGGATTCGAATCAAGGCCATATTTTACTTTTTCTGGCGTCAGCCAAGGAAGTAATTTGGGCCCATTGGAGTTTATTTTGATGATAAATGATCTCCCGGCAGTGGTAAGGGATGCGAGGTGTCTGCTATTTGCAGACGATCTCAAACTGTTTCTGACGATAGCAGACACTTCAGACTGTGATCGACTGCAGGGCGAAATTGATAGGGTGGTGCAGTGGAGTGAAGCGAATAAGTTGTATTTCAACGTGGCTAAATGTGGAGTGATGAGCTACAGCCGCGCGCGCACTCCACTGCAACATCCATACAGAGTAGATACCGCTATGGTGCCACGCGTCTCAAGCTTACGGGATTTAGGTGTCGAGATGGTAGCAGAGCTGACATTTCGTAGGAACATTAGAAATATTAGTGGTAGTTCATTTAGAAATTTAGGATTTATATTAAGACAGTGCAAAGATTTTCAAAGTACGCTGGTTATTCGTATTTTATACAACGCACTGGTCCGAAGCCGTCTTGAAACGAGTGCCATTATTTGGAATCCTCATGAGGCTAAATATAGTCAAATGATAGAAAAAATACAAAATAAATTCACGCGCTTTCTTTACTTGAAAGAGTGCGGGGTCTATCCGTTCTACCCGCTGATGTACCCGAGCTTGTTTGTAATAGGCATGGTTGGGTACAGCCGGCTGGCGGTGCGGAGAGACCTCGCGCTCGTGAAGTATGTGTGGCGCGTGCTGCGCGGGGAGGTGCACCACCCGGAGGTGCTGGCGGTGCTGCGGCTGTGCGCGCCCGACGAGTACGTGGGCGCGCGCCGCCGCCCCGCCACACTCGCCGTGCTCACACCTCGGACGAACCTGCTCAAATATTCTCCCCTGTCACGTGCCATACGTTGGCTTAACTTAATCGCTCAGGGCGTAGACTTATTTAGTTGTAACCTGACGGAATTCACTGAAGTGTCGATAAGGTGTATTGAGAAAAACGATATATCGTAGATAATGTTTTAAGATAAATTCTGTTATAACATCGCATTGGGAAACTGTAATGGTGTTATGTTTCAGTTAGTAAATAAATAAATAAATAAATAAATAAATCTTGGGCGCACCATTAGTCGATCGATCCCTTACAAAACGTTAACGTTTCAAGGTTGCTTTATTCCGAAGTCGTTTATTTCTTCAGTTAATTAAGCGTTATCAGCGTCACTATCTTGATATCTGTCTCCAAGTCCCAAGGAGTTATTGTCCGCTGTACCTACCGGAAGTGTAAATAAGTAGTCGAAATACTTAATTTAAGTAGAAATTAGTTATATAATGGGCATGATGTTAATATGTTTTTATTCTTTGGTCGTATTGAAACTAGGAAATCAAATTTTCATAGTTTATCCAAATCATTAGAATTCTCGGAACCTGTTTATCCGAGAATGGTATTATTAGTTGTATATTATAATCTGTGCTGTGTGTGACCAAGCGGTAGTTTTGCACGTGGCACGGGCGGCGGGCGGTAACTCGTTAAATAAAGCGTCGCATGCACGACGCAACAAATGGTGCACATGCCATGGTATTAGCTGATGGTGTTACAGTACTTAAGATTATGCAATTCTATGGAATCAATAATTGTTCCGAGTGTTTCTCCTGTCCCCATTACCATGTCCCCAACGATGGGTATTTAATAAAGCACAGAGCACGAAAACAATACGCTTCGAAGCGTAATTTTTTTAATACTGTGTGGTACGAAAATAAATTCTAGTTTTAAATTTCGGTGTATAACATAAAGTATACATAAAACAAAAGCACTCTAAGGTGTATACGAAGTAGCAGACTCGCAGAAAAGACACAACTAAAACGTATACCTACCTACAGAAGGCGTAGAGGATTATTTATTTATTGGCTGCCGCATTTGACTTGGTCTATTCTGGTAAAAAGTCTTAGAAAAGTTTGCCACTGTATGGTTAGTTCGTTTAAATATAAAATAGACTTTAATATTTCACTTTAATACATATTACAATACAAAAAAATAACATCATTGGTCCACCTGATGGTAATGTATGCAGGTGCATTGGTTGTGTTGTGTATAGAAAGCTTGTATGGATTTCAACTACTGGATCACAGCATGCCGTACCTACGGCGGTGCGCTCTATATTTTACATGCGGTGGAAAATCCCTCTATGCGGGAGAGAAGGGTTTCTTCCCACTTACAGCGATTTCAGTAAAATTATTTTTGTAAATTAATTATTACGCGTCACTATAATTTGCGGTTTTAGGTGTAGGACTGTGTATTTTGTGATGTAGGTAGGTAGATAACTAAGTGGCAGCCACCAATAAGCTGTTAAAGATCGCATCACAGGTCGAGCCGTAGGCTGCGCCAGTTTGTTGCAACCCCGTCACTAATGTACTGAACTCGTGGCTAAAGTCCACACATGTTTCACAGTTTTCACCCCGCTCGCTCTCCGCCGCCAACTTTACCCGGTTGTTTGGCGTGGAAGGGAATTTGCTGAGTCATCGCGCCTGATTGGAGATCTGCACCATATAGGATACTGTGGAGGCTGCATAAAGTGTTCGGAGAGTTTGTGGATGGAGGCTGTTATAAAATTGTTTGTACACTTCTGACTCGCTTGATATAAAGCATTTGAATTTATTTTTCTTAATACCTAATGAAACTTAATATTATCTATAAAATCATAGCGTTTTAGTTAACTCTAGAATTTTTTTGGTAAGATTTCTTACGTATAGTATTGATAGTACTGATTGAAAAGTAATATATGAAGATTAAAAAGAGCACGCATTTCTAAACAAGGTCTCCATGAGTACCGACTACTTTTTCCTTCCATTACAATAAGTGAAGTAAGTAGCTAATAAAAGAGTGGTGAGCGCCCGAGGAGAGCGGCAATACCAAAGGAAAGCCTAACATAAATACCCAGCTGTTGAAATGTACCTACATAACAATCTGATTTATTTATGATGATTTATTTATTTCATTTTCGAAGACCAATAGCTGATATATTAATATATTCAATTATAAAACAATAAGCCAGTTAAAGGTCCTCACGATGATGACTTAAGGAACTTTATAATTAAACAGCAGCGAGGTTACATACATATGGATGGCCAAGTGCGAGCCTACCAATCAATAAAAAAATAGGTCTAATGCAAAACAGTGGCATATTAGTGCCATTCCGACGCACTGTACCGGATTCATACCTGACCAGTCATCGCGAATTACCATCAAATTGCAAGCAAAATTTTACTCAGTGTACCTACTTAATCCACAAATTACCAGGATATTTCAATAATCATTATTAGCTTATGTGTTTAATTCATCCAAGGTAGAAGCGCGCCGTTTTGTCAGGCTGTTGTGACAATCACTGCTGTTCAATCACAGAGACGTTTAATTAAGTAATTAGTCGATAAATATTAACCAAAATTGAGTATGGGCTTAGGCGATGTAATCGATATCAGCAATTAACCCCGCCTGTATAATTACAGCGTGGCGTAATGGGCGGCGAAACAAGGGCCTGACGGGTTTGCCGCAGATGGACGGAATACTGACTGTGGGCGACAGTGTAACATCCTACAGTGCGTAGTCTTTTTAGATATATTTCTATCCACTATATATATAATTATGTTGTGGGAAGCTTCTTTAGATAATCTATATTACTGGCACTTTTATAATAGTTTATTTTTGTATTGACATTCGTTGTTTATCTTGACTACAAATATACACCTACAAGCAGCAACATCTTTTTATTGAAATATTATTTAATGCACTTCTATATGCCTAGTATTTAACAAGTATATATTTCTATCCTGTATAAGACTGGGTCTATCGATGGGATATGTGCGTAGGTGCGTAGTCTTGGATATATTTATATCCTATTACAGTGGGATTTATTTCCGCAAAATTTGTTTTCATGTAATCACGATGAGTAATTCAGCTATAATTGGCAAAAGAACGCAAGAAAATTTGAATTTGCCGCGCTGAGGATACGTTCCCCTTAACAACAACTTTATAAAACTCTGCGTAGGTTTTCATAACAAACGGAAAGCTCTAATAGCAACTGCAGAAAGCCTTGCACCTAATTGGTCTAAGTCTTGCGCTTAATTGGTCTAAGCCTTTATAACGATGTGGAGCATCTCTGTATTCTCGTAAGAAGGTCAACAACCCTAGTCTTTTCGTACTTAGCTTTTAGTACTTAGCGATCGCTTATTGATATAAATTAGGACGACATTGCTTGATATAGGCTTCACTGAGGGTAGAAAAGTGGAGCATGATTACAGTAGTAGTAGTACTGTAATATATTATTTTATCTATAAGTTAGGTAAAAAATTTTTAAGCATGGGATGAATTCCGTCGTTTGTATCTTATGGATGCACTTTTACTAACTCAAAATTTATATTGTAATTGAATTATTTATTTTATGCACTGAATGTTAATGTTTATTTTTAATTTATTAATTTAAATTAAAGTTAATATTTTTTTATTATACAGGAAAATAAAGGTTGTGTTATAACCTTGAATTATAAACGAGGTCCCAAACCTTCCAAATGCCTTGGTTTCGTGGGGCCTCTCGGTCAAAGCGAACGTGCCGCAAACATTTTGAAATATTTTTTATAGCGTTCATCAAAGTGGTGTTGCCTAAGTTACTTTAAAAACCTACCTGCTGGCATTTCTCTCAAACAATTTTGGAACATTTAATAGTTATTTGTTATACAAGGCTGCAAAGTTGGTTTTTGGCGCGAGTACTTGAATTGAACCTGAGCAAGCGAAGGTTTCAAAGGTACGAGACGCAGAAAAACTTTGCTGGCGAGTGCAACACACAACTTTTCATCTCACTACAGTGAGGAAAATTCTAGAAAACCAGCTTAAAGGCTAAGAAAAGATTAGTTTTTAGCTTATTAATTTAGCTATGGGTGGCGGTAACGCTTAACATCAGGTAAATGACTAGCTCATCACGTGATTCATGGAAAATTAAAGAAAAAGTGTTTTTATCCATTTTCCATGCAGTCGCCGTGCTGGATAGCGTATTGGTTATATACTCTTTGGTGCTGGACAGTGTGATTATTCTAAAAATGAGGTTGGTGAACGAGAAAAAGATGGTATCTTTTAGGAGGTAGTCTGTGGTATTAATGAGTTTTCAGTGGACTGGCGATATCAAGAAGGTTAAATTCGGGCAGATCTGTGATTAAATTCTCAATTCTTGACGAGAAAATTATTGAATAGAAACGTTCGAATTTTAAAAACACTTTCTACGCTAGCGATCAAAATGCGTTTTTGCACCCAGATTTTGAATGACAAAGAGAACCTTTCCGAGCTAGTGAGGTGAAAATTTGGTTTTTTTGTGGATGGATCTAGTTTATTTGGGGTTCATAGTTAATGAATTTTACGGGATTAGAATAACTTAGTAATCTACTCGACATCGCCGACCACATGCATAATGTGATCAAATGTAAGCTTATTTTATATCAACAAAACACAATTTTAATAGAGATTTGCGACAGAATGCAAACTATTTTTCATTTGTTACGATCTACAATATCGATAGTTTTATATGTAGGCATCATACTATGAAAATGTGTGGAGGCTGATCTGCCTCCTCAATATACAAAAATATTGAGGCACATCCTATCTAAACCAACATCATTTATAAAATGAAAAACTTCCCAACCATTTTTTAAATTAGAAGCGTTTAAAAATCCAAAAGAACAAGCTTAATTACGTTCAAAATATACAGTATGCAAATGGCTCATTTCAAACAGCAAATCCTTTGAAAGTGTTTGCTGAAGGCTGTTTGTTGAGATTCGAGTCCGCCGCTTCAGGGTGGAGATATGATATTCGAACAAAGCACTTGAAGTGAAAGAGTGTATAGCTGAGAAAGTGATTTGAGTTAGCGACTTTAGACTGGGAGAACAATGATACGAGGTGAAAAAACGTACCTAGGTACTAAACGTTTTTGGAATAAATGGGTGAATTCTTTGTTTGCTTCAATATAGGTCTTTTTATGCATTTAGATTATCACAAAATTACTTTTTGTTACGTCACCGTTTGTAAATCACCATTAAGTGCTATTATTATAAACTGAAATCTTGCAAACCGCATAAGCAACCTTTCCGAAACGCACCATTGGAACTATGGCTATCTTGAGACGCGGTTATTTGTAATGTCCTGTTTGAGGATCCCTAATCCCTACTAATATTAAAAAGTGCGACGCTGTATGTTTGTTTGTTTGTTTAGCTTTCACGCCAAAACAGCTGAACAGATTTGGATGAAATATTATTCCATAAAAAATAAATATAAAAAATATGTGTGGACATTTCACGCAGCGCCATCTAGCCCCAAATTATACATAGCTTGTAGGTACTATGTGAACCAGATAACTGATAGAAATACTTACATACTTTTTTGTTTGTAAATACATACCCACATAGAATACAATATATATTAACACCCAAACACAGAACAAACACAAACACAAATGTTTCTCCTGGATGGGAATCAAACTCACAACCTTTAGGAAGGTAGATCTACTACCAACCAACAGGCCAATTAGTATTGAAATATCCGAAATCAATAGGATACTTTTAACCTGAAACAACAAGAAAATAGGTATATAGTTGTTGACAGGGTGCTTCTAGTATCTTTGTAGTTCCTAATAATCTGGCAATTTGGAAGTCTCGGGCTTGATCTCACTAGTTTTTAAATCTTTTAGTTTGAAAATATCCATTTCCATGTCATATCCAGGTACAATTAGAGTTTATTATGCAATAACTCAAGTAAGATTTACGTAGCAACAGCGTAAATAAAAAACCGAAATGCTATTCATTGGAAATCGCATTACTGATGGGAAATAGCTAGACCGATTTAGCTAGTGTTATTTTGAAATATTGGCAATATTTTAAATTAGGTTTTAAAGGGAAAAACACTACACAAATAAAAAATTTAATCGGTGTAAAACCAAACGTATATTATTCTAATTAATTTTTTTATGAACTCTTACTCGACACCTTAAAAACTGTTTGGACAGAACAGCGTCTATTGAGCCAGCCAGTATAAATAAAGTTAAAAATAAAAATACGGTTTATTACTTTAAGTGCCAAACTTTTTTCATATAAGTAGCATTAGTAGCCCTTTCAAGATTTTCTCCCGAGTACAAAATAACATAAAATATCGTCAATAAGGCTGAACACTCTCTGAAGAAGCCCAGCCACCGTGTAATGTTCACGTCTCGATGTAATGACGAGGGTAATGTAATCTCGTGTAGGATGTATCCTGTTTATTCATAAAGAACGCAATAAACATTTGTTTTTATTCGGCCCTGCACCAATGACTTACTAAGTTAGGTGCAGTTTTCAATGCCATCGCTCCGTGCCTCGGAAAGCACGTTAAACCGTCGGTCCCGATTGTCATAAGAACATTTATGGCAATCGTTACGGGTATTCAGACGCCTGATAGAATCTGACTCCTGGTCTAACCATCCCTGTTACTGGTCCCTTAGGAGTTGCGAGGTCAGATGGCAGTCGCTCATGTAATTCTGGTAGCTCGCCGCTATAGGTTAGATTGAGAGTAGACCACCCTAAAACACAAATGAGAAAAGGCAGATAGGATGATGATGATGACCAGTGGTTACTTAGACTTTTTTTTTCAAACAGAAACTCAAAGTTGCGCTCTATGGGGAGACGAATACGTACCCCATACACCGCTGAACATTATAATGTGCATTAGTGGTCGATTTCCGGCTGTGATGTAGCCGTATGTGGTCCCGGTGTGCAAATAAGACCACCCCATCTCTTCCTATCAGCTTCCCAAGGGAGTATCCAGGGAATGAGCACCAGCATTCTCTTCGGATTAAAATATTCTGCGATCGCCAAGCCGTCAGCCAAGCGTGGTAATTATGGAAATCTAATTCACACTATAACAAATGATAAGCGTCTAAAATGGCACTTTATGGGGTACGCCTATGTTCAGCAGTGGACGTTTTTTGGCTGATAATGTATGTTGTGTGATGATAATGATGATGTTGATGATGATATATTTAGCATTGGATGTTTTCTAAGCATGTGGATCTATCAATTGACCAATTCAGCTTTACAACGTGGCACTTGTTTTATACCTTTTTTTAGCTTTGAAGCTTTGCAGTCAAACTGAAAATATAATCTAACCACTTAAATAAAAATCAGTACCTATATTGTCATTGAAAATTCTCCATCAAAGAGCTCGCAATTGCGTTAGAACATAAAAAGCGGTTAAATTGAAGACGCTGCCATCAGTTTCAACTCAAATAAAAAATCAACTTGCAGTAAGTTTTGCAATTAGAGCGACGTTCCGTGGAAGAAATATAAGGATTGGGTTGGCAGACGAGATATTTTTAAACCACAGTAAAGTAACTAATAGTGGTAACTTCAATAATACAATATCGCCCAACGATCACATACATGGATCGTGGACTATATTATGTACCTAGGATTATATTATGTATCCAGGGATCCACGAACTGTGAGTACCTATTAGTACTACAGCTATTTCAGCACTGAGCGGTGACCAACATACTTAGACACCTTAAGATGTACATACAACACCATTACATTACATGCATAAATATACACATAAACTGCCGCATTTATAAAATTTGTAATTTGCATTGATAATATATCTTTCTGTAGCTGATATATTATTTATATCATAAACAATATTTTAGCGAATTTGTTGTCTTACCAACTTCGACTTTTAAATGGGGTAAAAGTGGCTCGTCTGCTACCAAAGTGTGCAAGCTTGATCACTTGCCCACAATAATTGTTATTTAATCCAAGTCTTGCGATAATAACTACCACTTAAACTGTGGCTTCGCAGCTGGTTCGCTGTGGAACCAGGCTGCTCATTTAAAGTACGCACCCAAGGTAATTAGAGAAGAAAATGTATTTGTAATTAATATTTAATAATGGTTATTATACTCGTTTACAAAATGAGAGACTACGCAATATGCTACGGTATGCCTACGGCGTAGCACGTCGTTCCGTTACGCCCGTAGTATAAATTCGTAGCATAATCATAATTCAAATTTTATTTCATTTTATCTAATTGCGCCTTATGAGTATGGTTAGGAGTAGTATTTTCAAATGGCAATACCATTTTTTCATGTTAGCCGACTTCCAAATAACGACGAAGTGCTCGTTCACATGGGAATTACTTTACTAATACTCATATACTATTTATTTTTTAATTGAATTTACTTTAGCAATGTATACCGAATGTTTGCAAAATTATTTAAAAAAGATAGTTATAAATAGATAGATAGATAGAAAATGCTTTATTGCACAAGATAATCAAGTACATAGACGAACTTAATGCTAAGTAGCATTAGTTATCTAGCCAATTAGCGTGATATTTCTGTAGTAAACTTTATCGATGCATATAACATTTTTTATAATAAATAAAATATGACAGCAATAGTGGCCGAGCGGTAGCATGTGTGCTTCGCAACCTTACGGCACCGGGTTTGATCCTGGGCCCTGCACCAATGACTTATCTAGTAAGTTATGTGCAGTTTTCGATGCCATCGCTCCGTGCCTCGGAGAGCACGTTAAGCCGTCGGTCCCAGTTGTCGTAAGATTATTTATGGCAATCGTTACGGGTAGTCAGACGCCCTGATAGAATCTAGCGCCTGGTCTAACCATCCCTGTTACTGGTCCCTTATGGGTTGCGAGGTCAGTCGCTCGTGTAATTCTGGTAGCTCGCCACTACAGGTTAGATCGAGAGCCGACCCCAATGACAAATAGGAAAACCAAAAACTATGATGATGATAAAATAAGTATTTATAATTTTATAGATGCCTATATCTAATGATTATGTTATGGCCATCGAAGACATCTGGGACTAGGACGTACACACATGACACACTTGACTAACATATATTTTTCAGTCCCAAACTGTACACAATAGAAAATTATATATCTACCGTCGCAAAAGCGAATATATGGCACAGATTGTAGCAATGAGAGGCCATCAATTGTATCAACCGGAGGCTGCCTGTCTGTCCGCGGCATGCAATAAGGCCCGGCCGTTCAAGATATCAATACTGCCTCTTTTCGACCAGAGCTAGACAGGTGGAGGTTTGGGGTTCCTTCGTATCTATCGTCACTTTAAGAAAACCCTACAAAGTTCGTACAAAATACACAAAGGAATATTATATTTTATATGCTCTATGACCGAATAAACCTTCCTTAATTAAATCTTCTATACATATTATAAAACTATAACTGGTCTTAATTAGTACATTGAATATTTTTTGATAATTTTGATTGCATTACAGTTCTTAATGAACATAAAAATAGAAACCAATTTTTTGTCTGTCTGTCGGTCTGTCTGTCCCTTTGAACACGCATCACGCTGACGGAATTACTGAACGGATTTCGCTGAAATTTTGGGTTATAGCTAATTTATCAGAATAACATTCCTAATACTTTTTGTTTTCTAAAACGGCCAAGGGCGGGTTGCACGAAAAAAAGTATGTAATTTTTATGCAAGAATTGTTTGCTTGTATATTATTTACTAGCGGCTCGCCCCGGCTTCGCAAGTATAGTTAGCCTATGTGACGGTGAATATGGATGTCAGGGTGAATGTAGCTTTCCAATAGTGAAAGAATTTTTGAAATCAGCACAGTAGTTTTTGAGTTTATTCATTAAAAACATACAAAAATGCAAATCTTTCCTCTTTATAATAGTGTCGAATGAAAGAGAAACGGGAAAGGGAAAAGATAGGGGAAAAAGGATGAGTGAATGGGCCGGAAGGAAGGCAGCTTTCGCCTGCCTTCCTTCTATTGCCGTCCCATCCATGAACTCCCTCTTCCTATGAATTTTTGACCAGCTACGTATCTAATTTTTGTATCCGTGTTATGTATAATCGTTTTGTAGGTATAACATGTCCAGCGTTTTGGCTTAGGCTGTAAGCTGCAATGTAAATGTAAATAAATAAATAAATAAATAAATAAATAAATGAACAGGGTTAGAACGTAAAACTAATTAACCCGTGTGAAGCCAGGGTGGATCAACTAGTCCAAAATATAAATATAAAGAGCAATGGAGTGAGATATGATTGGTGTTCCCTGAGGGATAAATTCCGTAGGGAGGAGATCTGCAAGAGGACTAAGTGACCAATATAGCTCATAGAATTAGCAAGTTGAAATGGCAATGGGCAGGCCACATCGCTCGTAGAACTGACAACCGATGGGAAAAGTTATCGAGTGACCACGAAGTGGAAGACGCAGCGTAGGTCGACCCCCCAACTAGATAGACCGACAACCTGGTGAAAGCCGCGGGGAGCCGATGGATGCAGGAAGCGAGTAGCCGCTCAAAGTGGCACTCTCTGGGGGAGCCCTATGTTGAGTGGATGCCTTCAAGCTGTTGATGATGATGATGATGATGAAATCAAAAATAATGGACATTTAGACAGAACATGATCTAAATTATTTTCGAAACGAATTTGGGTCTGCGCAAACTTCTGTGACTTTCAAACTCAAGTTTGAATCCCGCTTGAACAACAAACTTGAAAAGTTTAGTTGGATTGATGTTTTGTGGGAATTAGCATATGTTCTTGGAAATGTGAAGGAAAACATCGTGAGGAAACTGACATATTCATCGCAAAATTCAATTATACGTGTAATCCACCACGCTGGGAAGGGCGGGTTAGTATATTCACTAACCCGCACTTTTCTAGCGTGGTGGATTCCTCTCCCTGTTAAAGAAGTCCCATGCTCCAGCAGTAGGAACGTATGGGCTAATGATATTATCATGGTCTCAAGGGAACAAAACCTACGGAATCCATGGCAAAGTCTCTCCGCCCAGCTAGTAACAAAATACAAACTTGTATTATGTCATCGGTCGACAATAGCTCAGCTTTATGGCCGTTTACCTTCATTGTAAGACCCTGCCCGGATCGATACGCTTCACGCCGTATTTATTTCACGCGTGGAAAGAGTGCTTTATACATTTTATGACTTGCTCGAAAGTGCTCTGTTTATTAGAGAATGCGCTACAATAAATATGTATAGCTACTTATCGATTTATCCAATATAAAATAAAAATTAATTCAAGAGGTTAAACTAAAAATGCTTTTCGTTTTCATAACTTTTCAGAAATATTAAAACGCGTTAATTTATTTCTATTTCCGTTGACCCTTTGCTGTGTCCCCATTGACAAGGACAACGATACGAAGGCCTTTATTCTTCCGTTGTCCCTAATCTATTGATCAGACACTTGAAAGCTAAGCAAATAACTAATCAAAACATCCAAAGTCATTCATTAAAAAACTGTATTGAACACATAATCTTACGTTAATGTACGTATTTAACCAATACTTTATACCAATTGTTATAACTATGAAAACTTTTATTATATCGAATACAATATTAAAAGCAAAAGATTTTCAATTTTAATCTTCAAACTTCTGGAGGTTACAGAAATATTACAATGTAATACCACGTGTACGTCCAATTCAATGCATTGGAAGATATTGGATTTTCATTTTATTGTCTAACGCATTTTTCCACCCTCAAATATTTGCATAGAGTTGAGTTTTCTGTTCCACTAAAAAGGTTTTGAGCATGTTACCTAAGACGAAACATACAGGTGATAATAGTCTGTATTGTGAAGAGCATTAGGTACAGAACGTGCCGATGGAATAAAGTGTGAAGACGGGGATTGTTATTTGATACCCTTTGGGATGACATACTCATTTTAGTTCGAGGACATTCGTTTTCGCATCTCGGACGTGAAGGAAATTGTAATTTATTATCATGTACATAATACAGAGTTATATGATGTCACTAACTGAAGTAGAATTGAGTGGAATGTTTGCTGCATTTATTTTTATTTTATATAACAGCCCGTTGTATATTTATGACACACAGTCCCAATAATTTATTTTATTATTGCCTCAGAACAGAATTATCAAAGGTGATAAAAAATGTGTACCGCTATCTTACTGCAGAGCTTATGTAAGGATTTTGTCATAATTACTAAAATTATACCTTGATATTCATAGCAAAGTGCTGAGATGCAATAGATTTTCCAGTACAAATATTACTGTACGCCGATTAAAACTTAATTCATGCAGCCGATGCATCGAACATTAGTTCGTTTATACTAACCGATATTTATAGTCAATTTATTTAAGTAATCTTAAATTTTGTCACATTATTCACGATTTTCCCAGAGTCTATTTTATTCTATTCATAGCCTTCCCATTCTACTTGCCTGATAACGCTCGTACCCCAGAGCGCCCTCCAGAATTGAAGTAGCTCCATGTGTATATTAGTTGACGCAAAGATAAGTAGAGTCCAAAAGTTTCCGATGAAAAGGCAACATTTTTACTATTTCACTTATTTGATTTCCAATGTCGGCGTCGTGTCGGTCACTGTAAAGTAGCTCCAGCTCTAAAAGCTCTATTGAGATGATTCTGCGGTAAAACTGCTGAACTATTCTATAACGGTATATTCTATTCTATCCAAGAGAGATTGGATAGTCTTGGTGTCAGAAATTTAAATTTTATGTAAAGTATAATTTCAATAAAATTACTACAAATTGTGCTTCAATATCAACTTCAGCGGCCGTCAAACTACACGTCCTTACATATTGCAAGTGTAAGCTCCAAGTTTCGGAAGACACATTGTCTTCCAGTAGAGCCTTTGACCCGTAATGGATTAGATTTGATTCGATAGGAACCCTACAATGGAAACCGCGGCTCTCCACCTTGAAGTGGAACTTTAAAGGTTCTGTAAAGGAAATGTTTTGGGACAGAAAATATCAGGTCTTTATGTCATTCTAAATCTCCCTTTGCTGGACTGTTGCTTTGTGTAAATCTTTTTACTAATGTAAGTAAATATGATATTAAGTCTTGGCAAGCTAGTATTTGACTATGAGGAAAAAAATGAACTAAATTCGCACCCTACGTTTAAAAATAATTACTAAATTAAGAAACATTGTTCCAAAATTACGTAATAGAAAATTTATGACGTAAGTTTTATAATGGAGCTTATAGGTAAGACATTTCGAATGACGCACACAGAAAGTTACACACTTTTGATTTGCTGTAATACCTTACTCAACATTTTTACTGGTTACTGCCAAAATGTTTTGCGAATACCATCGCCCTGCTAGACTCGACTAGGTGGTAGGACTTTTTTGCAAAGATCATCTAGGTAGATACCACCGCTTTGCCAGTTATTCTGCTGTCAAGCAGTGTGTGCAAGCACTGGCAAATGAGACTTTATGATCTGATCACTCAGTATAGTGATCTTATTACTAGACTGTGTAGAGTCTCAGGATGACATGCGCAGTGCAGTGTCACGCAAAACGATAGGTATTAATTTAGAGTTCCGTGTGATACTGCAATCTGTCATGGGGTAACCGTATCGCTTAATATCAGGCGAACGACTAGCTCGTCACGTCATTCATTAACATAAAAAAAGTTAATAATTACTTCATGGTAGATAGAACGTCTTTGCTGCTATCCACTTCTCTTCTATTATACAACTTGTCTATAAGTGCTTATGTTAAAAGAAATTTAGTGAATTTATAAAAGACTTACTTGTTTATTCGCCGCACAAGTGAAACATGGCAAGTTATTTGCTGTCAGCCGTAGCAACGGCAAGATACGCATTTATTACGACTCGTGTAGTAATATGGTCACAGTGGGGAGGTAAACAGTGGGAACACTGGTCTATAATTAAAATGATTAAATTAATTATCGTAAAGCTTATGGTAACAGCGTTGTTTGCTAGACATGATATTCAATTAGCAGTGGGCTGGTCATACGCAGAACCGACAATCAATAGGAAAAAAAATGTTCTCGAGTGGCCACCAACGAACCGAAAGATGCAGCAGGCCCCCACTAAGTGGACCGACGAGCTGATCAAAACAGTGGCGAGCCGATGAATGCAAGTGGCATGCAGCCGCTTTAAGTGGCGCTGACCAAAGCTGTGATGTGATTGTATAATAAACATCCATTAGTACTCCAGTAAACTTACTGTTGAAGAGTTGGTACTGTGTACTTGTAGGAATGCTCGCAGGAGATAATCTCTGCGATTATTGAAATCCTTGACTAATGGCAGCCGCCGGGCACACGTGCGTGTAATACGAATATGATCATGTTACACACTGTTACTGGATCACGCCAGGAATTGGGATGAGCCTAGTAGTTAAGTGATTGTTTGAAGCGATGATATTACATAATAAATAAATAAGTAAGTACAGTAGTACAGTCAATTCTGATGGCGACTTGAAACCCTTTTTAGTTTTGGTATATAGTGTAGGTATTTGAGTTTTGTATGGACATGAAGTACATATACATTACGCTGGTAAAGTGCGGGTCGGTAGACAATACATGTTCTCGAATTTTGTTATTCAGTTTAGAGCACCGACGTAAAGTTGCCAGTTTATCGGTTTTTTATAGACTGCATTTTAGAGAGTGTGCGAAAGAATTACACGATCTTATTCCTCCATCTCTCTTCTTTCACCGGACATCAAGGCGCACAAAACAGTGCACCCATATATGGTTGAAATTCCATCAACCCGCACTAAGCGTTTTGCTATGCACTTTATAGTGCGAACAGCCAATGAGTGGAGCACCTTGCCGGCGTCCTTGTTTCCAGCTAACTATGATCTGGGTGTCTTCAAGTTGAGAGTGAACAGGTATCTTCTAGGCAAGCATGCACCATCGTAGACTGCGTCATCACTTTCCGTCAGGTGAGACAGTGGTCGAATGCGTTGCCAATCAACAATAAAAAAAAAACATTGCTTGTTTCATAGACGTTTTACTTTACCGTTGTAAGAGCGAGCGCAAATTGCGCACGTACCTCGGAAAGTAGTTTGTGCAGGCAGGGCTGAGCGGGGTGAACCAGGTTGAAGGTTGCACGGGCTATTGCTGAGCCATAGTAGCAACTAAGTGAATGATCTTCTATATCTACATACATACACATAATTTTACTAGGTTAGGTAGTAGGACTTTTCTGCAAAGTTCGTCTAGGTAGGCACCACCACTTTGCCAGTTATTCTGCCACCAAGCAGTAGTGTGGAAGCACTACTGTGTTCCATTTTGAAGAACATTGTAGCTAGTGAAAGTACTGGGCAAATGAGATTTTACGATCTGATCTCACGGTCTAGTGATCATATTACTGGACATCACACGTCTCAGGATGACGTGCGCAGTGCGGTGTCACGCATAACTTTATACTTTACATTTCCGAGTGACACTACAATCTGTTATGGGCAGCCATGACGCTTAACATCAGGCGAACGACTAGTTCGTCACGTCATTTGTTTACATAAAAAAAAATATTTACATCGGGAGTTAAGACTCCGTTTTTTCGCATACCGCCGAAAATTTTGCGAGTAAACAAGTGGAAATTGTAAGTAAGCCCGCAAGGCACCCCTAGTATAAATAAAGGAGAAATGAAATTCTCACCACGAACCTAAGGCTAATCTTGACGAAGGTCACCCGAGTCTACCAAGAGATTCAAATCAATAGAGTTCTTTGGAGACTATTTGTTTTACTAGTATTTTAATAATATTTTATTGTGACATATTCTAAGCGTCCCTTATAATATGTCAAAGTAAAATGTTATTTGTTTGTTTGTGTAAAATTTACGCCAAAATGGCTAAATCAATTTAGGTGTGGGTTTTACTGAAATCGCGGGGACGTCTGGTTATGAATAACGCCAGCTACATGCATATTTAGCTGACTCTATATTAAAAGAAATCACAAATACAATACAATACTAGGTTACTACGGTTCTAGGTGGTAGGACTTTTCTGCAAAGTTCGTCTAGGTAGGTACCACCGCTTTGCCAGTTATTCTGCCGCCAAGCAGTAGTGTGCAAGCACTACCGTGTTCCGGTTTGAAGGGCATTGTAGCTAGTGAAATTACTGGGCAAATGAGACTTTATGATCTGATCACTCAGTCTAGTAATCTGATTACTAGACTGGGTGATGTCTCAGGATGACGTGCGCAGTGTCACGCGAAACTTTATTGTTTTAAAGTTCCGGGTGACACTGCAACTGTTATGGGCAGCCGTGTCACTTAACATCAGGTGAACGACTAGCTCGTCACGTCATTCATTTACATAATAAAAAAAATCTATATATTATATACCACAAAATTAATTACTTACATAATAACTTGTAGAATGTATAAAAACGGGAGCCTTTATCACTAAAATTAATCTATTCCAGGTAACTTTTGGACTTTTACGGCGTTGGCTTAGTGGTTAAGACTATTGGCAGATATTAATAAGGGCAGCACTTTTGAAGTCAACATTTAACCCTTTCCAATGCTCTACCCCAACCATCTACGGAACTCTCCCAACATATTTGAACAACATGGGTTCGATTAGATTAAAGTAGTTGAGTTCTTGAACGATATTGCTTTGAAGTGATCGCTGTAACATGAAATTACGGGTCTCTACGGTTTAATCTGACATTAAGTGACACTGTTTGAAAGTTCGAGAATTGTTATGACAGCTGTGTAAACCACCACCTTGTGCCATTAAAATAAAGCTCTGAAAAGACAAAACATTTTTTTTTGTTAAAAATTATGTCTAGTCGTTCACTTGATGTTAAGCGTTATGGTTGCCCATAACAGTTGTGGTGGCGCTTGAAATTCTAAAAACAAAATTTCGCGTGACACCGCATTGCGCACGTCATCCTGAGACATCAGCACAGTCTAGTAATCAGATTACTAGACTGCGATCAGGTCGTAAAGTCTCATTTGTCCAGTAATTTCACTAACTACAGTGCTCTTTGAACCAGAACACAGTAAAGCTTGCACACTACTGCTTGGCGGCAGAATAACTGGCAAAGCGGTGGTACCTACCTAGCCGAACTTTGCAGAAAACCCCTACCACCTAGTAAATATATGTGGTTGTATGTAGATATAGAAGACCATTCACTTAGTTGCCACTATGGCTCAGCAATAGCCCGTGCAACCTTCAACCTGGTTCGAACCCCACTCAGCCCTGCCTGCACAAACTACTTTCCAAGTTACGAGCGAAATTCGCGCTCGCTCTTACAACGGTGAAGTAAAACATCAAGGAAACAAGCAATGTCTCGTTAAAGTTCATGAATACTTAATAATAGTTTATACATATATACAAATTTATTGCATCAATAAACATTAACAAAAAAACAGGAATTGTTCGCTTTCCCGCCAATACTCAATACTATGTATACGTCGCGACAACAGCTGATCGCCAGACGGCGTCAAAACAACGCGGTAGCTGCTACGACGCCCACGCACTACGGCGTAGTACTCTCGTAGCTGGCCTACGCTCGTAGTGGGTCTACGCACGTGTAGCAACACGTAACTTACTACACTGCGGAATATGGGCTATTAAGGCTTGGTCTAGTTTAACGGCTTTTGTGTATCAATTTAAAAGGTTTTTTATATGAATTTTCCAGATTGAACTGCCAGTGTATGTTTCCAAATAGCTATAATCAGTGAACAGGTTTCTTCTAAGAGAGCGTTTTACATTGCACCGTAGACCGCATTAAATTATCACTCAGGCGAAATGTGTTCAAACGAAAGCTTATAAATTTAGTAAAAAAAAAGTGCTTAGAAACTCACATGAACTGATATTTAATAGATTTTATGATATGAAATGAAATAGTTTATCAGTAAGAATTTAAGGTTACAATATTGCAAAGATGGATCACCACATAATTCTTCCAACAAAGTTTTGCCCATAGGTACAGGCATACAAATATACGTAATTGGATTTAATTTATTTGTGTCATGTGTCAGTGTTTAATAATGAGTTTAAGTAATTATAGTTATTAATTTTTAGTTTTATTGGTAAAACCTTAGAAAATTTAATTTTAACCTAGTGTTTAATGTTAAAACGTAGCATTAAAGCAATGACAAAAACGCCTACCCTATAAATTCCATTTTCAAATGAATTTCCAACTACAGCTCACACAGCCATTTCAACAAATTTTGTTCGTTCAAAACATGAAAAACGCAGTAGAATTTGTTAACAACTTTATGAGTGTCCATTGTAATAGGTATGTTAAGTAACTGTACGTTTCCATTAGCATCCGCTAGTGAAGTTAATGAACAGTGAAGGGATTCGACGTGAGAAATATCGTTAAATTCGTTATCTATTCACGTGCCGATGACGGATGAGTTTGGTAGCAGGGGCTATTGCGAGGGGGTGCTAGGGAGTAAAGAGTTCAAGGCTGGATGTGATTTACAGCTGTTGCTTCGAAAGCAGGTATTTTTACAATAATTTAAAGCTTTTAAGCGTCAAGCAGCCTAATTGTTTCATGTTAACGTGGCTACCGTTCGCTACTTATAAACATTAAAGCTACTGGTTTAAAAAAATATTTTTGTTACTACATGTTACTTTATTCCCTGACACTATAGAAACATTTGCTTAAAAGCCAGTAACTTAAATGTTTTTTAAACATATTTCTTTCTAAAGATTTGAGTCCATTAGGTAAATTGCACATTAAGCACTTTGTAAATTGATATGCTTGGAACAATAACCTAAATTAAATATTTCAAGTATTGATTTTGACTTGTATATTTACTTATTAGCTAATGTTAAGTGATAGTTCACAAATCCCCATGAAATTATCCTATCAATAGAAATTCATGGAATTTAATTTTTAAATCCCCATTACTTTAATTATAACTATTAAATTTTTAAATTTAGTGTTTCTCAAGATATTCTTAAATGACAAGGTGAGGCTAAATGATAATCAACGTGTGATTGCATCAATGGTTGCAAAAAAAAGAATCTGGAACGAAGGCGCAGATTTTTTTTTGCTTCTGGCTTTCTGCTAATATCTTCATTTAGCCTCACAGTAGCCAAATTTTAAACAAAATCTACACAGATGTCCATAGGCTACGGTGACCACTTCCGATCAGGTGGGCTGTATGCTTGTTTGCTTCCTATAACATAAAAAAAAATAGCATGGAAAACAAAATAAAAATACGTGTCTGTTATTTTTCAACTAACTATAGAGGGTGCAATTTAATTCATTAGCATAAGTTGAGTACATGATAGTACTTCATTTCTTGATGATTATTAAAGAGTAAAAAGTGCAAATGGAAATATGTTTTCAATGAAAATTATGAAGATTGCCGCAGCGTCTCACGTGTTGGCACGAATTATTTTGATACTTTTATGAGTTTTTTTTGTATGTACTCATTAAAAACAGTACTTAACTATTTTAATTTATTTTTGTACTATAGCAGTTGATTAAGTAAGTTATCCCATTTTTTGTAGTTATTATCAATACCAAGTCGATGCGGTAGATTTCATAAATTTTGGTCCACACGTGACCGGTGTCAGCAGTAGGTACTTAGTTTCAAAGGATGCTAATGAATTCAACTACAGCCAGTATAAAAAGAAATGTTGTTAACTGAAACGCTTTATGTTTAAAATTCAGGTAGTATAATAATTTGTGGAGCTTTTCGAGGAAACACTCAAACCCATTTATTCATTGTTGCTACGCGGGCTCCTGTCACTAAACCACAGACTTATAAATGTCACGCAAAAAGCTTTGTATATTTACCAAAAATTACTCAACCAATGTTAGTAAATATACAAAAACGCAAAACAAAGAACCCGCAAGTAAAAGAACTAAATCGCAAAGTAATTCAGCGCTTAGTTTCTCCAGTAGCCTGCAGTATATTCTTGAGTAACGATCGCAAGACTCCTAATTTAATGAAATGACAACGTGCTTATTTGAGATTGAAACGAATGCGGTCGTATGATTTTGCCATTAGCACTCCATCTCACGATGTGTAATAAATAGTTCTGTTTTGACGATTAAACTGCCTATTTACTATACCGGAAAATTTTGTATTCCTGGAATACGTGCCGATTACAAGCGGGGCTTTATATCTGTCAATAGCCAATTATTGTTTGAAAATGGTTGCTTAACGCAAAGTATTAACTTATTCAATAAAATACAAAAAACAATTTCTAAAACTAAATTAAATCTCAACTAAGTAAGTGCTTAAAAGTAAAAATAAATAATCTGTGCAGTAAAACTCCAATGAGTTAAACTATGGGAAGTTACATTTACGAAAGTGAGCATGGGTTGGCGGTAGACTGTCTGATATTCAAACCAACGCACTCTTTTTTTTGAGCTGGAATAATGCCCTCGCACTTCACTCCCACCACGGGGGTGATGGCAGGGGGTATGTGGGACTTTAACCCAGTAAAGCCCCCCCCCCCCCCCCCCTAATCCGTCCGCCGGCGGGATGGGCCGAGATAGGGTTGCGCTAGCATTCACTATCTCGCCCCAGCGGTAGGTCCTTTCGAGCCGCGGTGCCAGTGGCTGGGTAACCTTTCACCTCAGTTACCCACCAGACGTGTGGGGCAGTGTGAACACGGTGAAGATTCCCCCAAACCTCCGCTGCCAACCCCACTACGGGGGATGGAGTAGGCGCGCGAAACGTCTCCTCCGTCCCCCAGCCGTCTGCACTGGAGCAGGTCAGAGTTGGCATCATCCTCCCTGACCCACTCCGCAGCTTCCTTTTGCGACATCGCCACCTCAAAAAAAGAGACCGTTGCCTGCCACGCTCTCTTGCTGCCGAGCATGGCGTTTACCACGCTCGGCAATGAGAGGTCTCGGCCAATGACCACTGAAAGTGTGCGCTGCTCAGAATCCCAAGCAGCGCACACCTTCAGCGTGTGGGGCGCCGGAGGATACGGCGCCCCACATTCGTGGCAGGCCAGGGTCAGGGCCAGGGTCCCGAAATCAACGCACCCTGGTTCAAGTCCCACTCGATCCTGTAATGCCTTTTCAAGTTCTGTTTGAAATTTACACATACCCTTACAACGGTGAACGAAAACATCGTAAGAAACCCGGCATTTTTAAGAATCATGAAATTCGAGAGCGTTTGTCATCCACCAACCCACTTGGCCAGCGTAGTTAATTATTGCTTACGCTCTCTCCATGTGAAAGAAGGCCCGTGTCCCAGCCGTGGGAATGTATTAGTGTGTGACTTCACAACATGCGTTTCCATAGTAACTGTGGGAAACCTCCTGTTTTGTGAGAAAGGGACAGGCGGTGGCCCCCCCATAAATTATAAAAGCTTATTACTCCTTGATTTATTTACTGATTTTATTTATTTTTTCTATTATTGCATTTATTTTTAACCTACTGATTAAAAATAATACTTACTTGTTAAGTTTTAATGGCGGGCAACTAGCCTTTTACTCAGGATGTCTTCCTTCACTTTTGTTAGAGCGAGTGACAATAAAACAATTTGTGAAGTTATTAGTTCTAGTCGGGATTCGAACCAAAACGCGTCAGTTCACAGTCACACGAGTGACATCCGCTACACTAATCAAATGGTCTCCTATCTACATGATGTTGTATCGGGCGCTATTACCCCGTCACAGGACATATCTGTAATTATTGTTTTTTCGAAGCCCGGGGCGTGACAAGGTCGGGTTTTTATATTGCTCCGTCATCGGTCATTTTTCACGTTTTTGTGTCCGAGGGGAGGAAGCTTTGTGCGTGTATTTATTTAACGCGATATAATGTGATTATCGTTTATATGGAAAACATATTTTTATTCATATAGGTGCACCATCATATGTGTCATTAAGAACAAAATGATGTTCGAAATCATACGTCGCCTTGATTAATTGGTCACGCTCTACATTATCTATTTCTTATTCTTATTATTTTTCTAATTACACCTAATTGAAGAAAAGTATTACAGAAGTACCAAAAAAAAACACAAAAAAATCACAACAAAACCAAACCGCTCGATGTTCTACATAAAAATAGTAAAGTAATATGTAGGAGTGCCTCACTCCCACACAACCATTTTTAGGGTTCCGTACCCAAAGGGTAAAACGGACCCTATTACTAAGGTTGTCCGTCTGTCTGTCTGTCTGTCTATGCGTCTGTCACCAGGCTGTATCTCATGAACCGTGATAGTTAGACAGTAGAAATTTTCACAGATGTATTTCTGTTGCCGCTATAACAAAAAATACTGAAAAACAGAATAAAATAAATATTTATGGGGGCTCCCAAACAAACGTATTTTTGCTGTTTTTATAGATAATGGTACGGAATCCTTCGTGCGCGAGTCCGACTTGCACTTCGCCGGTTATTTAATGAAATATGCAGCAGACACAATATGGCCCTATCTTGATAGTAAGTGGTCACCGTAGCATGTGGACATCTATAACACTACGTGCCACTGATGCGTTGCTTACTCTGTTATAATACTCTTTGAATATCATGTTTGGATTGGTGGTTTTTATTGGTACATAACTCGGTATTATTTCAAAGGCATGTGCATCAACTAGCTCACTCTAGATACAATGCGCACATCACTACCTGTACCTATTATAATTGACCTATAGACTGATGATGATGATAATGATGAGCCTTTAGAACCCATCGCAGCAAATACACTTACACTAAATATTAAAAACCATAAATCAAGACACATCAGTATATTGCGATTATATTACGAAGAATAATATAAATAATAGTATTCCAAATAGCCAATGTTGTATACCCCTTTTTCAATATTGGGAGTAATCGAAAATCTGGTACCCATATAAAGTACATTGCGTTTAGGCACGAAAGCAAAACAAATTATTTTTCGGTCTCCTGACAACAAAACTACCCACATAGATGAGAGTATAGTTTCTACCGCCCGCCGCGCGCCGTAGTATCGGCCGTAGTTTGTGGGGAGGTCGGTAGGATCGCAAAGTATAACAGTACAGACAGTAGCGCTACTCACAACATTATTACAGTAGACTCTAGCTTTGGTAGCTGTCTCTCCTATTGTATAAGTGGGTGTAATGTTTGTCATGTATTTTTATGGCAGACAGGAACGTTTCAACTGACATCAAATAAGAAGGAGGTTATCAATTTGGTCGTGTGGTCCCGGTTTGCAGATTGGACCACCCCATCTCTTCCCATGGGTGCCGTAAGAGCTAGCTAAGGAATATCCATTATCCAGGGAATAGGCAGCAGGATTTTCTCGGTACATCAAAATCTCTTGTGATCACCAAGACGCCTGCAGAGCGTGGTGATTATGGAAAATCCTCCCTATCCGTCCTCCCTAAGCGTCCAAAGTGGCGTTTTATGCGAGAGGTCTGTGTCCAGCAGTGGATGTATTTCGGGCAGATGATGATGATGATGAGGATGAATTTAGTTGTACTTTTTATCTTTTTTATGTTTTTTAACTCGTTTGTCATACACGTGTTACGTAAATACGGCCAAAGATGTCACCATTATCCTCTTGGATTGGCATCTCTTAAAAATGAGGCTGCTGGAATATCGTTGAACAATAGATAGAAAGCAGATGTCCCATTTGATACATTTGTGTACTACTGTAATTACTAACTTCTCTGAGAAGTAATTTTTTTACCTACCTGAATTTTTTAATCATCTCTGTGAAACGTTACCCTTGAGTTTAGCATAGTTAGCATAGCAAGACGTGGATCTGTACAAAGGCTGGTGTGCGTCTGTAGAACTCGATCTCTCACGGGTGTAGGGCCGAAAATCCTTTCGGTTTTTAATAAGCGTCAAGGTGTCGCGGGGCGCGGGTACCGGGCGGAGGGGTGGCAGGCAGCTCGCGGCGCTCAGACGGACGCCTACGCGCGCGCCGGCGGTCGTGTCTCCGCGCCTGCCCGCACAACCCCGCCAGCGGCCGGGCCGCGTGCCCGCCGCACCGACCGAACCGTGCGCCTACCCGCACGCACTGCACGCATTACTGCAACTTTTCTACTTTTCTACCGAGCCGAGACCGACCAACGGGTGAGTGTCAGCTTATCAGCCGCTGTTGTTGTTGTAGGCCCGCAGTTATTTTTCTTAATAAACTTCGCGCCGGCCGTGGGGAGTCGCTGGAGGCTTATTTTTCTCAGATAGAATTTTTTATTTGTGGTTTGTGCATAAATTAAGTATGAAAAATATGATTAACACGAATTAGCGTTGGTATTCAATGGTATGGATATTTATTTGGTATTTATACGACATTCAATTATAATTACTTACTTATACTTATTTTTTAATATGGTAGTATTAATACGGTAGGATAAGTTACTTCGGAAATCATGTGCAATCACAATACCAACACTTTTTTAATCTCTCATTTTTACTTTTTACTTTTTTATTTTTCACTTTTTTATTGATCGTACAATAAATACAATTATGTGTTTAGTTCAATTAAATATGTATGAAGCTATGAATACAATAAATAAACACAAAGAAGATCATAGTTTTTAAACAAAGTTTTATTCGGTTGGACCCTGAAGGTCCAACCGAATAAATAATACCCGAAGTATAATAACCGAATTTTACTAATTAAATTAATTAGTAAAATTGGTAAACATAATTAATTCTTTTATCTTTGAAGAAGCAGTAATTAAATTGCCCGATACTTTTCTAAGACTTTAATTGGTTGACATCAATTAGCGGCATTCACAGAAAGAAGAATTACAAAGAAAAGTGCCGACTAAAAAAGGTGAAATAATTATTTTCTTATAGCTTTTATTACTTAAAGTTTGGTTGTATTTAGTTTAACAGGATGTATTAAAATACATCCTGTGTCAAGTGAGTTTTATTTGATTTAAACATAATGAGCAACTAAAATTATTATAAATTCAATATTGACGACAAACAAGATTATAATAAGACAACTAATTGTATGTTGATCTATTATTGTGTAATATGTATAATTGGTAGGTATGCCGTTCATGTTACAAAAAACATAATTTGAATATTTGAATTTTGAATTTGAACAAAACTATTTCTATTGCCTCACATGATTAATATTTGTATTATATTCATAAAGTAGCGACGTCTTTCTAAAATATGTATTTTGGAGCAGTTATAGCTTTGGTAATGAAGTAGACTTGCGATCTGTGGGTCGTAAGTTCGAATCCTTCAATTCGCGTTTTTAGTAAAGGAATATATTATACAGAAAACTTAGCACGGTGGTAGTCCTCTTTCTAGCGTTCGTCTAGCTACCAACCAAGACTTTAACTGTCTGCTGCCAAGCACGCAATGGTGTAGTTGAGAGCCAGTTTCCAGTCTAGCGTAACGTGGCGCCACCTTCAGCCATATTGTCACTTTAAAATCCAGTGAAATGTGGTCAAGCACTACCACGTATGACATAAAATCCTTTAAAAAAATTGTGTTACTGAATTCAATCGCATTAATGGCTCATAACGAAGCACGACTAGCCGTTCCTAACCTATCGGTAAAGTTAGTAAAGAGTGTTCCGTAAGCCACACGTGGGTGCCGTGAGAGCCGACTAAGGGAATATCCAGGGAATGAGCACCAGTAGAATGTCAGAATATGTACTGCAACCACCAAGATGCCTATGAGCTTGGTGATTATGGCAAATACCTCCTTATGATAGTCGTCTAAAGTGGCATTTTTAATGAGGCAGGCCTATGTTCAGCAGTAGACGTCTTCCGGCCGATGACGCGAAGCGTTTATAAGTTGATAACTTAAACGTTTATTTCATATTTCTAGAAACTTGTACATAACTCAGAAGTAACGGACTTCCCAGAATTTTCTAATCCAACTTTGAACGTCTAACTTTTTTAATCCCCGTTAGTAAAATTAATAAACGTCAGAGAGCTCCTACACATAAGTTTATAAAGAAGAGCCGACGGGCCGCCGTCGTTCCTACTGTACAAACTTTATAATAACATCTTATAACGCAGCAAATTTTTATCTTCATTTGAATTTGAATATACTAACGCATTTAGACGGGCTCATGGTGTTTAGTCTCTGGCCTTTACAACGTGATCAGGGGAATAAGTTAATATACTTAAATACTGAATTGATTAATATTTTTTTTAATCGGGCATATTTGTCATTATTGTTTTAACTAATTACCACAGTAACATACTAAATACTAGCTATACTACCTACTACAAAAAAGAACATCTTGGACTATACACAGCCGTTATGACCTTATTATAAATTGATTGACGTTTTTATTTTGCGCTATTATCGGGAAATTAATCCAAATATGTTATGTATTGTTTATGGACGACACTAAAAGATATTTTATTTTCATGTATTGTGAGATGCATTGAACTATCTGCATTGAATGCTACACAACTTTCTTGATATTAGAGATAATTATATTAGGGGAAAAAAATACGAGTTTGGGTCGAATTGTCTAGGTTGTAGATAAATAGATAGATAGAAAATGTATTATTGTAATATAATATATATTGTAATATATACATTTCGAGAAAGACTTGGCCCTGTAGCCGGAAGTATTATTTTATTATATAAAAAAGTAACAAACCACTTCTAATTTATGTATCGCTCTGTAAATTTAATTTGTCAAAATTGAACAGCCTTAAATGATGTGTACCAAACCAAATAGCTTTAAATTAAAAGGAATACAAAAAATCTTGAAACCAAAAATCAAAATAATTTCTTTGGATTATAATTTTTATTAATAGATTTCAAATTTTTTATCAAAATTTCAGTTTCGGTAATGTTCGCAAACATTGCCCGGCTCTCATCTAATAGCTTGTTTTCCTCATTATCACGAGCCCCGGGCAACCCGGGACGGCAGCCAGGGAGACGGAGTACCGGGAAATCATATACAAATAGAATAAGATGTTACGAAAATAAGAGGATGTGACGTGGAAAAGAAACGTGCACCCTGAGGGTTCCATAGATTCTAAATACATCTGGTGTTATATGATAATACTCTTTTTCTACCCTTTTTTTAAAATGCCATGTTGTAGCTCTGGGGAATATTCATGAAGTGGAGTTATCCCCATACCTAACAAACCTGCAGTTAGTAACAAATTTGCTGCAGTTTACTTCATACAAGTGACAGTTAACTTAGATACATTTTAATAAGATCAGTAGGATAATATTGGGCATTCTATCCCACCCTGCTCGTTACACTCGCACCGCTCGTTCCACTCGCTTGGTGGGATAGCATGCCCAATATTACTTTTTAGTTTTACTGTTAATACGTAAAGCAGCATGCTCACGAAATTTTGCTTCAAGTTCATTGTACATAAATTACACAGAATCATAACATGACTGTAATTATAAAAACATGCAGTCATCGCAAAACGATGCTCAGCCACCTGATCACGGGACCGAGCTATCTGCAAGTTTACACAATGTTCGGACAAAATCGATATCCTTTCACTTTTTTCTCGGTGGCGAAGTACCTATAAGTTAGCAGGAAGAATATTCCCCTTATAGTTAACCAACGGTCAGGCGACATTGTTATATGAATATGTAGCTAAAAGCAAAACACAATCAAACTATTATTACACGCTGTAAAGATGGGTTAATGATATATAGGTGCTAATGTCATATTGAAACGATTTAGGTACCTACTGCACGAACAAAAATAGGTCAAGTTCAATGCGTTTATCAGCGGTGTTGAATGTATGACTCATCGTCACACGTAATGTAGATATATTTTATACTTAAGTAAGAACTTATTTAGAAGATGATGGGTAAATCGACTTTAACTTAAGATGCTGTTTATCGGTCACCTTAGATTTCAATACTTAGATTTCACATCCTTTTCAGGATTTAGCTTTTGAACAATGCTTAAAGATTTTTAACCAGATTGGCTCGAGTATCCCCTAGTAATCGAGCTTCTATGGTGCAGGACCTCCATAACATATAAAGTTAGCGAAACATTGCCAAAGTGAAATGACCACGAATTGGCTCAAGGTTCCCTTAGAAAATTTATATAAATCATGTTTCTAAACCTCGGATAGGCTCAGGTTCCTTCATAACACAGGTTAGCAAAGCATTGCCAAAGTGAAATGACCACGAATTGGCTCAAGGTTCCCTTAGAAAAATTTATATAAATCTTGTTTCTAAACCTCGGATAGGCTCAGGTTCCTTCATAACACAGGCTAGTAAAACATTGCCAAAGTGAAATGGCCACGAATTGGCTCAAGGTTCCCTTAGAAAAATTTATATAAATCTTGTTTCTAAACCTCGGATAGGCTCAGGTTCCTTCATACCACAGGTTAGCAAGATACACCAAAAATTACGTTATGACCTGATTCGGCTCAAGGTCGCCCACAGAAACTATTTCACGTCCTGTTAGGATCATGTACTCCGACGACCCCAAAACATAAAAAAACATTTGATTTTTTTAAATAGTTTGAATCCAGCGTGACCCTGCAGAATTTTATTTTTAATAAAAAATGGAAGTAGTCACATCTTGCAAAATCAATAAAAAAAAATCTACGCAAAATTTTCTAATTATTATATTCACCCATGAATTTTTAGCTTTGCACCAATCATTTTGAAATTAAGTTCTTACCTAGAAATATTTGCATAATAAAAGTAGTTTTTTTAAAAGGATACAATCCTGATTCTGGTTTCATACTGCTGAAAACACTGTTGTACACCGCTTCTGAACCTGCAATAAAAAACATGCTCAGGCCCAAAGTACCTACTTGTTTAAATAATTTACAGCTGGCAGACACATTGAATGCATTTATAATCGTTTAATTTTAAACCATCATACAGGCATTTAAGGGTAGTATTATAAATTATGTAATGGACATTTTTAACTGAGTGATTTAAATTTAAGTTTCTTTGCGAACATAATAAATATAATAAATTTATTTACTTAAATCATCAATCAAAAAATAACCAGAAAATTATTACATTGGTACTTTAAAGTAAATCCAAAATCAATAGGTCATGGAAACTTTACATAAACTGTGCATTTTTTAATGTAAGTTTATTTGCAAACAAAATGACAATGTTAGCCAGAATTTAATAAATTAATACTTTATCATGATATTTATGTATATAAATTTAGATTAATACTCACATAAATCGCAAAAAATCCGTGGGAAAATCTCATTTATCACGATCACTTCACAGTTCACACCATTGAATCACATAATGAAATAATGTACTTGTGTATTGCACAGCAATACAACAAAGTTAGTCGAAGAGTCACAGTACTTTCTTTCTCCTCTCTAAGCAGCTAGCCCTATTATTACATATTGGGTTAAAAATATTCACAAACTAGTTTAAATAGGTGGTATATAACCTAATATTTATAATACTTTGATTTAGTGATTATTTGTTGTATTTTTATCACAAATATGATATGGATAATATTAAAACACACGAATGTAAATGATTCACTTACGTATACCAAACTTTATATAAGTACTGATTTTAGTTTCATTCCTTACATAAGTAAAGAAATAACACTTAACGATCACATCTATAACTATTATAGATCCAAGAAATCCTAGTCATGGTCTGTAGAGGGAGCCGTGAACTACGAGGACCATATTTTATGGTTTTACAATACCCAGACACAGAACAAGTATTCACGTTTTTTTCTGTGCAGAAATATACTTGACCTGACACGGGAATCGAACCCGCCGCCTCTGGTTTATGAGTCGACCTGCTCATCCACCACACCATAGAGGCTGTCAATCCTTAAATTAAATTGCATTGTCTCCTTGACTATAACTTCCAAGTAACAATAACATTACTCATGAATCTTCAGTTGTCAGCATTATCGCGTCACTGTGTCTTTCTACATAGGTACCGTCACAGAATAGACAATACTACTAAGTAGTACTGTACAATGCAGACGAGCTTTAAATTAATACACGGTGCCTTAGATGTAAGATGCAAAGTAGGTACCTAAGAGATAGAAGATAAGGCCCTAGCTCTTAGAAAGTGGTCTACTATTTACATAATTAATGCGTAGAACTGTAAAAATTTTTTTTTTATAGTTTACTGTTTTATTTAAATTCAATGATTGAAAAATATTATTTCTTGATGAAACCAACAAAATAAGTGTTTACACACATTATTTGATTTTACCGGGCTGCATAAAAACGCGCGTTTATAAACCGCTCGTATGCTTCAATTCATGAAAGCGGTGACGGTTCACGTTTGAAGAAAGACACAGGTGATCGATATTGCATAGTAAACAAATTTAGCATTTGTCCTTTTCTTTCCTGAAATGGTTATTGAAAGATGTCAAAATGAGATATCGATAATCGATTGATTGTATGATTTAGCTGTATTCAGCGAAAGCTTATATTTGTATGCTTCGTGAAGATGAGATGGTTAACTTTTGTTAGTGAAGATTATTGCTAACGATGCAATACTGATTGTTTTAAATACACTGTTTTGCCAGAACAAAATCATTCTTTTTCAAGAAAATAACCTTGCAGCAAGTGCAAAGTACTCAGTGCAAACTAACAAAAAGAAGAACCGGAGTTATAAAATGTTAGTGAGTATTTATTTTTAATGTAATTTATTTATTTTGTATTCTAAATGTTTTTTTAATTTTTCTCTACTAATATGTTTTTTGTTTTCAGGTCTGACTCTGAGTACGAAAATACCATTTCGGCAGTAGCCCCTCAGTGCGCGCCGCCATCCAAAAAGGCAACAAAACGCGGCGCCCCCGTCGCCGCATCGCCAGCACCGAAAAAACAATCGAAAGCAAGAGCGAGAGTCCAGGAATTGTTCGGGTAATTATCTGCAGACTACAAATACGTGCATACCAAAATAATATTATTTTTTCGTTATCAACTAATGTGTGCTGTTATTTTTAAGGTCTGATTCTGAATCGGAACCCGAGAACCCAGCGGCGACGTCCTCCTCAACCTCATCCAAAAAGAGGCCGCAAAAGTCAAACAAAAAAGGAGCCGGTAGCGAGCAGCCTTCCAGCCTGTAAGTTTTCAAACGCCTGATTCAAAGTAAATTAACCTACGACTGAGTAATGTTCCATTATAAGAATTCTCGTATTAAGTTAAGCTGACAGCCATTATCTCGTTACTGGTGCTTAAAAACTTTTCAATGTTATAGGTACATGTATATTATTATGTATTACGCGTATTTTAACGCGGTAGCACTCGGCAGAAATTTTTATGTATTATTTTACTTTCATTGTTACAGAAAAAAGTCCGGGTTCTTCAACTATATTTTGAAGGCGGAAGAAAAGGCTGCTCGGGAGAAAGAGGAGACGGCCGCGAAGGTTCTGTACTCGTCCTTTACGAGCAGGGTGGCGGCTGGGCGTCAGCGGCGCGCCAAAATAACGGAGGGCAACTTTTACATAGATTTGAAAATTTATAATACTGATGACGCGCTGACAGGGACCTCTCAAACTTTGTACAAAAAGGCCTTAGTGGCCATTAAACTCCAAACTGCAGAGGGCTCCCCGCCTTGGGAAAAAATACAGCAATTTATGGAGGACGCCTACGGCGTCTTCAAAGGCTCGGATCCGGTGGTCTACAAAGATTAGTCACCAATTTTATATAAACCTTGGTGACTAATCTTTGTATCCCATCGTTAAATTAGTTCATAGTAAGTAATAGTTTAGGTAATTTAAGTAGGTTAAGATAAGTAGGTAGGTACTTAATGTTACGATAGTATATAGGTTACCATATTGATACTTCAAATATATTATATTTTCTTATATGGCTTATATTTTTTGATTTTCTGGTTTTAGTTAGGCACAGTTAATAATACTTACAAAGATGCCTTATTGTGCAGTCTGTAGTACTTCCGTTGACGCAAAGTCTTGGATAGGGCACTTGCGAAGTAACGTTCATAGAAATAACAATAATAATTTTGTTGAACCACATAGCGAGGGTGTTGATATTATATCTTCGGCATTCCGCAAACGAATCGCCACTTACAGGTTAATATGTAATGAACAAGCTCTTAGTTCAATTGATGCGTTTTTTATTTCGATTCGCGATAAACTAAGCACTCTTTTAAACGCTTGTCTCAATAAACACATTTGCTTTAAAATAAACTTAGAGTACTTCGCTAAATTTCTTATGTTTAAAAATAACACTGAAGAAATGAAATCATTTCTGACTAAAAATATTATTCTATACAAAAACTCTAACTTTGATGTGTTCTTTTCAGACATGGTAAGTTCGTTAAAAGAAAAAGTAGAGTCATTTGAACATCAAGATTCAGGGTGGTCATTTTTACATAACACTCATTTGGAGGTCAATATTAACAAATATGAACCTCTACGCGGCTCCAGCTATATCGAATTACCGAAAAAAATTAAAAATAAAAAAGCATGTCTCAACATTCAAAATAAAGACAATTGTTGTTTCATGTGGTGTGTTACGGCTGCTTTATATCCAGCTAAGTCACACCCAGAGCGGGTAACATCTTATCCAGACTTCCGCACAGTATTGAATGTAAATGATGTGCAGTTTCCGGTTACGTTTTCTGATATACAAAAATTCGAGAGCAATAATTCGCAGCTCAGATTTATCGTATATGGGTTAAAAAATAACAAAATTATTGTGGGTCCTTTATACAAGTCGGAAAATAAAGAAGAATCTAGAAAGACCATTCATTTGTTGTTACTGGAAAACAACTCGGGAACGCAACATTATTGCTTAATCAAAAGCTTGTCTAAACTTGTTAGAAGTCAAATGACTAAACATCACGGAAAACTTTATTTTTGCGAAACGTGTTTAGTATTTTTTTCTAATGCTGCAGAGCTAAATAATCATGTTTGTGGTGGTGTTGTTACGGTGTTACCCGAGAAAGGATCGGTGATTAAATTCAAACATTTCGAACGTAAGCAGAATGTTCCTTTTGTTATATATGCAGATTTCGAATCTTTATTGGAACGAAACTCTGACCTTGACATTGACACATGTAACACGTCAACATTGCATCATCACTTACCAGCGGCGTTCGCCTATTACATTGTTTGTTCTGTTGATGAAAATTTAAATCGTTTTGTATCGCATCGCGGTCCCGATTGTGTAGAAAAATTCATTAAATGCATATTTGAAGACATGCAAAACATTCATAAGATTTTGAATAAAGCTACTCCAATGATTTACACTGAAAATAATGCACTTGATTTTCAAAATGCCACTCGTTGTCACATATGCGAACATTTTTTATTTTCAGACAAGGTTCGCGACCACTGTCATATCACCGGTCACTATCGTGGTGCAGCGCATAGTCTTTGCAATTTGCAATTCAAACGTCCATCGTTTGTACCAATATTTTTTCACAACTTGTCCGGCTATGATTGCCACTTGTTTATAAAAAAATTAGGGGAAGCTCCTGGTGCAATTAAGATCATTCCAAAGACGAAAGAAAATTACATATCCTTTACAAAAATTATTGCTGTGTCAAAAAACGAATTTATTCAACTCCGATTTGTTGATTCGTTGAAGTTCTTGGGAGCTAGTTTGGATAAACTAACAAAAACTTTGCATAAAGACAGCTTTAAACATTTGCGTGATTTTTTTCATGACGATAAAAAATTCCATCTGCTGTCGCGGAAAGGTGTTTACCCGTATGAGTACATGGATATGTGGGAACGTTATGAAGAGCGGTCTCTTCCCTCCAAAGACTGTTTTTATAGTTCTCTAACAAATGAAAACGTATCCGACGAGGACTATGAGCACGCGCAATTAGTTTGGACAGAGTTCAGAATGCATGATTTAGGACAGTATACGGATTTGTATTTAAAGACAGATGTTCTTTTACTAACCGACATTTTTGAAAATTTTAGAAAAACATGCAAACAGCATTACGATCTTGATCCTGCTTTCTATCTGACAGCACCGAGTTTGTCATTTGATGCAATGCTTCTTAAAACCGGAGTTCAACTTGAACTCATTGACGATTTGGCTATGCTGAGAATGATTCAACACGGGGTACGTGGTGGAATTTCGCTTTGTTCTCATAGAAATTGTTCCGCGAATCACGCTGCTCTTCCTGGTTATGACCGGACTAAACCGGATTCTTATATCATTTATATCGATTGCAATAATTTGTACGGATTCAGTATGAGTCAGTATTTACCATTATCGGGTTTCAAATTTATGGAGCAAAATGAAATCAATTCTTTGGATGTCACAGAAATCCCAGATGATTCTGTGCACGGCTTTATTCTAGAAGTCGATTTGATTTATCCGAACGAACTGCATAGTGCACACAACGATCTCCCGTTCTGTCCTGAAAAATGCATCCCTCCAGGTGGAAAAACGGAAAAACTTGTACCGAATTTGTATGACAAACATTTTTATGTTATCCATTACATCCATTTAAAAACCTGTCTGAAACATGGATTAATATTGCGTAAAATACACAGAGTAATAAAATTCGTGCAGGGACCGTATTTGAAAAAATATATTGATCTTAACACGCAGTTACGTCAACAGGCAACATCAACATTTGAGCAAGATTTTTTCAAGTTGCTAAACAATAGTATATTTGGAAAAACGCTAGAAAATAATGAAAAACGGGTTAATGTTAAATTAGTCAACGAATGGACAGACAAAAAAAATAGCACTAAAAAGAAAACGACGGCTGCAAAATTGATTGCAAGTCCACATTTTCATAGCGCATCTGTGTTCTCTAAAAATTTGGTCGCAGTGCAATTGAAACCAGATCGCATAGTTTTAGACAAACCAATCTATATCGGTTTTACCGTACTTGAGCTATCAAAAAGTCACATGTATGACTTTCATTACTCGGTATTTAGACCTGTCTATGATAATCGCATTAAGATGTGTTACACTGACACTGATAGTTTTATATATCATATTGAAACTAAAGACGTATACAAAGATCTAAAAGAAATCTTTATTTCGTATTTTGATACGAGTAACTATGCGATAAATAACGAGCACAACATTCCTCTTAAAAATAAAAAAGTTCCTGGCCTTTTTAAGGATGAGATGGGGGGAAAAATGATCACTGAATTTGTAGGTCTCCGTTCCAAACTTTACTGCGTGAAAACAGCTGACAGCATCATTAAAAAAGCAAAAGGTGTAAAAAATACTGTCGTTGACGAACTACATCTGGCCGACTATAATAAAACCTTATATCACGGAAACGTTTTGAAAAAAACAAATGTTCTTTTTAAATCAATAAAACATGAGGTATTTACACAAAAAGTAAAGAAAGTGGCTTTGTCAGGAAACGATGATAAGCGTTTGATTTCTGCTGATAAGGTATCCACAAAAGCTTGGGGTAACTGCTCAATCCTTTTTAGGACAGGTAAAATTGATTAAAATCATTCATGTACCTACCTACTTTTTTTATTATTGATGTGTAAATAAAAAGTTTGTTATCTATCCAGTTAGCTTATTTCGTGTTTCTTAAATTTGTAATTAGTATAATAAATAATGTTGTTTTTAAGGTATTCATACTCAAGTGAAATCAAACATTACGGAACAGCAGAGGTTGTAACTGGTCTTAGCTGCAATTATTGATATTGTTATTTTTAATTAAAACATTCACCAAGATTAAAACATGGAACTAAAACGGCCTGCTCATAGTCGTTATGCCGTGCAACAAACTCGTCTGCGGAGTTTTGACTCTTGGCCTAAAGGATTAGCTCAGTCACCAGAAGAAATGGCTGAGGCAGGTTTTTTCTACACAGGACAAAGTGATAAAGTGATTTGTTACTTCTGTGGTGGTGGTATCAAAGACTGGTCAGCTCCAGACCGACCTATGATAGAGCACGCACGATTTTTTCAAGACTGTTCCTATATTTTAATTTTGAAAGGTGAAAGATATATAAAAGATATAATAGAAAAAAAATATGATCAGTATCAAAAATCTGAGGCGTTCAATGTTAGTAGTGATAATATTAATGACGACGATGATATTCAAAGTAAAAAGTACTTTAAAAATATGATTTGTAAAATTTGTTTCAATGATGAGATTTCATTATCGTTAAATTGTGGACATCTTAGCTGTGTAAAGTGTGCACTATCTTTGAAAAATACATGCCCATTTTGTCGTAAAATGTTTTTTAGAGTTATAAGATTATACTTTTAAAATATTGTTACCTACCCTAGCTTAATTAGTTTATAATTATATGTCCTAGGTTTAATAAATGTATGGTACCTATAATACTATTCAAATTGTTTTATTATTTAGTTTTAATATACCTACCCTGAATTAGGTATTAAAATAAACAGAATATTAGTCAGTATACTGCACAGGTGGTATGGTTTCCAATTACCGTTCTTATACACAACCAATTGCTTTGCAAGCAAATATTCTGCCATTGCTGTAACAAGTTTGAACTTGCTGATCTTATGCGCGCAGGTGGTATAGTTTCCAGTTACCATTCACAAACTGCATTGCTAGCAAATAACTGAATCTGAAGTGCACAGGTGGTACGGTTTCCAACTACCATTCTCATACACGATCAAACTGCTTTGCAAGCAAATATTCTGCCATTGCTGTAACAAGTTTGAACTTGCTGATCTTATGCGCGCAGGTGGTATAGTTTCTAGTTACCATTTGCAAACTGCATTGTTAGCAAATAACTGAATTTGAAGCACACAGGTGGTACGGTTTCCAATTACCAGTCTCATACACAATCAAACTGCTTTGCAAGCAAATATTCTGCCATTGCTGTAACACGTTTGAACACGCAGGTGGTATGGTTTCCAGTTATTATTAGCGTAGGTACACAACAAAACTGTATTGTAAGCATGTATGATTCAGACATTGTTAAAGTTATTTAATAACTGTAATGAATAACCGCATTCAAACGGGCGCAGGCAAACGGAGCAGCAGCAAGCAACAAAGCACAGCAAGGGTTATTTTTATTTCAACGAAAACCTATCTACCAAAACAAAGTACCTAATGGTGAGTTTTGTTGTTTTTAAGTTACTTTCTAAATAGTAAGTGTAAGTGTTTAGTAAATGTGTTTAAAATATTTTGTTTGTTTCAGGCTACTCAGAATTATGGTTTCTCGATTTTGTCCGACCCAGAAGAACGCGCTGTTTCACCGGATCCGTTTTCTCAGTGTGCTCAATACTTCGAGCCTCCGACACCGCCGAACTCCCATGAACTCTGCGATGTCATCAAGGCTCAGCGGAAGGCGAAATCTAAGAAGCCCAGCAAGAGAATAGCAAAAGGCCATGTAATAGAAAAACGTCAGCGTGGTTACGAGCCGTCGTTTGTTATTAATGGAGAACCATCTCGAGGAATACGACTAATCAAAATACAAATTTTAAATATGGATAAACCTCAGCGGCATTCGAGTGACTGCAAATGTGAGGAATGCGAAGACAATGTAATGCTTAGTGCCCAATACGTTGTGAGAAATGTAAATGATACTATATATGATCAAACACAAAATGTAATCAATAATATTTCAAAAAACCTATGTGGTTATAGTTATGATTTTTCATAAAATTATTGTAATGTACCTACGTAATTATTTCTGTTTTATGTTAATTAAATATATTAAATTTTAATAATACTTAATTTTTATCATCACAAAATGTACTTCAATGAAGTTATAAATGTAGTTATGTAGTTATGGTTATGAATTTTCATAAAATATTATAATGTTGTATCTAAGTAATAATTATCGTATTTGTTAAGTAGATATAAGAAATAATATAATCATTATGTGTAATTTAAGCTTACTTATAAAATAAATGGTATTTAACTATAATAAAATCTTTTTTTCCTATTAGAGTAGATTAGGTAGGAAATAAAAAATAATGCTTATAATAGTTAAAATATTTATTACAATGAATAAACAATTTCTTAAATAAATAAGTTAAATTTAAAAATATCATTATCTTCACACCATTTTTTTATACAAATTACATTTCTTAATGCACATTGTTTTTTGTGATTAACACAGTTATAATATAAACTATCATACCGTGAGTGCAACTTCATAAAATTAGGACACCCTTTTTCGCCTATATCAACTACATCACAGGTCTCACAAAGCTCCTGAATCCATTTAATCTTCTCCTGGCCTTTAGTTATAACTTTTTTTCTAATCAAATATGGTACTATGGTACGCTTTAGTTCTCGGTGGTCTATGAAACCTTCGCTCCACATAATTCCACGGTTGTTTTCAATCCATTTCACTTGTCTTTTTTCTTCTTTTGTTAAGTTGTTATAGGAATAGGGAGGCTTCACCAAAAACGTTTGGCTATGATCTTCACTTGTAATTGCAATTTCTTTTATGATAAAATTGTTTCTTGAATCTTTGAATCCTTGAAGATCTACTATGATTGTATCAGGATTCATGTTATCTTTTTCACCAAGTTGCTTAGAGGCTTGTATTCCACAATACAGTCGTTAAGAATAAGACAGTATGCCGAAGTATTAGCAGGAATCTCTGTGTTGCTTTCAAACTCCACGCGTACGTTTACCACAGGTCCTGATTTTATATTGTCACACTGTCTAGAGCAATCAATAACGAAAAGTGGAGCTATTTCCTTAAAATTGGTTATACTTAACAAGGGCACGGTCCCACTACCGTAATAAGACTGTTGAAATCTGACATACTGCTCGTATAATATAGCATATTTGTGATCGGTAAAATTAACATTAAGGCTTTCGTAAGGAAAATACGTAGAATTGAGGTACACTTTCAAATCGCGTAAATTACAATGATCAAACTGTGACATATCTTTATCCCATTGATTTTTTCTATTTGTTTGAAGACCAACAATTACATATCTGGGTTTTTCTATTTGAGATGACGTTTTAATAGACCACGTGTGTTTTGTACTTTGAGGTAATAAAGGATACTCATATAGATCCCAGTTTCTAAAAGCGAGCATAATCGGTCGATCCTTTTCCAAAATTTTCAGTAAATTAATTTTTTCCTTGTCGGATACTTTAACATGTGGCATGCGCCAAATTATTTTATGAATTTCTATATTTTCTATAGTTTCTCCATTATTCAGTTTTACAGCATTTAAGTCTGTATTGCTACGTAGAAGAACCAATTCGTGTTTACAGTTAATGATAATTTTTTTATAATCTTCTGCGAATCCGAGAATATTTCTGAGCGGTATTGATGCTGAAAAGTTCACTCCTTGTCTTGTTCCATGAATGTCCCATCCCCAAGCTTTTGCTACTCTAGAGTCATCTAAACTCATAGATATCAAAGATTTCATAGTAGTTGATATACCAGCATTTTTGATCTTATCTATTTCCACTCCGTTAAGCTCATACCTAATATCTTGAAACAAGTAAAGCAGAGGATTGTTTGTATATTCAACGTGATCAACCTTCTGTTTTATATCTTTTTTTAAAATATTCACAGTTCCTTCTAAATACAAAGTACTGGCTGACGGTAGCACGTATAAATCTTGCTGATTAATAGGAATACGAATTTCATCATTCCTGTTAAAACTTGTCACATAAGGCTTGTATGAATGGAATTCGATGCCGTCGATTGTGTTGTCGCAGACAGGTGTACTTGTTATATCTAAAATGCTCATTTTAGAAGCCCAATAAATTTCAAATATTTTTTATTTTCTTTACTTATTTTTATTTTCCGTTTAGATGTGTCTTTGCGAATTGTGCAATTAACACTGATTGCTCTTGATACAGGATTCACGTATTTATTGTAGTCAATCATTTCCTTTTAAGATGTAGATAGAGCTGTATTTCCTCACCTCTTAGATTAACCAAATTATCGTTTACGTCCAATACTCTAATATTAATAGAACTGATATTATGTTGATTGACAGGAAAATAAATGATGTTTTTAGGTATTTCTATGATTCTATATCCAGGAGGTACATTTGGCGCAAATTCATGAATAATATGACTTGATTTTCCGTTAATATATGATCCGCTTACTATATCACATTCGATCCTTACCACAGTCGTTGATAAAATGTTCACTGGAAGCTGCGACTCATGTATTATATTAGCTTTTAATACCTGTTTGCCGAAACCTAACAACATTCCAAGAGAACTTTCTTTCTCAAAATGTATGTCTTTAGTGCAATATATAAATGTTTTTAATGTATTGTTGTTGCAGTACAATTTAAGATTTGCATTTTTCATTTTGGTTTTCAAGTAGTCACAAATATCTTGAAGTTCATACGCTCCTTCGGGTATTACTATGATTTCATTATCATCGTAATAGAATTTATTATTTGTAATATCAATATTTGGAATTGAATTAAAAGTAGACAAATACAATAAAGCACACTCGTATTCGTCGTCAAGCTGTAATGCAGGCGAATAACTTGTTGATAAAAGTGATGTACTACCAGTTATGGACAGTGTGAAAGACATTGTAGTAATGACATAAATTAAAACAGTACTTTATATTTTATACATCTTTATTAATGTTTTCTAAATATTTACTCAACACAATAGTGGGGTTTTTCCAAAAATTTACAAGATATTTTATACACAGGTGTCCACAATTAAAAGAGTTAAAGCTTTGATATTTGCTATAATTGTATGTTACATCTTGTTTTAAATAATTAATCAATTCATAGGGTGGCTTTAAGTCACCGAAACTATCAAAATATTCACAATAATCTAAAAACTTAACGTAGGCTACCCAATGAGTTCCTTCGTTCGCCATACTATCCAAATTAACGACGGCACATTCAACTTTTCTAGGATGTTTTGGTAGCGTATTTCTCATATAAACACCTCTGAAGTAAGGTATGCGATGGACAGCATATTCTAGGATGTCTATATTTGTGAGTGGACGATTAGGTAGCCGTTTCATTAGTTTTTTGATTTAACAAACAATCCATTACCCTTTTTATAAGGTTTCATATACAAGCCCTTTCCTAAGGCTATAGCTTCCATCACTTTATTATGACGCTGAGCTTCCTCCAAGTTGCGTTGAGCTGACTTATAATCGTTTACAGTTTTAGCGATTCCTGCTGCACCACCTGCCGCAGCGCCCAATGCAGATAATCCAGCGAAAATGGGTATTAAAGGTAAAATACCGCCTGTTTTTGGCACTGGTATAATGCGTGGCAGACTCATTCCTTTATTTTTGGAATTAATAAGTTTTTTCGCTGCTTTATATGCTAGTTTAATAGCCGTCGTGTTATTTTTTGGTTTTCTTTTCTTCAAACTGGAGCGAATATAAGAAACCAATTTTTTGAAAGATTTCACTCCAGCTCCATGCTTTAATTTAGTTTTCATTACTTTACTTACTAGCCAGGAGGCTAGCTTTTCTCCTTTGCCAGCATCTTTAGATTTTATTCTCTGTTTTGCCATATTTAACAACTCCGAATCCGCTCTATGACGATCTTCTAAACTATTGTTAGCCGAGTATGCGATGTCGTGTTTCATACAAGCTTCATCCAATTTATTTATTCCTTTATCACCTCGCTGTAATCTTTCCTTCAGTTTCGTGCCCGGTCCGCAATAATTATATCCAGGTAAATGTAGTTCAAATGGTAAATTATTTATTACACTGTTAATAAGTCCTCTACCTCGCGTAACTGACATTATAATGTCCTCCAACTCGTTGTATCCTGATTTTTATACAATAGCTCGTCTATCAATCCAACTGTTTTCACTATTAGGCAAACCTAACCATTTTACAAATAGTTTGTTGCCTTTTCTTCTTATAACTTTTTCAATTAGATAAATACTTGGACAGTTAGTTCTTTGCAGTTCGTGCTCATAAAAACTTCCCAAAATTGGTTGCTTTTTAATATCTACTACTAAGTAAGTTATAGGGAATGTTTTATTAATTTTTTTAATCACGAACAGTTCTGTCGACCAGTTGGGGGTATAGCCCTTTTCGAAACTGCCTTTGTATTTGCTTATCCTCACATAATCCCCAATGCTAAATTTATTTCTTTTCAACATAAATATCTGTGATTTTCGAATATTATATCTGACAATGTTTTCATTCTCTTTATTTACGTCTACTGGTTTATATTTGGTAATGCGGTGCTCTGTGTTGTTGTAGCATTTCACAACACTTTCTAAGGGCTTGCCAATCCATTTGTAACTACCGTTTAGACTAAAGTATTTGTATAATTTGTTTTTCAATGTTTTAATTAACCTTTCAACAATCGAAGCTTTTTTTACTGAATATGTAGAATAATGATTGATATTATACAAAAGCATGAGTTTCTTAAAGTTTTCATTGTAAAACTCTTTTCCCATGTCTGTTTGTAAGCTTATTGGAGAGCGATTAGTGATTTTTAAAATGTGTTCGAATGCATTTGATACTTCTGTTTTTGATTTTGTCTTGACTGGAACAGTTAAGCAAAGTTTTGAGAAGCAATCTATTATAACTAAAATGAATCCAAATCCATTATTGTATCGCTTTAAATTCTGTATATCAATAAGATCTGCTTGCCATAAGTCATCGATTCCCTTTAAAACCACAGGTCGCCTTGGGAAATTTCTTCTTGCTGTTTTGTGAATTTCATTTACTACTTCTTCCTTACTCATTTTAAGTTTAATTTTAAAATATTTTCTAACTCAGCTTTAGTACAATAATTTTCTTCAAGTTTACCGACTGAAATCAGTATGTCGTTTTTAATAGCATGAAGTAAATGTTGGACTTCTTGTTTACTGTAATAATTTTGTTTAATCCTGTCCACATAATCCTTGTTAACAGCATCACTATCCGCCGAAGGAGTTCTCACCCCTGTCAATCTTGTCTGTTGTAAATCGAATTCTTCGTTTTCCGTTTTTGTTAAAGTATTGTCAAATATACCTAGTAATTCTGTCAACCGTAAGCGTTTATGTATATGGTTACCAAATTTATCTGTATTCATTGCATCAGGTGAACCGCAATGTTTAAGTTATGAAATGGAAATGAGTTAATTTTGAAAATTTCAATGTATTTATTTATTTATTTATTACACCACTTTCACGCAATTCTTCGATGATTGATATTATTTCGTTATCTACTCCTGTGTTACCAGCATCACGTGAAGCAATTAATAATTTTAATCGTTCAATCAATTCATTTGGATCGTCCCAATATACATAATCAGTAGTTCTCTTCCATTTTTTTAACAGTGGCAATCCGGAACCTTGTCTTAAATCTTGATTACTGCCTTCAGTACTTGCAGAAACTTTTCGTAATTTAAATAATGGTTTTATAATGGCTAAGTACTTTCGTCCTCTGTTGCTTTTCATTGGCTTGTTTGGATCATAATCTCTTCTGTGAGCATTAGTATCTAACAGCATTGACTTATAGTGCATAGTATCTTCATCCGTGACCGCAGCTAAATCTGGGATCTTTCTAAATAACAGCTCGTATATTCCAGGGGTTTTTTTGTATTTACGTCCACTAACTTGTACGTAGTCATCAGTAACAGTAACACGAGATGACCCCATCATTAGCTTTCCGCGTTCATTCCTTACACCAAATGGAATGTTGCTCAAAACGTCTGGAGACAGAGACCAAGAAGATATATTATAATCTTCATTACTTTCACTAGATCCAACTGTCTTAAAAGATACATTGCTTGTATCTTTAGCATCACTTTCATCTTCTTCCTCACTCTCCTGATACTGATCTGAATTATCCGTTTTATCTTCTGAATCAGTGTCTTCATATTTTGTTGTATTGCCAACTGTGATATCAGACTGCCTCTTAATAAGAGTTTTATCAAAGTCTTTTGACTCAATGGATGTGTTGAGCTTATTATTATCTGCACTTGTATTCTCATTTTTCATAATTTGATTAAGTGGGTTAATTATTGGTTTAAAAACGTTTCTGATCACTTGATCATTTTCATTCTCTATATCTTTCATTTGACGTATTTTCTTTTTAACGGCTTCTGCAGCATTTACTATTTGTCTTTTTAGATCTTTTTCCATATTTATTATTTTGAAAATAATATGTACTTATCTTTGTACTGTTTAGTGTATAATGAAGTCCTATGTATGAAACTTTTATTTATAAGTACTAATTAAACTTGACAAATGTGTCAAAGTTTTTTCTGTAGGCACCTTTGTTTTTTTCACAATCTTTGTTAATCACTAGGTAGTTGTACGGTTTGCTCCAAATCCTTGAACACATTTCTCTGAACTCTAACCATGTCATGTCTGTAGTTACATGTTCATCATAAATATGTCTCATGTTTACATCATCTTGTTTAAAGAGTATAATTAAATTTGCATTATCTCTCACCAACTGTTTAGGTATTTTACTATAAGTTTGATTTAAATAAAAACAATCAATGTGTTTATGTCTACCCATAGCGAAATAATCTCGCATGTTCGACTGGTTTTCACATGCAACATCATCAAATATTATTATTGAATTAGGTTTGGCGTCCTGTGGACTAATAACGTCTTCATTAGCTTGATATTTGGTGAAACAAATATTAGGAACCATTTCCAGGACTTTTTCTAGAAATATATATTTCGGTTGATACAAAGTTTTAGAATATACATATATATTACGGTAACGTAATCCTTTTTCATGTAAAAGGAGACCAACCATTAAGTTTGTTTTTCCACAATTAGATGGTCCGATAATCAAACAGCGCATTGTGTTTGGAAGTAATTTTCCATGTCGAAAGATGTTTTTTTTACAATCTTCATATATTTTGTTAAAACTCAATGATTCCGCTTGTTTAATAAACTTCATTTTTATGTATCAATGTTAGGGATGTTTTCCATGCAATGATAATTTTTTCGTTGTTATGGTCGTTATATACGAGTCACCATCAAAGCTTGAACACTAAATTTTCTCGCCATAACAGGATTTCGAAAGCGAAGTAGAATTACTTCATCAACGACAATAAAATAAAATAATATTGGGTATGCTATCCCACCAAGCGAGTGGAACGAGCGGTGCGAGTGTAACGAGCAGGGTGGGATAGAATGCCCAATATTATCCTACTAAGATCTTATATGCTTTAAAATCTTAATTATTGGCAAACTTTAAGGTTCAAGGTCGACGAGAAGTACCTATTGTAATTATCAGTATAGGTTTTCATGACGCGTATACTTAATATATACGAACCATTAAGTCCCCTACATCTTTTTGAAATATTCAGATAAAAAACTGTTTCAAAGCTTGAAGTTTTCGCTATATTGTAAGACCGTAGAACTTAGTATATCATATTAATTTCAAATAAATATCTTTTACCAATTTTAAGAAAGAGTCCTGACAGATATACTTAGGTAGGTGTACAACCAAGTGATTCTAGGGTTTAGTTTTTATTAAACGAGTATAACACCCTAATAATACCGGGATTTACTGTTATCTGTTCTATTATAAAGAGAAGAAAAGATTTATTGCTTGTAACTTAGGAGGATACCAGCATACAAATATTATAACAATTAAGCTACTCATCTATAGGCTTGATCTGTCCAATCCAGAATCTGTCCTTTACCGAACAATTGGTTCTTGTTAGTACTATCCCTTCTATCTTTAAAGGAATGCATCCACATATTTACTGCAGGCGTAGCTACAACGAAACGGTATTACACAACAACGTAGGTTTATTTTTAGAATAGGCTATTATAATAATCATTAATTTAATTCTAAATTAATGAACAACCCTGTTTATTCAGAAATTTAAGAAATTGAATACCTAATCTTGAAACATTAAATTGCTGGGTCTTAAATTGCAGAGTATACGGTGATTTTAATGTAGTGGCGCTCAGAGCGAAAGCACGACTAGGTAGCCGTTTCTAAGCGATCGGGTAAAGTTAAGCAACGTTCGCTGCGGTCACTATTTTGATGGGTGACCGCTACAGCAAAAAGTGCCATTTACAACTGAGCGCTACCGTGCTTCGGAGGGCAAGTTAAGCCGTCGGCTCCAGCTGTTGTCGTAAAACAATACACGTTAAGCTAAGCTGCTGCTTGTTGGCTGCTTTGGGCAGTCTAAAAGTTCTGACACCAGGGCTGACCACTTGCCTACACGAGAGGAGAAATACTGAGCACTGCACGCATCGTTATAATGTTTGTTACGCATTTCCTACATTTTTCAGTACGTATGGTACCTTACGTGAAATAATGATAAAACCATTTTCAATGTTAAAAGACCCTGCCAAGAGCCGCTGTCGTCTGCCAAGCTCTGTCCTGCTCTAGCTTGGAACGTCTGAAAGGGACCGACGTCTGTAGTACGCTTCACCCCAAGTGGGTCAAGTTCAGCCACCAACGGGAGCCGAATTTAATGTTCTGAAGTTTGACAATAAATATATAGCCGAACTAGGCGTAGCGGAGGTAAGGGCAGGGTTGGCACCTGCGTCCGAGATGTAACTATGGAAGGGTGAAGGTCGTTGAGTGATAGTGTAGTGTATCAATATTAAAAAAAAAAAGAATGAAAAAATATTTATTTGTAACAGATAAATTAAATATGCACAAAAGAACGCCGCGTTGAATATATAATCTTATATGTGATACAGACTGTGTATGACAGATACAGATGTGCTACAAAACATAAATATGATCAAACTGGTGTGGTAAAAATTTGATGGGTTAATTTGGTGGCGCGTCACAAACCTTAAAGCTTGAGCTTTTATGAATCAAATATTCTTCGTGAATTTGATGCAACCTGAGTAGAAATTGTGCTTAAGACTCATTTGCAAGTGTAGGTATAACTCAGAACAACATAGGCAAGAGACTCGACAAAAGACTAGTAGGTACCTAACATATAATTGAAAGAGGGAAGATGAGATAGATCCTTACAACGCAGAGCCAAAAAATGTCCCTGTATACTGATCTGCTTGTATTAGGTACTCTACCTCTTTCTACGGCAAATTGTGTATACGTAATTTCAGTATTTTCGAGAAGATTGTTTGTCCCTGTTTTATTTACATTTTTTAAGACAAATAATTAATACCTACTATTATGTCTGTAGTTCTAGAAATACTAAAATTGTAGAAGAGAAGCAACCCTAAGCTCTGATCGGTAAATTTGGTTCTTAGCACGATTACGTGTGGAACTTTTAACATTAATACTGAGCAGCTAGTGCGCCAGCGCCAGGTGATGTAACTCTAATGCAAGATCGTCTGCTGCTGTTTTGATGGTTATTCTGCATCCAAAATTTTCTCAAACGTTTTTACCTTCTTCAATATGGCATAAATTTCAAACCATCTTTCCCGTGAAGTTATAAAAGGCGTTTCCGCGTGCATAGAAGAGAAACATCCAACAAACCTCATTTATGGCGATTTTATTTACTAACCTATCAGATTCAGAGAGTATCTTAAAACTTTAACAATTTGTATGAATAGGTATCTTCTAGGGAAGCATGTACCATCGTAGATCGCATCGTCACTTCACATCAGGTGAGATTGCGGTCGAATGCAGGCCTATTTACTTGAAAAAAAAAAAGAAGTTCATTTTTAACTTTGTACTAGCAGCTATTTTATGTGTGAATGTATTGTGTAAAGCGTTATACGTATAATGTACTTACCTCTAGTTTGATTGAGATAATAATCTCCAGATCTGAGAATTTACTTACATAGCAATAAATTTCCATTAAACCATAGATATTACCTAAGGTAAGCAGTATTTCATTTTTATTTTTACATTCCTCTTTTCCAAGAAGGTTTAGAAAAAGGACAAAAATAAATAATCCGGAATTGCAAAAATAAAAAACAATTTGAAAAGGAAAATAAAACGAAGCGTGTGCAAACAAACCAAAGTGATATCTGGAGCAATAAAACTGATTTACGTTTGCCCAATCGCCGCGAAACAATACAATTGTTCCGAATTGATGATCAATAGCTTTTCCAGCAGCACAACAAAGTATTCACTCTGTTGCCGAACGGTGTACCTATAGTAGACAGGTGAACACACGTACATTTTAATGTATATGTTAGAAGCAGCATTGTCTATAGTAGGCCTGGCAACTTCGCACTATGAGTAAGCTTCAAGTGCGGCCGGTCCAAGCTTGATGGTAGGCTCAGTTTGGCCGTCTCATCTTCGTTCATTATCAGCCCCCATTAGAGTACTACATTGAGCGGCTGCTTGACTCTTGCATCCATCGGATCCCCATGGTTTTGAAAAGGTCGTCCACATCTCAGGCCTACGCTGCGTCTTCGTCGTTACTAGTATAGTAAGTATTGTCATGGAACAAGGAGAAGAGGAACGCAAATACATCAAGAAAACAGCGTAGATCAGAAATGTGGCAAAAACTGTTATAAACCTAGATGGCGCTGCAAAATGAGCGGGCTATAAGTTGAGCGTAGATCAGAACATGACAAAAAAAACCGTTTTAAACCTAGATGGCGCTGCAAAATGAGCGGGCTATACGTCTAGCTACGGCGGGTTAGGTTTAAAACGGTTTTTTGGCATATTTCTGATCTACGCTCATCTTATAGCCCGCTCATTTTGCAGCGCCATCTAGGTTTATAACGGTTTTTGCCATATTTCTGATCTACGCTGTTTTCTTGATGTATTAGCATTCCTCTCCTTCTTGTTCCATGGTATTGTATTATATTATGATATTATCTGTGTTCTCACAAAACGTAACGCGTCGAAAGAGACAGAGGTGCGTGTCAAAAAGAGAGGTTACTAATATTTAGCTGAATAAAATGTTTGGTATGCATGAGAATTGAACTTTATTGCGTTGTAGTATGAGCACTTTATAGAGAGTTCTATGTTTGTTACACGTGTTATTGTATCGTATTGTGCTTGCCAGGTAAGTCGAGGATGTATAAACCGTCGAAGCCCTCCTAATTGGCTGGCGTTCGCACAATCATATGTACCTATGCGATGTCTTTTCACGACCAAATTGTGCAGTTGTGCGTACTGTGAAAAAGTGATAGCATGAGCTGTTTTATATATGTCGATGGTATTAAAAAGAGGGATTGCAAGACTTTTGACATTACATAACAACTGTAATGTTGCTGGCAACAATGACTGTTCTGCAATAATCATAATCCAGTGCTCGCTGAAGAAGGCTATACGGTAAACATTTATCTGTCTAGTTAGCGGCTGGCCTGAAAACTATGCTTGTATATTGTATACACAAATCTTTAAATTTATCTACAGATATCTAGTATTTTTTTAATGTAGTCTGGCTTTCCATTACAAAAAAGTTTCTCAGTTCATGATGAAAGATGACATCGGCAATTTGACGTGTCACTTAACTAATAAATAAGAGCCGTAATCTCCACTTTCTGATTCCAACTAAATACTTAATTAAACTAACGACAAAAGTCCTTCTAAAAAGTCATCCATCACGATCTTATATAATTGAACCATAATGCTCCACGAATTCTCACTCCGAACTAGTCCGGACTGCTCCCGATGAAAGATGGAAAATCCCCCGTTTTTACAACTTTGGAGCGAGTTGCGATTTCCACTTCAAGTAACTTTTATTGCTTTTTCTAACGGAGACAAAAACACTTCGGAGGGACGTGACAAGTTAAGTAACGTTAAGACTATTATTAATTTTTCTCTCGGACTCCGTTTTGTCGGAAGGCGCGGGATCTCGGAATGAGTTATGAAAAGGAAACAAGAATGGAAGGAACCTGTTTACTGGACGGATGAGGTTGTAATGATGTTAGCTGTTGATCTCAGATGAAATTAGAAATAACATGAGAGTAACTAAAGCGTTGATCTGCAATAATCTGTGGCAATAATACTCACTAGTTCAGAAGTCTATGGATGTATAAACCCTTTTATGTCAATAAACGATTATTTGATTTGATTTGAATAGACCTTTTTTATTTACTGAGTCTTTTCTAAAATCAAAGCAACCATCTAACATTTTTTTGATGCAATGAGATCTCAATTTGGTTGGTTTGTGTTGATTGTTAGTGGATTAGTTTAGTTTGTGTGAACCGTGTGGGTCGTAAGTTCGTAATCTTGAGCCTTGAGCTTTCGATGAAAAAACCCGTTAAATTGTGATGAAACTAAATGTTACTTGTACGCTTTTCCCGATAATAATTTGGCTAACTAACATCCTCAAGTTTAAGAATATGTCACTAAGCACTCATAGTGCGTTCCGACTGGTCACCTTATATAATTTTGAGTTCGTTGCGAACAAGATGTAGAGTCATGCCAATTGCCGTTATACACATGTGGTCAAACGATATCCTGTCTAATACAGCAAAAACTCTAAAAGTACATTTAAAAAAATGCAAATAGCTCTAGGTATAATTAAGTACCATAACCTGGTATCTAAGCACTATCAGTCCTATGCAGTCAGGTCCCCGACTGGCTTGTTAATTACAGCCCGGTAATAGTCTATCCGCGTCGTATTCATGAGGGCACTCATGCCGACGGAATCATGTATTGTGCCGAAGCCTGCGTGACTTGTCGGAAATTGGCTACACGATAGTGAATATGAAGGTAAGCCTTCTATCCATGAACATGCGCAATTGTGCATGGTGCTTGGCGAGATAATTTTGGTGTAAAATATGTGAAATCAAGGTAACAACTATTGTAAAAATATTTGTTCTCATCGAACATTTAAAAAAATAGAATCCCTTAAATATTGATGATTGGTGAGTGGTAGTCAGTTGCTCACAAAAATGTGTCAGTTGAAATATATACATACAAATAATACATACGCGAATGTTACGGTACCATTTAATTCGCATGGCTCTCTGTAATCATGATGACTGTAATATAATACACTAAAAACAAATTAATAACAAAAAAAACTCAACGTAGGCCGGCTCCCCACTCGGTGGACCGACGATCTGGTAAAAGGCGCAGTGGACGTCTTCAGGCAGTTGATGAAGATGATGATGATAAACAAAAAAAAAAACAACAATGTAAATCTAACAAACCGCTACCTTTATTTAAATAGTTTTGTGCCCGAAATGTCGCGTTGGTAACATTGGCCCTCTAAAAGTCAATCTAATAGAGTTTGAGCCAAGTAGAGATTAGGATTTGGTCGTTACCTCGACCAGAAGACTTCAACTTATAAATGTTTAAATGACGATATTCACTTCTGCCAAAACTGCCAATGCCTTAAAGTAGGTAAAGTTGTTCACCAAAAACTGTATAAACCGTCCGCGGTCGACTGGAACCACTCTATTCCATCAATATGTTGAGCGTTGAATACCGAGGGTTCTATCGAATCGACAGGCCGACGCAGGAAATGAATCCACACCGTACATACACGCTGGCTGGAGCGAGTTTTAAATAAAGTCACAAGTCCACAACTTTTAGTAGTTTTTGAAAAAGACGTTCTGAAATCTGCATTGTCTTCAGTCAAATAAAAAAATATATAAAATGAAATGACAAGTAGTAGCATCAAAAATCGTGGAGATCCTAATTTGGTCTTACCAAACCCAAACCAAACTCCAAACCCATGACTCCCAAACCTACTAACTTTACTGTGTAATGTCCAATAAATTACAGCTAATAGTTTTGTAATTGCTTCGCAATTATTATTGTTATTATTTTGATTTTTATACTTAGACATAAATGATTAGTAAGGTAGTGAAATTAAATACGAATGGTAGCAATGATTCAAAAAAATCTCGCCAAAAGCATGTCTGGAAATAACAGAAGTCAGTAATCTTGTATACTTGTGAAATGCTCTGACACGATGGACTCTGAATGCTATTCGTTTTTTAGCATCGCCTTTCTATATTACGGAAGCTTTTCCGCGTGGATTTTGACGGAAACTCTTTTATTTCTATTCAGAACTGTCTGAAAATTGGCTGGTGTTTTATGTTGGTTGTTTATAGAGCTAAGTAAATATTACTTTTTGATAGAGTTTGTTTTTGATAGTTTTAGATAGATTCACTTTGACATTTTGCAAACATTGGAACTGTCGACGTAGATAGTTATTAGGAATCAAATTCCGTGTAGTGGAAAAAACAAGCAGATCAAGTTTAGTATATGAAGCTTATGAATGATATCTAACCTTAAAGTATATACATAAGCAAGCTATGCTTATGTATACTCTAAGTATGTATTATATACCAGCCTAATAAAAGTCCTTATATTATTATTTCTTGTTATCCACGGTTGTGCTTAAAACAGACGATATATTTATTACAGCTATTTATTATTGATTCTGTCCTTTACTAAATGAAACTTCACACAGTTTTCAAATATATCAAACTTCATAAAAATAATTACTTGAAATTATGAAATTATTACCAGGATGAAATGAGAAAAAATGTGCTATAAATAGCCTATTTGCATTAACGTTTTTGACTTTTAACTTTTAGATTTCGTTTCACGCTGCCATCCGCCATTTCAGATTGAGGCACGTTGATTGACAGCTCTGCCAATTTTACATCATACGTTTTCGTCACGTCACGTTCGCATTCATGACGGATAATGGATAATCGACTCGACATTTGATTATTGAAATTCATGAAGAAATGCATGCAATGCATGCTATGGCATATTCCATAGTAATATGCATTTTATTTTGGTTTTTTATAATAATCATGTATATTAAAATGGAACTACCGAATGGGCTTATTTACTGTTTTCTTTGATGTTTACAAAAGTAGGTACCTACCTATTAAAATATACTGAAACTGTAAACTGTACAGTATATAAGGGTAGAAATACAAATTATTTATTCATAACACCATCACTGTTACAAGTCAAGGTTGTGCTATAAATAATGGTATTGAAATAAATAACCACTTTTTGAATTCTGTACAAATGGCATCACTTTTGGCCATATTATTTACAATTATGAGAGAAATTTGCTCGAACCCGACACTGTCAAACCTAAAAAGATACCTCTTCTACGGTGTCTAGTAAAATTATTTAATTAAACGTTCAACAATGTAACAGGTCTTCGTTATTCCAGGTGAAGGCACCGAGCGCGCGGGTGCGCACAATTGATGGCCCCATACGTTAGGGGGTAGATAAATGAAAGCTACACACCCCACTAACAAGCAACAACATGGCCTCGTTCAAAGGTAAAGTTATAATAAGACTTGTTAATGTTTAAGAAACCGCGGGGAGCCGATGGATGCAGACAGCAAGCAACCGCTCAAAGTGGCGCTCTGTGGTGGAGGTCTATGTTCAGCAGTGGACGTCTTCAGGCTGTTGATGATGATGAATGTTTAAGATACTTTTATAGTTTTTTTTATCAAATGGGATCTGAACCCGCGTCTCTCAAGTCACTGGCTTAAACGCTTTAACCACTAAGCTAAACGCACGCTCGCACTTCGAGTAGTTTCAAAGAACTCTAGAACTCTCGGAACGAGTTATCAGGAAAATCTAAACTTGGATTTTCCAACTGACAAGCCCATAATCAAATTATTTTCCTGGATATTTAGGTGTAATTGGTTGGTTTTTTATGTAAATTAATGACATGACGAGCTAGTCGTTCGCCTGATATTAAGCGTCCCCGCTGTCCATAACAGACATGGTATTACTGATGACATCGGCTTGTGATCCGTGGGTTATGGATTCAAATCCTGAAATGAGAGTCCTAGTAGGTACTTGCCTGGCTAGCTACTCTAAGATAATAATTTGTGGCCAAACAGTTAACAGTGTGCTAGCCAAGGAACTTCAATAGCACATATTTTTTAAAAATAATTTATAGGCATAGCATTTGACCACTGTCTACCTGATGGTAAATGATGACGCGGCCTGCGGTGGTGTATGCTTGCCTAAAAGATACCTGTTCACTCTTGACTTGAAGACTCCCAGGTTATAGTTAGCTAGAATCTGGAAACAAGGACGACGGCAAGGTTCTCCACTCATTTGCTGTACGTAATATAAAGTTTGATGCGAAACGCATTACACATAGTACATTGATAGTATAGAATATTATATACTATTGAAATTTCTTGGTAACAGCAGGTATGTTTGGAGCTAGTTCAGTTCCCAATCTACTCCGGGTGCCACTAGCCTGAATATTGTCATTTAACTCGGTGAATGGTCGTTTCCTAGAATTCTGCTCGCCCGTGGAATGTGGAAAGCGCTACGCTGTTTCAGATAAAAATAAAATAAAGATGCATTTGTTATGAATGGAAATGTTCTCACCTAGCCTGAATGAACTCAAGAAAAATTACCTCTACCTTTATCTTTTTAAAATAATTTAATTGTTTTATAATTAATTGCACACATACTTTTCCAAATAAGGTATTTATTGTTTCTTTTCTGAAACATTACTGCCAGTCTGCACTAAACTTTCACAGTTCTTAAGTTTGCTGTTATCTCTCTAGGGCCTAACCAAATGCTTTGCAGTAGGTACGCCCTAGTAGAGAGATAAGTGAGAACTTAGGAGCTTGCAAACTTTAGAGCAGACGGCCATTTTGAGGGTGTAAATAAAATTGATAGATAAGTTTTTTTTATCGTGAACTTATAAAACTACCTTCATTTTAAAATAAGTACATAGTTTGTTTAGTCTGCTCCAAAAGCTTCATCTCTGTTTAGTTTAATATCTAACTGGTACATAGTTCTGCAAACGGTACACCTCGCTAATAAACATAAAAAATTACGTTAGGTACAAAAAACCTATACCGATTTGATAGAGTTCAAAAATGTAATTGCCGAGTTTATCTGGCTAAAGATAAGCGCTGCAATTAAGGCTCTGTTCAGCCACAGCAGACCAAACAAGAGTTTTAATTAAAAACAATCAAACGTAGCGCATTCGTACAATCGCGACAGGTAGAGCAAAGCGAATATGAAATATAATTTTTAAGGTTCCATACCAACAAAGTTTAACGGAACCAAATTAAAGACTACGATGTCTCCGGTATAATAAAACAGAGGCATTTCAAAGGCAAAGGGTAAAATGGACCCTATTACTAAGACTCCGCTGGCTGTCTGTGTGGTCTGTCTGTCTGTCTGTCCGTCTGTCCGTCTGTCACCACTCATGAACCGCGATGGTTAGACAGTTTAAATTTTCACAGATGATGTATATATTATATTGCTGCTGTAACAACAAATACTAAAAAATAAGAATAAAATAAATATTTATGGGGGCTCTCATACAACAAATGTGTTTTTTACGGAACCCTTCGTGCGCAAGTCCGACTCATTTTGTTAAGTTTAGGCATCATAAATTTATCTACAGAACCCTGTGTATGCAAATGCGTCTCGTGCTTTTCTAGACTAGCTGGTTTTAGCAATATGGTTTGCAATGTGGGTCCAATTAGTAACAATAATAGGTATGTAAATGTACTAAGGGCGGGGTGGCTGTCTGGCGGTTTGTGATTTCAGTAGAGCTTGGCTTTGATCTGTCGGTCTCTTTGTTTCGCCTAAACAAGTGTATGGAAAATTCTGGAAATTAGGCAAATGTTTGCAGATCGTTTTATGGAAATTATATTTCTTTAAAATATTTAATTAAAAACATAACGTACTCTATATTTAGATTGTGCATGTTGTGGCTTTCTTATTTACACTTAAATACAAAAGCCAAAATTAAGCAGATTTTTTTTTCAGCGGGGTGAATTTATGTACCTACCTACCTATTCATAAAGAGCAATTTTTAAAATAAAATAATACAAAAGGATACACAGCCTTCGTGGTGTAGTGGTTGAGCAGTTCGGCTCATAACCCGGAGGCGGCGGGTTTGATTCCTGCAACAAGACAAGTATTTATACACGTGAAAAAAAAAGCTCAAGTACTTTTTTTATGCGAATGAATAGCGTGACGAGCTGGTCGTTCACCTGATGTTAACCGACACGGCTGCCCATAACTTGTTCTGTGCCTGGGTTTGTGAGACCATGGTCCTCGTAGTTCCTGGGTCCCTAAATACAGGGAATCCTAGTCAGGGGCCAGGATCTATGTATGTATCATTGGGCGTTATTTATTTATTTTAATTATACATAAGCATACATTTTAATGTACCTACCTAACTGATGGAATTACTTCATTGTCAATTATCTATCTATTGTCTTAAAGTCTGTACTATGCCTAAAACTTATTCAATTCACATTTCACGTTTATGCCTACCTATTGGTAATCAGTTAATTACTTTTTTGTTACCTATACCTATTAGTTTTGTCTTTATGTAATACTGTTGATTACCTTATGCGTTACTTATACCTATAGGATATTAGTACTCAATACCAATCATTTATTGCAAACATTATTGATTACATGCAGGTCTTAATTAGGATATTTAAATGAGTTACATCAAGCAACTCGACTGCGACTCGATGGAGCGACGATATAGGTAATGTGGCTGGTAATGACTGGAAGAGAAGAGCAGAAGATCGTGCTCAGTGGCGTGCTTTGGGAGAGGCCTATGTCCAGCAGTGGACTAGAGTGGGCTGATGATGATGATGATGACATCAAGCAGGGTCATTACCCTGCTTTGGTATAGTAATATTGTGCGGAGCGAATCAACCTGATCTATAATTAAATTGTCCAGAATAAATTCGTCTAACGTGTAGTAATTTTTACCCACTAGCACATTTTTTAGAGCTATGTTGAATTTTTTCTCCTCTTCAATTTCTCTTAAATATCACTGCTTTTGCTAGTTGTGTGTGCTAGTACTGTTTTTCTGTTCTATTCTCTATGTTATTTTCGCACTCGTTGAGTTAGCGCGGATAACGCATACCCCATCACTTCTGAGTGAGTCGCGATAGTCGGCTTTGCTTATCGCAGGCTGCCAACTTGAACGTAACTTGGCTCTAATTAAGCAGCCGTTTACGACTTCACGACGGAGTCGCTTTCTGGAGACGTGAACACGGTCTGATTAAATTATGTTACGTTTACGATTTTTTAATTGAAGATATTTGGAGTTCAGTTCGGGTGCTTTGTTGGTGATGGTTTTGATGGATGCAGTACTTAAACAAAAGGTAAAATCAATTTAATAATAGCATCTCGACTTGGGAGACTGAGCTTACTTAATTCTGTAATATGAATTAAAATTACTTAAATTTTATTTTGTAATTGGTTACAAAATTAATGATAATTTATATACATTATACCAATGTCCCCCCTTATATATATTTTGACTAGCAGACATGCAAATACTGTAGGCACAATACTAAGACATATTTAATGAATATACAGCATATAATATATACTTATATTTATATTTATAGAATGATATTTTGTGTTTGCTCCACTAGGAGCACTAAGATCACTAACCAATGTCACTTATAATTAGTCCAGTATAATAAACTAATATGGCGTAATCAAATCGGAGTGATTTAATAATTCTGTAATACGATAGCAACCTTTTCAACTGGCCTAAGTACCTAGATTACAAATAACCATTACATTGCTGGCGTAGTAATAAATGAACGTAAAAATGACTCCTATATCACCATTACGCAACTTTTCACTTCCACTCCCTTTCATAGAAGGTACTTTGACAGTTCGCATCGAACTTTTCAATATAATATTGCGTCGAGCTGGAAATTTTTAAATATTCCCTCGCTAAGTAGAAAAGTCCCGAAGTGAAACGCAAAGTTACGTAAAACCCGAAGGTGGGTTTTACCGTTTTGTTGTTCAAACGGCTTACACTGAAACAAGTTGTTACAACAATATTTTTGAAGCTTACGCTAAGTTATACAATTAAAAGTTACAATGGAGCGGCTGTAAGTATGCTTTTCGAGTGGGGGGATTGATACCTGAAGGTGTATTTATATGTATACTAGCTGCGCCCCGCGATTTTACCCGAGGATAAAAAGTAGCCTATGTGTTAATCCATTGTATAAGCTATCTTTATTCCAAATTTGATCCAAATCTATCCAGCCGTTTGAACGTGAAGGTGTAACAAACATACACACATACAAACATTCGCCTTTATAATATTAGTGTGATAGTGTGAAGTGTGACAGGTGTGGTTGAAGCATTATGCATGCACAAATCAAAACAACGCGTTTATTTGTATTAAAATTATTTGCAAAATACATAGCAGTAGAAGATCTTCGATATTTTTACTGTTTTTAAACTACTTTTGACTGTTATATCAGTAAAAGGACTATTGTCGAAAGCCTACGGTTAACAGTACTATTGGCTGGTTAAGGGTGCGTTTTTGATCCGTGGTTAAGGTAACCAATGTTTAAAATCTCTAACAAACTTTAACCATTGGTTAGAATTTATTAGAATTTTTAACCATTGGTTACCTTAACTAAACACCCACCCTAAGAGTTTGCATAATTATTATTATAAGTATAAAGTGGTCCATATTAAAATCAAACAGCTTTATAGGTAGTTTGAATTTAGGCAAACTACTTCTGACGGTTGGTTTTTTGATCCGTAGTTAAAGTAACCAATGGTTAATATAACTAACAAACTTTAACGAATGGTTAAAACTTATTAGGATTTTTAACCATTGGTTACCTTAACTACGAATCAAAAAACCCACCCTTAGTTAGTTTTGCATCAGGCATACTACTTACTCGACATCTCACTTGTAAGTTCAAACAGTTTCCCAGTCAAATTCTTGTTAAGGTAAAATACTTATACTGGCACCGCGCTTTTAAGGTAACTCGGTCAAAAGGGGTCCTCACGTGTCAAAATGCACTCTGCTGTAAATTTGATGTTTGTTACTGTTTGGTGTGTGTTATTCAAACAATTACAGTACGTAACAGTTATATTAACTGCACTGTAATTTCAAATTAATAACTGGAACAATATACATGTTATTGGCTTCTCTGTACATTGTTAGAGAGTTATTACCGACTCTATTCATACAGTGTAGGTCTTGCGACCTAAGACTTGACCTCTCTTGTCTAAAACAATGGGAACTTGGTGGGTTGCCTTTTACGAATTAAGTTTTAGATTCAAGAGCAAAATAACTAAATTCACATCGAGTAGAATGCTACAGAATGGCCAAAATGCAAATGGCTACGTCCAAAAACCCAATTAAATAACTGACTAACTCAAGCAAACGGGCTAATCTGATTGTTGCGAAAGGACCAATTTTTATTCCAAATGTAATATGCTAAAAAAAGGAATCATTATTGTGACCATTTGTGAGGTGTTGATTATTTATATATAAGTTGCAGTACGAGTACACTCACGTTTTTGTATCCTCCACCCTCTGAAACGCAGTCTGTTTAAATAGCGTACCGTACTTTTCCGTAGCGGTCACCCACCCAAACAACAATCGCAGTGAACCGATCGATTAAGAACGCACAGACGAACCTAATTTTTTATTACTTTTTCTACACATTCTTTATTTGCAACAAAAGAGATTTTACGAAAAAAAATATTATTTAGCCTTAAAACCCCATTTGCAGAATTCAATATTTAGAGTCCATAAAATGCTTTAGGAAACCACTTAATATACAGTAAGGTTATTCAAATGACCGCCTATAGATGTACGTCCAGGGTGATAAAGGCCCTCCGTATACCTCCGAGGGACCTTGTAGTGGGTACCTCAGGGTTGAGGGCTGGCACGTGCTCAGTGGAGTGGATCCAGTAATCGACGATTTAGGTAAAATACGAACGGAATACTTATTTGAGATTGTGGTAGAGAATGACCCTTGGGACGAAAAGGTTTTAGGGTTGCCAATGGCTCATAACGCCACTGAAAGTGCTGCCTTTTTGCCGTTACCGTTGCAATTATTATATAGTGAATCATCATTAATATTTACTTCTGGATCAAATGAGACGCCATGGTACGACTGGAATATTGACGCGCCCTGATTCGACTCCCGCTCAGCCAATTGTTTTTCAAATTACTTGAAGAATTTGCACTCGCTCTTACAACTAAGTGAAAATTTCACCCATAACTTGAAAAGTCATTGGCCGAGCGGGATACAAACCAGGGTGGGTCAGTTTGGAAGTCGCGCGAGTTACTGCTGATCCTGGGACACACTTGCTTTTTCTCATATTAGTTTACAAGGTCGAATAGAATATTTTTTGACAACAAAATTATACGCAAACTGAAGCCATAAACTCAAATTCATAATTTTATTTTGCCGTTTAAAATAGGAAAACAACCCAACCTGCTGTTGTAAAATAAATTCTTTGGCAACAAACTTCCTTGATTACCAAATCTCAAGTCCTTTGCATTAATGTTTTACAACTTAACAACGGCTTGAGAGTAAACAGTAAACACTTGATTCTGCGATCTTAGTTTAACAAGTTCATTCGACCACATCTGAGATATTGTCGAATGCTTCAATGTTTGAGTTCGTTGGGACAACATGCCCCGTAATTAAGGAGCTGACTAATGGATCCATCCTCCCTCTAGCCCCTTTCCGTGTTGCCAAGTCATGTTTAAATCGAACAAGAACTGTGAAGCAGGCACGCTTAGAAATTAAAGTGAAGTTTAAGAAAATCATAAGTACTAAGCTGCAATGTCGTACCTATTCTAATTTTTTCGAATTAGTATTAAGCAGGACGATTATTACAAAACACACTACGCCCGTAAAAAATAAATAAAATAGCAACAGTAAAAGTGACGATTTGTAAGATATTGTGATTTCTTAGTAGGTACTGTTTTTGGGTTACTTTTGTAGTAGGTATTTGCAAAATCAATAACGATCGTGCGATCCGGCTTCTATCTTGATATTTTATTTTAATAGCAATTAACACACTAACACAAACATAGGTCTTAGGTACATGCCATCCAAAGCAATCGAGGCCTCGCGAGACATCGCCAAATAAGACGTATATTTCTACTTGTTCATAATTTTTTTAGTATAAAATATAACATGACCTCTGTATTATATTATAATACAAAGGTCATGTTATATTTTTATTCTTATTGTACGGTACGATTACGATAAGATGTAGCCGAAATGATATTACGTAGTTAATTCGACCGCTGACATGATAATAATATCGACAGAACCTAATAGGACGACACGTGCCCCATTTACCGTACTCTCAAAATTGAAGAACTGATTATGAGAGAGCGTTCCGTCTATCTATAACATTGTTGTAGCCTGCGGTTTGATTGCAGTGGAAGTTTCATTGAGGGAAGTGTCCAAGTTGGATGAAAAAGTCGGATTACTAAACGAGCGAGCGGCTAACGCGGCGTTTAGCCTCGAGAACTCTTTAACGGGTTCGTTAAGTATTTTAACAAGTGGCTTTATCGGAATAACGAATTAGACCAAGGTCGATCATTTTTGAAACCAAAAAATAATAATAATAGTAGTATGAAACCCATTGGAAAAAGAAGAGAATATAGCAAAAATGAAAGAAAAAAAATTTTCCGGGCGATCTGAGGTCGGAAAGGGGTCGGAAAGGGGGGAAAATATCGGGTATCTTTGTGTTTTTCCCAAAACGAACACCAGGAGAATGAAGATTGCTAAATACCATACCATAGTAATGTATATTTTTTTTACACCATCAAAAAGTAGAGATTGCAACGAACAAAAATCCCACTGACTTTTTTAAAAATAGCTGATATTTGGGCGTGAGAATTTTCGATTGCAAATTAGGACGCTTTTTTGGATAATAAGTCAAAGAAAGGTGAAAAACAAAATGTTTTAAATGAAAAAAATTACACTGTGTTTGGGACATAAAATGGTAGGTTTTCCACAAATTTTGAGTTTTTTTTTTGTAAAAGTTAAAACTCTGGGAGCCTTCAAATCAAATGTAAACAGGCACAGCGGGGACAGATTCTAAGCAAGCATGCCATCGTAGGACAAACCATTTAAAAACTTAAAGTTATTTGACCAAAGAAACAATACAATAGTTAAAACAGGTACATCGAAGGTTGTTAAAGAATGTATTATGTAAAGGAACTCTGAATCCCACACTATAAGGGTGCCTTGTATCGTGGGATTACTAACCATTAGGGGAAACAGTAGTCAAATGTTATGGCCCAAATTATTCAAAGTATTTCCAAAGTACCCCCCACCTCCCCACTAGGTGGACCGACGATCTGGTCAGAACTGCGGGGAGCCGATGGGTGCAGGAGACAAGCAGCCGTTTAAAGTGGCGCTCTTTGGGAGAGACCTGTGTTCAGCAGTAGACGTCTTTTGGCTGTTGATGATGATGATGAGTATTTATTGTATTCTAGTTAAAAATACTATACTTCTTTATAATTTTGACGCAAAAAATTCGTCACTGACGGTTGCAACTCTCAAGATATTATATTACGACAATTAAAAAAGACCTACCTACGCGAGCATAAGTTTTCCCTTTGTAGACATCTTAATTATTATAACAATCATCGATAACATACATAAACATTAACATAGGTACCTACATAGCAACAATATAATACATTTTAATATTTAGGGGTAGAAAAAAGTATGTGGTAATATAAATATAACTATATAATGTATAGGTAGTACTCTAGTACTCTCATTCTAAGGGTTCTATACATTGGTTCTACAAGTCAAATAAGCAACGTTTGCTAAGCTCCTTCATTAAACCTGAAAGTTACCATATACCCACATAAATATTCAAAGAGCCGGCCTTCGGAGCCACAGTTTAATATCCTCCTTGAGTCCGTGATTAATTTGATACAATAAAATAAAATCGGACGTAAACCCAGGAATCTCTTGGAGCTAGGCCGCGACAGATGACGGCTATATACTTTCCGTACTAAACCGGCTCTGGACCGTTGAAATATCTCTTTAGGGTGTGGTCTTAGTGGGCTATAATATTATGTGAGATGAAAATGGTAAAGAAAAAATATAGTTTTAGTCATCATCAACAGCCTGATGACGTCCACTGCTGAACATAGGCCTCCCCCAGAGCACGCCACCTTGAGCGGCTGCTCGCCTCCTGCATCCATCGGCTCCCCGCGGCTTTCACCAGGTCGTCGGTCCACCGAGTGGGGGGCCGGCCTACGCTGCGTCTTCCGGTTCGTGGTCGCCACTCGAGAACCTTTCTTCCCCATCGGTTGTCAGTTCTACGAGCGATGTGGCCTGCCCATTGCCACTTCAACTTACTAACTCTAAGAGCTATATCGGTCACTTTAGTTCTCCTGCGGATCTCCTCGTTCCGGAGCTTATCTCGCAGGGAAACACCGAGCATAGCTCGCTCCATAGCTCGCTGCGCGACTTTGAGCTTACTAATGAGGCCAACAGTAAGAGACCATGTCTCAGTTCCATAAGTCATCACTGGCAACACACACTGATTGAAAACTTTCGTTTTCAGGCTCTGCGGTATTTTGGACGAAAAGATAGGACGAAGCTTCCCGAACGCTGCCCAGCCGAGTTGGATTCTTCGCGCCACCTCTTTGTCGAAGTTGGACCTACCTAATTGGACAATCTGTCCTAGGTAGACATACTTGTCGACAACTTCGAGAGTATCGTTCCCAACAATTACCGGTATAGGTGGAACATGAGCATTAGACATGATCTTTGTCTTGTCCATATTCATCTTAAGACCAACCTGCTGGGAGACTCTACTGAGGTCGTTGAGCATGGTGCTAAGGTCCTCGAGCGATTCCGCCATTATGACTATATCATCGGCAAAACGAAGGTTAGTGATGTACTCGCCATTTATGTTGATGCCAGATCTTTTCCACTCCAAGAGCTTGAAAACATCCTCCAATGCGTTTGTGAACAGTTTCGGAGAAATAACGTCTCCCTGTCTCACGCCTCTTTGCAATGGAATTTGTTCCGTACTCTGGTCCTGTAGTCGGACTGACATAGTGGCCTTACTGTACAAACACTTCAAAACTTCGATATACCTATAGTCAATTTGGCATCGCTGCAAGGACTGCAGCACCGCCCAAGTCTCGATTGAATCGAAGGCTTTCTCATAGTCCACAAACGCTAGGCATAACGGCCGATTATACTCTTCGGTCTTCTGTATAATCTGGCGCAGCGTATGGATGTGGTCTATGGTGCTAAAGCCTTTTCGGAAACCGGCTTGTTCGGGAGGCTGGAATTCATCAAACCTGCGTGCGAGACGATTCGTAATGACTCTCGAAAACAGCTTATACACATGACTCAAGAGCGAGATGGGCCTATAGTTCTTCAATAAGGTGTTATCGCCTTTTTTGAAGAAGAGCACCACCACGCTCTTGTGCCATGCCTCTGGCGTTATACCTTCAAGGATGACAGAATTAAATAACTTCTGGAGGACTAAAAGTACCGGTCTACCACCCGCTCTCAGAAGTTCGGTCGTAATTCCATCTTCACCTGGTGCCTTGTTGTTTTTAAGCTGTTTGAGGGCCATTCTAATCTCGTACAGGCTGACGTCCGGGATATCTTCGGTATAGTGTCGGACTAACTTGGCTCTGATGTCCTGAGCTGTGTTAGTAGCGGGCTTACGTGTCGAGGTGTATAACTGTCCATAGAAGTTCTCGATCTCTCTCAGAATCTCAGGCTTGGATGAAATGACGCTACCATTTTCGGTCTTCAGTTTTGTCATTTGGTGTTGCCCAATAGACGAATCCTTTGCGAACACTTTAGAGCCTTGGTTCCGCTCAATTGCGGCCTCAATACGTGAAGTACTAAGAGCACGCAAGTCGTGTCGCAAGGAACTCCAGATTCGTCTATTGAGTTCACCGTAGGCTGACATATCAACTGAAGACTGCAGCTTCATTTCGCTCCGGTCGGCCATTAGCTCAAGAGTTTTTTCTGAGAGCTTTTGAGTCTTCTTTCGGCGTTGGGTCTTAAAGAATTTCGATCCAACAGCTTGGACAGTTTCCACCAACCCGTCGTTTAGCTCGTCCACTGTGTTACAGTCGGCTAGGCACTGGAAGCGATTTTGGAGTTCCAGCTGAAAGCCTTCGGGGTTTTGGATTTGGACAGGATTTGGACGGAGCGTAGACTTCACCAGACGTGACCTTTCGAGCTTAACATTGATATTCAATGTGCCTCTAACAATACGGTGATCGCTACCGGTTTTCACCTTGCTGATCACAGAGACATCATCGAATATGTGCTTCTTGGTCGTCATGATGAAGTCTATCTCATTTTTAGTGGAACCGTCGGGACTTATCCACGTCCACTTCCTGGATGGCCGCTTCTCGTAGAAGGAGTTCATCATAAAGAGTCCCTCCTTCTCCATGAAGTCAGCCAGCCTCTGTCCTCGAGGGTTCCGCTGCCCGTATCCAAATGGCCCCACTCTCAGCTCATCGCTATTCCTTGTGCCCAACTTCGCATTGAAGTCTCCCATCACAACGGTGAAGTATGTTTCGGAAGTATGCATGGCTTCGGATATGTCCTCATACATAGCTTCTACTTCATCGTCTGAGTGTGCCGATGTCGGCGCGTATACCTGTATAACCTTCAACGAATACCGTTTGGTTATTCGGAGTACCAGGTACGCTACCCTGGCCGACACACTGTCGACTTTGACCACGTTGTTGACGAGAGACTTGCGGACGAGAAACCCGACACCCCCTTGGGAGAGTTGGTCTCCCTCCCGGTAGAAGAATAAGTTACCGGAATTTAGGATTATCGTGTCCTGTCCCTGTCTTCGGACTTCTGACAATCCCATTACATCCCAGCGTAACTTACCCATCTCCGCCTCTAGCTCGACCATCCTTTCGTCAGCCTTCAGTGTGCGCACGTTATGTGTTGCCAGGGCCAGGGGTCGTCGTTGGGGTTGGTAGCCGGGCGTCTGCCGGGGATTCTTCGCACCCCTTGCCCTGCCGTTACCGTGGCCGCTACCGTAGCCACGGGATAGCAGAGCTGCCGGGGACTGGGGGCCGTTTTTATTTGTGCTTGTCATTAGGGGGGTTTGCCATAATCACCACGCTTGGCAGGCGGCTTGGTGATCGCAGTAGGTGAAGATTGATTGCCACCAAGACCGAGGGGAACGCTGCGACCCATTCCCTGGATATTCCCTTAGCCGCCTTCTACGGCACCCACGGCTTCTATGGCACCCACGATAGTTTTAGTAATTTTTACATAATTTTCGCGTAAGTTACATACACCATAAAATTACCAAAAACAACACATGATCATTTTTTTGTATGTTTTAATATGAATATTAAAATGACAACGATGTCTTACAAAATACATTATTATCGCGGCGCTTTACTTATTTATTCGATCATCAACATCGTGTACACCGACACATTCTATTATTAATATTATTATACTAAAACTAATACAAGTCAAATGCCACGAAAATTACAGATGAAAACAACATGCTAGAAAAAACATCATTAAGACAAATGCGTTGATTAGATTAGTGACTAAGCCAAAATCTGGAAATTCACAAAAAAGCCCGTAGCCCCCATACTATAGGTATAAGGCTACTTAGATGGAGGTTTGCCTATCTCCAGCCTTCCGTTGATCCACTTCCAGTTTACACCTCGTGCTTGACGAGTACAGCCAAGAACAATCTACGTAATAAAACAATAACGACCCTAGACTTCAGCCATCACAAAAAGGGTCAAATTGAGAAAGGCTCTTTTTATCGTCAGTTGCAGCTGGTGTACCGACTTCGTTTGGACTCAATTTTGCAGGTTATTCCTGTCATTATAATGTTAGTCGTTTATGTCCTTAGTTACTATACACTGCTCGAAAAAAGCAGTGGAAAATAGTTAGGTACTCAGTGTTTTCTCTTGTTTTCTCTTTGACTAATTCAAACTCGTTAAAGAGAAACAAAACACAAAATAACCATTCTTCCGTCACAACACACACACACACACACACACACACACACACATACACATTTATTGGTACATAAGGGCATTCGTATTTTAGTCGGCACCATATCTTTGGGCGCAGTTGCCCTTAGTAAGCCAAGGTTGCCCAGCAATGTCAACTTAGCAGAGGCGTGCGTTTAGTTACAAGGACTAACTTTGTTATTCCGATATTAAATAAGCGTTGATTGGAATGATGATAATGTTTAGGGCAAAAAGTGTTTGGTGGTATTTTATGAATGAGTTTGATTGATATATGAGACGACAAATAATGATATTATTTATTTAGTAGTTTTGCACAAACTCCAGGTCGTGTAACATAAATGTGAGTGTGTGGCTATTCCTGATAATCAACTCATCACCAAAAGCCTGAATACGTCTACTGCAGAACATATATCTTCCCCAAAGAGTGCCAGTTTGACCGGCTGCTCGCCTCTTGCGTCCATCGGCTCCCCGCAGTTTCCACCAGATCGTTGGTCCACCTAGTGGGGGCTGGCCGACGCTGCGTCTTTCAGTTCATGGTCGCCACTCGAGAACCTTTCTTTCCCATCATTGGCCTGCCCATTGCCATTTCAATTTGCTAATTCTAAGAGCTATATCAGTCACTTTAGTTCTCCTGCGGATCAACTGTGGGACATTAAATAAATATTATATAAGTAGAATAGTATATGTACACCTAATTATTATATATACTATAACGTAATACTTAGATAATGAATAAAATAATATATACCAACAAATTTAGTTATCGGTGTTAAAAGCTCTGACCCCGGTTAGCACAAATATTCACTATATTGTTCATAATGAGTTCCAGTATTCAAAATTATTGTAACAAATACGAGTAGAACAACGGGTGTAGTATTAAATTAGGCATTACCATATAAATACAATATTGTAGCAATCTGTATAATGAGATCATGACATTAGCTAAGTAAATACTTGTATTAATCCCATTAAGTATAGAATCTATAATCATCGCGTTTGTAATCTAGTGTGTCGTTATTCGCGCGTAATATCTCTGCTCGTAGACGTTCCGTAGATTAGGACGTAGTCACTGCGTTTCTTATATTAACAGTATGGAGGCTAAACAAAAGCCGGAAATTCCAACGCAGACTTTCAATAATTTGTTTCCATGGTAACAAAATAATAACTTTTTCAACCGAGAAGTGTTGAGCGAACGTTTTCTTAAGGTGGAACGTTTCTCTCAGCGCGGCAAATTCAAACTTTGTTGCGTTTTTTGCCAATAATAGATTAATTACTCAACGTGATTACATGAAAACTAATTTTGCACAAATAAATAGAATGTATCAATAAATTACAATTAAAAGTATCACCTAGATGTCATTAGTTTAGCGACAAATGGCAATAGACTGAAAAGCCAAGATGAAATTTGTTTATTGCTATTTATTGTTAAACCGATGATATTTAGGTAATACTTTTAATCGTAATTTGTTGATACATTTTATTTATTTACGTTAAATCAGTTTTCATATAATCACGTTTTGTAATTAGGCTATGACTGGCAAAAAACGCAAGAATATTTGAATTTGCCGCGCTTAGTGAAACCTTCCACCTTAAGTCCATTATTCACGGCGCGTCGACAATACTGGTTAATGTGACTCTACTTATTATGAAATAAACGTTATCTCTCTGTCAATTTCACCATTAAACATATTTAATTTTGTTGTCTTTGATTTGTATTTTTTGTAATATCAGTGTTTCCAACTAAACATTTTTATTCATAGGTACCGTTGCTACAATATAATATTTAACCTTTTTTTTTATTTGATTTTAGGATATTAAAACACCGGATATTCAAATATTATTAGTAGATCAGGTATAATAAATTATTATAACAATATAAATTGTGTAATAAAACCATTTTAAATAAAAAAATGTGTAAGTATCTACTTATTTCAAATGGTTTCGAGATGTGCTACTGTTACCCACTATGTATGAATTATGTGCTGTACAGTGTACATAATTATAGATACCGTTTATCAATTTTGCTCTAAGAGATATACTATTAGCACACGCTTTATATGGGACATTATCTACTTAGAGAGAAATTAATACTACAGAGATACTTGTGTATTGAAATTAATTACTGTTTATACTGTATATAATATTACAATTTACAATTTGCTTTCATTGGCAATTTCTCTTGTTACGATTATTTACATTTGAACTAAATTGCTTGTTTTGTTGAAAATTGATACCTTATAAAATATAATGAACTAAAGGAACCCTGCGGTTTCACTCGTGGTTCGTGACTCGTGTTTGAATACTTACATTTCAAATCGCTTCAGCCGTTTTGGCGTAAAAGCTTTGCAAAAAAACATACTAATAATGTTTCACTTTAGTATTTTCGTAGGGATTTGATAACCTTCGCGCACTTACAATTTTAGCATTCTCAGCATTTTTCATCCCCTGCATAGGAAAAACATAGGCCTCCTTCATTTAGAAAGAGATTTTTTCCAAATGTATGGGAATGACATTACCTGCGGAGATCGTTTTTCCGCAGGTAATGTCATTCCCATACATTTTGAGTTATCGTTTGGCGTTAACGTTAATGGAAAGAGATCTTTGCTAGACCCCTTGTTCACTCATACGTTTTTTATGCTATAATGTACATACGCTTGACAGGCATCTCGGTAATCGCAGTAGCTTATAATGGAGACCGGGGACAGTGCTGCTGCTCATTCCCTGGACATTCCCTTAGCTAGCTCATTATGGCACCCACGGTAACAAGTGGAGTAGTCATATTCTTATGCCGTGACTATACGGAATTAACACCGCCGTGTGCAACTTTAGCATAACGTTAAAAATAGCATAATATTTGATAGCCTTCAATAAGTGACAGTATAAAAGATCTAATGCCCGTTTGTACTTAAGTTTTACAGCTCCCATGCAAGATCGCACTTTTCCCTCTATAACCTACTGCAACGCATTTAAGTAGGTCATAGACAGGTAAGTGCAAACTTAAAAGCTGTCAAACTTTAGTGCAGGTGAATATACTTCTTCGTTGTTTATGGCTTTCTGTTGCTTTTTAGCGAAATTCTGCCAATTTCAAGTGAGTAAAAATTTGTACGGTTATGTCATGTCAAAGTCCTATTTAGTCAGTCAAAATTCCAGTAAAATGGTGGATATTTTACGGAAGGCTCTAAAAAGCCGTCGAAGAGAAAACAAAATGCATGGTTATATAAACTTGGAACCATTTGTCAACACTCGTGCACGTTCACGTACACTTAAAGGATAATAATCCACCCTTAATACACATTGAAATCCAAAAAATACACAGGTTTTGGTAAAAAAATCAAAATTCACAACAACCTTTGTCAGATTTTCTTCAAAGACCCAGCCGAATATAAATCTATTGACAGTAATCATGAATTTCCACAAGCTGAAAGAATTCCTCAGAGAAATCACCCAGCGGCAACAAGGCATTCCCACAACAAACAAGTGAATATCAACTTTTACGATCTCCTTCCTATAACTGGTAGCTAGACTCGTGTCTCCAATAGCACAATAAACTTCACCACAGTATCACAACTTGTTGCCACGTTAAGTTTCTGGATGTCGAAGGTAGATACTTGTTCGTTAGTTCCAATGGAGTGTAGAGACGGCGTGTGAAAATAATATAGATAAACTCTCTCAAGAGTTAGACCAATAATTTTAAGAATGTTGCTGAGATACAACGTAAAAGGAGTGAAGGAGATGCTTAGTTACGAGAAAAGTGTATGTATGAAAGGGTAAAAATGAACTGGAAATGAATCCTTTAAAAAAAGAGTTAAACCAACTTTAATCGCCTTAAATTTTACTGAACCGATTTTCATAAAATTTCTATAGGATCAATATGAAAGTAAAATATATTTATTCTTTCAAATAAAAAAAAACATCCAAATCGGTTTATTAATTGCTAAGGGCGGCATTTTGGCATTAAATGCGTAATGCATAATTTTATTTTCATTTCCAGCTGGTCATTTTCTATACACTTTAATTACTGTTTCCATATCCACATTATGTACCAATAGTTCTGATTCTAGTAAACACGATTATGGGTTGCCCCTTTGCTCTCAGCCGCAAGATACATTTCTATCGTGAGGCTAGAGCAGGATAGAGCTTTTTATTGCTGAGTGTGAAAGAGATTGCCGACACAGATAGAATACGAGGAAGTTGCTTGAATTGAACTGTTCTCATGTAATTAAATGATTCAAGCTTCAATTAACTAATGTTAATTAAGTTTTAGTAAAGCTGGTGATCAAAACCTATTTCTTGTTTCCCCAAGTTATTTAAAAGCAAATTAATTAAGTGTAAGGCTTAGTGTACATAGATATACGTAGTATAATTTTGAATAGTGCATTAGATGGCTAATTTAATTATCTATGTTCAATAATGTAAGGAATAAATTAAGTCCTTTGAAATTTAGTTTCCAATAAAAAAAACATCACACTAAAACCAGAGAGTTTTCTAACATACAAACGTATTCAGGTTATAAAGGAAAATTGAATTAATCTTTGACAATGCAGCTTAGGGATTTGTGAGTCTTTCGTCATATCCTTTCAGCGCAGGCAGTAGTAACAAACATATACCTAGGTCTTGTGCTATTCATAGTAACAGCGTGGTTTATTTAACTGAGTACTCAGTATGAAAGTTTTCTTTTGTTGTTACCAGGCTAACAGCGTTCAAAGGAGGTAGCGGTGGAGAAGGGAGAAGGGAGATTATCTTTTTGCGCTTTGCACTGAAGATCTTTCTGTTGCTTTGGAGAAAACAGATCTGTTAAGACGTTGACTGAAAAGGGTTGTAGCATAGACTAGTTTAGTAGGATATTTTGTGGGTGGGTATTAGTTGAAAGAAATATGAGATGGGTTTAGTTTTGTGGGGTTCTTTGCGAGCTACCCAGTTTTGGCGGTTTTTACTTTTAGTCACTGCTTTACACGTAAGACCTAGCTACCTCAGGTTAGGTACTCTTTAAATATTTTTTTTTTACATCTTTAAAGTAGTCATTTTAAATTACCTATTCACTGGTAAACCACATGATAACATCCGGCGAAAAAAAAAATCAGCCCATTTTACATGAATGCGGGAGCTACACGTAATTAAAAAATATGTAACAATAATAATAACGCCCAACGATCACATACATAGATCCTGGACCCTAACTAGGATTCCCTGTATCTAGCGACCCAGGAACTACGAGGACCATGCTTCCACAACACCCAGACATAGAACAAGTATTTGCGCTTTTTTCTTGTGTATACTTGTCCTGTCGCGGAAATCGAACCCGCCGCCTCTGGGTTATGAGCCGACCTGCTCAACCACTACACCACGGAGGCTGTCGAATATACTTAAGTATAAGTAAATAAAAGTTCCTTAAAAAATTGAAGAATGCTTAACTAGTCAAAGACTTGCACCTCGAAATGTCATTCAACTCTTTTATATTTCAAAGACAAAGGAATGAATGCATATTAAATAGTAATCCAGTAGTTGCCAGCTCGGGTTCAATATCGATAGAAGTCTAGAAAGGAGATATTAATCTTTAAAGAGAACTGTGATGCTGCGAGAATAAATAATTTATTTGAATTATAACTTATGGTTCAAATGATCAGGTGACAATTTGCTGAAAAATAGTTCAATTAGCTATAATTGCATTTTATTATTAGCAGAAATATCTGCATCTCTTATCATAAACTTCATAAAATCATCCGATAGTGTTTCGGCAATCAGATAGTACCCAGTATATAACATCAGTAACACAATGTCGATAGTACCTCTAACTACACATATCGATAGTCGACACGACCCGCAGGTCAGAGCCGCGTCTCCAAGTTGGGCAATAACCACCATCTGGCGACGTTATAGAGCAAACAAACGGCACTGTTGTCGAGCCGCTGCATTGTTCTCTATAGGCTGGTTTGTGCTCAAACTTGGAGTTAGCCTACCAGTTCTGTGACTATAAACAATTCTATATTCAAATCGGAAACGGAAAATCCGATTGAAATGCGATTGCTGTGATAATGATTGTAGTTTCAGAGTAGAATAGAGAAGAGTACAGCAAAAGTACTTCTTTTCCGGACCATCTAAAGAAAACATCTTGAACAATTTGATTAAACCCATCCACACGTAGGCACCGATTTATAATGGCTCTTCAGGCATTATAGATAAGTACTTAATAATTTTATGGAATAAAATAACTTTCTAAAACTATTTATTCAGTCTACAGATTTTAATTATCATCCCTCTCGATTGGAATAACGTAGGTGTCTCGCCGACCGCTGGCCGGCTGACCCCAGCCGATGTGTCAGACCCTCTAGTATCGGCTCGCGGGCTTGCTATCATCGGGGATAATAAATCGATCGACTCACTGCACAGAGTTTCTCTACTCCTATACAATCCGACCCACATGGGTACCTACAAACATTTTTGGGCTTCATGAAGATAATATCGCGTATCAAGTAGGTAGTTATCTAATGATCATTTTCAACCAACATCAAAAAAGGTAGAGGTTTTCAATTCGTTTTTACGTCTTTTTTTCTATGTTTGTTACATCTCCGTCAATTATAAACGGATTAAATTTTTTTTTATTTGACAGGGTATATACATACATAGTCCTAGATTAGTACCATTTTACTAGGTGGTAGGACTTTTCTGCAAAGTTCGTCTAGGTTGGTACCACCGCTTTGCCAGTTATTCTGCCGCCAAGCAGTAGTGTGCAAGCACTACTGTGTTCCGGTTTGAAGGGCATTGTAGCTAGTGAAATTACTGGGAAAATGAGACTTTATGATCTGATCATTCAGTCTAGTAATCTGATTATTAGACTGTGTGATGTCTCAGGATGACGTGCGCAGTGCAGTGTCACGCGAAACTTTATTGTTTTAAAGTTCCGAGTGTCACTGCAACTGTTAAGGGCGGCCGTGTTGCTTATCATCAGGTGAACGACTAGCTCGTCACGTCACTCAATCGCATAAAAAAAAAAATTACAAATTTTATCAAAATCGGTTTAGTTGTTTTCTTAAATAAAAATTGCTAGAACAAGTCTGTGCTATAATATCATCCAAGTATGTTCTCAGTATGAAATTGCAGTCGGTTTAATCACTTTTTTAAAAGGATATTTTTTAGTCAGTCTGTCTGTCTGTCTGTCCTATCGTAGCACAGCCGTCTCTTCAGCTAGACAAGTGAGTTGCAACTAGTCACCCAATGGTATTTACTTCTTCTGCGTCACTATGGTCCATCGGTTTCTTACGATTAGACACGACTTAACGACCTGTCCAGAGGTGCGGCACATTTTATTGTCTCCGAGTCCACTGCTCTGTCTGAATGTAATGTATGACATCATTTCTGGGCTTGTATAAATCAGCAGTTAAGGACCGATTGTCGCCGATAGCCCGTGCCGAACGGACATGAGGTGGTCGGATAATGTGCTTCACACTTTGAGAACCGTGTGCGTGGAGCTCGTGTCGTGAAAATAGTTAAGTACCTACTCTAAAGATGGAAGTATTATAATTCATAACAGTGCCGCCTCAAAAGATTGATTCTTAAAGTAAAAATTGAAAATCTGCACTCTATTACAACGTTGAAGCAAAACATCAAGAGGAAAACGGCTTGTTTAAAAAACCACAAAACTCAAGGACTCGTATCATCTACATCAACATTCTACGCCCTCATTTATCCAGCGTGGTGGTTTACGGCCCACACTCTCTCGTTGTTAGAGAAGGCTACTGTCCCAGCTGTGGGAATGTATGCGAGTGATGAGGAGTGTAACAGTCTACTTCTACGTATAATTGCCTATTATTATCTATTTTTTGCCTATTTCACACGAATAATCTCTTCGTCCAAAACACGGCAGAGCTTAAATACGAAGGTCTTTGATCAGTGTGTGTTGCAAGTGATGACTCATGGAACTGAGACGGGTTCTTGTACTGTTGGCCTCATTAGTAAGCTCCAAATCGCGCAGCGAGCTATTTAGAGAGCTAATGCGCGGTGTTTCCTGCGACATAAGATCCGGAATGAGGGGATCCGCAGGAGAACTAAAGTGACCGATATAGCTCTTAGAATTAGCAAGTTCAAATGGCAATGGGCAGGCCACATCGCCCGTAGAACTGACAACCGATGGGGAAGAAAGGTTCTCAAGTGGCGACCACGAATCGGAAGACGCAGCGTAGGCTGGCCCCCTACTCGGTGGACCGACGATCTGGTGAAACCCGCGGGAACCGATGGATGCAGGAGGCAAGCAGCTGCTCAAAGTAGCGCTCTCTGGGGGAGGTCTATGTTCACCGTGGACGTGTTCAGGCTGATGATGAACACGAATAAATATGAGTCTCATACTAATCTTGACTGAACGGATACAGTTCCAGGTAGAGATCCCGTAAAGGAAGACAATAGATTACAAATATTCCCAGAACTCCTACTACAAGGAAAGTTAGATCTCGGATATAATGGCAGGAAAGTTTACTAATTTGTAGGTAAATTAAAAAACAAAACATTGCCTGCTGATATAGACAATGGAATAACTCGTGAAGTTGTATAAAAGGTTTGTGACAACTGAAACTTTGCATTTAACTTTTGAAAGCCAAAACTTTGTTTGCGAATAATTTATACAATAAATCTATAACGTACCTAATATTGGAGTTTTATATTGTTTGTTTACCAAAACGAAGAGATTTTTCATAGCAAGCGTGAACATATTATACTGAGTACTAGAGTTATATTGTTAATAATTTGTAGAGAAGATAAAGATTTATGATTTTATAGCAATATATTATCTTAGGGTAATCAAATGATTACATTTAATACTTACACAAAAAATTTGAACCCTGTATGGTGGCTGTAATTAAATAGGTGAACGATAAAATGAAATAAATCATTTGCTACGGGGAAGCTTAAGAACAGTATGTCTCAGCTAAAGGGATGAATAGGTAGGTGTGGGTTCTAATCTCGCTGTTGATTGAAATTTTCTTTACAATAAAATTGGTGTGTAATTCATGATAATTGAGGACTTATTTAGGCATAAAAACAAACCATATTTCACAAATAATGATGTTTTTTGTCCCGTGTGGTCCCGGTTACGAATAGGACCACCCCATCTCTTCCCGTGGGTGCCGTAGAAGGCGGCTAAGGGAATATCCAGGGAATGGGTCGCAGCGTTCCCCTCGGTCTTGGTGGCAATCAATCTTCACCTACTGCGATCACCAAGCCGCCTGCCAAGCGTGGTGATTATGGCAAACCCCCCCCCCCCCCTAATGACAAGCACAAATAAAAACGGCCCCCAGTCCCCGGCAGCTCTGCTATCCCGTGGCTACGGTAGCGGCCACGGTAACGGCAGGGCAAGGGGTGCGAAGAATCCCCGGCAGACGCCCGGCTACCAACCCCAACGACGACCCCTGGCCCTGGCAACACATAACGTGCGCACACTGAAGGCTGACGAAAGGATGGTCGAGCTAGAGGCGGAGATGGGTAAGTTACGCTGGGATGTAATGGGATTGTCAGAAGTCCGAAGACAGGGACAGGACACGATAATCCTAAATTCCGGTAACTTATTCTTCTACCGGGAGGGAGACCAACTCTCCCAAGGGGGTGTCGGGTTTCTCGTCCGCAAGTCTCTCGTCAACAACGTGGTCAAAGTCGACAGTGTGTCGGCCAGGGTAGCGTACCTGGTACTCCGAATAACCAAACGGTATTCGTTGAAGGTTATACAGGTATACGCGCCGACATCGGCACACTCAGACGATGAAGTAGAAGCTATGTATGAGGACATATCCGAAGCCATGCATACTTCCGAAACATACTTCACCGTTGTGATGGGAGACTTCAATGCGAAGTTGGGCACAAGGAATAGCGATGAGCTGAGAGTGGGGCCATTTGGATACGGGCAGCGGAACCCTCGAGGACAGAGGCTGGCTGACTTCATGGAGAAGGAGGGACTCTTTATGATGAACTCCTTCTACGAGAAGCGGCCATCCAGGAAGTGGACGTGGATAAGTCCCGACGGTTCCACTAAAAATGAGATAGACTTCATCATGACGACCAAGAAGCACATATTCGATGATGTCTCTGTGATCAGCAAGGTGAAAACCGGTAGCGATCACCGTATTGTTAGAGGCACATTGAATATCAATGTTAAGCTCGAAAGGTCACGTCTGGTGAAGTCTACGCTCCGTCCAAATCCTGTCCAAATCCAAAACCCCGAAGGCTTTCAGCTGGAACTCCAAAATCGCTTCCAGTGCCTAGCCGACTGTAACACAGTGGACGAGCTAAACGACGGGTTGGTGGAAACTGTCCAAGCTGTTGGATCGAAATTCTTTAAGACCCAACGCCGAAAGAAGACTCAAAAGCTCTCAGAAAAAACTCTTGAGCTAATGGCCGACCGGAGCGAAATGAAGCTGCAGTCTTCAGTTGATATGTCAGCCTACGGTGAACTCAATAGACGAATCTGGAGTTCCTTGCGACACGACTTGCGTGCTCTTAGTACTTCACGTATTGAGGCCGCAATTGAGCGGAACCAAGGCTCTAAAGTGTTCGCAAAGGATTCGTCTATTGGGCAACACCAAATGACAAAACTGAAGACCGAAAATGGTAGCGTCATTTCATCCAAGCCTGAGATTCTGAGAGAGATCGAGAACTTCTATGGACAGTTATACACCTCGACACGTAAGCCCGCTACTAACACAGCTCAGGACATCAGAGCCAAGTTAGTCCGACACTATACCGAAGATATCCCGGACGTCAGCCTGTACGAGATTAGAATGGTCCTCAAACAGCTTAAAAACAACAAGGCACCAGGTGAAGATGGAATTACGACTGAACTTCTGAGAGCGGGTGGTAGACCGGTACTTTTAGTCCTCCAGAAGTTATTTAATTCTGTCATCCTTGAAGGTACAACGCCAGAGGCATGGCACAAGAGCGTGGTGGTGCTCTTCTTCAAAAAAGGCGATAACACCTTATTGAAGAACTATAGGCCCATCTCGCTCTTGAGTCATGTGTATAAGCTGTTTTCGAGAGTCATTACGAATCGTCTCGCACGCAGGTTTGATGAATTCCAGCCTCCCGAACAAGCCGGTTTCCGAAAAGGCTTTAGCACCATAGACCACATCCATACGCTGCGCCAGATTATACAGAAGACCGAAGAGTATAATCGGCCGTTATGCCTAGCGTTTGTGGACTATGAGAAAGCCTTCGATTCAATCGAGACTTGGGCGGTGCTGCAGTCCTTGCAGCGATGCCAAATTGACTATAGGTATATCGAAGTTTTGAAGTGTTTGTACAGTAAGGCCACTATGTCAGTCCGACTACAGGACCAGAGTACGGAACAAATTCCATTGCAAAGAGGCGTGAGACAGGGAGACGTTATTTCTCCGAAACTGTTCACAAACGCATTGGAGGATGTTTTCAAGCTCTTGGAGTGGAAAAGATCTGGCATCAACATAAATGGCGAGTACATCACTAACCTTCGTTTTGCCGATGATATAGTCATAATGGCGGAATCGCTCGAGGACCTTAGCACCATGCTCAACGACCTCAGTAGAGTCTCCCAGCAGGTTGGTCTTAAGATGAATATGGACAAGACAAAGATCATGTCTAATGCTCATGTTCCACCTATACCGGTAATTGTTGGGAACGATACTCTCGAAGTTGTCGACAAGTATGTCTACCTAGGACAGATTGTCCAATTAGGTAGGTCCAACTTCGACAAAGAGGTGGCGCGAAGAATCCAACTCGGCTGGGCAGCGTTCGGGAAGCTTCGTCCTATCTTTTCGTCCAAAATACCGCAGAGCCTGAAAACGAAAGTTTTCAATCAGTGTGTATTGCCAGTGATGACTTATGGAACTGAGACATGGTCTCTTACTGTTGGCCTCATTAGTAAGCTCAAAGTCGCGCAGCGAGCTATGGAGCGAGCTATGCTCGGTGTTTCCCTGCGAGATAAGCTCCGGAACGAGGAGATCCGCAGGAGAACTAAAGTGACCGATATAGCTCTTAGAGTTAGTAAGTTGAAGTGGCAATGGGCAGGCCACATCGCTCGTAGAACTGACAACCGATGGGGAAGAAAGGTTCTCGAGTGGCGACCACGAACCGGAAGACGCAGCGTAGGCCGGCCCCCCACTCGGTGGACCGACGACCTGGTGAAAGCCGCGGGGAGCCGATGGATGCAGGAGGCGAGCAGCCGCTCAAGGTGGCGTGCTCTGGGGGAGGCCTATGTTCAGCAGTGGACGTCTTCAGGCTGTTGATGATGATGATGATGTTTTTCTCTTTAAACATCTTTTGTATGCTTTTAATATGAAACATTTTCGTAACCTTTTTTTTTTTTTAATAAATATGTGTGGATGGTGTTCTATGGTAACATTCAGTGCCACTGAAATTACCTTCACAGTCATTACCATTTTAAGCCTAGAGTCCTCAGTTCTTTACAAAATGACCTATTTCCGTAATGGCCGCTTACTTTCCTACAAGATCTATTAGGACAATAATGAACTATGACAGTCCAAGAACACCCTCTTCAAATAATATGACATACGAGACACCTCGCCAGAATATTATTATTTTGAGATGATCGCGGTAACCAGGGATAATGAATCAGACTAAAAACCTGTATGAAGTAATATGCCACAGACTGTAATATGTAGAGCTACCACAGCTTAATAATGAGATCATCATCATCATCATCATTAACAGCCTGAAGACGTCCACTGCTGAACATAGGCCTCCCCCAGAGCACGCGACCTTGAGCGGCTGCTCGCCTCCTGCATCCATCGGCTCCCCGCGGCTTTCACCAGGTCGTCGGTCCACCGAGTGGGGGGCCGGCCTACGCTGCGTCTTCCGGTTCGTGGTCGCCACTCGAGAACCTTTCTTCCCCATCGGTTGTCAGTTCTACGAGCGATGTGGCCTGCCCATCGCCACCTCAACCTACTAACTCTAAGAGCTATATCGGTCACATTAGTTCTACTGCGGATCTCCTCGTTCCGGAGCTTATCTCGCAGGGAAACATCGAGCATAGCGCGCTCCATAGCTCGCTGCACGACTTTGAGCTTACTAATGAGGCCAACAGTAAGAGACCATGTCTCAGTTCCATAAGTCATCACTGGCAACACACACTGATTGAAAACTTTCGTTTTCAGGCTTTACGGTATTTTGGACGAAAAGATAGGACGAAGCTTCCCGAACGCTGCCCAGCCGAGTTGGATTTGGTAATGAGATACTATGAAATAATCATTTCCGACGTCACTGCGTGTTTGAGCTGTCTCTTTATATTCTTGTATTTTATAATGCTTGTAACCTTGTCATTTTTTTAAATATTTCATTTTTATTTTCACGACTGCTTATGTATTAAGGAACTTTATTTATTTATGCAAATAAATTATAACACTCAAGTGCCCTACTGCTACTCAAATGAATGAAAACTGTTCACTCGACAGCACGTCTTGAATTACATCGTAATCGTTATCGTCGTATGTTACATCTAATTAACACATAAAAGACAAGTAAGCCGTGCATCATTTTTTTTTTTTTTTTTTCCTTATATTTTGGCTCCACACATAGTTTAGCCAGTGTCAAGTTTTGTAATTTTTCATCGTATTATGGAAATTTTCACTTAAAGTCAAGTCATAGTCACAGTCAGAGTAGTCATAGTCTAGTCGAAGTCATAATCCAGTCTAAGGCATGCCCTAGTAAAGTGGTGGCAACTTTATTAGAGGCTTCTATGGAATTTTGGAAGCAACACGAAAAACCACGTTTCACTACATTATATCACTTGCCCACACTCATGCTCGTAATTCAGCACTTAATGCGTAAAACACCACCAATTTTAAACATTAACACTGGAAAAAGCATAAGTTTTGTAAAATAATACAATGCACCGACGTGAACTTTTTCCGCGTTCTCGCCAAAAAACCCATCATTATTTTCCACTCGTACTTTTTTATCCACAGATTAGAGAAAAAAACAATTGACTATTATAAACTTTTATTTTTATTCCACTTAAAAAGAGTATGTCATGCGCTGTCACCTTTTGGCCAGATTTATGGCTTGCTCGGTGTTTCCCTGCGAGATAAGCTCCGGAACGAGGAGATCCGCAGGAGAACTAAAGTGACCGATATAGCTCTTAGAGTTAGTAAGTTGAAGTGGCAATGGGCAGGCCACATCGCTCGTAGAACTGACAACCGATGGGGAAGAAAGGTTCTCGAGTGGCGACCACGAACCGGAAGACGCAGCGTGGGCCGGCCCCCCACTCGGTGGACCGACGACCTGGTGAAAGCCGCGGGGAGCCGATGGATGCAGGAGGCGAGCAGCCGCTCAAGGTGGCGTGCTCTGGGGGAGGCCTATGTTCAGCAGTGGACGTCTTCAGGCTGTTAATGATGATGATGATGAAATTGTAGCCCTTTAATATAGCGGAAACAGCAGTTGGAATGAAAGTTAGGTGTATCACAATAGCCGTGTCTGTAAGACGTCCGTCTACTTTGATTTGGGTTTAAATATGTAAATCAAACCGATTTCGGTAGCAGGAAAATATCTTTCTAGACCTTTAGCATAGATTACTGAATAAATTATGCCTTTACGCAGGTTTACTGTAAGTAAAATATTGAAAACAGATTTTTAATACATATGTTGTGAAGCTTAGGTTTTGACTTTAATACTAAAAGTACCTCTTCTTCTTCTTCTTATTTAAGAGGCCTGCTCTTGTCGGTGGAGTAATCGCCATCTTTCTCTATTTTCAGCCAATGCTTTGACTTCCCCGTACGACATGACATTTATCTATTATTCTATTTGATGTGTATATGCCCTTCTAGGTCTGCTTCTTCCTCTCTTCCCTTCTACCTTTCCTTCTATGATGTTTTTCATGAAGCTGTCATGTCGTACAAGGTGGCCAAACATTTTTCCTCTTCTTGACTAGTAGTTTGGTACTTGAAAGTACCAATTATTACTATTACCAAAGTATTATTATTAGTAAACGTAAGTTGTTGCTAGATTTCCGTCAATTGCATCACATTATTACAAGCAGTTACTATATAATTATGCCAACCTGACTCACCCTGGCTACACAGGGGTTATAAATAATTTATAAGTCAAACAATAAAAAAAAGTTAATAATGAAAATTCGCGCTTTTTATTAAAGTTAAATATCTACCAAGCCACCTGCCAAGCGTGGTGATTATGGCAAACCCCCCCCCCCCCCTAATGACAAGCACAAATAAAAACGGCCCCCAGTCCCCGGCAGCTCTGCTATCCCGTGGCTACGGTAGCGGCCACGGTAACGGCAGGGCAAGGGGTGCGAAGAATCCCCGGCAGACGCCCGGCTACCAACCCCAACGACGACCCCTGGCCCTGGCAACACATAACGTGCGCACACTGAAGGCTGACGAAAGGATGGTCGAGCTAGAGGCGGAGATGGGTAAGTTACGCTGGGATGTAATGGGATTGTCTGAAGTCCGAAGACAGGGACAGGACACGATAATCCTAAATTCCGGTAACTTATTCTTCTACCGGGAGGGAGACCAACTCTCCCAAGGAGGTGTCGGGTTTCTCGTCCGCAAGTCTCTCGTCAACAACGTGGTCAAAGTCGACAGTGTGTCGGCCACGGTAGCGTACCTGGTACTCCGAATAACCAAACGGTATTCGTTGAAGGTTATACAGGTATACGCGCCGACGTCGGCACACTCAGACGATGAAGTAGAAGCTATGTATGAGGACATATCCGAAGCATGCATACTTCCGAAACATACTTCACCGTTGTGATGGGAGACTTCAATGCGAAGTTGGGCACAAGGAATAGCGATGAGCTGAGAGTGGGGCCATTTGGATACGGGCAGCGGAACCCTCGAGGACAGAGGCTGGCTGACTTCATGGAGAAGGAGGAACTCTTTATGATGAACTCCTTCTACGAGAAGCGGCCATCCAGGAAGTGGACGTGGATAAGTCCCGACGGTTCCACTAAAAATGAGATAGACTTCATCATGACGACCAAGAAGCACATATTCGATGATGTCTCTGTGATCAGCAAGGTGAAAACCGGTAGCGATCACCGTATTGTTAGAGGCACATTGAATATCAATGTTAAGCTCGAAAGGTCACGTCTGGTGAAGTCTACGCTCCGTCCAAATCCTGTCCAAATCCAAAACCCCGAAGGCTTTCAGCTGGAACTCCAAAATCGCTTCCAGTGCCTAGCCGACTGTAACACAGTGGACGAGCTAAACGATGGGTTGGTGGAAACTGTCCAAGCTGTTGGATCGAAATTCTTTAAGACCCAACGCCGAAAGAAGACTCAAAAGCTCTCAGAAAAAACTCTTGAGCTAATGGCCGACCGGAGCGAAATGAAGCTGCAGTCTTCAGTTGATATGTCAGCCTACGGTGAACTCAATAGACGAATCTGGAGTTCCTTGCGACACGACTTGCGTGCTCTTAGTACTTCACGTATTGAGGCCGCAATTGAGCGGAACCAAGGCTCTAAAGTGTTCGCAAAGGATTCGTCTATTGGGCAACACCAAATGACAAAACTGAAGACCGAAAATGGTAGCATCATTTCATCCAAGCCTGAGATTCTGAGAGAGATCGAGAACTTCTATGGACAGTTATACACCTCGACACGTAAGCCCGCTACTAACACAGCTCAGGACATCAGAGCCAAGTTAGTCCGACACTATACCGAAGATATCCCGGACGTCAGCCTGTACGAGATTAGAATGGCCCTCAAACAGCTTAAAAACAACAAGGCACCAGGTGAAGATGGAATTACGACTGAACTTCTGAGAGCGGGTGGTAGACCGGTACTTTTAGTCCTCCAGAAGTTATTTAATTCTGTCATCCTTGAAGGTACAACGCCAGAGGCATGGCACAAGAGCGTGGTGGTGCTCTTCTTCAAAAAAGGCGATAACACCTTATTGAAGAACTATAGGCCCATCTCGCTCTTGAGTCATGTGTATAAGCTGTTTTCGAGAGTCATTACGAATCGTCTCGCACGCAGGTTTGATGAATTCCAGCCTCCCGAACAAGCCGGTTTCCGAAAAGGCTTTAGCACCATAGACCACATCCATACGCTGCGCCAGATTATACAGAAGACCGAAGAGTATAATCGGCCGTTATGCCTAGCGTTTGTGGACTATGAGAAAGCCTTCGATTCAATCGAGACTTGGGCGGTGCTGCAGTCCTTGCAGCGATGCCAAATTGACTATAGGTATATCGAAGTTTTGAAGTGTTTGTACAGTAAGGCCACTATGTCAGTCCGACTACAGGACCAGAGTACGGAACAAATTCCATTGCAAAGAGGCGTGAGACAGGGAGACGTTATTTCTCCGAAACTGTTCACAAACGCATTGGAGGATGTTTTCAAGCTCTTGGAGTGGAAAAGATCTGGCATCAACATAAATGGCGAGTACATCACTAACCTTCGTTTTGCCGATGATATAGTCATAATGGCGGAATCGCTCGAGGACCTTAGCACCATGCTCAACGACCTCAGTAGAGTCTCCCAGCAGGTTGGTCTTAAGATGAATATGGACAAGACAAAGATCATGTCTAATGCTCATGTTCCACCTATACCGGTAATTGTTGGGAACGATACTCTCGAAGTTGTCGACAAGTATGTCTACCTAGGACAGATTGTCCAATTAGGTAGGTCCAACTTCGACAAAGAGGTGGCGCGAAGAATCCAACTCGGCTGGGCAGCGTTCGGGAAGCTTCGTCCTATCTTTTCGTCCAAAATACCGCAGAGCCTGAAAACGAAAGTTTTCAATCAGTGTGTGTTGCCAGTGATGACTTATGGAACTGAGACATGGTCTCTTACTGTTGGCCTCATTAGTAAGCTCAAAGTCGCGCAGCGAGCTATGGAGCGAGCTATGCTCGGTGTTTCCCTGCGAGATAAGCTCCGGAACGAGGAGATCCGCAGGAGAACTAAAGTGACCGATATAGCTCTTAGAGTTAGTAAGTTGAAGTGGCAATGGGCAGGCCACATCGCTCGTAGAACTGACAACCGATGGGGAAGAAAGGTTCTCGAGTGGCGACCACGAACCGGAAGACGCAGCGTGGGCCGGCCCCCCACTCGGTGGACCGACGACCTGGTGAAAGCCGCGGGGAGCCGATGGATGCAGGAGGCGAGCAGCCGCTCAAGGTGGCGTGCTCTGGGGGAGGCCTATGTTCAGCAGTGGACGTCTTCAGGCTGTTAATGATGAATGATGATGATGAAATATCTACCTACTACTAATATGTAGGTATTACGTTTAGGTGATTTTTTATTATGATGTTTATTGTATATATTTTTTTAATGTAAACGAATGACGTGACGAGCTTGTCGTTCGCCTGGTGTAAAGCGTCGCGGCCGCCCATCACAGATTGCAGTGTCACTCGGAAATCTAAATTAAAGTTTCGCGTGACACTGCGCACTGCGGACGTCATCCTGAGACATCACACAGTCTAAAAAAGATTTCTTGACCATGCGATCAGTTCTTAAGTCTCATTTGCCCAGTAATTGCACCATTAATTATGTGTATAGTATGTGCGTTTTTGAATAGCTTTTTGGAGATACCACCGTCCATATATTTTTACGTTATTCCTTTCCGTGCAAGGTTGTCTGGAAGAGATAGCTTTGAGCGATAAGAGCGCTCAGTGTTACACTTTTGTTAAGTTTTGTTCACTTAGTTTTTAATGATGTGCGTTTCAATAAAGAGTTTATCTTCTATCTACCCCTATTCATTTCATATCTCTCATACTATCCCATAAAATATAATCCGTCATCGATAAAGCAGAGAGATCGATATATTCATAATAATAATTTATGAAGTCAGGAATGAAGAAGGAAAAGTGAAATGGTAAATACAATCAAATACCTAAGTAGATCAATATCACTGACTAAACATTTTATATTCTGAATACTTTTATTGTCGGCGGAAGGCGGGACCTCTGGCATTTTCCGCTTTATTTCCTTTTTTTATTAAGAGTTGTTTTTCGGAATATAATATTGTTTATTTGCACAGATTGAGTTACGGAAATTGGATAATGTCTTGTCTAAATTATACGCCTGTCGCCATCCCAACAGTATGTTACAAGTAGGTTACCTACTGGTAACTTTTATATTGGATTAAAACTGATTTTGTTACTACTACTGGTTTGTTTTGATTTTGGTTTGTGATATCTACCTATATAACTTCATAGTTTTAGTAGTAACGTTTATTAATTCATAAATTTATTATTTATATATATATATAGTTTTATTATTATTGTTATTTATGACTTGTTAATTTTTTTAATTAATTTCTAATAATTTGTTTCTAAATAAATATATTTATTTAGAAACAAATTATATATTAATGATTGATAAATGTATTTATTGATTATTTTCTGTTAATAACCATTACACCCCATTCGCATACTTTTACCCTACTTATACGTAATATGTGCTCTGAAATTAGTGCAGCAATGGTGTCCAGTTTTAAGATACAAAGCAGTAGTGTGCAAGCACCACTGTGTTCCAGTTTGAAGGGCATTGTTAGCTAGTGAAATTTCTGGGCAAATGAGTCTTTATGATCTGATCGCAGGCCTGATATGAAGCCGTGTGGTCCCGGTTTGCGAATAGGACCACCCCATCTCTTCCCGCGGGTACCGTAAGAGCCGGCTAAGGGAATATCCAGGGAATGGGCAGTAACATTCTCCTCGGTACATTAAAATCTTCTGTGATCACCAAGCCGCTTACTAAGCGTAATTATGCCCCCCCCCCCATGATTTTATTCTTCAGGTCGAAAGTGAACACGTATCTTCTAGGCAATGGATGTCTTATGACTGTTGATGTGATGTGATGTGATCTCGCAGTCTAGAAATCTTCTTATCTAGACTAGACTGTGCCGACGTCTCAGGATAACGTGCGCAGTGTAGTGTCACGCGAAACTTTATAATTTAGAGTTCCGAGTAGTACTGCAACTGTTATGCGCAGAAGCTTAACATCAGGCAAAGAAATAGCTCGGCACATCATTCGTTAAGGTGGAACGTTACACTACCGCGGGAAATTAAAATTTTCTTGTTTTTTTAGTTTTCATGTAATCACGTTGAGTAATTAAGCTATTATCGGCAAAAGAATGCAAGAAAATTTGAATTTCCCGTGATAGTGTAACGTTCCACCTTAACATAAAAAAACACACTGTTATAGGCGGCCGTGTTGCTTAACATCAGGTGAACGACTAGCTCGTCACGTCATTCAATCGCATAAAAAAGAAAAAAAACACACACACACACATTGTAACATTCCAATAGCGGCCAAAAACTGTGGAATACTTACGGCAAAAGTAAAACGCTGAATACACTTACAGAAACATTCGCAAACAGAATTTTACGGCCTTTTTTGTTACGAGGTGTTCCAAAAGAGCAACAGTTTCAATACCTTTTAAACTTAAACAAATGATTCGTTAAATTGTACCTTGTGCAATATTATTTTATAATTAAATAGAATTTGTTAATTGGACAAGATATCGATACCGACTTACCGATACGCACTGCTAAGTGTTTGACGACAGAGTCTAATTTCTTGTGCAACGGGATTCGTTAGACCCTCAAGCCAGGCGACTAAAAGATAATGTTCTACCAACAAGCTGTGTTTTCATAGCAATATTCTCTTTCACAAAAAGCTCAAGTCAGGATTTCAATCAACAACCCACGGGTTACATTTCGACGTGTCATAGCTAAGCTGACTATTCGGTAGACGTTGGAAAGGTGTAGCTATGTTTGTTTATAAGCATTGTTTTGTTGCAGATTGGCTGACAGTGACGTGGGCGCAGGGAGGCATGCAACTGCAACCAAACGCGGGAGACGATGGCGATTCCGTCAAAGGAAGGTTGGTTCATACACAACACATCTTGTCTAAACTTCCTCTAAGCCATGTCTTGTCTGGTTGTATAAATCTTAAAATGTTAGCATTCACTATTTTGCAATAGTTTTTGTATACCTACTACGTTACCTAGTATTTCAGTGATAAATATAAATTGAGTGGTGTTTAATGTTATAAGCAACCTGCAGAAACTATATCGGCATGTAGGAATACGACGCTGTAAGTGTTAGCAGATAGCACTTTAATTTTTATGGATTGATATCCATCTATCCATCACACCATGGTTTCATTTCACCACCTATTTTAATTACATCATAATTAATTAAAATAGGTCTATATTAAGTAAAATTATGTCCTGACGTCTCCACGAAAGATACCGACGCTTAATCGTCCCGTAATCCGAACAAAGTTAGATCTCCGGTCCCCGTTCCGGCAGACACCGAGATTGCCGAAACTCGTTCATTAAAACTTCACGATTATCCAATATCGGATTACTAAGTAGCCAGTGGGACCCTGTAACCTCTCCACTTGGCGGGTTTCTAATGTTCACTTTTGTAAGGAATCGAAGTGGTGTTGGATCAAGTTATTGTGTGTAGTACCTTTACGTACCTATTTCAGACATGGGCATACATATTACACGAAGACGTGAATGTGGATAAGAGGTACTTAAATAACTATCATACACTTAAATTCTCGTTTTTATACACACGTATATCGATTAACTTCTTTATTGGGACATATTATAATAGTTGAAGTGGCAGTGGGCATGCCACATCGCTCGTAGAACTGACAATCTATGGGGAAGAAAGGTTCTCGAGTATCGACCACGAAGAACGGCTGGTATAGACGAGTTTATGTAGGTAGTTATACAGTTCTGCGTCCGGTACTTTTAATAAAATTATTGCCTTATATTCAACCTTGCTACGTTACTATTGGTGTATTGTTAGTTCGGTACTTGACTACTTTGGAAGTTTGTAAAGTTAGTTAATTTAACTATTTTCACTCTTGCTCAAAAAGTCCGTCATTGTCAAAGAGGTATATGTACTACGTACTAGAGAAGCTATTCAAAGCACAAATAGTTGTCATTTTTTGTATAATTAAACTAAAATCCGCCACAGCGCTTTACGAGATTAAATCGTCTAACCAACGATCACAACACGCAGCGCTAGTGCCATGGCACATTCGGATCATAATTTTGACTGCTATTCACTGCTGCACGTGCAGTCGCTTTGAGAGCTGAGCATCGTATGAGCGAGAAGATGCTCATTGGCATATTTGCAGTGGTTGACAATGCAAGTTAGAGATGTCTTGTCTGGTGTATACATAGAAGTCTTTGGTCATTGTAGTATTTATTTTATTTTCTTGCTAAAAGTAGAGTGTAACTAACACACGGCGCTACAAACCTTTTAGAGTTCGGTTTTATTTACTCCATTTATGATGGGTTAATATTTTAACCCCTTGGATCAATACATACTACTTTTGGCTACTGTTTCAGCTTAATAATTCTAGCATACATTTTGCTTATAACATCATCAGCCTGAAGACTGCTGAACATAAGGTTATGTTATGCGCCTCATAGAGTGCCACTTTAAGCGGCTGCTTACCTCCTGCATCCATCGGCTCCCCACGGTTCTGACCAGGTCATCTTTCCACCTGGTGGGGGCCGGCCTACGCTGCGTCTTCCGGTTCGTGGTCCGCCACACCTTTCTTTCTCATCGGTTGTCATCAGTTCTACGAAAAAACCTTACCAAATATTAAAAAAAAAAACAAAAAAAAGCATATTCTAGACTCAAAAACTCCCTAAATACTACCAAGTTTTCTATTTAATAAAACGTGGATCTCAATCTCTATAAATTTCTATTTGTCTTGTCAATCATTGGAAGGTACAAATTAAGCTGCAAATAAAAATCGCGGGTAGGTATTCTATGGCCGATGTCAGACGATAAACCGTGGAAATGCCTGTCGCTGACAAGTTCATGCTCCGATGCACGCGGCACCGTATATCGACCCAGTCCGGGTGTTAAATGGTACTACAAGTACGACGGCATAATATTTTATTTTGTAATGTATAATATATACATAGGCTTAGACGAAAATCATGTCTAATGCCCATGTTCCACCTATACCGGTAATTGTTGGGAACGATACTCTCGAAATTGTAGACAAATATGTCTACCTAGGGTAGATTATCCAGTTAGGTAGATCCAACTTCGACAAAGAGGTCGCACGAGGAATCCAACTCGGGTGGGCAGCGTTCGGGAAGCTTCGTCCCATCTTTTCGTCTAAAATACCGCAAAGCCTGAAAACGAAAGTTTTCAACCAGTGTGTGTTGCCAGTGATGACTTATGAAACTGAGACGTGGTCTCTTACTGTTGGCCTCATTAGTAAGCTCAAAGTCGCGCAGCGAGCTATAGAGAGAGCTATGCTCGGGGTTTCCTTGCGAGATAAGATCCGAAATGAGGAGATCCGCAAGAGAACTATAGTCACCGATATAGCTTTGAGAATCAGCAAGTTGAAGTGGCAGTGGGCGGGCCACATCGCTCGTAGAACTGACAACCGATGGGGAAGAAAGTTTCTCGAGTGGCGACCACGAACCGGAAGACGCAGCGTAGGCCGGCCCCCCACTAGGTGGACCGACCACCTGGTCAGAACCGCGGGGAGCCGATGGATGCAGGAGGCAAGCAGCCGCTTAAGGTGGCGCTCTTTGGAGGAGGCCTATGTTCAGCAGCGGACGTCTTCAGGCTGATGATGATGATGATGATGATGATGATACTTAGGTTTAACTATCCACAGATTTTTTTGCCGAAATATGATTGATGTTCTTTGAGAATTTGTCCGAGTAATTAAGTAATATAATACTTAGAAAAGAGTTTTGAAAAGTTGGGAGCCAATACCGGGCAAAATGTACAGAAGATATACAAGAGAACTTTACATTAGAATAAAACAAAATGTTTTTCATGAAAAATTGACCAAGAAACGCGTTTATGTTTATCTATTTCGCACACGCGATTCCAGAGCCTCAATTTGGAAGAGATTTTCGGATTTGGTGGCAAATCTATCGGATTCATACTCCGGTGATTGTGATGACGTATTTCATGATATGGAACACTTGGGCAACAATTTCTTAGCCTCTTGATAGCTGACCTTGATATGATGAAATCATATTTATTGCCTATATAATAATAAATATTCAACTCGATTCAGTCTTAACTGGTGCAGCGGTGCGCGGCCTCATTGAACTCTTGGTTGGTTGTTCAAGATATGTAATTATGTAGGTAATTCACTCATTTGCAACTTTATTTGGATGAATCTTTAACTTGCCGTCTATTATACTGAAAACTGTCATACGTTTCATACAAATATGCTTACTTTCGTTTTTTTTTTGGGATCTGGTGAAAGCCGCTGGGAGCCGATGGATGCAGCCGCTCAAGGTGGTGCGCTCTGGGGGAGGCCTATGTTCAGATGTGGACGTGTTCAGACTGTTAATGATGATGATGATGATGCTTACTTTACTCAGATTCTGCGTTGCGGTGCAGTGCAGCCTTCGTATCGGCTGCGCTAGAACTAACGGGCTATTTTAGTGCTTTTGACTCAGGTACTGCTTTCAGCAACATTATAGGATACCAGCGTCCACAATCAGAAGACGACCTCGCAATGAATTAAAAAACACGTATTAAGCAGGGTTCACTATTCAAGTGTGGTCCTCTTCTTCCTCCCGGCAACTGCCCAAGCTGAGGCTCGCACCCCTGAGGTACGGTTAGGCTTGCTGCGTACCTTTTCTGACATCTGGGCACCTAATACGTCTGCCCTTTTGCCTGGTGACGTAGTAAAGGTCGATAAAGACCAACAGACAACAGACGCCGTAGTGCATTACAATGAACGCAGAAAATGAACGCGCGTACGTATGACCAATGTAATCACACGTTTGCACGTTCGCGTTCTGCGAAAACCCTGAGAGCCATGTCCGTAAACATTCATCATCATCATCAACAGCCTGAAGACGTCCACCGCTGAACATAGGCCTCCCCCAGAGCGCACCACCTTGAGCGACTTTCACCGGAGCGTCGGTCCACCGACGATCTGGTGAAAGCCGCGTAAACATTAGTCCTGCAAATTTCCTCATTACAGACCCTATCGCAAAGAGGGCTTCCCTAGTTGAACGTTCAATAATTCTAACTCCACAAACCCTTAACCACAACATCTGGAGTAATCTAACTGGCAAACTACTATCGTAACTTGTACAGCAACGCAAGCTACAGCTAAAACTGAGAGCCGTGGTCAAATAACAGCTGTACAATTACAAGAAAGTGAGTGCTTTCGTTGGTAATCTATTCTAAACCTTAACTTATTAACTTAAGGTTCATTGAAGTTATATTGAGCATTGACCGCAAACTCTGGTGCTTTGAGCTCGTTAACTATTCAGATTGAAAATTGAGTCACAATTCTGTTTCACTGTTCTGTTTCACAAAGTTCGTGATGTTGTTCGAAATTGATGCAGAAATTGAACTTTACCAAACTGACGACTTAAGACCCAACTGATTGTAACCGATAACATTAAATTGGTTACTTCATATTTGTAAGTATTCAACTTCCCTTTATAATATATGTTAGGAATCAGGCCTCCTCACGCAGCTGCAACCTTAAGAAATCATAAGCCTCTCAGCTGGAACTGTCACTTCCAGGCGGGTACATTCAATCTGTCACTTTAATTCTATCTGAATACGGCGTCACGAGGTGACACTCAAGGATCCGTTGCGAGCGTGACAAAGAGCCGTGATTAATTGCGAAATTTCACGCTCCGTGTTGTGAAAATTATATTTTACCCCTTATTATGATGAAGAAAGGCTCCGCGCAAGAAACCTGCTACAATGATATGCTCTTTTGAGTACAATATGCTAAAATTTACATATAGGTAACCTAGCATAGTAATTAATATGGGCACTATGTCGTATTTTAAGCAAAGTAAAAACTGGTGTCGCTGACTTGTCCACAGCTAAAGGTTTAGAGGGGGAAAGTGTCAAAGTAAAACAATTTAAAACAGTCTACTCACTGAGAATGAGACTTTTACGATATTCTGTTTTTTTATATAAACAAATGACGCGACGAGCTAGTAGTTTGCCTGATGCTAAGCGTCACAGCCATCCATCACAGCAATTGTGAGCAATATGGCGCTGTTTGAACTAATATTTTGACTCACTGAACCACCTTATCCAGACCATAAGTTTAGAGCAATTTATGACAGCGTTCTTATAAACAATGATGCAGAAAAACTTCGTGAGGAAACCAGCATGTTCATGGATTTCAAGATCCGAACGCATGACTTTGTCATTCACTAAAACCGCACTTTTTACCACAACACGTCACATTACATTAACAGCCTGGGGATGTCCGCTGCTGACAATAGGCCTCCCAATAAAACACCACTATGGACCACAAAGTACGACAAAGTGTGTATACACTATGGAAAAAATGCGTCCCAGAAGTGGGAATGAGAAAGTATTGGTTGATGACAATGTGTTACAATCGTGAGTTGCTCAAAAAGCGTCAATCTCATGTATCGATATATATAAAATACATTATTATCACTCATTTATTAAACTTAAATCAAAGTTTTTTTTACAATATTCCTATAAAAATAAATTACAAAAATACTAAGTATAAAAAACCTACACCTAGAGTACCGCCGGCAGCAGAGCAAGGCCCAAGCTACGAGTGGTCAGGTAATAAATAACATCATTATAACATAAATAAATATAAATAATAATATTTATTAAAGTTATAATGATGACTGTGAGTCATAGATTTAAATAATATACATGGTACAGTTCCTCAAAGCTCTGTTGCAAACACAAAACCAGTGTTTAGTCTAGCTCAAAGTAAATCAGAATTCTACGTAGATCTATGCAATAGGAATTCCAGAAATATTCTGCACAAAGGCTTCGTAGGTAAGGTATTTGTCTAGAATTAATTACAGTCGAAGTACCTGGTTATTTATAGTTTCTAGATTGTTATAGTATAGTAATTGCGTAAATAGCGTACCTTGGGGCTATAAATTGACATTTACGTAATTGGATTTTGTAGATATTAGTTATAGGAGTCATCGTGCGGTTCAACCCGATATTTATGAGAGCATTTTAATTTTCCGGGATAAAAAGTATCTACGCTAATGTTGATCTTGGTATTGTCATCAAATTATGCGCAAAATTTAATCCAAATCTGTCCAGACCACAGACCTGGAATTTTTTCGTCCAGACAACATTTCACTGTTATAGAACTATGTTATACCGTAATTAATAGACACAAAAGCGACTCTACTTACCTTCTAAGTTAAACAAGATATAACAAAATATCCGTCTTTTGTTTCCGCTACGCCAGCGTTTACCTTTCCGTCTATTTCCTGTTCCTTGCATGCACAATATGTGCGAAACTCAATTGTTATTCCTATTTCCGGGCGTATTTAAAAGTTTTTCACTATAGGGTGGGATGCTATTGTTAACGTGACGTTAGCATAAAGCAGTAGAACAACCTTTGTAACAATGAACGCTTACTGAATATTTCCTTTGACTACTGAATCTTTTTCGTTTCATTTAATCGATACTTACACTGACGATTTTCTTAACACTACATAGATTTAAGTTCTAGGAACCCTTTCAAAAATTCATAATTAACCTGCAACTTTTTTTTATATTCGAATAGGCTTGTATTTGATTGCAATCTCATCTGATGAAAAGTGACGACGCGGTCTACCGTGGTACGTGCTTGCCTAGAAAATACCTATTCACTCGCGACTTGAAGAGCCACCAGCAAGCTGCAAATTTTAAGTATGGCTTCTGTGGGGTTGCATGGTATTAGACTACAATAGCTTGGTGTTCTCCAGGTGCGGACGTGCCGGCAGCCTCGCAGCTACTCCTGGTGAGAAGCTCCTGGAGCTGCTGCGTCCCAGTGGGGGGACTCCACGGCGGCACTCCACCGCAGCGTGCGTACAGCCTCCACGGACCTCAGGCTTTGTGTACTGCCCTTCGGACGCGCTGCCTTACTGTCCGCCATCGAGGATAGCTCCACCGAGGCCCATTATAAAGGTGAACACCACACATAAACAACCAATGGAACGACGACGCGCTGCGAAACCAATAGATTTAAAATTGAAAGCAACAAATGGTGTGCGCCTGACGTGTATTGAAATCAACTAGCTGTAGTTTGTGAAAGTCCAGGCTGGTTCAGGCAACGTAAAGAATATAATATGGTCGTTGCTGGTATTTTCTTAAGGCACGTGCAATTATTTTGTTGTTTTTGGTTGTAGATACCACCACCACCACAAATCCAGCCAGTGATGGCACCACAGCCACCGCCCGTCCCGCAACGTACCGCCCCGATCACGCCGGCTCCCCTGCCGGTCCCGCCGCCCGCACCACCACGGCGCGCCTCCCCACAACCACCACGGAGGGTACCACCACCGACGCCTCCACGCCCGCTGACAACCACAGTAGACCCCAACGGCAACCAGAGAACTAACGGGAGGACAGTGGCGCCTGTATCACCACAGCCTAGACTGGACTACAATAGGAACCCACAGCCAACGATACCGAAAAGGCCATCTCAGAAGTTGGCCGATAATCCTTTGCCACCGATAAATACTAGCGGTCAACCGATGAAACGGTCACCCAGCTCAGGATCGAATGTCAGCGTGCGGCAAGACTCAAACGTGTCGTCGGACTCGTTCAGTCAGACGTCCTCGCCATCGTACACGACCAAGACGATGGAAACACCGCTGTTGCCGCACCAGCACGTCAACAAGAGCCTCAACGCGAAAATAGCGCGGGGACTTCTGCTGAAGGAGCAGCAGGAGAAGGAGGCGGGAAACTCGTCAATTACTAAGAGTATGTCAACACCGGCATCCTTGCAGACGATAGTCCGGTTTCAAAACGGCAGCAACATGTCCTTGCATCATAGAGTGAGTTTAAACATTAACATACATATATTAATTTTTTTTCTTTCAATTTTGGCACTGTAACTAGTCAGCAAGCTAGGAGTCCAGCTACGGACTACGTTATTTTCTCGATTTGGGAGCCAGTTTTCTTCTTCTCTTATAGGCCAACCCTAATGTCAGTACAGCCGACCTAATTATAGTTAGGTATAGGTACCTATAACCAATTTCACGCTACCATGAGACAACTTTTAGGACTCTTTTGCTTTCATAAAACTTACGTTTTTAAAGCCACATAGGCTGGCCCCCAACAGGTGTATCGATGACCTGTTCAAAACCACGAGAAGCCGTTGGATACAGGAGGAAAGCAAGCAGCTGCAGTCGTGCTCTAACGGGGGAGACCTATGTTCAACGGTGGACTTTCTATAGCTGGTGTGATGAAGTTTTTAAAGGAACATCAAAAACACAACTGTGATTTGTTTATGTTTCTTTTTTGGCAACAAACATTACCTCTTACATGAAATGAAAATTATCGAATTGAGGAAAAACATCAAGGCGCGGTTTTAACGAATGTCTCACGAAACTCCGCACAGATTCAATTGTAGGCAATCGCACCGTGAAAATTTCGATTTATGTACCAATTCACGCGTTAAAATTAAAATAAACTCTCATTCACCGTTGTGATCGTACCTACTGTTAATAGTGTGAAATGTCGCTCTCGGAACAAAGGGCGGACAGTCCGGACCGGATGGAGTGCCGATAAAACATGCAATGAATTATTTTTTTAAAACGTTAAGTGCACGCGACGGCATTTTATTCCGCCTGCAGCGTCATGCCGCTGTTATTTTAGGAAAAATACTTATTCAATTGCTTTTAAAAATTTTAAAGCATTGTTTTCTTTTATTTATGTGTGACATAATATTTATACTGTAAAATTTGTTTAAACCTATATCAATAGCTTTTTGGTAAAAATGTACTTACAGACCTAATAAACCTAAAAGTATTTTTTTATAAACTTAAGTTATCCAGAATCTTTTAATTCACTTCTTCTCTACAGCGTAGTAATATCGACTGAGTAAACTGTGTAAGTTTACTTATAATTATTATGTGTAGGTAGTAGCTATTTTTTATGACTAAGGGTGAGTTTTTTTCACTAATAGTTAAAAGTAACCAATGGTCAAAATTTGTTAGAGTTTTTAGCCATTGGTTACTTAAACTATTGGTGAAAAAAGTAGTAGTTATGGTAAGCAATGTTTAAAATTGCTAGCAAATTCTAACCAAGGGTCAAAATTTGTAGGAAGTATTAACCATTGGTTACCTTAACTACTAATCAAAAAACCCACCCTTAGTAGGAGCCAAATACAATTTGCAAGACAGTTTTACATACTACTGTCTTATGCTAGGTATACCTCGGCTCTCACGGTCGCGGTCGGTCAGGCAACGATTTAATTAATCTCAGTTCCAATAATTAAACTTGATAGAAGACTAAAGGTGAAGTTACACACGTTATGTTGAAAATATTTTAGATCAAGCTCATTTCATTAATATTATAATGGCTAATAACTGACCCGCTCCGGCTTCGCACGGGCTGATTAAGTTTACGCCTTAAATCCCGCCACCCGTCTCACTCTTTTCGCCTTTTTTCTTTTTTCTTTCCCCAACTGTATTTGTCCTTACGCCCTCCCTTTCCTATCCAACACCTAGGGAATGACCATACCTGTTTAAGTGGTTTGGTAATTTCTACATACCGTAAGTTTTTTTAACCTCCCGGTTTTAAATTTTAGCTTTTTCCAAAGAAAACATGGCCACCAATGACGCCAGTAACTATAATTTAATCTGTGGCTGTACGAAAGGCATTCACGATCGTCCGGTGGAACGGTGCGGGTGGATGCCATAATTATTCAATTAGGTATACTTACCCAAAAATATTATGTTTTTGTAATTCTTTTCTTGTATGTACTCACATACTTTTCCTTAATTAGCTTTATTTATAGGTATATAAATATAGATTCAAGGAATTGATTTTAAAGTGTAAACTACTTGAGATATATCTAAAAAGATGTAAATGTAGATTATTTTTCCTATCTTTATGCGATTTTACATAGCCACCGAAACAATTTGTCACATTAAATAAAGAAACTATAATTTGAAACCCCTGAAAAGGTCGAAAACGCGTCAGCTACAAATCAACATAGTCTAAACTAATCAAATAATCGTATGAACCGCAATATAGAGCCACCTTTACTGCGGCTATTGCCACCCCCTACTGTTGGCTCCCGGTGGCATTCAATAACGGCGCTCGTTCATCAACGGTGAACACTTTACGGAAATGAAGACCGTACTTTAGATTAAGCGATTAAGTAATTACATTTGAGCTGCGAAGTTACTGAATCAAAGCTCGACGAACGAAAACAAACCGTTCATTATTGGGATTTCGTTATTATCAATTTTAGCGAAATGTTCAATCTGAATTTAAATTATTAATTTATAAGGTATTGGTTTAACTGTTTATAGCTTAGAGAATACCTAAACAAGCTAAGTAAACGCATCACATAGGTACTAAAGCGCGGCAAGAAAGCAATAATAACGCCCAACGATCACATACATAGATCCTGGACCCTAACTAGGATTCCCTGTATCTAGAGACCCAGGAACTACGAGGACCATGGTTCCACAACACCTAGAGACAGAACAAGCATTTGTGCTTTTTTTTTCTGTGCACAAATACTTGTCCTGTCGCGGGAATCGAAACCGCCGCCTCTGGGAAATCGACCGACCTGCTCAACGCCCATACCACAGAGGCTGTCAACTAAACCTGAATGGGGCTGGCATGGCCGTATAGGCTAAAAGTCCCTAAAAAACTTCAGATTAAAAAAAAAAAACTTAACTGCTTATAGTAAATTCATCACATACCAAAGCGCGGCAAGAAAGCAATGAAATAAAATTAAAAAATGTAGATTTCCAAACGACCTTTGAATCACGTGATCACTGATCTAAAAAACTCATTGTTAGCCTCGTTTAAAGGCATTCACTAGATTTCGATTCAAAGATAACTAAAATCCTCAGTTCAAAGGCTTTGCCTTTCGTTTAGTACTCTTTGTGCAAACAGGTTTGAGTGACACGATTTTATTTTACACGTGAAGGTGATGCAACGCACTGTAAATCGAAATTTTGAATCAAATAGCTCGCTATTTAAATAATTGAATTATTATACATTCCTAGTTCACGTTCTAGGGCGTATAGGTACCACATGAGGGTAGTAAGTAACTCGCCAGGCGAGTAACATCTGATACTATCAAGCTACATCAGTTTCATCACGGTTAGTATAACAGAAGTAAGTAATAATTTTTACTAGGTATTTCTCACCTCATTACCTATGAGATTTCCGATTGATCATGGTTGATATTAGATAAGTAAGTAATAAATTTGAATAGTTTCTTCTCACCTCATTACCAAATGTCCATGGCACGGAGTAAGAAAAATTCTATTCACATTTTCATCTTGTCAATTAATTAACAAAACTCATCAAAAACAGCTTAATATTCATAAATCAAAAGTCTCCGTACAAAGCTCTCATCGAATGAATCGCCTCGGCCGTTACTTCAGACAACTTAATGAGTTTATAGCCCTAAAGGGTTTGATAGCCGATTGAAAAACAATTGGATTTTAATGAAGATTACATTTAACGAATCTTAATGTTTCATTGAACTTATTCAGATGAATCTATATAAAAAACGTCCATAGTGATTCGTGTAATGACCGTTACATAAAAATGCAAACACTGAAAAAATGAGACACTTCGAGCTTGCACCTGTTGTGGGAAAGAGAACTTTTTTTTCAAACTCATCTTGTAATAGGTTTGTTGTATAATATTTTGACATTAAGCACTATGTAATGTTGCTTAATTATGCTTACATATATACAACAAATTAATTTTATTATTTTAAATACTTTATCTAATTTTGACTTGTAAAATGTGCTAAAAACAAAAAAAACAAAAAAACAAAAAAAAAATTGCAATAAAATTTTTGAGTTTTGAGTTTTATTAGAGGTTTTTTAATCTTTAACTTGTAAAAATACTAAAATAGTCTATTTACCACAAAATTCTTTGACGTTTACTTTGAAAGCTTTCTACATCTTGAGTCTATCTTTGCAACTGCAGCTAAATTAGCGTCATGATCCTGTAAAGCACATTTATATACGCTCAATCTAACTGCATTGTATCAAAAAACTAAAACTTGTTTTCTGCCCAAAAGCTTTCACTCAACTCAACCGTCTTGAAGGATTTCCCGCGGCTACCTTCGTTTTCCCTGACGCCATCCAAGGTTATGTGGTCATTGATAGATTAGGTAGGTACTTCTGTGCAGTCAATAACCAAACAATTCCCACGAACGAAGCGTTCGTACCTTGTGTGAAGTTAGAATAGATGCACACAGATTGAGGAATTGAGTGTTTTTGTATGTAAGTTATTATTCATCTGATCAAAATTACTCTATCGTCACACTGAGGCTAGCGATGGAATCGGTGCAAACGAAATGAAGTTATATTATAATGGTCGTGCCAATTCAAAATATCTAGCCTTATCTCAAGTTGCAGCAGTAACATAGAACAACGTACTGCTGCATGAGGTACAGACAGCAACCAAAGCTGAGTAAAAGCAGACGATTATTGCATTACTTGAGTTTATTTTCATGCCACTAAGGAGCTGGTTTCAATAACAATTGCATCGTCATATAATTGAAAAGTTAGACTCTCTTGTCCGCGTAACTCATGCAAGCGCCTTCGCTTCTTCCGATCCAATGTGTTTTCTATTATTTCCCGTAGTATAACAGCAACTTTACCACTGGCTTGTGTAATCTATCCTTGGCCTTCCCCTTTTTTGTTGTTTACCTTTCTACCATTTATTATATTTAAATTTTGTATAAAGATAAATTATATAATTATGTTGTATCGTGTAGGGCTTTCATTTCTTTCTTTTGCTGTAAATATTTTCTATAAGAACTCTGTTTTCCTATATTCTTGTTCATATTTACCTATCAGTTTCTCCGCTCATGAAATCCCATGTTTAATAATCAGACTCACAGTAATTTTTAGTAATTATCTATATTTTATGTCTTTTTCCTCCCATTCTGAATAATAGTTGGATGTAAAACAGTAGTAACTCCATCCAAAACGTAAACTACGATTCATCCAAGGCTCTACGTTTACCTACTAAGTCTACGTTACCTACGTCTAGTCCTCTACGAAGAGCACAAACCTATTGAAGATAATACGGAGCTAAAAAGTGACAAGTTCTACAAAAACTAAAAATATTTTCGTGATGTAGGGTTTGCGAATGTTTGTTATGATATACCTACTAAAGAACTTGCATAAGGTTTTTATCATTTTAGAAATAACTTTACAAGAATGTAAAAGTTGCTAATAATAATTTGTTCAGCTACTTTTCCTCCTGACTGTACCGACAGAGGCATTAGCCACGGCCGCTGGCTGCAAAGACGCTCAACAATAGCGCTCAATACAAACATGTTCGGCTTTTGTGCCGGATGTATTTGAGATTTCATGTGTGTGAGTCTTAATGTAACCCAGCCTGTTACACAATTATCATCATCATCATTAACAGCCTGAAGACGTCCACTGCTGAACATAGGCCTCCCCCAGAGCACGCCACCTTGAGCGGCTGCTCGCCTCCTGCATCCATCGGCTCCCCGCGGCTTTCACCAGGTCGTCGGTCCACCGAGTGGGGGGCCGGCCCACGCTGCGTCTTCCGGTTCGTGGTCGCCACTCGAGAACCTTTCTTCCCCATCGGTTGTCAGTTCTACGAGCGATGTGGCCTGCCCATTGCCACTTCAACTTACTAACTCTAAGAGCTATATCGGTCACTTTAGTTCTCCTGCGGATCTCCTCGTTCCGGAGCTTATCTCGCAGGGAAACACCGAGCATAGCTCGCTCCATAGCTCGCTGCGCGACTTTGAGCTTACTAATGAGGCCAACAGTAAGAGACCATGTCTCAGTTCCATAAGTCATCACTGGCAACACACACTGATTGAAAACTTTCGTTTTCAGGCTCTGCGGTATTTTGGACGAAAAGATAGGACGAAGCTTCCCGAACGCTGCCCAGCCGAGTTGGATTCTTCGCGCCACCTCTTTGTCGAAGTTGGACCTACCTAATTGGACAATCTGTCCTAGGTAGACATACTTGTCGACAACTTCGAGAGTATCGTTCCCAACAATTACCGGTATAGGTGGAACATGAGCATTAGACATGATCTTTGTCTTGTCCATATTCATCTTAAGACCAACCTGCTGGGAGACTCTACTGAGGTCGTTGAGCATGGTGCTAAGGTCCTCGAGCGATTCCGCCATTATGACTATATCATCGGCAAAACGAAGGTTAGTGATGTACTCGCCATTTATGTTGATGCCAGATCTTTTCCACTCCAAGAGCTTGAAAACATCCTCCAATGCGTTTGTGAACAGTTTCGGAGAAATAACGTCTCCCTGTCTCACGCCTCTTTGCAATGGAATTTGTTCCGTACTCTGGTCCTGTAGTCGGACTGACATAGTGGCCTTACTGTACAAACACTTCAAAACTTCGATATACCTATAGTCAATTTGGCATCGCTGCAAGGACTGCAGCACCGCCCAAGTCTCGATTGAATCGAAGGCTTTCTCATAGTCCACAAACGCTAGGCATAACGGCCGACACAATTATACATACAAGGAACCGCCAATGCAGCAGTCACCTACTTACAGTATACAAAGTACATAGATCGCGCAACCTGCATATTCAGCGCAACGTGACTTCAGCGCGGCCATGCGGCGGACACGAGGCGCCGACGCAGCGCTTTCATCGGACACCGGACGGCGCATCGTGGGATCGCGCCACTCTTGATTCTACCATCGAACAATTGTCGCGACTTTCATTTTTACTTGTAATTTTTATTAAATAAATTTAAATCTTTAAAATTAATTTTGTATTTTTTTGGATCCTTCGGCTGTAGCCTTCGTAATTGGCGCAGACGGTAGGATGTCAAATTAGAGTCAGTGAATCGATCAACGACGTTGGCATCCGAATCTACAAGAGCTGCGGCCGGGAGGAGTATCCAGACATTGACACGACCAGAGAAATACAAATGTATCAGTAAGTACCTAGATCTTACTAGAGTTGCTTTCCTTGTGTCCTTTTATGTGTCCTTTTGTGTGTCCTTTTATGTGTCCTTTATGTGTTTCTTTTAAAGTGTTTATTTTAACGTGTTTCTTATAAGTAACCAAGATTTTTCATCCGAGAGATTCGCGGTCCCCTAGGTTAGATAATGTTCGCAGAGCATTGCAGTTAGATGCTAGTAGAGATTTAGAAATAATTTTAGAAGATATAGAGGATAATATAGATTTGACCAACTCAGATCTAGACACATCAGTGCCGTTAGAATCTGTTAAAATGAGTGAGATACTTGTAGATCAAATATATAAAGCCTTGAGGCTGCTTCCCGAGTTCGATGGGAACTCGAACGTTCTCACTCGTTTTATTAATTTGTGTGACCAGTTAGTAGCGCAGTATATGCAAACAGATGCCAGTTTTGCACTAAGTAACTTGGCCCTGCTGAACGGGATCCTTAATAAAGTAACGGGGCCCGCCGCCCGAACCATCAATTCAAATGGTATCCCAGAGAACTGGCTCGGGATACGTAACGCGCTTATTAATAATTTCGCAGACCAACGCGATGAGACCTCTTTGTATAACGACTTGTCGCTCTTGACCCAGGGTTCCGCAACCCCACAGGAATTTTATGAAAAATGTCAAAATCTTTTCAGCATAATTATGACATATATCAGCTTGCATGAAATCGTACCGAGCACCATTGAAGCAAAAAGAGAACTTTATAAAAAGTTAACCCTTCAGGCATACCTGCGCGGACTCCGCGACCCACTAGGTTCTCGTATACGTTGCATGCGACCTGATACAATAGAAAAGGCCTTAGAGTTCGTTCATGAGGAAATGAACACGCTATATTTGCAGCACCGTAATGATCACTTGCCTGAGAGAAAGATGCAGTCTACGTCTTCGTTTAACATGCATAAACCCTCTTTCAGCTTTCAACCACCAGTCGCATTACCACCCCCGCGCGCATTTACGTTTCCACCCGCGATTAATATGCCAGGCCCCTCTAAGCCTATGAACTTTCAGCCACCGAGGCCAATGCCAATTTGGAGACCCCAAATGCCTCTGAACCGTGGCCCCACGCGAACTCAACAGATGTTTAGCGCACCGCCACCAAACTATAGACCGCAAAGTAACGTCTTTAGAATGCCTCAACATAGGTCAGGTTTTCAACCCGCGCACAATACAGGCCCGCAGCCTATGAGCGGCGTAAGCCACTACGTAGCGAAACCTTTTCCATCAAGACCTCCTATGACAGGACATGACTGGACTAAGCATGGTAACCCGCCTCCGTCCAACTATTTCAAGTCGCGAGAAATGAACTTTAATGAGTTCTATGACCAACAATACGACTATTACGACCCTTACGGCGACTATTACAATGACTATTACTACGTTGACTACGGCGAACAGTCTTACCCCGACCAGACTTACACCGGACAGAATTACGACCCGATGTACGAGCAACAGTCTAACAATCCCGAGTATGTACCGGCGTATGTTGAAGAAACTCACGACGAGGCCCCCACTGAAAATCAGGATTTTCAGGCGGCCCCGAAATCAGAAAAACGAAAATAGAAATTAACTTACAGACACAACGGCAACTACCTTACATACAGATAGCAGATCCGCCACTAAAATTATTAATTGACACCGGTGCTAATCAGTCGTTCATAAGCCCCGAATCAGTAGATAAATTCTTTACACACATACCTTGTAATTACGACCCCTTTGAGGTAACGAACATACACGCTACGACCCGGAACGACTACTCCATCACCTTACCGTGTTTTAGAGAATTTAATGAAGACAGTGAGATAACTCTGTTCATATATAAATTCCATGACTACTTTGACGGGTTGATTGGTTATGATCTGTTAGAAAAGTTAGAGTCAAGTATCGATCTGAAAAATAAGGTATTAGTCACGCGGCAATCTACCAACCCCCTGCGTATGTACGATTCTCGGAACTGCAATCTATATGAGGACATAATACCGGCTAATACATCTCAAATGATTCGAGTCCCGATTAACTTTCATGACGGTGACGCATTAGTGACAGAACAAATTATATCTAACTGCACTATACGCGATTGCGTCACCACGGTAAAGAATAGTCGCGGTATCGTCGAGGTCATTAACCCTACTAGACATGACGTAGTGTTCTCTATGGACCGACCGATTAGTGCGGAGCTTTTTAATACAAACTGCATGCGCACTGACCCACCAGTGGATCGCGCGGCCGAAGTACTTTCGCGCTTACGAACTGACCATCTGAATCTTGAAGAGCGAGCCTATTTAGAATCTCTTTGCGCTCAATACGCTGATGTCTTTTATATCGAAGGTGAACCCCTAACATTTACCAATAAAATTAAACATAGCATTCGTACCACTGATGAAGTACCTGTCTATACTAAGAGCTATAGGTATCCGTTCATTCACAGACAAGAGGTTCAGGAACAAATGTCAAAAATGTTAGATCAGGGAATTATTCGACCATCCCAGTCAGCATGGAGCTCACCCATCTGGGTAGTTCCTAGGAAGGGTGATGCCTCAGGAAAAGCCAAGTGGCGTATAGTCGTCGACTTTAGGAAAGTAAACGAAAAAACAATAGATGACAAATATCCCATCCCTAACATCAGCGACGTACTAGACAAACTAGGTAACTGCCACTACTTTACAACGCTAGATCTTGCCAGCGGATTCCATCAGGTGGAGATGAATCCAGAGGACATCCACAAAACCGCTTTTACTGTCGAACACGGTCACTTTGAATTCTTAAGAATGCCGATGGGACTTAAGAATTCACCGTCCACTTTCCAACGAGTTATGGACAACCTCCTTAGAGACCTTCAAAACGTAGTATGCCTAGTCTATCTCGATGACATCATCGTATTCAGCGTCTCATTACAAGAACACATGGTAAATCTAGAGAAAGTCTTTAAAAGATTGAGGGAATCGAACTTCAAGATCCAAATGAATAAGTCGGAATTTCTTAAGTTAGAGACCGCCTATCTCGGCCACATCATTAGTAAAGATGGTATCAAACCAAACCCCGACAAAATAACGGCCATTCAAAGATTCCCAATGCCAAAAACCGCCACCGAGATAAAACGTTTTCTCGGCTTGCTAGGTTATTACAGGAAATTCATCCCAGACTTTGCTCGTATAACAAAACCAATGACGCAATGCTTGAAGAAAGGCTCTAAAATTACGTATGACGACACTAACTACATTAACTGCTTTGAAAAATGTAAAGTACTACTGACAAATGACCCAATACTGCAGTATCCTGACTTTACCAAGGACTTTATACTGACGACCGACGCATCCAACTTTGCCATAGGCGCCGTTCTATCACAAGGCACAATAGGAAGCGATAAACCTATCGCTTACGCATCTAGGACTTTGAACTCGAGCGAAATAAATTACAGCACAATAGAAAAAGAACTTTTAGCTATTGTCTGGGCTACCAAATATTTCCGGCCTTACTTATTTGGTAGGAAGTTTAAAATTGTCACGGATCATAAACCACTCCAGTGGGTTATGAACCTGAAAGAGCCAGGCTCTAGACTTACGCGTTGGAGGCTTAAACTGAGTGAATATAACTTCACTACAGTTTATAAACAGGGTAAAAATAACACCAACGCTGATGCCTTGTCCCGCATCGAAATTAATAATGAGGACATAAGCTCTGTCGTTGTTAATCCATCCGAACGACCTCCATCTGAGGCAGGTTCTACAACCATAACCGCTCATACAGATGCCGAGAACCCTGAGGCAGGTTCCACTACTGCTACCGCCCATACCAGTGCTGAAAATCCAATCCTAGAAGTGCCCATCTCAGACGACCCCCTCAATAAGTTCAGTAGGCAGATTTGTTTTGTGCTAGTAGGTGACATTAAAAAACGACCAACCGTGACAAAGCCTTTCGAAACCCACACGAGAACGACCATCCAACTTACAGAATCAAACTTGACTAATGACGTCATCAACGCTATAAAGGAATTCGTGAATCCCAAAGTTAAAACCGGTATAATTATTCATCCACCTCTGGCCATGTATAAAATCATTCCGATTATTCAAGATAATTTTAAGAGCTCTTCCATGAACCTCACATTAACTAAAGTCGAGCTAGAAAATGTCAAAGAATACTTGCGTCAGCAAGAGATCATACAGAAGTACCACGAGGGCAAAACAAATCACCGTGGTATTACTGAATGCTATTTGGCTTTATCTTCTAAGTACTATTGGCCTAAAATGAAAGAATGTATCACAAAGTACATAAATGAATGCAATGTATGCGGCCAGGCCAAATACGACCGTAGTCCCATTAAACAAAGATTCTCAGTTGTTCCACCGCCATCGAAACCATTCGAGATAGTGCACCTTGACCTTTTCACAGCTCAGAACGAAAAATATCTAACAATTGTAGACGCGTTCTCTAAATACGCTCAAGCGTATCACCTCAGAGACGGTACAGCTCTTAGTGTCGTTCAAGCTCTTTTAATATTCTGTACTCATCACGGCGTCCCAATCACCGTAGTGACCGACCAAGGCCCCGAATTCACCAATCAAATATTCTCTGAATTTACTCGACTTCATAAGATTCAGCAACATAAGATTCTCGCTCACTCTCCTAACGACAACGGCATAGTTGAGAGATTCCATTCTACAATCCTCGAACACCTAAGAATATTAAAACTTGAGAAACGTAATGAACCGGTAGTTAACCTAATGCCTTACGCGGTGTTGGCGTATAATAGTTCGATTCATAGCTTTACCAAATGCCGACCTTTAGACCTAATAACTGGACACTTTGACCCACGTGACCCGATAGACATTGACTTATCCGAACACCTACTCCAGCAGTACCTACAAGACCATAGAAAACGAATGAATCAAGTATACGACCTAATTAATGAAACCTCCTTACACGACAGGACCCAACTGACCGAAAATCGAAACAAAGACCGAGAACCCGAAAAAGACTATGTCCCTGACCAACAGGTATTTGTACGGAACCCTATGGCATCACGACAAAAACTAGCCCCGCGGTACACACAAGACACTGTACTCGCCGACCTTCCAATACACATTTATACCAAAAAGAAATGCGGCCCAGTCGCTAAATTACGCCTTAAGCGAAGTCCTAAGAATCCCACCTTGTTGCAGGACACTATTGCTGGCGTTTCTACTGCAATCGACCCACGGACAAGATGTAACGATTGACTCGCTCGACAATGGACCCGGACTACTACCCTTTAAGCTAGGAGCGACGAAAATAATAACTCATTACCATTCTTTTCTGAACTACGTAAATCTAGATAGCATCCACTCGCAGATAGAATCTGTGGAATCTCAGATAAGTGACCTGCGGCCTCAATTGAACAATAAGACCTTGTCTCTTTTTGATCCTCATATTGAACACCTTAGTAACAAACTCGCGAAAATATCAAGTCAAATAAATACGTTTGAATCAAGTCGTAATAAGAGAGGACTCATTGACGGCCTCGGATCGGTAATTAAAAGCATATCCGGTAACTTAGATTACACCGACGCGATTAAATATGAAAACGCGATTAAAATATTACAGAATAACGAGCAGAAGATAGAAACAGAATTTAATAATCATGTTAGTTTAAATAAAGATTGGATTATGCATAGCTCCAAACTAATTGATAGCATAGTATCAAACCAAGATAAGATAGGTAAAGCGTTAAATTTAATTATGAAAAGCGATTCCGCTAGGGAAACCGATCTAATTAAATATGCTCACTTAGCACAGCATTTCCTCATTTTAGGAGATAATATAGAAGATTTATCTGAGGAATTAAATAACTTAGAAAATATGTTATCGTTTATTCGTGCATCGAGCACTCCATACTCGATAGTTAGTTTAGAAGAAATTAAGAATATAATTAGTAAACTAAATACTCTATATTGTAAGGATGAAATCCTTGATATAGAATTTAGGAACTTTTACGAAATAATTAAATTAGGTTATTTTTATTTAGATAAACAGATAGTGATAGTTATAAAGGTCCCTATTATCAGCCCCGTAACTTACGATCTGTACAGGTTAGCAATTGTTCCTAATAAGAAACACGAAGTCCTCATCCCTTCCTCACCTTTCGTAGCAATCTCTGGGACAGATTCAAGGTACATGGAGGCAGAATGCCCGAAGGTAAATTCATGGTTTCTCTGTGAGTCCAAGCCCAACTACAAGATCCAAGACAAACCTGACTGCGTCCAGCATCTGATTGCCAAACAAGAACTTCAACCGCTCTGTAAGCTGACACAAGTCATCCTGACGAATGAAGCCCTGGAAGTACTGGACGAAAAACACTACACACTGAACTTTCCTACTCCAACTAAAGTCAGAACATCATGCGGACAAGAACAGTATCAGACGCTACAAGGAAGCTACCTGATAATAATCCCACTCAACTGCAACCTGAAGACACCTATATTCACCATCTCCAACACGAATGACCGGATCAAAGGACGTGTCTTAAGGATCATGGAAATGCCTCAGTATGACGAGTCGAGGCCCACAGATCATCCACCCACCGTCCTCAGCGCACCAAACTTAGAAAATCTTCATACACTAAATACAAGAATAGCACTTGAGACACCGGCTCATCTCCAGAAAGTCACCGACCCAGCGATATACCACACCACCATTCCAGTTTACCTAATGATAGTAGGTACAGGTGCACTCAGTGTCGTACTAGTGTACCGCCGACTACGTGCGAAATGCGTAAAGAAAATGAGCCAAACTACAGAAGCTGATAACGATGTGCCTGAAGTACTGTATGCGACCCCAGCACCGAGACGAATCAACCCTAATCAAATACGGGTTGACCACAAGAACATTTCAGCAACCCTCTCGAATAAGATTCTCGATTAGTCGCTGATCTACGGGGGGAGATGTTACACAATTATACATACAAGGAACCGCCAATGCAGCAGTCACCTACTTACAGTATACAAAGTACATAGATCGCGCAACCTGCATATTCAGCGCAACGTGACTGCAGCGCGGCCATGCGGCGGACACGAGGCGCCGACGCAGCGCTTTCATCGGACACCGGACGGCGCATCGTGGGATCGCGCCACTCTTGATTCTACCATCGAACAATTGTCGCGACTTTCATTTTTACTTGTAATTTTTATTAAATAAATTTAAATCTTTAAAATTAATTTTGTATTTTTTTGGATCCCTCGGCTGTAGCCTCCGTAATTAGCCAGCAAACATTGTGCAATGCCAGCTATTTATGTTTAGATGGATTCTTTACTGTTCTAATAATTGAAGGAATGACCGTATTAGAAAGAGATGACGAAATATTCAACTGCACGATTAAGTTGGCGGCACTAATAAAAGCGGTTCTCGTGAAACCAACATTTTTATTTTTCTTTCACTCCCACTCAGCGTAAGCGGCTATTTTCTCTATGACTCCCACCGCTTTGCGTGACTTGAAATAGCCATCTATACTGAACTTACTACTTACAAATATTTTTTTAAGAAGTGTTGTTTTAAGAAAACTCCAATCGATTTTTTGCAATTGCACTAATAGTATAGAACAAGCTCAAAGCCAAGAAGTTTCATTAACTGTTTTAATATGTATTGCATTACGTAAAACCTCTATGTTGAACATTAACCTCAAAATTAAGTACAGAACCTTGTAGCCTTTTTTAAGTGTTACAAAATCTCAATAGTTTTCTTTTAGATCGAGATACTGCATACAGTCGAAGGAAAGAGTTATATGATCGTCAAATACCAGTGTCTTAAGTAGACTCATAAAGCCAAAATGGTACTCAAACAGCACAATGTTTGCAAAGCGGCCGATATTAGTTGTTCGAGAGCAATATGAGTTTGTGGACGGCCAGTTTATGAGGACACAACATAAATACAATGTGTTTTGTGAGTGAACGCCTTATTCTTTGTGTGTTTTGTACCGAGAGTACCTACCCAATTCGACCATGCTTGCCACGTGATCTTCATCATAAGATGTTTGAAAATGTTGTAGTGGTTTTTGAATGAACGAATAAATTATTGTTGAAACTGTAACTTTATAAACAAATGATGTACTGAGCTGTCGTTTGCTTGATATTAAGCGTTACGTCTATATCCATAAAATAGGGGCTCTCAAGAAATATAATAAAGTCTTGCGTGATACTGCCCTGCGCACGTCTGCCCTGTGCACGTTATCCACTTCATCCTTCTATAGGGTCAGCAACGCGTTATAGTGGTACGTCTACTGTTTTGTAGTAGATGTCCATAGACTACGGTAATCTCTTCCCAGCAGGAGGCTGATGCTTGTTTGCTACCTTACTATGAAAAAAACTTACAAAATTATTTTTAGTCTTTGTGATCAGGCTATATAGGTATCTTATGCTCAATAGTTTCACTATTAGCTACAATGCCTTTTAAACTGGATAATAATAGTTTGAATAGTTTAAAATGATATTTGATTACCTGCGCAATTTTGCTTGCCGGCAAAGTATCGGGCAAAACAGTATAAACGAATAGCAGTGGTATAAACTAATAGACAAATCTTTTTCTGAAAAATTCTATAGATAATTACATCGATACATATATTTTTTCGACTTCAATTTTGCCTATTCTGTTTGATTTCTAGAAAGTAATAGGTACCTTGTGACGTAATAATCTGGGATCTACTATAATTATCTGGCGCAAAGGAGCGCTTACAAATACTCGGTATTTTTAGACACGTACCTAATTAGTATTTACCTGAAATGATATAACTTTAATTATGTTTATGTCTTCTTTGGAAATTATTTTGGGCATTAAGTATTTATGCTATTAGTTACCTATTTACTTATAGCGTTTTACCATGGCACTCCACCGTGGCGCTACTACTCCTCTCCCCATCATCATCAGCCTGAAGACGTCCACTGCAGAACATGGGCCTCCCCCAAAGAGCGCTACTTTGAGCAGCTGCTCGCCTCCTGCATCCAACAGCTCCCTGTGGTTGTCTAGCGTAGCGTTATACGCTCTTTGCGGTTTACCATACAACTCTTAAATACAGAACTAGTAAAAAATCAAGTCAGGCGTAAAAAATCAACACACGGCGGTGTCTTTCAAAACACTACATCTATAATAATTTGCGAGGCGGGTATAGACAGCGACAGACGTATCGTAGCTACATGTTCATTCGTATGCCACAGGATGATTAGAAGCCTCGTCTGGGATGTTGCAAGATGAAAACTTATTAGTGTCCCCTTTGAGTTGGCTTTTAATTAAAATGTCTGTAGTGTTCTTACAATTTTGCTTTAGTTTATAATTTAGTTAAATGTCACAGAACAAAGTGAGATACCATGGGAACATGTTATAGGAATAAAATTAGAGTTATTAGTTATTCCGTTAATCAAGTTAGTGATAAAAAAATCAAAGTAACTCTAAAAAAATTAAAATTCTAAAATTACGGTCCTAAACCAAATAATATAAACTCTTTGTTTAGTTTTATCACAGATTAAATTATAGTAACACAGGAGAGTTCCATGTTAGGTCTTATAGGATCATCCAGGGTTATCAGCACTGAGTATTGAGTTCACACTCTTGTTTGTATTCAGATGCTCCGCGACATGCGAGGAGCGACCTCAGAAGCGTCTCCCGTCAAATTTAGACTGATGCAGCTGGCTCTGAACGCGGTCGCATTGCTGGCGATCACGGCCGCGCTCTTCGCGTACTTCCGAGCCAACCACCCTACTGTACAAGTGAGTACTATAGCTTGCTACATAGTTTTAAAATTCTAGCGTCATTTCTAAACTTATTTCAGTATTTCTGTGTGCTCTCTGGTTTCGGGAGAATAATATCGGATTTTGGAAGTTGAGAATGCCTTGAGTATGAAGTTTTGCGTTACACTGCACTTCGCACGTCATACAAGTCGATACAATGCCCAGCATTTTCACTATCTACAGAATTAGCTAATAACAAATGTAAAGTACACATTTTAATATCTTACAATATGATAACGTTTAATTTAATTTAACATTTTATGGTAGGTCTACCAACCTACTCATAATATTGATTTATAATAGCCACCCTCTAAGAACCTAGTTAATTTTTTGGCGTATAAACGTCTTCCAAAAATACGCGCTGCGTACCTCATTATGTCCAAATTATGTGAAAACGTATCCTAAGAGGCTTTATTATGGCCAATTTGTACGATATTAACTTTTTCGAGATATTATTCCAAGAATGTTATTCTTTAAGAACGTAGGTGTCTTGATTGTGCCTTCTTGGCATGGCCTTTCTAGGTTTTCTTTCACATAAAATGAGATGAAAGTCTGAAATAGTTATGTATTATAAGATCTCTGTGTATGTATAATAAGGTTTTGGGAAGAACTTACTTATTTTACATTACATACATTTTATAGACTTCATATTAAAATTAACCTTTCAATAGATTACGACGCACATTGACTAACACGCATTATGATGATGGTTACCCTCTAAAATACGCGAAATGGCTAATCGCTTGACCAACACGCGATAAGGTAGGTATTCATTAATTAACTCTTGATTGAAAACAAGTTAAAAAGTGATATTATATTTTTTATGGTAGAAAATCAATTTTTTGATTACTTTCCAAGATATTTGACTACACTTATAGCTATATCACCGCCGAAAGTGACAACTCGGTCTACGATGGTACATGCTTGCCTAGAAGAAAGAAAGAAGAAGAAATTAAAATTATCTTGATTAGCTTACATTGGGTGATCTTATCGCTAAAAAGTGATCTCCTACAGTTAAAGTTTTGATGGTTAGAAACAGATCGATGATGATGATGATGGAATCAAATTTATTTTGGTAATATTTTATTGCCATATGGAAGCCATAGCAACTCGACGAGGGAAACACTGAAAAGAGACCAACAAAAGGCTCTTACATGAACATTTAGAAAACAGCTTACAATTATTGCGCTTTGTGTTTTGTCTCGTGTTTTTAACCAACAATAATTTTCTTTTGTACCTGCCTTTTGTCTTTCCCCTCTGTTTTTTTTTGCGCGTGATTTTCCACAATGGTTAAGGCGGGCTTTGTTTCGAAGGGCCTGGATCTGAATTTGCGGTGCTTTGTAATCAGGGCCGTGAGTGGCCGAGCCTTGTTAGGGTGTAATTGGGGAGATAAGGAGCTGAAAGGTGATAATGAGTTTGGTTACTCGGTGATTTAGTTTCGCACCAAAAAAACAAAATATTAAAAATACATCTTTTCATAAACGGGCATTTTTTTAATTTGTTTTTAAAGACGTGTAAATCTTTGATAAGCTATCATGGAGGCCTATCGAAGATTTATTCAGCAGTGGAAGTTTGCCTGGTAGGTAATGTGATGTGACGAGGTACTCACTTAGTTCTGAAAACCCGTCGTCGCTTCAACGACAAGGTTACACGTGTTTCGCCGCCGGGCTACGAAAAATCACCAGAATATCTCGATTTGTAAAAACAAAATGTTGTTCATTGTTTCAAATAAAACTATTATATGGGTTCATAGGTAAACAAGATTAAATATGCAATGTTATGGTAAATGATTGTTTCATTATTTTAATTCTCATTGAGAGAGCGCGAACTAATTTAAGTAGGTACTCTTTATGTTTTGGGAACAAGGCGCGCAATGTGTACTGTTTCAAAGGCCTTTCATGCTGGTTTGTTGACTGGATGTTACGCATTTTGTCTGCATGTGGCTTAAACTTTCATAGATGTGTAGCATAAACTTTATTTATGATTAAATTCTTTTTCGTAGGTACCTATAGATTTATATGAAACTAGCTTTTGCCCGCGGCTTCGCACGCTTGTATTGTGTTATTTCTACGTTTAGGTAGTCTAATAATAACTTAGTTCATGCATTTTCTATATACCAAACAACAAAATCCACTAAATCTTTTCGGAGCTCAGCAAGTATTAGCAGATTAGGTAGCACACGTGTAAAAATGTTGTTTGGGTAGTAGGTAAGTATGGCTTTTCATGTGTCATCAGATCACCTACACATTGATAAAATAGTGGATTAGAAACTGCAAATCATAGGTACAATATTTAATTAAATATGTACCTACTTAGACCTACCTTATACTTAGACGTTAGTTTTTTTAAATATACGATAGGTCTAGGCATCTAACTAATAAAAGTTCTATAATATGGTATACCTACATACCAGTGATACGGTCGATCTTTTCCTTGTCATTTTCACTTAAACAGATGTTCTTGTGTTTTCACCATAAAAACCGTTCAAGTCTTCATAAGAGGTTCCAGTAAATTTTGTTTAGGTACTAAGTATACCTACCTAAATAATAGGTAGGTAATTTATTATTTAGGCACACATAATTCCCTCGTACATATTCAAAGTTTAGGCAGTTTAGAAAAATACAAAACAATCAATGTTTTCGTCAGCTTTTCATATCCGCGCGTTTTTCGTTTTAAAACCAAAGAGTATCTTTGTTGCATTCACCCACAGATTAGAGAAAATAACAATTTACTCTGTGCATTCACCACATAATTTTTTTTTACTTTCTGAAGTTTGGGTCGATACGAATTGAGTATTTAGCCAGTGTCAATAATAAGTTTATAAAATACGTACTTTACAGCTGGAGTATTTATTGCATTTACCTATACGATGCGACCATAATTTATTTTTTTTAATACTAATTAGAAATCACAAGTACTTACGTACGCCACTGTAAAAAGAGCCGACAAATGTAGACTCTTTATTAAGTCCGCTATTTTTCAGGTTGTTTCATTTTCACTGCACTTTCAACATAGTGGTGGGAGTGAGAAAATAACATGTGTACAAAGCTCTAATCAGATTCGCTTTTGCAAAGAATGTTTCATTTTTAGGGTTCCGTAACAGTTTTAAAATAAAGGAACCCTTATATGTAAAATCACTTTCTTGTCCGTCTGTTTGTCTTTCATAATTTATTGCTCTAACCAGTGGTTTGTTTTAACTAAACAAACTGAGCGGTTATATTCTCTTTAGAATATAACCGCTCAGTTTGTTTAGTTCATTGAAAAGCCCACAGACCTAAAATATTTTAACTATTAAAACTCATTTACCTACGTGAAAGAAGAAGAAGAAATCAAAAGCGAACGGTTTTTTTTTATATTGACTACTGTTTCTGCCAATTACGGCACAATTTTGCCACTAACCATGTGTCACAGACCTACCACTTCTTCGTTAATGACTTTCTATCGCTTTTAAGCAATAATGAGGCTATTTATTTAAAAAAAAAACGCTGGTCCCGCTTCTTTTCTAGATGGCGCTGTAAGTACATAGTTTAAACCTTTCAAACCATATAGTTTAAACATAAGAAAATGCTTAGAGTACCTACAAAGAAATGTCAAATTCAGTTGAGTGGACCACGAGTACATTGTCTGTAGTATCTTCTAAGTAGTCTGTGGTGCATTCTTCTTAAGTAAATTGAAGTACAGCAGAACTGCGACACAGATAAACGTTAATATTATGATCCAAAATTAAGCCGAGCTATCGCGCAACGAAAATAGAATAAACGAAACAGTTTAGAGTTGTCAGTCAGTATCGTGACACATTTCCTATAACCTGTGGTCTATGCTGGAAACAGTGACAGTGACAGATTTTGGTAAAACCACAATTGGCGCCATCTATTGGGTCATACATAAAACACCATTTCTTTTTTTTAAATAAAACTCCTCATTTTGCCAATGTCAAGTGAGTAAAAACTTGTACGGTTATGCCATGTCAAAGTCCTATTTTGTCAGTCAAAATGCCATCAGTAAAATGGTGGATATTTTACTGAAGCTCTTACTCTTATTTTACTCTAAAAAGCCGTTGAAGAGAAAACGAAAATGGATGGTTATAAAAACGTGGAACCATTTGCCAACACTCGTGCACGTTTACGAACACTTAAGGAATAATAATCCACCCTTATTAAATATTGAAATTCAAAAATACACAGGTTTTGGTAAAAAAATCAAAATTCACAACCACCATCGTCAGATTTTCTTCAAAGAGCTCCAACCGAAAATTACACGGCCATGTTGCTAATTCAAGGATCTAATGTATAATTATACTTACCTACATCTAAGTACCCTTTTAAAACATTTTTCATAAAATATTTCGTATCATTGGCAAATACAAATGTCGTCTAAAGCCAAAATAAAAAAAAACATCTTCTTTCACACTATTTAATATTTGTCGGTATATGTATCTATTTAACTTCTAAAATGCTAAACAACCGGTAAAAATATAAATAGGAAACCTATAAATTGTTTTGATTCTCTTAGAGTAGCGGTTGGTACTAATATTACTCTTTGGTCATTGTGGCACAGAGTGTAATCGATTGTTTTTTTTCTAATCTGTGACAATATGTGGTAACTTACAACTTACCGTTAGTAGCAAAAAAAAACATGAGTCGGCCATGTTGTTTAAAACTCCGATTCGTTTCGTAATGAAATCTCAATAATTGTCATCAAATTTTTTTAACGATATATCAATTTTAATATATCCTATGTTAAGCGCCGGTTATTTCTAAGCATATCAGTGAAAACCGCATGAAAATCCATTCAGTATTTTAGGAGTTCAGTCATAACAAACAAACAAACAAACAAACAAACAAACAGACAAAGTATTTAAAAAGTGGCTTAACGTGATCAGCGGCTAATTTTAAGCCAACCTGTGTCATTTTTTTCTTGATATCTTGCAATTACAGATTTTTTTATCTCTACAGTTTTATTATATGTATAGATAAGGGGGAGGGTTTTCAAGTTTATAAATTTCTGACCTTTCTGAAATTTCTCTTAGTTGGAAAATAAGAGATCACGTATTTTTTATTATGTTTTTGATGTAAACATTATATTTGGCTATTGTGAGGCTAAGTTAAATAAAGAATTATAAGATAAGTTATAAGATAAAATGCAACGACCTGAACTTTTCCGCGTTCCCGCAAAAACTCCTTCAACACCTTTCCTTCAAAGTATTTTTTTTATGGCTGCCATTGGAACAAACATAAAGGTAAACATAGGGAACAAAGTAGGTTTCATAGTTATTATTTAGCCTCACATTTAGTTAGACTCACATTGATTTTTAACAATAACTTGAGAAATAATGAGAATAAAGACCTGATATTTTGTATATCTTTGGATTCAATTTTACAGGATAATCTTGAACTAGAAAACACGAAATGTTGTCATTGGAATTGTAAATGCAGTTACAAACAAGTAAAACAGAAACACAGGTATAACAAAATAGAGGTTCCTTATAAAATTATGATACAAATAAATGAATATCTCATTGCAAGCAACTGAAACCTTATCTTGCACCAACACTCCGCTCACGTCCGAGGGGTGGGTGCCCCCGACCGGTGCGTGTGATCCGAACTCGCGTCGACACTTATCTAGGCTTTGAGTGGCTCTTGTACATTCCCTCTCTATTACGTTTTACTCAGTGGTATGCTCACTTACAGTTGTTTCTTTTTTACAAGTTTTTGGTCGATTTTTTTTGTATTTACATTTAACATTTTGCAAATAAGGGATTTGATTTAATTCGAGACGTGTGGATATTTGTACAGTTTTCGTAATTATGCCAATGTTCCACTGGTTAACTATTCAGATGTTTTAATTTGCATAGCAGTAGATGAACAATTAAAAACAGATGAGTGTTGTATATTTAACGTTCTTTGAGTTAAATGATCTGTTTAATTACTATGTTCATTATTACTCAATAGATCATTAAGCGCTCCTCAGTATAGGTATAGCATTAACTGTGCATGGTACAGCTATTGAAATGTATAATCCAAATTACTGTAAGTTTATACTGAATTCTTATTTATTTATCAGTGCTAGTGATATTCGTTAAAGTAACGAATAGTAATTTATCCTATTACACAAATATAATATTTATTACATAATATATGTGTAGAATTGTTAAACTATACATTGCTTGCCCGATAGGTATATAATTAAATCGTAATACAGAAGCGAGATCATCTCTAATGAAAATCCTCTCTAGCGAGTCAAGGGACATAAAATTGCAAATATTAATTTTCAGAGAACGTAATTTCACTGTTTACTTACAATGTTTATAATAAGGAAATTCCTAATTTAATGAGACTCATGTCTGGTGGAATTTTCGTCCTGGGCAATGGCCGCGCGCCAGGCGTGGAATGTTGGGCTACTGTACTGGCAGTTCTAAACTTAATTTAGTACAATCCCAGCTGCCAGGATACCTGAAATGTGATGTATAAACAACGTTTTGTGAAATGTGAAGCGTGCAAATACTCTACAACAGCGTTGATATTAAACGGTACTGTAAATAGGTACCTATACCTACCTATCTGTGTGGTCAAGGCGTAAGAATATAAGACCATCCCATATCTTCCCGTGGGTGCCGTAAGATCTGGCTAAAAAAACCCGTAAAATGGGGCAGCAGCATTGTCCTCGGTCTGAATGATCACCATGACGCTGTCAAGCGTGCTTATATGGACGCAAAAGACTGATGACGATGATAGGTATACATTAATTAATTTTACTAATACTTCTAAGGTACCAATTAAAAATTACTATTTATAATATTTACTTTCATTATTTTTTTTTAATTAAGTTCTGCATTTTTACTGATTGTACTACACAGATGCTATAACTAATTAAACACTTTCAGTACGTGTCCCAAGTGGTGAACCGGTCCGTGGCGGTGACCTGGCTGCCACCGACGGAGCCCCCGGGCTCCCGCAACCCCGCGCCCGGGGTCTGCCTGCCCGTCATCGTCAGCTTCTGCCACCAGCACAACATAACCTACAACTTCACTGTCTTCCCCAACTATATCGGACATTTTGGGCAGAGAGATGCTCAACAGGTAAGTAGAATTAATTTAATACTGTTACTCCATATCCTTTCCATTCTACTAAGCATATCTTTTAGGTAAATATCTTAACCAAAAAAAACCCGTCATCTTTCGCATCTATATCTACAATAGTAGAAAGAGAGAGTAGAGTAGAGTGTAGAGTTATAGTTGCGAAAGATTGTTACCATTAATCTCCTGAACAGATTTCGATGAAATTTTGAATTTAGTTAGCTTATACGCTGGATTAACACAATAGGATACTTTTTATCCATGGGTGAAACCGCGGGGCAAGGCTAGTAGGTCTAAAACACCGTTATACAATTTTATGGGTATTCACAATATTCTTTAATAGACTAAAAATGATACAAGAACATCTTTTTTTATAACTGATTACATATCACGGTAAAGATTCCGTGCCTAAGGAAATATATACTATTCAAAATGTAATATCACGTACGTAAGTATCAACACAATTTGTGACATAGATGTAAGTCTGTGTAGCTTAAGCATGGATCGCAAAGTAAGCGATACTCTTTGATCAAGAAGCCTTAAATGTATTGAATGGCGAACAATCAGGTACCACCTACATACTTACTAGTCGACCGTGGCCATGTGATTAGTCCTTCAGTTCAAGGTTGCTATAACTGTCGTAGGTATGCTCGTGAAGATAATAGTGAGGTAGGTACTTATCTATCTAGATTTTTGAAATCTTTACATAGGTGAGTCTCCTAGTACCTACTTTGTACCGATGTAGATCACATTTCTATAGAAACACTTAAAATGACTGATATAACCTAGAGGTAGGTGATGATATCGCCTTAGCTATTCCCTTGCACATATTTACTTCCACTGCGGCCATTTTCTCGCGTCTATGGCCACGTGGAATCTTTAGGTTTTATGAATTCATAATATTAAATTCACTTTTTTTTATGTAGAATGAGCCTGCGTTTGACTACATCTCACCTGATGGTAAGCGACGATGCAGCCGAAGGTGTAGCACGCAGGTTTATGGTTACTTACCTCAAATGCTTATTTCCTCTTTGCCTTTTCCCATTTGTTATTGGGGTTGGCTCCCAGTCTAACCTGTAGTGGCGACCTACCAGAATTATACGAGCGACTGCCATCTGACCTTGCAACCCATAAGGAACCAGTAACAGGGATGGTTAGATCAGGCGTCTGACTACCCGTAACGATTTCCATAGATGTTCTTATGACAACCGGGACCGACGGTTTAACGTGCTACGGTTGGGTGCACGGCCGAGGATTGAATCCGGTGCCGTAAGATTGTGAAGCACACATGTCGCTCCAAAAACTTTTGTTGAAAAAAAAAATCTAGAGGAACAGAATATAAGTGGAAAAAGTCCTAGCCTAAATAGCCTTGGAACCGCGTTGGGGTTGTAGTAAAAGAAACACCTTTAAGAGTTGGTAGATTTCCATTTAAATTTTGGCGGCGAAATATTCATGTGACATATCGTGCGACGAACGATACCGTGTTTTAAGGTCGAACACTGACATCTAGTTTACTTTGCTAGAACTAACTTTACATACAGCTAATTTTACCTTAAACAATATTAAACAATAAGTATTTGCGATGTCGCGACAAATTACAGAGAAAAACCGTCAAAACAAACAAAGAAGTTCCCTCTGTTAACTCAATACCAAGCAATCCTAAGTTTGTATAATTACCACATCTGTAGGTAACGTTTACACAGTTGTTTACATTCCCATTTAATTAAGAAACTAATTAAAGCGTGGTTTCGAACGTTTTGACTTGTGTTTAAGTTATTAAAACTAAACAACAAGTTACACTTAAATTCAGTTTGTTGTTCTGTACAACATTAGTTTAATTATTTAAGAAGTCGTAATAAAAGGTCTCAGGAACAAGCTGAAGTTAATAATCAAGTGATGATGAACTTGGAAAGTTATCGGGTCAATGAACCCGAGTAAGCTTGCCCAAGTTTCAATGTTATTAGTCCGTTGCTGTCGATGTTTCCTATTACACATTTTTTAAATTGATAATTATGTTATTGTTATCACATAGATTAATAGTTTGAATCATCTTCATTGTTTTGAAGTAATTATTTGACAAATAGCAACAGCTAAAATGCAATGTAATAAATAAATGGAACTTCACTGGTTTTCACTCAATTCAAAAAACGGCTAAAATTCCGTCTAATATTTACAGTACCACCACCCCACCACTAGTTCCACCATGTTGTTCTATGATGGGATAACTGACACTGTTTGATTCCAGTAGTCTCACGTGACATGTGATATAAATATTTAATTTACATGTTATATTATTGTAGTAGTTAGTTAAAAGAATAAAGGCACTTTACCCGCTTTATAAAAAATTACATCTCATTTGACCACTACGTGAATCACTTTAGCTTTACTATAGATACAATTATTAGCGCAAATGATTTCATTACTATAAGTTTCCACAACACTACACCCGAGTAGGTATATTATAGTTGGCAGCTCCACAAACCATTATGCCTAACTCGACTAGGTAAGCGCTTACCTACCCTCCTCTTCTCAACCGGAAATATTTTAATTGCAAAATCAATGAGGAAGAAATTCTTAGGGAACCGGCTAAAATCGGCTTAGCCGAAGCCGAGTGAAGGCCGGCAGCCGGCACATTAGCCGTAATTGGCCAAACTGAGGTGAATCGTTAAAATACCATTAACTGGCTTTAGTCACTTAGTTGGTTTCATGCTTATTAATTACCTACTTGTTTAGGAAAATATTTCAGGTATTTCTAAAAGAGATGAAAATGAAAAGAACAATTAAAATATTCCCCGAAGACCACTGAAACAAAATAGATCAGTGGCTCTTCATTGTATATCACAACGTCAGTCAAGAAGAAGAGGTATTTATTCGAGCTGCAGCACAATTTTAAACATAACCATTAATATACTTAGAGTCAGATAGACAAATTCATTACTGAAATACACACCAAAAAAATCATTTTTTTTTCTAAATAACGTACAAATGATTCTCAAAAAGTGTAACATTTGCATCGGTAATATTACCGATGCAATGTTACAGTGTTTTTGTTGGTGTGTGTTTCAATAATGAATTTGTCTATCTGACTCTAAGTATATTAATATGATTAGGTTTAAAATTCTGCATGCAGCTCGAATAAATACCGGCTCATAAATACTTCGACTCAATCAAAAACTGTGGCTAAATTATATAAGACTAGCAGCGCCCCGCGGTTTCACTCACGGATAAAAAGTAGCCTATGTGTTAATCTAGTATAACAGCTATTCCAAAGGCAAATCTCATCCAAATCTGTCCAGCCGTTTGAGCGTGAAGGAATAACAAACCCACATACAAACTTTTGCCTTTATAATATTAGTGTGATGATGTGCTATAGGAAGTTAGGTGACAGCTCACAGCGCGACGAAACCAGATACAACAAATTGTCGATGTTTAGTGAGAATATGACATCGAAAGTACGTGATCTCACACCCTGTGTGAAGATTAAGAGGTGCTTCAGATTTGAGGGGTGTTCTAAACACACAAATTAATTGGTTCGAGGGCCGTTTGATCGCGGCGCTGTTGATAGCTAACCAATCATTAACTTATCACGTACTTAGCTACACTATTGTTTGAGTTTCAGATAGGCTTGATTGAGGTACTGACATTAGTAGGTATAAGAGTTAGGTTATAGGCACATCTGCAAAGGTTTTAATGGCATTGATTTTAACTTAAATTCAAGGTTCAGTCATAATTATGTTCAGTCACAATATTTTCTTCTAGTTTTTCTCAATAGATGGCGCTGCAAACCGTATAAGTTGGCTGTAAAAAGTGAAGGATTTGGACATATTTTAGGTCACTTGCTACAGCAGCTTAAGAAAAGCATGTCTAATTAAATGGACGGATAGATACGGGCTCAATTCCCGCTCATGATTAGAAATTATCCTCTAGCTAAAAAAATAATTAGTTAATTAGGTAGATAGGTATCATTAATACAAAAGGTAAATCATTAGATGTTTCAGTTAAATTTAACTCTAAAAAACATTATATGAGAAAAGGTTGTCTGGAAGAGATCGCTCTTAGCAATAAGACCGCCCATTGTACCTATCTTAATATGTGATTCTCATTTCTGCATGTTTCTATTATATTGGTGTCAATAAAGAGTTTTTGTATCGTAGCGAGTGACTTTTTCAAATACTTACCTATAAAAAAAGAATTGCAGTAAAAGTGCTACAATTTTGTAACTTTATAGAACCTTCAATGTATTGTAATCTAAACTAAACTTAAACAAGTTTTTTGTTTATCAACGTTGAAATTTAACTCTTAGAGCTTGTTAGTGTTTATTAACTGTGTTCGTTTCGATAAAAATGTACTACATTCTGTTTTGAGATTTATTTTTTATTTTACCGAAACCATTTAACAGCAATATAACCTAAATATGCGCGACAAGTGTTCGGAGACTAGGTATACGGATATTGTATTTTTGTTCCCCAGATGATGAAATGAGCAAAGGTAGGTATATCTGGCTCTGCGCATAACCATGGCATGTTTCATCATAATTATTATTTTTTATTCTTGTATTTCTATCTATGCGGAAGATGTAGACAATCCTAATCCTGGCTAATTCTTACAATAGAAAAGTTATCGTATGTTCTTAGTTCTAACCACTCTATCGCCAAATGACTCCCCAAACAAAGCCTTTCAGAGAGCTACCATTTACAACGTGAGTAAGCCTTAATCAAATCTCTACTGAACATACCCCTATTGATTCCCCTGCAGTCATCCCCGATGAGTTAATTAACCGCAGACTAAGCTTCCATAGTAAATGGTGACATGACAACATCAATAGTCATTAGCTGTGCCTTCCAGCGATCGATCATTGTCCTCGCAGAATGGGGTGAGATATGCCTACGCGGCTTAGCCTTCATAGTTTTAAAAGCCTTTCAAATTTTATTGATTGAAGCTTATAGAGGACAGCGCAAGCAAAATGCGCATTTTATACTCTATTTTGAAGTAACATACAATTTTAATCTCAAATTGAACGACAGTTATTTTATTGACAGAATATTGCACATTTTTACTAAGTACTTAAAATAAGCTTGTACATTTCAATTTTGATTTTAAGTAAAGTGCTAAATCACTCGTGGAACTGACAACCGATTGGGAAGAAAGGTTCTCGAGTGGCGACCACGAACCGGAAGACGCAGCGTAGGCCAGCCCCCCACTCGGTGGACCGACGACCTGGTCAGAACCGCGGGGAGCAGATGGATGCAGGAGGCAAGCAGCCGTTCAAAGTGGCGCTTTTTGCGGGAGGCCTATGTTCAGCAGTGGATGTCTTCAGGCTGATGATGATGATGATGATGATGATGATGATGATGATAAAAGTGCTAAACATATCTCGTGTCCCAACTATATTTTTTGCTAGTCTCAGGTACAGATCTGTGGCTATTCTGTAGGAATAGTTGTTAGCTTAAAGTGACTAATCAAAGAAGAAGAAGAATGCTTATACTTTGATTTTGTAACTGTGAATTTTCTGAGCACTTGAATTTTAAATGTGGCCTGTACGTATACATATGGTACTCATCTCACACCGCTCAGCACAACATTTTGGAATGCATTTTTTCTGTTAACATCAGATAAATTATATATCGTTTTGCACTCTATCATTGAGCGTCGTAGCACCAACCAATAGAATACTACGCCGCCCAACATGACAAGTCACTCTGCATTTTCTGTAAACTCAGTCCATTTTAGCTCCGAATCGGCCATTACAAGCACGAAGTGGTCATACCGCCCATGGGCGTTGTTAACCGGCTCCCATTGTCCACTGACAGTGATTGATTCAGCTGGAAGGCTTCCACTAATGACTACCGATGTTGTCATGTCATCTATTATTTATTGTTCTTTAGAGCTATTGGCTGTGAGATCGTATAATGAAAATGTACCGAAGATGTTCAATTTAAAATGTGACGGAGAGTGACTTAATTTTTAGGGTTCCGTACCCAAAGGGTAAAATGAACCCTATTACTAAGGCTCCACTGTCTGTCTGTCAGTCTGTCTGTGTGTCCGTCTCTCACCAGACTGTATCTCATGAACCGTGATAGTTACACTGAGTTAGACAGCTGAAATTTTCACAGATGATGTATTTTCTGTTGTCGCTATAACAACAAATAAAAAACAGAATAAAATCAATATTTAAGGGGGCTCCCATACAACAAACGTGATTTTTTGCTTGTTTTTGTAGATAATGGTACGAAACCCTTCGTGCGCGAGTCCGAGCACTTGGCCGGCTTTTTACAGTAATTTGGTAGCATTTACTCAGTGAACGACTGGTTTCTTGAATTCTGTAGATTTCCTAGAATTCAATTGTGTATTGATTGATATCGGCCTCGCATCACCCAACCAGTTATTGTACCTTCGTACTATTATATGTCTTACACGATTTTTAGAGAAATAAAGTCTATTATCTGACTTCCATGTCAACGATCATTTTAACTCCACTGTTTATATCTACAATGTTTACTTGATGTTGGTACCTCATAGTTTGAGTTCACTCATATTTTATAAACTCAAGTCATTTTGGGCAATTTCTCGGCAGATTAGTATACCTACATGTCACTCAAATACGCTGGTATAAATTAAATAATGCTCCAACTACAATACAATAATGAAGTCACAAATGAAATCCACTGCAAACCAATTCACACGGAACGGTATCTCCCAAAAAGGATTGTTTCGGAAACCTTTTTGTCAGGTCACGGCTTCGGGTGTACCCAGTGACATGTATTATGTGCCTTGGAGCCACTAAACTTGTTTGTCCGCGCGATATATTTTGCCCCGGTATCATTCCGCCCCAGTATCTTTTTGCCTTGGTATCTTTTTGCCCCAGTATTTCGTACGTGTTCGGTTCAAAAGTAGTGGCGGTAGAGCGGAGAAATAAAAGTGTATTACCGTGTACGTGGGCGATAAATGGATTGGGTTTTCTCTATTGCTTTATCAGCGCTCCGACTTGAATATCGATGGAGTAGGAACGTACTGTAGGGGCGAAGTTAAGTGTTGTTTATCTACTTCTCGTTGTGTACCTAAGTACTTAAAATGTAACTAACTTTTTTTTTCTTCAAATTATTTTATCAATGACTACCAAAGTATCAAATTAGGGAAAATAGCGAGTTACGTAGTTAAAGAAGGCCAATTAGGTAAAGCGTCGACCTGTTACTGGACCCGCTAGCTTTTGGAACGGTACCTACCTACTTGTATTTAATGTCATTCAGTAGGAGGCAGAAGAAGATTCTTTAAATTTATATAATAGTACTTAGGTACCTACTTTTTAGCTTTTCGGTAATACCTACGTTATTCTCCCAGGACTTAGAAATATATGATGCAGTGGTAGACGTGCGCTGCTACGAGCTGACTGCGCTCTTCCTCTGCTCACTGTTCGTGCCCAAGTGTGGGCCGCTGGGCCACATGGTGCGGCCCTGCAGGAGCCTGTGTCAAGGTACAATAATCATAAACTATTGCGTTCTACACTCTATTAATTTTGTAACATATATTTTTAAGTAAAATGACAAATTTCACGGATGAATTTTATAAGTATTATTAGTATTATTTTCTACAGATTTTAATTTAACGGTTACTTCAGACAATCATGGTAAAAACTGTGCATTGCTACGCCAAAACTTAAGAAGCACGAAATTTTTGTTTTAAGTTTTTGTGACTGTTTAGGCTTTCTATATTGCTGAATGCAGACAATTTTGACACTTCGCTTTACAAAACAACAATTAAAAGTGTATATTACGGTAATTATTCATAGGTAAAGTTAATTTTAAGATTCCCATTTTCCATACAGAAACGATGCGGCGCTGCGGCTTTTTCCTCGAAGTGTTTGGATTGTCGATGCCGGACTACTTGCAGTGCGAGATCTTCCCGGAGTCCACCGACACTGACGTATGCCTCGGCAACCGTGAGGTCAAAGAAGCCAAGTTCCGGGCTGCTAAGCCAGGTATACTTGAAATCAAGGAGATTAATTTGGAGTTTACTTTATCTCACACGCCATTATCTAACATTGGAACTAATATCAAAAGGATCAGAGCTTGCATTCACTTATATAAACTGCTGCTACGCCCCATTAACAAACTAGTCCGCAGCACATTTGTGGCACTTTAATAACAAAATAATTTCAACTTCCAGAGAAAAGCTATTACTCACATTAAATGGTTTAGTTGCAGAATGTTTCACTCGCATTGACCGTTTTGGTGATACATACATTTTATGTCATACAGGGTAGCGTTTTACAACATTAAACACCTGATGTTAAGCGCCAATATAATGAGGATGAAGGTGGCGCCACGCTACGCCTGGGTTATGTCGAATGGAACACATCGCCACAAATAAGGTTTAGGTTTAAGATATTTATTTTCACTTAAATAATTATATTCACTTGCAAGTGAAAATACAAAATATTATTTTAAATGCGAGCAGGAACGGCAACATAAAGGTTTATAATAGAATCTTCTAATAATCTAATAGGCTAGCAGACTCTAGTAGGTAGGTAATATATAATGCTATAGGTATGTACCAAATGAGCTTTCATCGTTTAACAAACTTGTTTCATTTGTTCAGTATGCCTCTCCGGGTTCCAATGCGACGTGAAGCGCTGCATCCCGTTCGACTGGCGCTGCGACGGGCACATCGACTGCGCGGACCGCTCGGACGAGCTCAACTGCCGCGTGTGCAAGCGCAGTGGGGACGTGCACTGCGGGAACCAGCAGTGTATCTCGCAAGCTCACATGTGTGACGGACACGTCGACTGCCCCTGGGGGCAGGACGAGAGGAACTGCTGTGAGTTTGAACTGCTTGGGATAAATTAGTGTAACGTCTTTGGTAAGAATATGGTTCGCTGGCTTGATGAAATATTCTTTGTTTAAACTTTTTTTTAACGGGCAATGTGCCTTTACTTTTTTAACCAACTATACGACATTAATAATAACAACTACTAAATACTACTAGTACTAAAAAAAAAAAATTTGGACAAAATGTAATTTGATTCTATACTCTAGAATTGAGGCACAGACCTTAAACACACATTGTAGGTATAGTCTGTGCGATTGAGTAATTTTTGGGAAGTTGTACTAAAATTATGATCAAAAACTATCTTGGTATTTTTAACTGTATTTTTTCACCACAGTGCGACTTGGAGACGTTAACGGTGACGTGGGTCGCGGCGAGCTGCAAGTGTACCGCGCGGCGAACCACTCGTGGTTCCCCGCCTGCCTCTCCACCCTGGACGACACCACGGCGCTGAAGCTCTGCTCCATGTTGGGATACTCGTTAGTATATATATATTCCCTTATGTCGCTGATCATCCAACCCAGCCATCGTCAGCCAGGAGACGTTATTCTTATTTTAAAAACCTATATATGTTTGTTAAATTGCATGACAGCTTGTGGTTACAGAATATTTCTTGATGAGCGTTTTGTTATATCTATGTTAACTAAATGTCTTAATTATCCCGATTTTTATAATTGGTAGCCCACGTTTGCAAGAGAACTTACTGTTTAGCCAGCACACTGGCCGATGTCATTAATGAACCACAATTTTGACCCTTTGTATCAGAAGCTAGCAGCGTATATCGTTAAAGTCTTGCAGCAACGCAGAACAATGCATTCTCTGAACACACGTTTCATTTTTGACTCTGCAGTCGCGTGAACGAGAGCCTGACGGTGGGCGAGAATGCGCGCGGGCGCGTGCTGGGCGCGGCGCACTCGTACCGCGACTTCCTGCGCCACGAGGGCGGCTTGATGAGCGAGCTGCGCGAGTGTCGACACAAGCCGCGGGTGCATCTCGTGTGCAGCAGCTACGGTGAGTCGACTCACCATCACCTTCACAATAGACAGGTTCTGCCAAAAAATATCTATCGTATCATGATGTATATATATGATGTTTCTTTATCATGTTTGTTACTTTGTTCTGTCATCATCATCATCAACAGCCTGAAGAAGTCTACTGCTGAACATAGGTCTCCCCCAGAGCGCGCCACTTTGAGCGGCTGCTCGCCTCCTGCATCCATCGGCTCCCCGCGGCTCTCACCAGATCGTCGGTCCACCGAGTGGGGGGCCGGCCTACGCTGCGAGTTGTGTTGCTTGGCTTTGTTCTGTAGTTGTTTAAATTTATGGTACGTCCGTGATGTCATGAAAATGGGTCCCGTCTGAAAATAAATAACTGAGGTTGTTGTGTGCAGCTTCAGTTGTATGCTGGGCCGGGACCTATTCCTAACATCGCGCAGTATTGCTTGGTATAGTATAGTATATAATGTAGGTACATGTTATGTTAGTTTATATAGTTTATGTAGTAGTTTAGTTTATATTGTGTAATATGTGATAATGTGTGTCAGGAATAAAATTCATTTCATTTCATTTATGTAGGTATGTAAGATTTTGTCTCTTCTATATTTTAGCTGTTTTTCAAAAGAAATTCTTGTACCTATACAAAACTTACGCAGCGGTAAACTGTTGTGCTATTAAAAAGCAATTTCCAGCCACCCTTGCCGTGGCGAATGGAAACCACCGCATTTCGTTCCGCGCGTAATCAAATTAAATCATTTGACCGCGGCGCGTTTGGTTGTTTTGGAGGAGATCCCGCCACGGCCGCAAATCAGAGCGAATACTGCGGTCTCTGCCCATTTGCGTAATGGTAGCCTTTTTCAGGCCTAAATCGCGGTTCAACAGTCTGGAATCTCTAGTGTCTCCGTAGGTACTTTACTCTCAGGATCACAATTTTGGTGACGTGTGGAAAGGCTCAGATCGTAGGTAGGTACTGTCTGCCGCTACCCAGAAAATGACTATGTCGTCCGCGTAACGGTGAAGAAAAGCGGATCTTATCAGAGTAAACATGTTTTTGAGAGATGCTTATCTACTTACCTGAGTAGATATACTTAGTATCAGCCGTTTTGGGTCGCTTAACCTTTACACATGTACATTATAGGTTATGTTAAGCCAACTTGAGTTATAGACCGTTACATTTGCAACAAGTCGAAATGCGACAAAAGAAGGTTAAATGTTCTCCTTAAAAAAATATTATATAGTTAAATACCATTTAGGTACTATTATCATATACCTAATCCGACTGCTGACAGCGCTACGGGCGCAATTAGCTTAGCAAAGAGTTGGTAATTGGGAACGCGTAAGGTCCTTTTATTTACCGCCAAATTCATGAACGTTCAAACGTTAATACGTATGAATCTACGTAGATAATAATTTTCAAATAATCCATAATGGTTATCTTAATTACCCGAAGTGACACCTGACGCTGACCATGGTCATCGTCTCCATCCATTACCTGCATCAACAGCTCAACTCCGTACGTTAGGACGGTCCCATGTTGGTTCTAGCCCCGGCTGTGTCAACATCGTGACTTGTACCCTCACGGCTATTCTACCTGTGTTTATCATGGACCACTCACAGAAAAGTCCTATCGAAAGTTTCAAAGTTTAGTTTCGTAAACTCATACAGACCGTATTTAAATTAAATTAAAAAACCAGTCTGATATTTTAAAAAGCTATTCTAATTATTATTATTAAATTTTAACTGCAGCTAACGAAAACCAAAATAGATAGCTAAGTATAAGTCTTACAAAATTCATATAATTTATTGTAAATAAGCTAATTATAGCAAGTTTACTATTAAAAAACATATACTTCATTCATTGCTTAAGAATTTCCGTAGAACCTAAAATTAGTATTAAAATTCTCATGAGTGTGATTCATTTTAAATCAATATGTATCCGACTGTTACTCATGAATAGTGTGTCGATTTCTCGACCAGGTTTCGAGCATATCCGATGCTCTTCCTCAGGAGGTGAGTTCCATGAAAGACCATGTCGTTTTATACTTTTACATTTTTTTAAACACTTTTGAACTGTACAAGTTGTCGGTCGATATTAAGTCCTAACTGTAAACTACAGCAAAACTGAACTGAAACCTTATTACCACTACCAAAAAAAAAGAAGAAAGAGTATTTTTGATTTTTCTAGCTGAATATTAAACTCACATCTACCTAAACCCTCCCAATCTGTAACACAAACGGTAAAACGAAAGCACTTTGCTTACCTCCGCTAACCCGTAGGTACTAGCTAAACATTTTTTCACCACACAGCATTTCGAAGTCAATTGGATCCGCAACCCTTTCACCGGCAAGTTTGCTCAGGTTACATTATTATCCGGCAGGTTAAAAGGTCCGCGTGTTGCCTTCACCTGTCAAACTTTGCTCTCATCTACTGGAATCTGCCTACCCTCATGTGTGCTTAGAATCGCAGGGTATTAGATAGCAATAGACGTTTTGTATATTAGTAGTTATTTACTTGCGCAATATGAACAATGGTGATGTTGTTGAGAACAAGATCGTATACACCGATAGAACAAGAATAGCTTATAATGCCGGATGAGTGATCGTAAAATAGTTATATAATCAAAATAGTATCTTAGACAATAAATGTAATAAAAAAACTCTTTATTCTTTATCTTTATTGTATACCAGCCAATAACACAGATACATATAGAAAGTTACAACCTTAGAGCTACAGTACAAAAGGGTTGCTACCTACATTAATAATAAAAAATCGTGTTTTCTCTCCGTCATCCTTAAAAAGGACTTGACGTGATGATCTGCCTATAATCCATTTAACTGTCTCTCAAATATTGAAACAACTTAAAGCGGAAAGTCTTTACAGAGAGAACACGAAGCGTCAAAAGTAATTGGTATTAAATAATTGGAACGAAAATGTTTAATTATTTCTTGACGTTACTTCTGCCAGCTTGATTAATTAGTACAAACTTGACTTAGATGTTTTTGTGAATATGTAGTCGATAGAAACTCACGGTAATACTTTGAGTTTTATAAATTAAAATGGAAGGTATCAAGTTTGAGCAATGAAAAGTCTTTTACTTCATCAGTGCTGTAAACTCGATTTCAATGATTAAACAGACATCGAACTCTACCGAGATTCAAAACGAAACGTAAATAAACGCATTCAAACAACTTTCATGGAAATTTTCCGAAGTAGCGGTTACGACGGGCTAAGATAATTAAATTTCTCAGGACTAAACTCGATACAAGCTCACGGACCGCCGCGAATTCACGAATTGTTTACTACAACTTATTCATTTATTGTTTTGTTATTAGTTTGTTCAAATTCGGTATGGATAACCCTTTTCTATTCACAAAACACAGAAACAATTATAAATTCTGTGGAGATCTCTAATTTATTATTATGATAGAATTTTAACTTTTAACATTATAGCCATGTTATTTATTATAAGTCGGTACTCTTTATACAGAATCTTAATACCTATCTACAATAATTGAAGATATTGACACATTTTTATTTATACCTAAGCTCTCATATGGTCTCTTACTGTTGGCCGCATTAGTAAGCTTAAAGTCGCGCAACGGAGATATGGAGACAGCTATGCTCGGTGTTTCCCTGCAAGATAAGTTCCGGAATGAGGAGATCCGTAAGAGAACTAGAGTGACCGATATAGCTTTAGAAGTTGAAATGGCAATGGGCAAGCCACATCAGTCGTAAAACTGACAACCAATTGGGAAGAAAGGTTCTCCAGTGGCTACCACGAACTGGAAGACGCAGCATAGGTCTGTCCTCCACTCGCTGGGCCGACGGTCTGGTGAAAGCCGCGGGGAGCCGATGGATGCAGGAGGCGAGCAGCCGCTCAAAGTGGCGCTTTCTGGGGGAGGCCTATGTTCAGCAGTGGACATCTTCAGACTGTTGATGATGATGATGATGATGAATCTCTCATATCGCTCTTACTCATGAGGCAGTAATAGTAGGTACCTACGTTTTTTATTAAGCAAAGTAGTGGCATCTGCCATCTGTTATAGGTGGCCCTGTCGCTTGACATCACGCAAACGACCAGCTCGTCACTTCATTTCAATAACATACAAAAAATCTGACGGATCAGTTCATTAATATTTTCAAAGGTGGCGCGCTCTGGGGGAGGCCTGTGTTCAGCAGTGGACGTCTTCAGGCTGTTGATGATGATGATATGTAAGGTGCCGATTGAGTATGTTTTACTGCTGCGACGGACGTGCGTCTTGGAATAGAAAGTTACACGCATCCAATTTGACCTAATTTCCCTGAAATCTAAACAGGCTTTTAACATTTTCTGTCGTTATCCTTATACTAAAACATCTTTTCATCGAAAAGCTCCTCAGCCACACAATTCTCTTAAAGGCCAGCCAAAATTCGTAAGAAACCTTCTTTGATGTGTTCCTAAGGGGATCCGTTGCTAAGTACGAGGTAATCACATCTTTAATGTCATATTTGTACTTGGGAAAACATTTTTTTACGAAAGACACTCGACGATTATACCTAACATAGTCGTAGTACTTATACAATTTTAATTTTGGATATTTTTTTACAAATTAACAATAAATTGTAATGTAGTTTTAGCCATTGTCATAGTAACTGTTAACTAGCTACAGTTAAACAGTACAGTTACCTTATTGAAATGCAATCGCATGCTTAAAACATCATCTAAAACTTCATCATCATCATCACCACCATCAGCCGAAGGGCATACTAACCACTGCCATACCACAGGCTTGAAAACACACTTAAAACTCATTAGGAGGTAAACGAAACGATTACCGTTGTCGAAAAGAGCAACGATTTCGATTTCAGTTCACGATTATAGGTTCAAAAATCTTTATTAATTATCACAAGAAACATTGTGTCTCGCTTATGTGATAACTTAAATATTAAGTTATTTCATACCAGTGGGTAGACTTTTAAAACATTGTGTGTGCACTGACTCACTAAAAATATTTTTCACAAATATATATTTTAAGTTGTTTCTTATAAATAGTTATAGATACCTCGTCTTTGATATTGTTCGGAAGTTTATTATAGCACTGTGCTCCTTCGTACAAGATATTTTGTTTACCATAGTTGGTTCTTGGAAATGGCAAACGCAGATTGTTACTGTTTCTTAGTTTTATTTTTTGATGTTCACCATTTCTGGAAAAAGTTGTTTGTGTATGTATTTCTTTATTTAGTATTTTTCTTATTAAAATGCAGGTGTTGTATATATATAATTGTTTTATGTTCATGATTTTCATTTCCTTGTATAGTTTTTTAGTTGATGTTAGGTAATCATACGAAAAAAGGACTTTAATAAGTTTGTTTTGGGAAATTTGAAGGTCACTTAGGTTTGTGGAAGCTGCACTACCCTATACTTCAATTAAATAATCAAGGTGCGGTTTTACCAAAGAGTTATAAATTGTGTACCTCACTTGGCGTGGCAGGCAACTAACGCATTTACGCAAAGCACCTGTAAGGGATGAAAGTTTTGGCATGATATGTTAAGTATGCTGTTTCCACGTTAGACCACTGTCTAGGTATAGGCCGAGATATTTCTCACTTGCCGTTTTATTTATAACTTCACCATTTATAGTTAGATCAGTGTGTTTTGCTATAGTTTTATTTTTTGCGGAGAAGATTACATAGCATGTTTTAGACGTATTTACCGTAAGCAAGTTATCCTTGAACCACTTTGACAAGATATCGAGATCTCTCTGAGCTTTACTGACAATGTACTCCATAGAGCCACCAAAATAAAACAGACACGCATCGTCAGCATAGAGTGTAAGGCTTCCAGAAAGCCCAAGGTTGTTCATGTCATCGTGATTTTATTGTTTTTTTTTAATGGGTATATAATTATATCCAACATCGTTCTGGTCCAGTCAACCGCTTTAGCCTAGAATAAGTATCTAACACTTCATCTTCATCTAAAAAAGTAAACAGTTTTAGTACAAACACACAAGTCTTAGACCTGTATTGATCGCTGCCCAGATGTCTGCCCACAATAAAACCGTCATCATCTTCAACTTTATTACCAAGACATAAGGCTGTTCGATTCCAGAGATGTTTGCTGACTGTGCATGTGGAGATCTTAGGTCTTTGTTACGGTTTTAAAATAAATATAATCTGAAAGTTAAGCTTTGATTTGATGTCTTAATGTTAATAGAATTCAATTTTGGTAATTTGTTTTAGTCATTGAACTGATCACTGAAATATGCCCTCGATACTTGTATACTTACTTCTGACTTTTCTGTTTCAGACTTGACGGTCCTTTTTGATCGAGTTACCTTAAAAGCGAGATGCCAATATAAGCATTTTACCTTAACAAGAGTTTGTCTAGGAAACTGTTTGCCCTTAACGTGCTATACAGCCACATCTTTATGGTGTGCTCATCTTATTACTGGGCCACTATAGTAGGTATTATGTTATCTGTAATTTTACTCAGGGAGATTGCACGATCATTATAATGTATAAGTGCTAACTTATAGCTGATTATACAGGATGCAATTTAATTCATTAGCATAAATTGAGTGCACGGTAGTACTTAATTTATTGATGATTATTAAAGGGTAAGAAGAGCAATGATTTTTTTTTTAAGTTATGAAGATTGCCGCGGCGCCTAACGTACTTGGAACGAATGATTTTGATACTTTTAAATGTTTTTATTACCTTGTATGTAACAATTAAAAACAGTACTCAATTATTTTAATTTAATTATGTACTGTATCAGTTGACTAAGTAAGTTTTATCATTTTTTGTAGTTATTAACAATACCAAGTCGATGCGGTAGATTTCATAAATTTTGGTCCACACGTGACCGGTGTCAGCAGTAGGTACTGTAACGATACAGGCTGTCTCGTCACATCACAAATATTATAAATTTTACCTAAATTATAAAAATACTGAAATAATTTCATTGAAGCACTTTATGCTTAAAGACTAGTTCAAAAATAAAGGAAATAGCCGTTGGCATCGCATTAACTGATAGAGAAAATGTAGAGATAGGTGTAAAAGTGATTATCTAAAGGTAAAATAAGGTAATAGTAAAAGAAATCAAACCTTCTTTATATTTAGTTTTACCTTTTTACCTTTCTACCTTTAAAGTGTTTTTGATATATAATAGGATTTTGAGATCTGTCAAGCTGTCAAACGCGGTCAGAAAAAAAACGATTCACGGGATTCGCAAGTCGAAACCTGGTAAAAAATGCACGTGAAATTCACGGTTAAATTCATAGTTAGCTTCGCCCTCTCAAGTAATTCTGGATCTGGGGGGAAGTATGCCTCGGGTCCAGGAACTCAGTAAGAGATAAGTTGAAACATTGCAACGAAGCTTGTCTTCCCTTATTTTGTTTAGGGCATGCAGTTCGCGTGTTATGTGGAGACCTGCACCAGATTTTGCCTCCGTTATAGGATCTGGATCCACCTTTTTGGTTTGGTTTGCATTCTGGCTGAAAGGAGGGCTGAAAAGATTAACTGTCCCGTCTTCGTGTATACGATACCCGGATCCTAAATGCAAATTAAGCTGAACTGTCCCAAGTGATAGGGTTTTGTCTTGTATGCTGCCCATGGACCCCGGTCCCGCATGCAAGATAAAAATTAGGTGGCAACAGGTTTTAGCTTTGGAGAGCTTTTGTCACAGCTCGTTCTCTCATAGGGTTAGATCAGGTATGTTCTCATTGCACACACCGAGAACAGACATGCACGTTTAAAAGTAAATGTGAGATTTGTAGCAATCTCCAGTGTTTGGGGGTACACACTAGTGTATAGGGAAAAGCTATAAGTCGAGGCATACACACGTAGGAGGGGAAAGTTAGGGATAAAATATTGAAAATCGCGGAAAAATAATAGTGTTAGGGAAATAGATAAAATTCAATAAATAAATAAATAAATTAAAGCGGTATAAAATACATCTAAAGATAAATTCGTTATAATAAAATACTAATAAATAAAAGTGCAAATACAATACGTAAATTATCAAAGTTATAAAATTATAATCCAAGTTTTCTCGAAGGTTGAAGCTGTGGGTGTTTATTGTAGGGCTAGATTGTCGTGGACCTTGCTTTTGGCGGAAAGCTGGGTGATCACTGAAGGTTTAATGTACAGAGAACAATGCTGTATAGGTATAAGTAGGCATTTCTTTAGTAGGCAAAAGCTTTCATGAAACTACGGAACTGAGTAGAGATAGAAAGGAGAATGTGTTTGAATACGATTCATCACATTAGTTTTCGTGACTTAGTCTCAACTGAAAAATTATTGTCGTTAATGTTGCGGATCATATTAGTATAAATACTTAATTCTGTAAATCTATTTTGTGGTAAAAGTACGTTGTACTATATATCTATTCTGTGGTATAGGAAGGTATTTCTTTAGCTGGTTTTGCGATGTTCTACGGAGGATATGAGAAAGGTTCTATTCCTACACGGTTATTACAATATGCATAAAAAGATAGGTATTTTCTTAGCGGATTCTAGGCGGAATTTTACTTAGCAGAGTTGGAGGGATCATATTCCTACAAGGAAACGAACGTTTTGTTTTCTAGTTGCGAAATAGGTAATGCTTGTACAATAGTTAAGTAACTACCGGGAATTTATTCATAATTTAGGGTTGATCGTGTTTGTTTATAGATCAATTTAGTGGAATTCAGAGTTGGGTTTGTTTGATTGAATTTTCAATAAGAATTTTACTATTTATTCTATAAGAAACATTTAAAGTACTAGTGATAAGAAATTGTCCTTCGTGTCTTGGGTCAAGCACAGCAGTACCTGTTAGTGATCTCCTTACCAAACGGATAGGGGTAGCTAATTTAAAGATTCGAATGAGAATATCTTGTTGTTAGAAAACAGCATTAATAATCTATTATATTACTGGCAAAAAAACATATTATTATAATATTTCATATTTATGAAATATAATACCTAAATTATATAAACGGGTTTTAGATTACTTTTCAATACAAGTTCTGGAAAATAGAGACAACCTGAATATCACTAACAGATCATTGAATTCAAATAAATATTTACAGTTAAAATTAATACTACTGTTTAGTCCACTGCATGCTGTTGATATAGAATCTACGATAATATTGATAATCTTTAGACGAAAACTAGGAGATTTGAAAGTTGAGCTATTTTTAGAGTCTGTCTTATACCGAATGTAGTACGTATTAGATAGACTCACAATTAACTAAGGTGATGTCTATTTTGTTAGGATTTGGAAAAAAATAATGTCCTCTTGTCCCTTGCACCTTTTGGAGTCCAAACTAGATAAGTAGATAAGAATAGGTAGATGGGGTACCTGACGTACTGACTTGGGATAAATAGAACAAAATTTAGTAAAATCAAATTTCTCTTAGTGTGGGGGAATTTCACACACGGTACCTCCGTGTGGGAAATTTCAAGCACTAAATAGTGGAGGGTTAACCAGCCAGGTAGTCGAGACCCACAGCATTGGAGCGGTGGCGGGGCTCCTATGCCAGAGTTATGATAAACAAATAGAGTTTACTATGACTTTGCTATATAACAAACTCAAACTCAGTTAGCAATATACTTACTTACGTTTTACCTATGTTTCACTTTCTTGTCTTGTTAATTTCAACATACGTTCGTCATGAAGCTTTAATTTACTTTCAGTTTTGTTTATGACTAGGAACTATAATGTTCAATTTTTTGCAGGAAAAAATTATTCATTCCTACAATTGAAACCTTTCGAAAGTATAGTAGGAAGTATATTGATTGGTGCATAATATGATTTTATGTGGAAATTTCAGTTCGGTTACTCAGAGTATAGGAATAGTGTTCACCAGGGGATTAAATTGCAATTATTTGTAGAACGATGGATATTTTAAATTAATTTAATATTATTGAATAGGTTAGGAGCTAGTTAGGTATTGTCTCATTACTTTAAAAGGATTTGGATTACTACATTATCACAACGTACGGTTCTACCATTTATTAGGTGACGATTCACAAGGCCATAAACATTAAAATTGGTAGTCCAAAATATTCAATCAACTTCGATCACTTTTTTAGCGTCATATAATTAATTTATAATAACTCGGAGATTTGATTCAGTAATGTATTAGTATTATTAAAAAGGCAAATACACGGTTGTTACAGTACTTAGTTTCAAAGGATGCTAATGAATTCAATTACACCCAGTATAACGCGTATATTTATGAATCCCCTCATCGCCGGTTAACGAATGCGTTTTGGTCATAATAATTATCCTAGATAGGTACTTAACACTTGACTTTAATTTTTGATTCACTTATAAAAAAAGAAAGTAAAATTCCGTTATATTCCAATATATGAAAAGAAGCAAATAATACTACTTATACATAATAAAACAAAAGAAAAAATCTCCCAAATAGCTTTTTTACCGTCAAATGTTGAAACAGTAACGTAGGTACATTCTTACGCAACTAGGACGAGTCCCGAGGGCGCGGAGCAACGACCGGGTCTGCTACTTGAACCACAGACTAAATTATAGTACCTATAACATGAAGAAATAGAAGGCAAGGAGGCTGTCTGACTGAAGTGACTTCACCGAGATAGTTGACACGGATTAATTTTCTATTACCTACACATTTAATTTTCCTGTTTAAATTACTCAAAGTCCCCCTAGGTAAAAACCATTATTCCACATTTTACATCCCAAATGTATGAAAAAATTTCTCAACGCACAACGTGGCATATAAATCTAATTTTCCTTGTGATTTCAGTAATAAAAATTATTTGCTAACTTGTAACAATCACAAAGCCACTGAGACATTTTTCATTTTCACCTCGATTATAAATCTAATACTTTACGTTCAAACTTAATTAAAAGTTAAACTGAATGAATAAAAAAGACCAAAGCAATTTCGTGACCACAAATAGAATGCAAATAAGTATAAATCTTATTTTTCTTGGAGTAAAGTTGAGAATGGAGTGAGGTGTCGCCGCACCGTGTAGCCATTACCTGTAACGGTCGGCCATAAGCTCCTTCGATTTAATTCTATCGCCCCATCGCTCATACGGAGCCAGGCCGTTCTCTTGAGACTCAAAGATTTTGTTCTCTGTTAGCTTTAGAATAGGTACCTATTAAAGCAAATAATCACACAAAAATGTCCCTCCTCTATGACAACTTACTCAACCTACTACAACGCATTTGTGTATGCCCTAGAAAGATAAGTACGAACTTAAGAGCTGTCAAACTTTAGTGAAGACGGGCATAAATTTAGCATATGCCAATGCAATGTAATAAGAGCATTTTAGTGTGTAGGTACGAAATTTCATGTATTATTCTAGTCTATGGTAGTGATTTGTCCGCCCTAAGTTCGAGCGCAAAAGTCGTGTGGCCTTAAACATTTGCGTATCTTGTTCTACCTACCAATACCGGAACAAACTCATTCAAGTTTTCAATTTCCCCAAAACCATATTGAATACACATTTTTATACATAAAATACACCGCATTGTAATCAACATAAAAAGACGAACCCAAAACTACAGACACAACATTTCTTCAGTTTACGGGCTCAATAAAAAACGTAATTTCCTATAAAGTCCCCGCGCGGTGGTCTCGGTTGATTTGTAGAGGCACAGGGCGCGGGCGGCGGGGGCGCGGGGCGCGTGGTGCTATCAATCTTCATCGGCAAACATAAGTCCTGCTAAGTGCGGCTCTGCGTACTTTGTTGTATGTGCGTCCGGTTCGCTAGTCACCTTTGTTTTTACTTTCTTGGGTTGATTTTGTTACGATTTGTTGAACTAACCCCCGGTTTCTCGTACGTTTGTCAGACTCATGTTAACTTAACTTACCGAATACTGAATGCTGATTAGTTGACGACAGCCGAGGATCATCAGGCAACCAATGAGCGTTCAGTATTATCCAGAGTACCATTTGCACTTACATGGAAAACTATGTTTAGGCGAAGGCGTGGAAGTATGACGCTCCGGATAGATCACGTAGAACTTGCCTGAAGAGCGAAAAATACTCTTACATTTTATAACCACCCCCATTTTTGTGCTTCACTTACCTACGTCTAAAGTCATGTGGGCAACCTATAGGTACCAAGTAGATGCTTGTTGTTCACCAGTGTATGGTGAACATCATTATGGGACCGATGGGACACTTTTTGTAGTGGTCACCTATCCAAGTATTAGCGACGGCAGCGAATGTTACTTAACTTTAAGAGTGATATTGAATATGGTGATTGTAGAGTTTAAAAAAATGAACATTATCAAATACAAATATTAACCGACCGAAATGGAACACAAGCATCTAAAATAATTACTTTGCGCTATCTATATATCTTTTGTAAAGACTTTTCATTTTAATATTAATGCCTGCAGGAGTGCAATAAGCGGTGGTATTCAAACGGTATCTTAATAAGTTCCGCCACAAGATCTCACGATTCCTTTGACAGGGCTCTCTGTTTATACGACTGCGGCAATAACAAGCTGTTATTACCAGATAAAACCGGTTATAACTTGTTATTGCTTGTTTGTGTGCGATGGAAAATTGCTAGCAGTGAAAGGTAGCACGAAATGAAATTTGAAATATGACGATAACAAGTAGAAGAATTTTGTAAAGCACAATCTCCATTGCTACACATTTACCAGTCATTGATGGGGACAACGGAAAAGTAAAGACCTTCGTTTTTTTGTACCAATCAATGGGGACATTCCGGTGTGGACAATGGGAGTACACAAAAGATACCAGAAGTAATACCAAATCAATAATTACAGTATTTCAGGTTTTCTGTGGCAACATGGTGAATATCAACCATAAAACAATCAGGATTATTGCTAAAATGAACAAGCCGCTTAGTAAGTTCTTTTTAATGCTAAAATAGGCATACCACAACAACTCACCTGATGGTAAGTGACGAAGTTGTTTAAGGTGGAGCACGTTTGCCTATGAGATGCCCATTCACTCTTGAATTGAAAAGACCCAGGTTATACCCAGGAAGAAACACTGTTGCTGGAAGACCATGCCATTCCATGACCGTTTGGACTATGAATGACTCAGCAAAACGCTAAGTGCGGACTTGTGGTACACTAACGACGTAAGGTTGTGAAGAATCACCAAGCCTTGTGTAACGGTCCAAAGGGTCCCGTCATGTCACAAATATAGTGAAGGCTTGATTATAAATGGGAATACAAAAATATTTAAATAAAATCATCTACTTATAAAAGGCTCAAGGTCTTAGGACTGCTAATGAAAGGTTCAAGGTCTTAGGACTCTAGAAAACTAAAATGATTATCTGATAAATTCATATCCAATCTATAAATAACTTCTATTAAACACTAAAAATGAATAAATAGGATAGCCAATAATAACGTATATAATAAATTATGTTATTACTGAAGCTCTGAGAATCTACCGTATGGTAATCGACACATTTAATGAATAAATAATTAAAATATGAACTATAATAAATAAACTTTACTGGTTGTACACCACAAGCATATTAACGAAACAATAACCTAAAGAAAATCTATAATTAAATCTCTAGAATATGTACCAAAATAACACAGATTAGTCCTTAAGCTAATGCCATCTAAACAGTGAATTAACGCATTTAATAATTAGATTTAATATAGTAACTTATAGTAGCACCGGCAGATATAGAACGATGATCGCGTCAATTGAGTTTTCCGTGTCACAATAACAATTTATATGCGCCTAGTAAATCTTAAGTAAAGTTATAATCGGTTTACTATGACAAAGGAATAAATCAGTTAGCGAATAGGGTAGCAGGAAGAAATGCGCGTCGATGGTCCTTTATAAGCGCTTGCGTCGGCTCAGAAGGGGAATTAGATCTTGGGATTTTGTGTTGAATTTTGGGTTCCTCGGGTATTAATTTTAGAATATTTGTCATTTTATTTTCGTATTTTGTTACGGTTTCTTGGTGCTGGTTCATTTTAGATAAATTTCATTTACGCGAGTCCTTTTATGCGGTTATAGTACATTACAGTGATTTTAATTTCAATTGGGGTTTTGTTAAATTCATTTTAGATAAATTTCATTTACGCGAGTCCTTTTATGCGGTTATAGTACATTACAGTGATTTTAATTTCAATTGGGGTTTTGTTAAATTCATTAATGATGGACCAGTAATGAGAAATCAAATATTAAATTCGCGTTTAATTTAAATTCTTTGTGAATAGGCGCGTTTTAGTGAGCTAGTTTTCCTCTCAAAAGTTTTTCTTGGCTTGGCTAATACCTTGTGATTTTATTGAAGTGTGTAGTATTAGAATTTGTTTGGGGGGTAAATATTTCGTATTGACCAAGCACGGAAAAATTATAACGCATGAGTATGCGGTGTGATGCTGGGCCTGACGGTGCTAACTTGGCATTACATGTCCTCCATGGTTAGTGTTAGAGTTAGGCTGCATTGTTCTTGAGACGCAGCAGATCGATTATTCCTCCGCAAAGGATCGATCGTCTCCAATCTGGGTTATATTATCTATCTGGACTGGGAGGGGGACCGTCGAAGTGGACCCATGTGTTTGCACGCCTCTTGGTCTGATAGATAAAATTATCTGGGTTGTCTTATTTATATATTTATATATTCACATTTATACAGGGGCGGATGCTCTCCCATCCATGGACCACGGTCCGGGTAGGAGTATCCTTAGGGGGTGCGTAGAAATTAGGTTTAGCTTTTTAGAGCCTCGCCAGCTCGCTTTCTTATAGGCTAGCTTAGATAGGTCTCATTGCACACTCGAGACCGACACACACGTTTAAAGTTAAATGTGAGATTCAAGCAATCTCTAGCTTGTTGGGGCACTCACTATATTAGGTTGGGTTTAGCAATAAGTCGAGGAACACACATTGGGGTTAATAAAAATAAATATAAATTTCGTCGATTTAAAATAAAATATCAACTAATTGGGTTAAATAAAACCAAATTATTATCAAATAAAATTCTAGTAAAAGCTAACAATTAAATCAAATAATATTAAAATATTTAATTCCTTTCATAAATGAAATAATACCAAACTAAATAAATCATAATTCATTACCTAAAAAGATATATAATTCAATTTAATAAAACACAAGTTTCGTTCAATGAAATTCTAGTAAAAGTAAACCATTATTAAATAAGTATGTAACCAATGAAATATAAAATTTTAGGACCAATCTCAAATACGGATTTATTTTACGTATAGTTATAATAAATTTATTTAAACGGAGTCGTAATGTTCAAAATACTCTATACTTATGTACCTATAATGCGCGTACGTCAGATGTTAAATACAAGCTAATGAGATTGAAGGACTAAGTATGGTCTAATAAATTAAAATATTCTTTAAAATCATTTAACTTTGAAATCCATAAATAAATTAATACTCTATTTAATTGAATATTTACATCAAATAGATTTGGACCTGTGTTATCGAATCTTAAAGTTGGAACTTGGAAAAGATCTTTGTTTTAATAAATTGATATGCTCCATATTTATAGAGAGTGTACTACTTATAATTATATCATTCTATTTACTTAATTATTTTGATAAGGTCTGTATGCACTTGGGCCAAGCGTAGTCGTGCCCGGAGGTTTCTCTATGCCAGATGGATTAGAGAGCTTCTTCGTCGATAGTGTTTTATGATGGATTTTATCAAAAGATTTTATGCCACTTATTTCTAGATCTGAACTCGGAGACAACCTAAAGATCTAGCTTGACCAAATCGATTTGATTTAACATTATTTTGAGTTCTGTAAAATCTCCAATAAGACTAATTTATGTTCGCTACTCTATGCTGGATAGATTAGAGTTGCAAACAAATATTACCGACTAATAAAGTCATGTTATTTCATAAGGAAATAACTAGACCAAAATTCAGTGTGAATATCCTGAAGGTCTTATAATCTAGCTGGGAATGGCTTGATTATTTATATAAAAATTAAGAATTATATTATAGCCTCGATAATTTAATACGTAGATATTATGGGTTTTCTACCAAATCGTCGACTAATAATTAATCTCATGCTAAATATAATCTAGGTAAAATAATACCAAAGGTTGGATAATATAGGTAGGCTCGATTTAATAGTCAAAATAAACTATTAATATTATTAGCTCGAATAAAAGCTCACGGTAAAATAATTCTTATCAAATTCTATTTTAACGGTATTATTGTTTTTGAATTTAGGATCGTCGTTAATATTAGAAAATTGCTAGGACAAATTTAATAGAACTATAGGAATAGGATGGGGAGGAGGAGCCCGAGATGGGATTAGGATCTCTCTTGTAACGAAGTTAGTACTTACCTGAGAGATCCACAATGAAATTGGCGATGGATGAGTATGAATCTTTGCTTGTTAACAAATAGAGTTCCCTTGAATGATTTGATGTATGCCAGTGTTAGGATTTGCCAAAAGACAATGTCCTCTTACTCTCTAGTATATATTTGAAGACTAAATTTGACAGACAGACATACTAAGTACTAACCACAACAACTAGACATACAAACGTACCAAAAACGTTAAATTAATAGACCAATTCCCCTAGTGCGCTGAAGTATCACTATTTAAGCACTATCTGAAGGGAGATAACCAAGTCTGGAGACGAAATCTCATTTTTGGGGGCGGGGATGGGGCTCCCAAATAGGATCACCGCAGAAAATGACAATTGCAGTGATTCTACTGATACGTGCTAAACAAGATATCGTGTAATTAACGTAAACTCAGAAAGTATGGGGTGAATGTGATAAGATAATAACTTAGGTCTTACTTAGGTTCAACGTAATTCTAGACTGTTAGAAAAGACATCGATATAAACTCTACCATAGCTACGTCAAGACTATAAGAATAGTTAATGTTATACTTTTATAATACCTACCTAAACTCTACCAACCAAACTCTAGAACTATGTAAATGTACATGTATAATTACTTCACGGTATTTACTCTACATAAAAATCACGAATATAAAAGGGTTGTAATTTTAATAGGATTATGCGCGTTTCAATAACTATTAAGCATCTACATTAATTACGTTATTATAAAATTAATATAATCTAAAGGATATTATATAGGCAATATAAAACATAATTATAAGTAATTGATAAGTTGGCATATAGATAGATTATTGCGGTTTATTAGGTAGCATTAGGCATTGTCTCACTACCTTAAAAGAACTAGGGATTCTACAAATCACAACGTACGGTCCTACCACACAAATAGACGATCCACTTGGCCATAACCAATATCAATCTTAGGACTTACAACACTTCTCTTACGTTTAACATTTTACTTAGGTAGCCGTGAGCGACTAGGTTCTATTCGTATCTCTCTAGGTTTATTAGGTTCACTCTAGGTTAGGTTCTAATAGATAAAATATGAAAATCAAATATCAGCTCGATTAAATAAAAATAAACGCAAAAATATCTTTAAACGATAACACCAATTTTTCTTTGGGGGGGTTACAATATGGGTTAGCCGTGACCAAGATATTATTTTAATTTAGGTAGTCTACATAAATTTTAACTAATAATGAGATGTTGTAGTCCATGGGATTGATTATAGAGGCGATACCTATCGCACAATTTGCTGCGCGTGAACGGAAAGGTCTTGAGACAACTAAATATTTAGGTGCGTTTTAAATTTCGTTTACAATAGCATAACTTAAAGAAATCATTGTACTTATACTCTGCGGGTTAAATGTCATCTAACAATAACACAGTATCAAACTATATTACTTCATCATATTAAGTTGTTTACTGACGCATAATCTAAACATACGGTTTCAACTTTCATCACAGCAACGGTCTCAGCATAGAACACAGAGAGCTTATTATGTCGAGAGCTCTCTTGTTATTCATAACATACTTAAACTAAAACTTAGCATTTTTAACACTCAAAAATTCACAGACGTAAACACTTGACAAAATGTCGTCATAAATTTCGAACTTTATGGTCTTCCACTTGAAATAATTCTAACGCACTTGTTAGAATCCTTCGAATCCGAATCAGTGTGTGACCCTATAGATTCCGTTATTTTTTGCGCTGCTCGACCAAATTTTTTGTATCAACTTTTATGTTTGGAAGAATGCGAGCACGGTGTAGGTACGTTTAGCCATCCGAATTCTCAGCTAGAAATAATAGAATGCTTAGAAACAGATAGATGAAGTCTTTTGACATACAATAATCATAATTTATATATAAATAGTTAACTATAATAGGTATTTACCTAATCAATTTATACGTCCAATACATTAAATGAAGTTGGGTCCTATAGGTAACGTAAACAATAAAAAAAAAAAAAGAGTTAGTTATACTATAGAAAAATAAGTACTGCTCTAATCAGTGAAACCTAGTTCGTTAGTTTGTTATGAAGAAAAACGTGTTGAGTACATACTACATAGGTATATTAAAATTCTTAAATGTTTATACTTTCAACATTTATTATGTTTTAGTTAAAGATAAAAGAAATGTTAGAATGCGGACTTCAACACTTTAATAATACCTGTTCTTTACGTTTAACAGGGGATAGTAACCAGTCACTATAATATAGATACATTAAATGACAAATCTTTGATTATTATGTTTGTTGTAAAATTTAAATCAATAACTGTAAAAATGAGTTAGGTACTTTTTTATAAAGTATTATTTATACGTAGTCTTTACCATTAAATATTACGCGTGTAGTTATACGTCTGCGTTTGTAGGTACGCTCTATCGCAATACATATAGGTACCTAGATATTCAGATAAGTCTAAATAATTAAATAATAGTGAAAGAAAGCTGAGTTCTGACTTTATGAAGATAGGTGATTTTCAAATAAAAGATTAGTATCCTTTAGGACTTGTGAACTCTTGTGGGAAAAATACAATGAATACATTAACGATCACTTATGATGTAGAATCATAATAAATAAAATAAAAAAGTTTTGTAGTGGTCACCCATCCAGGTGTTGATTGGGATTAGTGTGTCTGTTGAGTTTTATTAGAAACGTTACTTTATTTGTTATTATAATAAAATTGATTTAAAACCCATCTCAAATTATTACTATTTGATTTATGATATAAAATAAATTGGGAGTAGGTAGTTATTGGGCATTCTATTCCACTTTTCGCTCGTTCCTCGCTCCAAGTTGGAATAAAACACCCAATAACTAAAAAAAAAGGTTTAGATGAGTTACCAACCCATTAGTCTGAAATATTCCATTCAGAGGAAACTGAATATTTTTTATATAAAACAGTGCGTTGGGGCTTCATTTATTCATTTTTGTCATAGCAACCACATTGGTCATACATGTTATTTGTTAAACAGCCCCATTCTTTGAGTTTAGATCAAATTTGTGTATCAACTTCGCCGAAGATACAAAAACATGGCAAGCTACTGCCGAGCACTATTCGGTGCATCATTTGTGGACCATCAAACTGTGGCAAAACCAATCTATTGGTTGGTCTCCTTTTACATGAACATGGTGTCAACTTTTTGAATGTTTTAATTTTTTCCAAAACGTTATATCAACCTAAATACGTTTTCTTGGAAAGTGTCTTAAAATTAGTACCAGAAATAAGCTTTTATAAATTCAAAGATAATGACGATGTGTTAAGTCTGGAGAATGCTAAACCAGATTCGGTAATAGTCTTTGATGATGTCGCTTGTATGAAACAAAATAATATACGTGACTACTTTGCTACAGGAAGGCATAAAAGAATTGATTGTTTTTACTTAAACCAAACCTACAGTAAAATCCCGAAACAACTGATCAGAGATAACGCTAACGTTATTGTTCTTTTTAAGCAAGACGAAATAAACCTTAAACATGTTTATGACGAACATGTGAATACAGATATGTCGTGGAATCAGTTTCGTGAAATGTGTAAAGAAATTTGGAGCTGTCCATACAATTACTTGGTAATAAATAAAGATTGTGAAAGGAATAATGGTGGCTACAGGAAAAACTTTGATACATTTGTTATTTTGGATTAGCTGTTCATATATAATATGTTAAACAAGAATAAAAAACTCATTCACACATTAAACATCACGAAGAATAGGCTTGTGCAAGTAACAATAATAACATGAATAATATTGAAAAGAAACTAAAACAACAAATTGTAAAATCAGCAGATGTTGTAAAAAGAAAGGTTAAAATGATTAAAAACTTTAAATCAGATAGCGATTTAGCTATCGAATCTGTTTTAAAACCAATAACAGAACCTCTTAACAAAATGGTTGCAATAAGTGGCTCAACTGCTAATAAAGTAATTGCGAAACCATATTGCAAAAAAATTAAGTATAATGAACGTGGTGCGCCAGATGATGATGAACGTGAATTAAACAACACTCGCAGATTTGATATCAGTAATAGATTATCTGATCAAACTGTCATCCACAAACCCGAAGAAGAATCAAGCTCATCAGACAGCTCTAAAAGTACAGAGGAAGACAACAGTACTCCGAATATAAGTGGTACATCTTTCAAATCTATTGAAGAGTCAGATGATTTGTCATGGTCATTAACAGGTGAATCATTTAGAAGTATTCCTTTTGGAGTTAGATTAGAACGTGGAAAACTTAAAATGGGCACATCAGTTTTTCATATCACGGATAATGAAATCAATGTGGGTGGACGACATTATAATAAAACACCTGGAATTTATGAATTGTTATTAAAAAAAATACCTGAACTAGAAAAAGTAACTGAAGATGATAGACAAAATTATAAACAAATGTTAATAGACACAAATGCACACCGTCGTGATTATGATCCAAAAAAACCAATTAAAAGTAACAAAGGTATAAAATATCTAAACGTTGTAAAACCGCTTTTTAAATTAGCTAAAGAATACTACACAACTAGTACCGAAAGTCTTGTTAAAGGGTCGGGGTTGCCAATCATGAAAAAAGTGAAACCAAAAGTGGACTATGTGTATTGGGATGATCCTAATGAATTAGTTGAAAGATTAAAATTGTTACTCGCTTCTCGTGACGCTGGAAACACTGGTTTAGATAATGAAATAATATCAATTATCGAGGAATTGCGAGAAAGTGGTGTCATCAATTAATAAAAAGAATACACTGTAAAAACTCACTCAGTTTTGTTATGACTGTTGACCGATCAATAACTCTCTAGTGCTATGAATATAGATAAGTTCGGACATCATGTTCATAAACGTTTACGTTTATCAGAAGATTTATTCAATAAGCATACAATAGAAATTGACGAAAGAGTCATCAAAAAAAATTTCTACACAAAGCAAGAGATAGATTCTATGTTGGAGCTAATCAACGGTCAAATTAAGACATTACATCAAGTTCATACCGAACATACAATAAACAGCATTGCTAAACCGACGATTAAAAATGACTAAACAAGAAATTGTCAATGAAATTCATAAACAAGCACGCAGAAATTTTAATCGTCGCTGTGTTATGATTAAAGATATTGATGATTTATGGCAAGCCGACTTAATAGACATAAAAAATTTAAGTAGGTTTAATTTAGGTTATAAATATATTCTTGTGGTGATCGACTCTTTCTCCAAATTTGGATGGGCAGTTCCTGTGAAAACTAAGTCGAAATGTGAAATATCAAACGCTATGGAAAGTATTTTTAAGAAGGGAAGAATACCTACCAATTTACAAACTGACTTAGGGAAAGAATTTTATAACGACGTCTTTCAAACACTTTTGAAAACATACAAAATTAATCATTACTCTACTTTTTCCATTAAAAAAGCGTCTATCGTGGAAAGATTCATCAGAACTATAAAAAATATATTATATAAATATTTTAATTTAGTAGGAAATTATGTGTGGAACGGAAAACCTTTGCAAAAAATCATAAATAATTATAATGAAACCATACATCGTACAACAAGGTTTAAACCAATAGCTGTTAATGCCTCAAATAAAACGATTGTATTGAGCAATATCATAAAATCGAGAAAAATACTCGATATAAAAAATCCAAAGTTTCAGATAGGCGAGCAAGTTCGCATCAGTAAGTACAAGGGCAGTTTTCGAAAAGGGTACACACCAAATTGGTCCACTGAACTTTTCACGATTGTAAAAATAAACAACACGAAACCAGTTACATACCATATAGAAGACCAACACAAACAAAATATTTTAGGAACGTTTTATGAACAAGAGTTGCAAAAAACAAAGTATCCTGGTATTTATTTGATAGAAAAGATACTAAAACGAAAGGGTAACCAGTTGTTTGTTAAATGGTTAGGTCTAAATGAGAATGAAAACTCGTGGATTCATAAGAATGCTGTCTTATAACCTATAAAAAGATTGTGTCGTAAGAAAATTTTCATTTACATAGAACCAATGGAAGGAGGTGGTCTCATTAACAAAGTAATAAATAATTTACCTTTTGAGCTGCATTTACCAGGTTATAATTATTGTGGACCTGGTACAAGATTACGAGAACGATTATTTCGTGGTGACCGAGGGGTTAACGAATTGGACGAAGCTTGTAAGCAACACGACATAGCCTACAACAATAGCTCTGACTTAAAAGATCGTCATAAAGCTGATTTAATACTTGCTGAAATGGCTAAAAAACGAATTAAATCTAAAAACGCCAGTACAGGAGAAAAAATGGCTTCCTGGATGGTAAATAAAGTTATGAAAACAAAGGTAAAGTTGGGTGCTGGTGTAAAAAACTTTAAATCTGTTGTAACTAAAATACGCACTGAACTAAAGAAACTGAAACCTAACAGTGATGAGAAAGCAATCAAAATTGCTTATGCAGTTGCAAAAAAATATTTTGTTAAAAATAAAATTCGGCTGCCGCGTGTTATACCCATACCCAAGACTGGAGGAATATTACCATTGATTCCAATATTTGCCGGACTATCAGCCTTCGGTGCTTTAGCAGGTGGTGCTGCAGGTATTGCAAAAGCAGTAAACGATTATAAATCAGCAAAACAAAATCTTCAAGAATCTGAACGCCACAATAAAACTATGGAAGCAATAGCACTAGGAAAAGGGTGTTACTTAAAACCATACAAAAAAGGCAGTGGTTTGTTTCTAAAAGCTTCAAAAAACTAAATAAAAGGCTGCCCAACCGCGCTCTAACCGATGTAGATATTTTAGAACATTCTAGTGTTATACCATATTTTAGAGGTGTTTACATGAGAGATAGACTACCGAATAAACCTAAGCGTATAGAATGCGGTATTATTAACTTAGATGATCATCAAAATCCTGGAACACACTGGGTAGCCTATGTAAAAAATAACAATTATTGTGAGTATTTTGACAGTTTCGGTGATTTAAAACCACCAACAGAATTATTAAAGTACTTAAGTCATAGAGAAGTTTTTTATAATTACATGAAGTATCAAAGTTATGATACAGTGAATTGTGGACATTTATGTATTCAATATCTAAAAAATTTTTGGAAAACACATTTAAAGTGATAAAACACTAAATTACCATCAGTAGCACAATGTCTTTTACGCTATCTATATCTAGCTCTACTCCGATGACAACCACACATTATTCGCCTGCCTTAGAACTAAATGGCGAATATGAATGTGGGCTGTTGTATTTTTCAACATTTAATTCTATACCTAATATTGACAATTCTAACAACAAGTTATATTTCGGTGAAGATGAAGTCATTGAGATACCAGAGGGATCGTATGAGCTAAGTGATATAAGTGATTATTTGGAACAGAACATGAAAGAATGTTCTTTCAAGTTAATTTGTAATAACAATACTCTAAAGACTTCTATCATTTGTTCTAAAGACATACATTTTGAAAAAAGTACGTTGCTTGCAAAAGTGTTTGGTTTTAACAAAATTGTACTGAAAGCTAATATATTAAATGAATCTTCTCATCCTGTCAACATTCTTTCGACTACCGTGCTGAGGATCGAATGTGATATCATAAGCGGATCATACACTGACGGAAAACCTAGTCACATAATCCACGAATTCCCTCCAAACGTGCCACCTGGTTATCGAATAATTGAAATACCGAAAAATATAATTTATTTCCCAATTAATCAAAACAGTATTAGCTCGATCACTGTTAAAGTGTTAGATTCAAACAATAATTTAGTAAATTTACGTGGCGAAGATATCCAGTTATATTTTCATGTTAGACAAAAATGATTGACTTTAATAAAAACTCATCAGCAACAGTGAATCGGTCCATTTCAAGCCGCAACATCATCAAAAGAAGACCTAAAGTGAAGTTGACGAAGGATAACAAGAAATTTCTTAAATTAATTGGGTTATTAAAATGAGCATTCTTAACATAGCAGATTCTCCACGCCTTGATAACACCATCGAGAGTGTAGAATACCATTCATACAAACCCTATGTGAATAGTTTTCGTGAAAATGATGAGATACGGATACCTATTAACCAACAGGATCTGTATGTTTTACCTTCAGCCAGTACTTTGTTCATAGAAGGAAGCATTCTTGTTACTAAACGTGATACAAAAGCAATAGTAAGCAAGGTGCATTTTACAAATAACCCTGCATTATTCTTTTTTCAAGACATTCGATATGAGCTAAATGGTGTAGAAATAGATAAAATAAAAAATGCAGGCATTACTACAACTATGAAATCTCTTGTTTCAATGAATGATAATGAATCAAAGATGGCTAAGTCTTGGGCCTGGGATATCGATGGAACCACAAATAAATTGTCTGGAAAATTTTCAGTTTCCATTCCTTTAAATAAAATACTTGGGTTTGCTGAAGACTATAATAAGATTATTATGAACTGCAAGCATGAATTAATATTACTTCGTAATAGCACAAACCTTAATTCTGTAAAGTTGGAAGCTGGTGAAATTATAAATTACATTGACATTAAACAAATTAATTGGCGCGTTCCACATATAAAAGTGTCCGATCGCGAGCGACTCAATTTGCTTAAATATTTAGAAAAGGATCGCACAATTAGCATCATATTTAGAAACTGGGATCTGTACGAGTACCCATCACTTCCAAAAACTACAAAACATACATGGGCAATTAAAACATCTTCTCAAATAGAAAAGCCTCGATACGTGATTGTAGGGTTACAAATAAATCGTATGCGACAACTTGACAAAGATATGTCTCAGTTTGATCATTGTCAGCTACAAAACCTTAAAGTATTTTTAAACTCATGCTACTTTCCATATGAAAATCTAAATATCAATTTCGATGATGATAAGTACACATTAATATACGAGCGCTACGCTAATTTTCAACAGTCTTATTACGGCCGTCGTCCGGAACCTTTATTAAGTTACCAAGACTTTAAAACCAAAGCTCCTTTATTTGTGATTGATTGCTCGCGACAAAATGAAACTTTGAAAACAGGACCTATAGATGTTCGCATTGACCTTGAAGCTGTTGTAGATTTTCCTGAAAACACGACGGCTTTTTGTTTGATTTTAAACGACTGTATTATTGAATACAAACCTTTGACTAATATCGTTAAGAAGATATCATGAATCCGGATTATGTTATAGTTGATTTACAGGGATTCAAAGATTCCTACAACTCTTTTATTGTTAAAGAATTTGCACTTGCTACGAAAGATTATACCCAAGTGTTTTTAGTTAAACCACCCCATCCATATTGTAATTTACCAGAAAAAGAAAAAAAACAAGTTTCATGGATACAGAGGCAACGCGGTATATTTTGGAGTGAAGGTTACATGAATTTACATGAACTTAAACGTGTTGTTATACCTTTTTTAGCTAAAAAGAAAGTTTTTGTTAAAGGAACGGAAAAAGCGAAATGGTTATTTGCTTTATGTTTAGGTAACTGTCAAATTATAGATATTGGTGATGAGGGTTGTCCTAGTTTTTTGCGATTGAATCAGCTTTATAATAATGATGCTAACTGTTCATTTAATTGTGTTTATCATAAAAAGCACTGTGCATTAAAAAATGTAGTTTTAATAAAGACGTGGTTTACTGAAAATAATATGCAGATTTTTAAATTTAATGATATTGGCGGTAAAAAGGAGGATAAAATATTAATAAATCAAGAAAATAAAACTAGATCTAGTAGTTATGATTCAAGCAAGGAAGGTTACGATTGGGTCGAAAATTGTTGTTGCTAATAATAAAATCTTGTCTAATTTAATTGTATTAAGTATTTTTTGCTGTGTACTGTGTTAAGTAATATTAAATTAAGATAGGGTATGTACCTAATACTTAGTCATAGATAATATAATACTATACTTAGCTAAATAACTATCTATTGTTTTTTTAAATAAATGTTATCAATTACTAACATTTGTTTTATTAATTATCTGCCTACCTACCTACTTAGGAACATAATAATAAGCCATAATTTAATAAGAATTCATGTTTATTTCATATTTAAAATTTTAAACAGTATTAATTATAAGATTATATACTTATTTAGGAGCTACTTATTATAACACGGCATCATCACTTAATTTTTTTGAAATTTTATTAATTAAATGTTGAGCATTGTCCATTATGTCGTCGATACAGTCCGTCATCACATATTGAACGCGAACACTTTCGTTGAACAAATTTCTCACGTCATCATGGTCATAGATCTGAATTTTCAGCATGCGACGCCCTCTTCTGCCAATATTGGTAATGACATAGGACATCGCATCTTTTTTAGACTTCTTCTTCGTCCTTTTTTCAAAAGCGGATGTGGCTTCAGCGAGTTTCTGTTCTGCTAGCTCAATGTTTCGCTTTCTCTGCATTTCTGCTGCAAATTCATCGTCCCAAGCTGCTGGATCCTGCGCACATGGCAGACTACTGTAATATGTCTGATCAGTATCCGACATCATGACCTGTAATAATGTATTAAAACTTTTAGTACATAAACACATCACAAATAGACTCTTACGTGAACAAAGAAAGCAAAAATAACATTTTTTATGAAAATAAACAAGTCAAGTAGGTACTTACGTAAAAGTGTAGATAAAATTTAACTTGTTGAGTAGCGCACGACCGATCACTGGTCTTGATATAGATTTAATGGTTCTTTAAATCATACATTATTTTTATTGTTGTCCTGTGCTGGCTATGGTGTCATCTTGCTTACACAGAATGGATCTATTTGATACCATCTAACCGCTTGCTCAATAAGTATTTTAGAGTAAAATTAATAGCGCTTCCAAGTAAAGCAAAATCTTTCTTAGTAAGTACATTATAAAGTTTATTTATACTTGTAAATATTAAAAAGGCATCTACCAATCAAATTCAATAAGTAGGTATAATTATTTCTAATAAGACGTGTTAGATTACATTACATGTTCTTTGTTCAAGTTCAAACTTGATTTCTAGTTCCGCTTATCATATCATAACTCTATAATGCTAAACACATAATTTAAAACGCTGACTGAAATAAAAACCACTTCTTAGAAAGATAGCAATACTTACACAATCCACGTCGATGCGATTGAAGTATAATACCTACGGTGAACTCATTATCAGGTTAAGACTTGAAAAAATTCTGAATTTTTGGTTAGATTTATGTTGGTGCCTACTACCGACCTATATCTATACAACATTTATTATAATTATTATGAATTATATACTATAACAACTACCTACAGGACATTATAATGTAGGTACTATGATCTATCCAAATAATAAACGCTATTACTTATATCTCAATCTGCTTCTTACTCAATTCGCATTATAGGCAATATTATGCTGCAGTGACATCTTTAATTTTAAGCAATGAGCTTAAAATCGAAGTTTAGTGAGACAACCCATAGGTACCTAATCAATAATCAAACAATCATAATAAACGTTTCGATTTTGAGTAGGTAGCTAGGCACTTAATTAAACACGCGCTGATGTGACTCTATTTAGATAATAGCAGGTACCTACTTGCATTCATAAAAATACTTAATGATATACATAAGTACATAATATATTGATATGAATTGACACAAACTTGTCGTGTCGCTTTACTAGCTCTTGATTGTTTCTATCATTAATCGAGTTCTAAAGGTGAAAATAATGATTACCTGCCTAATTACCTAATTATAATGGGTAGGTGTTGATCATAATAAATAAAAAACATACATCAGCGTAAGGTAAGTATTCATTTATTTAACTTTAAAATTATAAGTAAGGGTTTTACATTTATATAACTAAAACTGTTTACGTTTAATACATCTTATAATAATAATATTCATTGAAACATTGAATCTCACCTAAATTACCTAATAGTTACATAAGCATTATAGCTAATACCATCTCGAGAAAGTTCAGTTTATTCTTATAATAAAAAACAGTAGGTACATTGTATTTAAGGATAAGTAATATTTACTTAATTAACCCAAATTACGATTTTAAAATAAATGTACTGCCCCAAGATTTGGTAGTAATCCTATCTTTAGAAACACAGCGCTTATCATCGTTTCCAGAGAGAGCAATTTTATGAATACCTTTTGTAAATATTTGATGTTTAATAGATTTAAACAAAACATTTTTTTTGCGTACAATGCTTTCATTAAAATTCACATTCTTGTATTCAGATATGTCAAATTTACGTACAACACTTGTTTTGACTCCTTTAGCTTTTTTTATTGTATGAGTTTCAGTTTTAACGCAATATAACTTTGATCTCAAACCAACAAAATCAGTAATTATCTTTCCGCCCATTTCATCCTTAAATAAACCAGGTATTTTTTTGTTTATTATTGGCAGATCATACTGGTTTTTTTGATCATAATTACTAGTGTCAAAGTGATCAAGAAAATTATCTTTTAAATCTTGATAAAAGTCTGGCGTGTCCAACAAATAAATAAAGCTGTCGGTGTCGGTGTAACATAATTGAACTCGATCATTGTAAAATGGTTTTATAACATCGTAGTGGAAATTGTACATGTGCACTTTAGATAATTCTAAAACAGAAAAACCTATGTAAATAGGTTTATCAAGGATTACTCGATCGGGTTTCATTTGAATCGCTACTAAGTTATCGGTGAAAACTGATGCGCTATGAAAGTATGGGCTAGCTATCAGCTTGTTAGCGCTTATTCGTTTTTTGGTTATATTATCATCGTCAGCCCACTGATTGACAAGATGAACGTTTACTCTCATTTCGTTGTTTTCGAGAGTTTTGCCAAATACACTGTTATTTAAGAGTTTAAAAAAGTCTTGTTCAAATGTCGATCTAGCTTTTTGACGGAGCTCAGTGTTAAAATCAATGTATTGTTTCAGATAAGAACTTTGTTTGAATGCAATCACTCGATGTATTTTCCGTAACTCTAGGCCGTGTTTTAGACATGTTTTTAGATGTATGTAGTGGATTACGTACTCATATTTATTGTACAGATTGGGAACGAGTTTATTGCTCTTCCCACCTGGTGGTGTACATTTTTCAGGGCAAAATGGTAAGTCATTATGCATTGCATGTAAGTTTTCCGGATACACTAAATCAACTTCAAGAATATAACCTTCATCCGCATCATCAGATATTGACATTACGTTTAATCTGCTGATTTCAGGTTTATCTAAAAATCTGAAATTCGATAAAGGAAGGGACTGACACATGCTAAATCCATACAGATTATTACAATCCAAATATACTATAAAAGTATCTTTTTGTGTTGGATCATAATCAATCATATGTGCGTTATTTGATCGTCCCATACGATGCGTACACACACAAACGCCGCCCCTAATGCCTTTTTGTATCATGCGTAGTATCGATAGATCGCCAATGAGTTCAAGTTGCACCCCTGTCTTTAATAGCATCGCGTCAAATGACAAACTGGGGGCAGTCAGATAAAATGCTGGATCTAACTCATAATGATTTTTACATGTTTTACGAAACTTTTCAAAAATATCTGTCAAAAGCAGAACATCCGTTTTAACATACAAGTCAGTATATTGTCCTAAATTTTCAATATCAAAATGTGACCACACCAACAGCGCATGTTTATAATCATCTTCAGATATGTTTGTGTCGTTCAAAGAGCTGTAAAACTTTTCTTGTGACGGTAAACTTTGTTCTTCATAACATTTCCAATTCGACATGTACTCGTAGGGATAAACTCCTTTACGAGATAATAATTCTAATTGATCTGTATCCGGAAAATGGTTTTGCATATGCACAAAATCGTTTGGTGATAATGTTTTAGCTAGTTTATCCAAACTTGCACTTAAAAACTTGTATGAATCAACGAAACGCAACGGTATATACTCCTCCTCCGAAACGGGTACAAATTTAGTAAAAGAAATGTAACTTTCTTTAGTTTTTGGTATAACTTTAATTGAACCCGGTAATTCTCCTAATTCCTTTATAAATAAGTGGCAGTCATAACCTGAGAGGTTATGAAAAAATATTGGAATAAATTTAGGAATTTTGTGATTCAAATTGCACTGTTGATGAGCCGCACCTCGATATTTTCCTGTTAAATGACAATGATCGCGTACTTTACTACCCCACGTAAAATGTTTGCAAATATGACACCGATTAGTTGAATTATAGTCTTCAGAATCAAGTTCATTGAAAATCATCGGTGCAGTAGTATTTAATATTTTATGTATATTCGTTACGTCATCACATAGCGAGGCGATGAAGCGTGTAACACAATCCTCTCCTCGATAACTTACGAACCGATTATGAGTCTCATCTAATTCGCAAACAATATTATAGGCAAATGCGACAGGTATGTGTTGATGCACATCGAAAGTACTGGCACTGTCAGGGTCAGGTTCACAGCCTTGCACAGGAAGTAACATAGTTTCAAAGTCCGCATAAATAACGAACGGTACATCTTGCTTGCGATTGTAGTTTTTAAATTGAATTACTGATCCCTTTTCAGGTAGAATAGTCACAACACCACCACAGATGTGTTCATTATGTTTCTGATTTGAAGAAAAAAATAATAAACAGTTTTCACAAAAGTATAACTTTCCGTGATGTTTGGTCAATTGATTTCTTACAAGGCGAGACAAGTTTTTAATCAAACAATAATGCGAATTAGTATTATTTTCAAGCAACAGCAAATTAATTCGTTTTTTGTATGTTTTGGAGTCTGACTTGTACAACGGCCCAGTAATAATTTTTTTGTCTTTAAGTCCATACACACATATACTTAAGTCAGGATTATTTTTTTCAAATGTTGAAATGTCTGAGAATGTGACTGGAAAAGATAAACCTTTAATGTTCAATTTATCTTGAAACCTTGGATAAGAAGTAACTCGATCCGGATGTTTGGTAGTGGGATAAAGCGCTGCAATAACGGACCACAAAAAACAATAGTCATCCTTGTTTTGAATATTTAAGCATGCTTTTTTGTTTTTGATAAATTTTGGTAAATCTATAAAGTTAGAGCCTTGCAGTGGATCGTACTTGCATATATTTATTTCGAGGTGACAGTTTTTTAAAAAAGTCCACCCACTGTCTCGCTCTTGAAATTCTTCTACTTTTTTCATGACGTAGTCTAATACTTTTGCTAACAGATTATTGATATCATAATTTAAATGAAGCGTAAAATTGTTTGTTGCAAAAGACTTAATTTCGTGTGAATCGTTATTGAACAAAAGAAAAGATGAAAACAATTCAAAGTTCACTTTAACACTTGTATGAGATTGGATCGTTTGATCAAGGAGAGACTCAATCTTTGTGCGAATAGCGTTTAAAAATGTAGGTATGCAACTACCTTCCTCATTGTCAGCTGCTTTAATTCTATAGCTAGCTATACGGCTGCGAAACGCTGACTGAATTATATCGACGCCGTCAGATAACGGTACAATGCTTTTAATTTTATGTGCATTGCTTCGCATATGACCTACCCATCGCTTATTATCAACTTGTATATTACAAAATGTACAAAAAGGCATTTTTGTGTTTAGTTATTTTACATCAAGTGATCAGTAAAGTTTTGGTTATATAAGTCTTCTAATAATAACAATTAAAACGTACAGAACGAAATATTAAAATTAAGACTATCAAAATACGCCAAAGCTAATAAAACTCATTTGATAACTATAAAAAAGATTTTAGGTGCTGTCGTGATACATTGTATCTCATGAACAATATTCAAAATCAACCCTTAATAAAAACGTTGTTCGAATAGAATGTTGGCTCACAGCTTTCAAAAAGCTTGTGAGCTTCTCGCACTAAAGCTTGAAGCTTCGCCCACTGAGGTGAGTCTTCGGCAACCCTGAACGTGGTCCGAACTAAAGCTTTTTTCCACCTATCTTCCGGCACGGTGGATTCCACATCCACAGTGTTGTATACCTTGAGGTCCACGTAGAATTCACCTCCAGTATCTGCGACGCGACGCTGAGATCCGCTGGCCACACGGTTCACGAATGATGACTTTAATGCATTCTTCACTGCCACTGGCTCCACGACCTCCTCTACATCCGTATCGCACAGTCCGAATATGTCCACACGGGCTGGCTGCGCCCTTTTGCGACCACTGCAAAATAATAATAAAGTTATTGCATATCTACTTACATATTGAATTTTAGCTAGAAACCTTAAAGTATTATTTGTACCTGTATAGATATCCAAAGAATTACAATATACTAGAAAAATCACTAATCAGGTCATCACAAAAAACGAAGTCGAATTTCAACCGTTCACATAAGAATTAGGTAATGCTAAACAAAATAAATAATAATTTTGTCAATAATGGAAATATTAATATTGTTATGATTACCTTTGCGTGCTGGCAGATTTTCTTTTTTTGGCTGCAGTGCTGCTCGAGCTGCCGCTAGCCGGAGGTGCCTTTTTTTCCTTTTTCTTGTCAGCACTCACGCTTACAATTCCTCTCTCTGATTCCGAGTCAGACCTGTAATATATAAGCAAGATTTAAGTAAATACACAAATCATCTAAGACGAATTTAAGAGTTATACATTATAACTTGCTGGCTATACTCACTTACATGTTAATGATTTATCGGTGATTTTACAGATGTAGCAGCAGCGTGACAGCTTGGTTTTCTTCGATGACTCACTATATCGCACTGAATCACTACTGAACTTGAAATAATGAAAAAAGTTGGTGTAAACCGATTTTATACGGGAAATATGCGACAATATCAAAAAAGCTTAAGTCGTAAATTAGATCATCGAAATTCAATGCAATTTCTATTGTTACTAAAGTACTTAAATACTACCATCATAAAACTCATACGTCAATTTTACAGGGAAATTCAAATAATGAACAGTAGTATTTCACCTTTACAAAGGAAAGTGCTGACATAGGTACCTGCACACATAGATACGTAAACTCGTATTTCACATTATAATATTTTGCTATTGTTGACATTTCCATAAATATAAAGACACGGATCTACTTTACTGCTGACATAACAACTCATTCTCGTGTGCCCCGTGAGAAATATTAGAGTGAAGTAGTAGGTACCTACTTCTTTCCCTCTGTACCCAAATCCCTAAAAGGTATACATACTTTTAACAACATGATGTTTTACTCATCATCAACTGAATACATTCTCACTACTGGCCTTATCTCACATCGAGGGAGTATAGACCATAATCTAACATGCTATAAAGATACGGCGGGGTTATTACGTAAAATTTGCAACAGCAATGCAACAGCAGTAGCATAGCAACAGCAGTAGCGAAGCATACATGCTCGACACCACTAATGATGTATGACAGCAATCATCGCGCAATTTACGCCTGTTGCAAACCTGTTGCGAGTTAGTTAATACGCCCGCAGGTTGATGGATAGAAGAACCAGTCAAGTGCGAGTAGGACTCGCGCACGAAGGGTTTCGTACCATTATCTATAAAAACGAGCAAAAACATCACGTTTGTTGTGTAGGAGCCCCCTTAAATATTTATTTTATTCTGTTTTTTTAGTATTTGCTGTTATAGCGGCAACATAAATACAAAATAATAGGTATTTTTACTAAATTAATAAATAGGTATCATTTGTGAAAATTTCAACGGTCTCACTATCACGGTTTATGAGATACAGCCTGGTGACAGACGGACAGATAGACAGACAGACGGACGGACAGCGGAGTCTAAGTAATAGAGTCCGTTTCACCCTTTGGGTACGGAACCCTAAAACCATGCTGGGTCTCTCACGATGATTTCATACATCGTTATATGAGCAATTGCAAAAATTGGTGGGAGTCAAACCTGCCTGCATCTGTTTATGAAAGCCGCACTGGTTACCACTAACCCACACTCGCTACTTGCCTGGAATGTTATTTTCCCAGCGTCAGGCGAGCGAGGGGAAAAGGTCGAAGTGCGCGGGTGCTCGTCTGTCGTCGCTATGTTCGTACTTTTTGCTAACGATGCAAACTCTGACACGGAGCCAGCCCAGTTACCTTTTGTAAGTGAAACAGTGTAATTGTTTAAAACATAAAAAGTGCAAGTATGTTTAATATCATATACGGAATTTTATGATATTTTTGGCATTAACAAACTATCTTACGTGTGCGGGGATTTAGTGCAGTACCCGTTTGTGAAATGACAAGTCGATTGGTAAACCTTAATATACTGGAAAATGTGTTGACGAAAATGAATGAGAAAACTTTCTTGGTGCGTTTTATATGCTTTTCCAGCGTCAACTCTGGGGAAAGAAAAATGAGAAAAAAGTACCCAGTGTTTGATATGATAAGCGAAATTTTAAAGTGTCTTAGAGCCGAATCAGGTCTCTGGGGATAGTTATTGAGTACCCAGTGTAAGACACGACTAAAATACCTTGTGCAGGAAGTTTTTCTGATCTCGATTTTGGGGAAAGGAAATGTAGTACCCAGTAATTGATGTGAGACAAATTTTAAAGTGTCTTAGAGCCGAATCAGGTCTCTGGGGATAGTTATTGAGTACCCAGTGTAAGACACGATTAAAATTCCTTGTGCAGGAAGTTTGTCTGATGTTGATTTTGGGGAAAGGAAATGTAGTACCCAGAAATTGATGTGAGAGAAATTTTAAAGTGTTTTAGAGCCAAATCAGGTCTCTGGGGATAGTTATTGAGTACCCAGTGTAAGACACGATTAAAATTCCTTGTGCAGGAAGTTTTTCTGATGTCGATTTTGGGGAAAGGAAATGTAGTACCCATTGATTGACAAGTTACATTGAAACAAGTTAGGTTTCTGGGGATAGTTATATTGAGTACCCAGCACCAAATAAAATTTCAAATTGATACAGTTTCGGTTATTTTGGTGTTGACACTGGGTCTAGTACTCAGTTGTTGACAAAAGCGACAAATCATTTCACATTACACTGGTAGTATAGTAATCTGTCAAGTTCTGATAATTCCGATATGGTATAGACTGTGTTAGACCAAGTGAGTGAGTGACTAGTTATTTGTACTACGAGGATGCTGAAAGAGAAACTACGTTCGAACATAACAATGTAAGGTTAGTGGTCTAGTTTATTAACTCATCTAAACCTTTTCCTTTTTAGTTATTGGGTATTTTATTCCAACTTGGAGCGAGGAACGAGCGAAAAGTGGAATAGAATGCCCAATAACTACCTACTATTGGGTTATGTACATATCATTTCATGTCAGTTAATCAGAGTAGTAAAATTAATAGTTCATCTGTATTCGCGGACAAAAGATTGATAGATATATAAAAGTAAGATATAATAGAATAACAACAAAATTCTCATGAATTATAATACATAGAAACATTTATTTAATACAAACTAAATAACGTATAATAATATACTAGACCTAAAAACTAAACTATACCTAAAAACTTTAAAACTAAAATATAAAACTAAAAATACCAATATTGATTAGAAAAAGAAATCATTAAAAAAAAATAGTATAACATACGGGCAAGAGGAATCGAACCGGTGACGGAAAATAATAGTGTTGCTTATAGTCGCCGCTAAGCCACGATAGCTTGTGTACAAAATGGTACGGTAGAACGGATTATAGGTAATAGAAAAATAGATGAGCTGTGTTTATAGGTAGGTTGGTTTATGATAGGAAGATAGATGAACTTCTTACAAAATATTGAAATAATTTTATAGGTACATAGGTATATTAACTGCGTAATAACGACTCTTAATTATAATTATGATTTTGAACCCTTCTTGACAAATCGTATTCAAATAAAAAGAAAAATAATTATATTTTGAAAATAACAAAAAAAAGGTGTCTCTCGAGTTTTAGAAAATGGGGGTTGTATTTACCACGGAATAGTTTTATTAAACTAGTTGATGTACTAGGTATCTGATGATTTTAGGTACATTATACAGCGACATAGCTTAGATTACAATATAGTTAGTGATATTCCGATGAGAGTAAAATTCATTACTAGTTAATACTTATTGGAGGCATTACTAAAAGATTAACTAACTTGATACTTTACTACTTACTGTATAATATTAGACTTCGACCGTCCTGATAGCTCGGTTGGTGGTGGCCCTTCCCGCTGACCTGTAGGTTGTGGGTTCGATTCCTGCTCGAAAAAAAAAACTTTGGTTCACACGTGACCGGTGTCATGAGTGACCTAGATATATAATGATCTAGTTTCAGGACATACTGATGAGTTCAGTTGCGGCCAGTATAAGGCATGTCTAGAACTTCAAATAAATATAAATAAAACGAATAAAAGGTTTAATAATAGACACAAAATTTAGATACAATTTATTATTGTCCAAATGAACATTTAAGTTATCAAAAAAAAAAAAAAAAAAAAAAAAAAAAAAAAAAAAAAAAAAAAAAATTACTATGTACTTATGTACATTGTACACATCAGCTAAAATATTGTAGGGTAAGGGAAAGGCCTACTCAAGTCTATAGAAGAAAAAAAAAAAAAACTTTTATCGGGTTGAGTAGAGGGGAGGAGGCGGCCTTTCTAAATAGAAATGTTTTTTTGGTTCATTTATAATGTCCTTATGTATGTTAATAACAAATAGAGTTAATAACGTTGTCTAAGTTATGAGAAAAATTAATTGTACATACTATTTAATTAAAATTGATGAATTAACGCTGCAATATAAAGGAAGAGTTTGAGCGTTAATTTCATCCATGGTGGTAAGGGAAAAGCCCATCTGTGAATATGAGGGTTCAAAAGTGGTTAATAATAATAAGAGTAATAATACTAATAAGACGCTCATTATATTTACAAAATAAAGTAGAATACTGATTATTTACAGATGGAGGGGAGCGCGGCGGCTTTTCAAAAAAAAAAAAAAACATATATTAGCAATAATTAATAAAAATTTAAAGAAATACAAGTTTTATAAAATTGTTAATTGGTATAATGTGGGCACTCCATTAGAAATGGTGACGCAAGAAAAATATCAGGTTCAGGTAGTTTGTCGGGGCGTTGTATGGTATTCTAAAATGCATATCGGACGATAGCTTTACTGCAACTTAATTACGTAGACTAGCATGGGTTCTACGACATTGAAATAATTTTAACTTTTTAGTTACATATTAGAATGGTACTCTAAGTGCATATGTCAATTTTAAAAAAAAAAAAAAAAAAAAAAATAAGCACGTAATTCAAATTTAAACAAAAAGTTTTAGGTGAATCAATTGCGAGCTTATGGTTTAAATAAATTACAAAACTATATATATATATATATATTCTAGGAAAAATAAAAGATAAAAATAAGATAAGCTGTGTAAATCAATTTTGAGCACATGGTTTCATCTGTTTAAAAGGGGTATAATCTAAATTCTAAATGTTGTAAAGTTTTAGTTGATTTGGACTAAATTAAATAAATTCAAATATAATTAAAAAGGAAAATACGAGTTAACTTTGGCATTAATATTTAAAAGCAGTTGAAACATTAATTATTGAACCGATGAGATGGTGTTTATCAAATTAATGTAGGAATTAATCTTTAAAAAATGGGATACTTATTTTATTTTAATGTGGTAGCGGAATATTTATTAAAAGCAATATTATTTAAAAGCCTTTTACCTATATTGGGAATTGCTAGACCGTTGAGATAGTATACTCGAAGTCTGATCGAAGTCATGTTAAGGGTTGGAATGTTAATGTTTTGCTAAAGAAAGGTTTTTGAACGTATAGGGGAAATTGGGTGATGTGGAAGGTTGGCCCCGGTGATTGACATAGTAACAGTTAGCAAGGGTCTTGGTGGTTTAGCAGAGCCTAAGGTTTAAGGGGTTTGTTGTCGGTTGAATTCGAACATCTAACACTTAACAATCAGTTTCTTATAAGAAAGAGCTTTGGAGTTAGGATTAAAGCAATAGCATCAGCTCGCAGGTTAATGCACTTATAAGGAGCCCAACTACACAAGAAGCTAAGACTGAAACTCGGCAACTACACATACTCCGGAGGAGGAATTAACTATGAAATTACGATTATTCTGGGTGGTTGTTTCAATTGATACACGGTTGCTACTTTTAGCTATGCTAGATTTTGCAGGGTTTTCGCATTGGTTCCTTAGGAATTGAAAGGTTGAATTCTGACGGGATTTTTGCTTAAATGCTACTAGGGCTGCCTGCCTCACAACCAGGTCTCAGTAGAATCTAGTAATCCTAGTTATCAATGTCAATCGGTTATATAATTCAAACAATATAAGCTCAGGATGCTGACTACTTTTATGGTTAATTTCTGTTCTGGTCTAAATCCACTATACATATAGGATCACTTACAGCGAGAATCACACATGTTTGAAGTCAAACGATAACAAATTATAAAGTTGCTTATTGGGCACAATTAAGAGGGAATTGTAAATTACATTAGATAAACTATATTTGTGAGATTTGTTTGATTATTAGATTAGAAAATTTTACTTCGGTTCAACAATTAAACACCTGCGTAAAATTTGGGGGTTGGTGTAACGGTCCAAAGGGTCCCGTCATGTCACAAATATAGTGAAGGCTTGATTATAAATGGGAATACAAAAATATTTAAATAAAATCATCTACTTATAAAAGGCTCAAGGTCTTAGGACTGCTAATGAAAGGTTCAAGGTCTTAGGACTCTAGAAAACTAAAATGATTATCTGATAAATTCATATCCAATCTATAAATAACTTCTATTAAACACTAAAAATGAATAAATAGGATAGCCAATAATAACGTATATAATAAATTATGTTATTACTGAAGCTCTGAGAATCTACCGTATGGTAATCGACACATTTAATGAATAAATAATTAAAATATGAACTATAATAAATAAACTTTACTGGTTGTACACCACAAGCATATTAACGAAACAATAACCTAAAGAAAATCTATAATTAAATCTCTAGAATATGTACCAAAATAACACAGATTAGTCCTTAAGCTAATGCCATCTAAACAGTGAATTAACGCATTTAATAATTAGATTTAATATAGTAACTTATAGTAGCACCGGCAGATATAGAACGATGATCGCGTCAATTGAGTTTTCCGTGTCACAATAACAATTTATATGCGCCTAGTAAATCTTAAGTAAAGTTATAATCGGTTTACTATGACAAAGGAATAAATCAGTTAGCGAATAGGGTAGCAGGAAGAAATGCGCGTCGATGGTCCTTTATAAGCGCTTGCGTCGGCTCAGAAGGGGAATTAGATCTTGGGATTTTGTGTTGAATTTTGGGTTCCTCGGGTATTAATTTTAGAATATTTGTCATTTTATTTTCGTATTTTGTTACGGTTTCTTGGTGCTGGTTCATTTTAGATAAATTTCATTTACGCGAGTCCTTTTATGCGGTTATAGTACATTACAGTGATTTTAATTTCAATTGGGGTTTTGTTAAATTCATTTTAGATAAATTTCATTTACGCGAGTCCTTTTATGCGGTTATAGTACATTACAGTGATTTTAATTTCAATTGGGGTTTTGTTAAATTCATTAATGATGGACCAGTAATGAGAAATCAAATATTAAATTCGCGTTTAATTTAAATTCTTTGTGAATAGGCGCGTTTTAGTGAGCTAGTTTTCCTCTCAAAAGTTTTTCTTGGCTTGGCTAATACCTTGTGATTTTATTGAAGTGTGTAGTATTAGAATTTGTTTGGGGGGTAAATATTTCGTATTGACCAAGCACGGAAAAATTATAACGCATGAGTATGCGGTGTGATGCTGGGCCTGACGGTGCTAACTTGGCATTACATGTCCTCCATGGTTAGTGTTAGAGTTAGGCTGCATTGTTCTTGAGACGCAGCAGATCGATTATTCCTCCGCAAAGGATCGATCGTCTCCAATCTGGGTTATATTATCTATCTGGACTGGGAGGGGGACCGTCGAAGTGGACCCATGTGTTTGCACGCCTCTTGGTCTGATAGATAAAATTATCTGGGTTGTCTTATTTATATATTTATATATTCACATTTATACAGGGGCGGATGCTCTCCCATCCATGGACCACGGTCCGGGTAGGAGTATCCTTAGGGGGTGCGTAGAAATTAGGTTTAGCTTTTTAGAGCCTCGCCAGCTCGCTTTCTTATAGGCTAGCTTAGATAGGTCTCATTGCACACTCGAGACCGACACACACGTTTAAAGTTAAATGTGAGATTCAAGCAATCTCTAGCTTGTTGGGGCACTCACTATATTAGGTTGGGTTTAGCAATAAGTCGAGGAACACACATTGGGGTTAATAAAAATAAATATAAATTTCGTCGATTTAAAATAAAATATCAACTAATTGGGTTAAATAAAACCAAATTATTATCAAATAAAATTCTAGTAAAAGCTAACAATTAAATCAAATAATATTAAAATATTTAATTCCTTTCATAAATGAAATAATACCAAACTAAATAAATCATAATTCATTACCTAAAAAGATATATAATTCAATTTAATAAAACACAAGTTTCGTTCAATGAAATTCTAGTAAAAGTAAACCATTATTAAATAAGTATGTAACCAATGAAATATAAAATTTTAGGACCAATCTCAAATACGGATTTATTTTACGTATAGTTATAATAAATTTATTTAAACGGAGTCGTAATGTTCAAAATACTCTATACTTATGTACCTATAATGCGCGTACGTCAGATGTTAAATACAAGCTAATGAGATTGAAGGACTAAGTATGGTCTAATAAATTAAAATATTCTTTAAAATCATTTAACTTTGAAATCCATAAATAAATTAATACTCTATTTAATTGAATATTTACATCAAATAGATTTGGACCTGTGTTATCGAATCTTAAAGTTGGAACTTGGAAAAGATCTTTGTTTTAATAAATTGATATGCTCCATATTTATAGAGAGTGTACTACTTATAATTATATCATTCTATTTACTTAATTATTTTGATAAGGTCTGTATGCACTTGGGCCAAGCGTAGTCGTGCCCGGAGGTTTCTCTATGCCAGATGGATTAGAGAGCTTCTTCGTCGATAGTGTTTTATGATGGATTTTATCAAAAGATTTTATGCCACTTATTTCTAGATCTGAACTCGGAGACAACCTAAAGATCTAGCTTGACCAAATCGATTTGATTTAACATTATTTTGAGTTCTGTAAAATCTCCAATAAGACTAATTTATGTTCGCTACTCTATGCTGGATAGATTAGAGTTGCAAACAAATATTACCGACTAATAAAGTCATGTTATTTCATAAGGAAATAACTAGACCAAAATTCAGTGTGAATATCCTGAAGGTCTTATAATCTAGCTGGGAATGGCTTGATTATTTATATAAAAATTAAGAATTATATTATAGCCTCGATAATTTAATACGTAGATATTATGGGTTTTCTACCAAATCGTCGACTAATAATTAATCTCATGCTAAATATAATCTAGGTAAAATAATACCAAAGGTTGGATAATATAGGTAGGCTCGATTTAATAGTCAAAATAAACTATTAATATTATTAGCTCGAATAAAAGCTCACGGTAAAATAATTCTTATCAAATTCTATTTTAACGGTATTATTGTTTTTGAATTTAGGATCGTCGTTAATATTAGAAAATTGCTAGGACAAATTTAATAGAACTATAGGAATAGGATGGGGAGGAGGAGCCCGAGATGGGATTAGGATCTCTCTTGTAACGAAGTTAGTACTTACCTGAGAGATCCACAATGAAATTGGCGATGGATGAGTATGAATCTTTGCTTGTTAACAAATAGAGTTCCCTTGAATGATTTGATGTATGCCAGTGTTAGGATTTGCCAAAAGACAATGTCCTCTTACTCTCTAGTATATATTTGAAGACTAAATTTGACAGACAGACATACTAAGTACTAACCACAACAACTAGACATACAAACGTACCAAAAACGTTAAATTAATAGACCAATTCCCCTAGTGCGCTGAAGTATCACTATTTAAGCACTATCTGAAGGGAGATAACCAAGTCTGGAGACGAAATCTCATTTTTGGGGGCGGGGATGGGGCTCCCAAATAGGATCACCGCAGAAAATGACAATTGCAGTGATTCTACTGATACGTGCTAAACAAGATATCGTGTAATTAACGTAAACTCAGAAAGTATGGGGTGAATGTGATAAGATAATAACTTAGGTCTTACTTAGGTTCAACGTAATTCTAGACTGTTAGAAAAGACATCGATATAAACTCTACCATAGCTACGTCAAGACTATAAGAATAGTTAATGTTATACTTTTATAATACCTACCTAAACTCTACCAACCAAACTCTAGAACTATGTAAATGTACATGTATAATTACTTCACGGTATTTACTCTACATAAAAATCACGAATATAAAAGGGTTGTAATTTTAATAGGATTATGCGCGTTTCAATAACTATTAAGCATCTACATTAATTACGTTATTATAAAATTAATATAATCTAAAGGATATTATATAGGCAATATAAAACATAATTATAAGTAATTGATAAGTTGGCATATAGATAGATTATTGCGGTTTATTAGGTAGCATTAGGCATTGTCTCACTACCTTAAAAGAACTAGGGATTCTACAAATCACAACGTACGGTCCTACCACACAAATAGACGATCCACTTGGCCATAACCAATATCAATCTTAGGACTTACAACACTTCTCTTACGTTTAACATTTTACTTAGGTAGCCGTGAGCGACTAGGTTCTATTCGTATCTCTCTAGGTTTATTAGGTTCACTCTAGGTTAGGTTCTAATAGATAAAATATGAAAATCAAATATCAGCTCGATTAAATAAAAATAAACGCAAAAATATCTTTAAACGATAACACCAATTTTTCTTTGGGGGGGTTACACTTGTAGTTCTATGATGGAAAGGGGATGACGGAATGAGCTGATGAAGGGCATGCGCACACTCTCCAAAATGTAACCGATAGAAGACCGATAGACCGGCGACCTTGCGTCTGTGTTCAAGACTTTGGATTCTCCCTTTAACTAGTCTCTCATCGTTGATAAGCTTCTTGGCACACCGCTCAATATTACCGTAGTGATAGATATTATACTATAATACATTATATTATAATTTTAGTATCGTTGGGTAGTCATCGCAACGTAGCTGTAGGCCGGCCCTCCACTCGGTGGACCGACGATTTGGTGAAAACCGCGGAGTGCCGATGAATGCAGGAAGCGAGCAGCTGCTCAAAGTGGCGCCAACTATTTTCAGCATTGGACGTCTTGCTTGGCTGTTGGTGATGATGATGATGATGATCATTAGCTATTTATGAAACATAAATGATGCTTTAAGTCATACGTATTTGTTTTCATCACCATTTGTGCTACAGGATGCCTACCAGTTTGATAACGAAGTATTCTAGCTAGAAAAAGTTTATCTAGGTTACTAATGGTTGGTAATGATTTATTAGGAAGTTCATACGCTGATAAAACTAAGTTAGCGTACCTAGACGATCAAAGTTGCCGACTACTACCTGCAGGTAATTTACAACATGACTGGTGAAGCTAGGTGATCTAACAACTACAATCTAATCCAACTTATCAAGAATATTAAACGATGTCATCACCATCACCATCATCAGCCCCATAGGGTTTACTCTCTTGAATATAAGTCTTAATAGATTTAATGAATTAGGCTCTGAGCTCTCATAAATTTATAAGTACCTCTTTCTCAATCTTGCAAAAGAGAAATGGACTAAAGCAATTATCGTTCTCAGATAAATCTTCAGAGATAAGATTATTTTATTAAATCTTGGGCAGAACGAAGAATCCGCTCGCTGTTTACAAACTCTGCAAAAACTTTTTCCTTCTTAATATAAAAAAAATAATGATAAACTTAGCTATTCGTAGTAGCCATGTCTACGCGCTACGAGGCTACGAGCCTTTGTAGAGCTACTGTGGAATTTACTACGGGCTACGAGCGTAGCGTACCGTAGCCGCTACGAACTACGTACTCGCATCGCACATTCCATCTGCTTAGAACTTTGTCCACACTGTACAAGGTGCAGGATGAAATTAAAATGAGTTTAATAACAATAAGCAGTATAGAGTTTATATATTGCGCATTGCTCGTTTATTTAAATTATAATATTTTCAAAATAGCATTTCCATTGTAGTTTAATTTTACTGTGTATGCCCCCGGCTGATACCATCTTTTCATTTAGCTGCCAAATAATATCATTTTTAATTTAATCAAGACGATAAAGTATATTATTTCAAATCAGCAGCTAAAGTAAAAAAAAATACATTGGATCGAAACTTGCTGGTAAAATATTTATATTGTTCATTAGAGATGTTACCATGTAATTAGAGTATAAAAAGATACAAGGAAGAGAGAAGGAACATAGCAAAATAGTAATTAATTATAATCTACAGACAGTTTCCTCAAACCGTTTGAAAGCATGCGTACCTGTAGTCGTACAACGGTAATTTATAACGTAACTACGAGTGACAAAGAATGATCGGTCGCCGCGCGCCGCGTCAACACGGTAATAAATAGTTCCGCCGTAGAGTTTAATAAACGAGCCGGGACACGTCAGTGGCTCCGGAGACGCTACAGCTGGAAGTATGTGAGACTACAACAACTGGAAAGTATAGACGCAACACTTGGAACGAAAAAGTGAAGCCAAAAATACTATAACTAGGTACCATATTGCAACATCGTCCCGCCCGTAATGTTAACGAGTGGCAGAAAGCTACATAAATATTTGCATATGAATTGGATATAAATATGCTCGCGATCGTTCGGTTGTTCCAAAATACTGAATGTAATGTATTTCGATTTTTATGTCAAATACAACTTTTATATTACTGGTGCCTTCAATTTTTAATATGCACGCCATCTACGTGGTTCTTCTAGTGTGAACTAGACGTGTAGGGTGTGGGGGGGGGGACTAGTAAAAATATCCGGGTCTGTGGTAAATGTATTCGCATTTACGTCGTTATATACGTGTTATTTGAAATGGTTTGTAAATGCGAAATAAATATCGGAATATTAAAGTGCTGGTTTAGCTCTTGTTGGTGACTCTCCCCCACCCAGTGCTGCTAAAAACCAAACAATTTAAAACCGGACAAAACATAAGATTGCTTTGAGTCCGTTGAGTTGGAAGGCGTGGGTTCAAATCCCGTTGGTTGCTTAAATTTTAAGTGTGGTTTACACTTTAAAAAATCAATTTCATGATAAGATTGCTTCTTCTATTATACTTATCATCTTACTCGTATTTCTACCCAAACGATAAGGTATTTAATTTTTGTTATTAAATGAAGTGTATGGTAGTTTGTCGACAAGATTTTCAATTCCTATTTAGATGCAGTCTACTAGTCAGGTCAGGTCTACTAGGTCGAATGTTTATTTTGGCTGTCAGATTGTCAAATGATATTATACACCTTTTTACGCGAAAATGTTATAAATTATCACCAGGATCACTTAATATAGACACATCACTAAATATTCATGACTTTACGGTTAACGGGTACTTTAATCTTTAGGATTTCCAATTTATACGATATCAAACCCAACCCTTTGTACCCAACGATGGAATTTTAATAAAAAATTCCCATTAATCTCTGTTGTATGGAACCCGCTGTCACTTAAAGATACTTATCGTTGACGTTTTGGAATGATGGAAATTAAATTTTACCCATTGAACATACGCACGGAAACTAATGCTGAGTTTTTTTTTCTAGCCTTTACTAAACCTAAAACTGTTGTAAAAATGTTGAACTGGACTTAGTTTAGTGATTGACTTAATTTTATGCATTTTGCTAGTTTACGATAAGTTTGGGTGTGGGGAAAAGACGAAGCAAAAGTTCATGTAAAAAGTAAAAAATGTATATTTAGGTATGTTAGTTACTGTATAATTATAGGTAGCACGCGTAATTACTACTTGCCTCTTGCGTGCTACCTATATACAGTAACTAACATACCTAGAAACTGTATCTGGGTCCCAACATCCCTACTGTAGGTACCTACCTGACGGATCATCAATTACGCGAGTGACAAAGTTCGACAAAGAAAACTTTTCCGATACTTTCTAATCAACTTCCCAATTCTACAATCACGTACTATTTGTTACTTCAAAAAGTATTTTCAATCAAGCGCTGCGCTGTCTATACCGGTCCCGTAAAGATCAGGAGTAAGTTTGTCAAGTTTTGTCGCAGTAATCTGTTCATCTCGAGTGTCCAAACACAGGCGACGACGGTGCGCCTTTAATTACGTTTTTCTGTGGGTTGAACACCTGCGCCTGATCGTAGGGCGCGGGACAAGTGGCGACCTACACGGTGGATGGTTGGTTGAGGTCCATAGTACCTAGTTTTCGAAGGCAAACGTCTTAATTTTTGTATTATGCTTAGAATGAAATGGATAATGAAAATAAATTACTTACCGAGTTGAATTTAACAACTTATTTTGAAAGCTGAGCTTATTCTCAGTTGTAAACTGCAACACATAGAACAGTTACTAAGGGTTTGCATAACCATCTGCCACTCTAGGTAATCACCAGATAGGTTCATTTCGACTTATGCTAAACACTACATCCGAATATTGGTGATCACCATTGCTTCTCCATCGGATATCGGTTACTTATTCAATTTATGTAGCCTAACTAGTTCATACCATTTTGTCACAATCATCGCTATCGCTTATGACTAAAACTACACCAACGCCGCAATTTGTTTACCGTAACCCCAAAATGGGGTATTTGTTTTGCTTAAATTTTAATTTCGGTTTCTCGGACGTCAAGGTGAAATGAATAAAGAAGTTGTTTCTGCTTAACAAGTTTAATTTCCTCTAACTTTGTGTTCAAAACAGAAATTTATGCACAAAAGACAAACAAAAACAGCTAGACGTTTAAGGGCGTCATTATTTCACGAGCGTAGACAAAGCGGTGGGCTTTTGTAGAGACTAATCGGACTCCTTTTGAACCCTATACTCTGTGTGCGGGTGCTGAATGAGTTCTGGAAGACAGCCGTAAAATGTATCTCAAAGAAGACAACACGATAAATCCTTACGTTGCGTTGTCTTAGCATGACTAAATAAATAGGTTGTAAGTTTGAAAAGAATACTTAGTTGAGAAACATTGATTACAAGTACAAAGCTCATACTTAACCTACTCATTGGAGTATGAGTTTTGTACTTGCAATCAATTTTTTTGTATGATAATTATGTTATTATTATGTTTTTACCTCACTAGCTCGGAAAGATTCTCTTTGTCATTCGAAATCTGGGCGCAAAAACGCATTTTAATCGCCAGCGTGGAAAGTGTTTTTAAAATTCGAACCTTTCTATTCAATAATTTTGTCGTCAAGAATTGAGGATTTAACCACAGATCTGCCCAAATTAAACCTTCATATTGCCAATGTCCGCTGAAAATTCATTAATACCACAGACTACCTACTAAAAGATACCATTAATACCACTAATACTAATACCTACTTCTTCTTTTTCTCGTTCGCCAACCTCATTTTTAGAATAATCGCACTGTCCAGCACCAAAGAGTATATAACCAATACGTTATCCAGCAACGCGACTGCATGAAAAATGGATGGAAAACACTTTTTCTTTAATTTTCAATGAATGACGTGACGTGACGTGGCGAGTCGTGTACTTGATGTTAAGCGTTGCCGCCACCCATAACTAAATTAAAAAGCTAAAAACTAATCTTTTCTAAGCTTTTTAGCTGTTTTTCTTGCATTTTTCTCGCTGTAGTGAGGTGAAAAGTTGTGTGTTGCACTCGGAAGCAAAGTTTTTCTGCGTCTCGTACCTTTGAAACCTTCGCTACGCTCAGGATTCTTCATTTGCATCCTTCGCTTGCTCGGGTTTCAATTCAAGTACTCTTTTTTTTTATTGTTTATAGGCAAAGCATTTGACCACTGTCTCACCTGACGGAAAGTGATGACGCAGTCTACGATGGTGCATGCTTGCCTAGTAGATACCTGTTCACTCTCAACTTGAAGACTCCCAGATCATAGTTAGTTAGTTAGTTTATTCGCGCCAAAAACCAACTTTGCAGCCTTGTATGTTACCTATGTATAACTATCACCCATTAAAGACCTAGCTGGGGCCCAAGAGGAAACAAAAATTCATCTCCACAACCCTGGACTTTGATACTCCAAAAATGAAACACCATGAAGAAACATGGCGTATATTATGAATTTATACTAAAGGAAATCTTTTTGTTCATAGAATGCGGCAAGAGAAGAACTATAGGCGGTGGTCAGAAGCGGATAGTCGGCGGCGTGGAAGCTTCCCCCGGCGACTGGCCGTTCCTGGCTGCCATCCTCGGCGGGCCCGAGGAAGTGTTCTACTGCGCCGGGGTTCTTGTGGCTGACCAATGGGTTTTAACAGCTTCTCACTGCGTAGGCAAGTAAGTAGTTTGATGTTTACCTATAGGCGTTAAACATGGACATTACACTTGCCATAATCTTAAAAAAAATTGCGCCAAAGCACCCAAGCAATTTTACGAAGAATTTGCATTTTATATATTATATATTTGAGTACGAAAACAAGTTAGGTAGGCTATAATATGTGTAAGATAGTTATGTGGAGAAAACTTTTCTGCCAAATGTGTGTGTGAATAAAGTTAATACTTAAATTTTTTAGTGTAGTCAGGTTTTACATACTAGGTAAGTTAGGAAGGTACGTTTGTTCATCCAAACATTTCTTGTAAGAGATCGCTCTAACTACTAGGTCTTTCGCTCTTTACTTATGGTTATGCGTTTTAAGCATAGAACAATATTATGTTAGTGTGTATTGTGGACGCTGGTCACTAGTGACAGCTGCTCCTTCTTCCAGCCACTCGGACGTGAACGGCTGGACGATCCAGCTGGGCATCACGCGGCGTCGCTCGCACGCCTACTACGGGCAGAAGGTCAAGGTCCGCAGGGTGGTGCCCCATCCTCTGTACAACGTCGGAGTTGCCCATGATAATGACATTGCATTGTTTCAGGTAAGTACCTAGCTAATACATACTTAATAAAAGTTTTACTATCACAGGCGTAGGTATTTCAGTATAGAATTCAGATCTTAAACTAGCCTTGTATCAATAAAATTATCATCTTCATCTTGTTTTTGCCCAATCCTGAACATGAGGGATATGCTTATAATTTTTGGCTACTTTATCCAACTTTTTTAGATCTATTGTGCCGACAAGGCAATCATTTTTAGTGCCCTATATTTTCTATACAGCATTATACTGAAAGGATGTCCTACATGTTAAACAGACCGGGAGGGCTGACAAAACCTGCCTCATCAAATAACAGAATTAAACTATCTCTAGCAATAAACGACGATTTGTAAAGCTTTAAAAAGTTGGGCGGCCGAATGCTGTAGTAGCATTACTGTGTCCTACCAGATTTGAGATCTACCAGATCGAGAACTGTGATGTCAATGAAATTTCTCTATAACTTTTTACCATTTTAAGTAACTGTAAAAATCACTAATAAATGTAGTACTTTACGCTACGTTTGTATGTACTGTGTGTTTACTTACCTAGATATTATTTTTTTTACCTAAGTTGGGCCTACACTTGACCACTGTCTCGCCCGATGGTAAGTGACGACGCGGTCGACGATAGAATAAGTATGTTTGCCTAGGGAAGATACCGCGGCATTTTAACAGAATGAAATCATTAATGAGCCGAGGATACCATCGTTCAGCTTTGCCCAGGTGTTCCTCTGTAAACTGGCACCGGTAGCGTTGTGTTGCAGCTGGCCGTGCGCGTGCGCTACCACGAGCAGCTGTCGCCCGTGTGCCTGCCGCCCGCCGCCCGCGCGCTCGACCCCGGCACGCGCTGCACCGTCATCGGCTGGGGCAAGCGGGACGATAAGGACAGTCAGTATACCTACCATTGGTTTAATAAGGCACTTCGATAATATAGGTATATACCTATTTAACGTTGGCCGTGTGCTCCCAGTTAGTGAATAGAACCACCCCATCTTTTCCCGTCTTTTGCCATCTTTCAAAACAAGACGAAGTTCGTCAGATAGAATAACTTCCAAGATACCTCGGAACATTATCGAAGATTTGCCTATAAAAAGACAGAATCCCATTTAAGTACAGAAGAAGTAGCATCGTCATCAACCTCACTAAGTATTAACCATGAGGGTGAAGACTTCAAAATGTAAAACAAATCGTATCGAAGGTGCTCGAAAATCGAGATGCCAATTTGTAACCTTAGATTCCCTCGCCAGTGTCAGAGTACGAGCCAGCAGTGAACGAGGTGGAGGTGCCGGTGCTGAACCGCGACCTCTGCAACCAGTGGCTGGAGCACCGCGACCTCAACGTCACCGAGGGCATGATCTGTGCCGGGTACCCGGAGGGCGGGAAGGATGCTTGCCAGGTGAGACCCTTGCTCAACTTGTCTGTTGGTGTTGGCCACTGGCCGAATATAGGCCTTTCTTTTTCATTTTCTAAATGGTTTTCTGTAGTAGGTACTTATTCTAAGAGTTTTCTGTTTATGTTTTTGTTCCAATGTCATATTTCTGTAATATTTGGGTCATGGTTACGTGCAGTTGTGTTTATTTGATTTTAGTGGATTTTACCTACTGTTATTGTATGTATTTAAATTATAATTATCGTTTTTATCCAAAGATTATAAAGCCCGTTGATAGCTCGTGAACATAATTTCTCGTACAAACACGACTCACCTGCTCGGGCAGGTAGCGGTTAACAAAACAAAACAAAGTCATACGACATTACAAAGAACAGAGCAGGATGCAACAATAGACATCAACCAGGTTCCCGTGATTTATTAGAAATGTATAGTGCCTATTTATTAGATATTAGTGGTTGAAATACACCACTAATTTTCGTATGAGGGAAAGTTGTATGATTGGTCAACTGGATTTATAGTCAATGTTTTTATCTATTCATCACCGTCGTACTGATTTCTACATCCTCCAATCAACCTCACAGACCATCGCTCGCCAATAGGTAGAAATGTCACAAACCCGTTTCAGTGCGCATCTAGCTGTTTGTTTCTGAGTATTTATAGTAACATCCAGCGAAACCCATGTAAGTAGGTATATAGGTAGTTACGTATACGTACGTACCTACCTACACCTAGGTTCAGGACATGCATGAAAAGCATGACTTATTTAGCTTTAATCCTACGCACTTCCGTATACAAAGCTCAATACTGTTATAATTATAAGTTCGTCCAAGTATACTTAACACCCACACAGAACAATCACCTATGTTCATTGCATGAATGGTAGTCTCGGGTGGGAATAGAACCCACAACCTATAATTCAGAAGGCAGAGCTACTAACAACTGAGCAATCAGGCCAGTCGAAAAATAGTTAAGAAAATTATGTATAGCTACTTATCTCATGAGCTTAGGGAACTAGACCGTGAAACTGTAAACGAATTTTAATGATTTCAGTGTTTTTTTGTCACAATTTCGCAGTTCCTCCATGCAAACATTTATCTAGTTTAGATAGGTAGGTACCTACTTACTTACTTACTTACTTAGGTACATACTTACGTACAACCTTAATTCCGAGCCGCACCAATCGAAGAGAACAGTTAGCCAGAATAACTAATTAGGTAGGTACTAGGCGGTCTAGGCATGTTCACAAAATTGTACCGATGTCAGATCGACCGAACCCCTTTTGTTGTTTCCCCTGTAGGTACCTATATAAGTACGTAGGTGCCTCTACCACTAGGTACTACTAACTATAGGAAAATGATTAGTATTTTTGCCTTACTTACCCAGTATACCTTTCAGTTTACAATTATTGTGCTTGTACTTTAACCTCTCATCAATCATCGAACTCTACTACAAATATTTACTCCTCTAATAGGTAAATCCAATAAGGGTTTAGTTAGGTACCTACCTATCTACTTACGTTTTTCATAACGAAAGAAAGGTAACAAGTCACGAAGCTTTTGGTCCAAATTGGATGTAGGTATAAACTCTATCTATACATCTACATAATACATACAATATACATTACCCTGGCAAATTTACTTCGGTATTTAACGTATTCGCGTCCTCCCCCCGTTCACAGAGCTCATACCCCATCCCGCCATACATTACACCAGACCCGAGCGCGCGGGGTGTTCGGCATTACAGATGCGCCAGAGTGAGCCCACGAGGAGAGTTCGCAAAATTTAGTATGTGCTCGTAATATAAAACACGCTTTAACGCGCAAATACGTCGTAAATATGTGTTATTATAAAGATAATACTTTGCCAAAACGCCCGAAAAAGAAATCCAATTTTATTAGTGTATTTACTATGAAAACCATATTTTTTATATGGACCCTCCTGGAGGGTCCCCGGCACTGAATGGGTTAATGACGACGACTATTAATATTGCAATTTCTTACCACGGCTAAAAGCAGTATTAGTAGGTAGAATAGTTAATTTGAAACTTCATAGTATCTCCAGAGTTATGAGAATGAAATATTAGTAAATTATTGTAGGAGCGAGTGTTTAAGCCGACGTACCCTGGCTCAGCTCCCGCTCGGCCCTGCACCGATCACTTTTCAAGTTATGTTCACTTACTCTTACACCAGTGAAGAAAACATCGTGAGAAATCAGCATGTTCAAGAATCACAAAAATTCTAGTTTATATTTTATACATCCTATACATGTATCATCCGCACTTTAGCCCGCGTGGTGGATGGCGGTCTAAATTTTTAACTATCTCCGTGTGAAAGAAGGTCCGTATCCCAGCAATGGGACGTCTGGGCTGACGACGATTGTAAAGGAAAAATAAACTAAATATTTAAATCATGTCGTACAATCGATATCGAATAAATCATATTCTCGTAGTCCCAAAACTGTTAGATAATCAGTATTCAGATGATGCGATGGGTTTCCACCCTTTAACAACAATAAACAACTCTTTCGTGAATCCAATAAAGTTGTAGCTCGGGTTTCTCCTTAAGGTCAATCCTGGGGGGAGTCGCTTGACGAATATTTGTTCGGAGCGGCAAGCACTTAGGTAACTCGAGTTATGAAGTAGGTTCAGAATCGGGAGCGGTAATCTGAGAGCGAGGAATATTGTCGAGTCAGGGAAAATGTACGATGATTAAATTCAACGTCTGTCGGTTTTAGAGGCTGATTTTTAAATTTGAATTAAGTGATTAAGATAATTATTTATATAATACCTACACAAACTATGAAAATTGACAAATACTAATGGAGCGGTGAAAGTTTGCAGGATAGAGCGGCACTTCCTCTTAAGTAGGTACTGTCCTGACGATAGTCTTAGAATTTTTTCGCTAAATACCTACATCCAAAGTGACAGTGACGCCTTAAAAATGAAATCCTTAAAAGTACTTTATTTTACCCTAAAGTACCAACTGGGTATACAATAATATGATTATGTATTACTTATGCCAGTATATATCTATTTGTGGTTATGGTGTCATAAATTTATGAGCAAGATTTAGCAGTTGAACAATGTTACAGCAATATTTACAGCATCCTGGCAATCGCGATAGTGTTGCTAGGAATTTATTTAGCAGTAGGTAAGCTACCCAAGCTTGGAGCTTACGAGGGCTGCAAGGTTGTCTCTATATTTAGCCTGTATCGGATTCTCTTCATACTTATTATGAACTAGCGAGAGGGGTATTCCGCTAAAATTGCTGCAGACATTTGCTTTCGTATGTCTTCAGACTTTTAACTTGAATAGAATATAAGTAGTAGGTATAACAGGTTAGGGGTTCTTGCTATTTTAGCACTTCTGCAAGTCAAATTCAGAAGACTAATAATGTTCTAAGTAAATAAAATTTCTTAAATAGGTACTTATAGCAAAGTTATAGCCTGTTGCTGTATCTATAGGCACTTATCTATGTTTCCGTTAAGACTTAGTATCGACATAGGTAGTGTAATGGTATCACCGTGTATTAATCCTTTTTAATACATTAATAATAAATTAATTAAGACGTTAAAAAAAGTTATCAAAATTTGTTGACTATTTTGGACTACCTATTTTAATGTTTATGGCCTTGTGAATCGTCACCTGATAAATGGTAGAACCGTACGTTGTGATAATGTAGTAATCCAAATCCTTTTAAAGTAATGAGACAATACCTAACTAACATCTAACCTATTCAATAATATTAAATAAATTTAAAATATCCATCGTCCTACAAATAATTGCTATTTAATCCCCTGATGAACACTATTCCTATACTCTGAGTAACCGAACTGAAATTTCCACATAAAATCATATTATGCATCAATCAATATATTTCCTACTATATTTTTGAAAGGTTTCAATTGTAGGAATGAATAATTTTTTCCTGCAAAAGATTGAACATTATAATTCCTAGTCATAAACAAAACTGAAGGTAAATTAAAGCTTCATGACGAACGTATGTTGAAATTAACAAGACAAGAAAGTGAAACATAGGTAAAACGTAAGTAAGTACATTGCTAACTGAGTTTGAGTTTGTTATATAGCAAAGTCATAGTAAACTCTATTTGTTTATCATAACTCTGGCATAGGAGCCCCGCCACCGCTCCAATGCTGTGGGTCTCGACTACCTGGCTGGTTAACCCTCCACTATTTAGTGCTTGAAATTTCCCACACGGAGGTACCGTGTGTGAAATTCCCCCACACTAAGAGAAATTTGATTTTACTAAATTTTGTTCTATTTATCCCAAGTCAGTACGTCAGGTACCCCATCTACCTATTATTATCTACTTATCTAGTTTGGACTCCAAAAGGTGCAAGGGACAAGAGGACATTATTTTTTTCCAAATCCTAACAAAATAGACATCACATTAGTTCATTGTGAGTCTATCTAATACGTACTACATTCGGTATATGACAGACTCTAAAATTAGCTCAATCTTTTAAACTCTCCTAACTTCCGTCTAAAGATTATTAATATTATCGTAGATTCTATATCGTCAGCATGCAGTGGAATAAACAGTAGTATTAATTTAACTATAAATATTTATCCGAATTCAATGATCTGTTTAGTGATATTCAGGTTGTCTCTATTTTCCAATATCAACAGCATGCAGTGGACTAAACAGTAGTGTTAATTTTAACTGTAAATATTTATTTGAATTCAATGATCTGTTTAGTGATATTCAGGTTGTCTCTATTTTCCAGAACTTGTATGGAGAACTAAACTAAAACCCGTTTACATAATTTAGGTATTATATTTCATTATTATGAAATATGATAAAGATGTTTGTTGCAAGTAATATATTAAATTATTGATGCTATTTCCTAACAACAAGATATTCTCATTCGAATCTTTAAATTAGCTACCCCTATCCGTTTGGTAAGGAGATCACTAACAGGTACTGCTGTGCTTGACCCAAGACATGAAGGACAATTTCTTATCACTAGTACTTTAAATGTTTTTATAGAATAAATAGTAAAATTCTTATTGAAAATTCAATCAAACAAACCCAACTCTGAATTCCACTAAATTGATCTATAAACAAACACGAATAACCCTAAACTATGAATAAATTCCCGGTAGTTATTTAACTATCGCACAAGCAAAGCATTATGTATTTCCATACTAGAGTGAAACTCAATTACGATTTTATTTAAGTTACTCGCGAATGATTTCAAACAGAGAGTAAATTCCCAATAGTTATCTAAGTAAAAGGAATAATTCCCAGTCGTTACTAATTCCCGGTAGTTTCCTAACTATCGTTCAAACATTACCTATTTTGCAACTAGAAAACAAAACGTTCGTTTCCTTGCAAAAATATGATCCTTCCAACTCTCCTAAGTAAAATTCCGCCTAGAATCCGCTAAGAAAATACCTATCTAATTATGCTGAATTTGTACATCAGAATTAGGCACAGAATAATATTTTCTCAGTAGTGTCATAACTTGTTCATGTGAACTTTGTATCAGCGTTTACTATCACCGTGTAGGAATAGAACCTTTCCCATATCTTCCGTAGAGCATCGCAAATCCAGCTAAAGAAATACCTTCCTATACCACAGAATAGATATATAGTACAACGCATTTTTACCACAAAATAGGTTTATAGAATTACGTATTCATACTAATATGATCCGCAACATTAACGACAATAATTCTCCAGTTGAGACTAGGTCATGAAAACTAATGTGATGAATCGTATTCAAATACATTCCCCTTTCTATCTCTACTGTAGTTTCACAAAGCTTGAGCCAGCTATAGAAAATACCTACTTATACCTTTGCAGCGTTGCTCTCTGTACATTAAATCCTTCCGTGATCACCCAGCTTTCCGTCAAAAGCAAGGTCCACGACAACTAGCTCTACAATAAACACCCACAGCTTCAACCTTCGAGAAAACTTGGATTATAATTTTATGACTTTGATAATTTACGTAATTGTATTTGCACTTTTATTTATTAGTATTTTATTATAATGAATTTATCTTTAGATTTATTTTATACCGCTTTAAATTTATTTATTTATTTATTGAATTTTATCTATTTCTCTAACACTATTATTTTTCCGCGATTTTCAATATTTTATCCCTAACTTCCCCCTCCTACGTGTGTATTCCTCGACTTATAGCTTTTCCCTATACATTAGTGTGTACCCCCAAACACTGGAGATTGCTACAAATCTCACATTTACTTTTAAACGTGCATGTCTGTTCTCGGTGTGTGCAATGAGAACATACCTGATCTAACCCTATGAGAGAACGAGCTGTGACAAAAGCTCTCCAAAGCTAAAACCTGTTGCCACCTAATTTTTATCTTGCATGCGGGACCGGGGTCCATGGGCAGCATACAAGACAAAACCCTATCACTTGGGACAGTTCAGCTTAATTTGCATTTAGGATCCGGGTATCGTATACACGAAGACGGGACAGTTAATCTTTTCAGCCCTCCTTTCAGCCAGAATGCAAACCAAACCAAAAAGGTGGATCCAGATCCTATAACGGAGGCAAAATCTGGTGCAGGTCTCCACAAAACACGCGAACTGCATACCCTAAGCAAAATAAGGGAAGACAAGCTTCGTTGCACAGTTTCAACTTATCTCTTACTGAGTTCCTGGACCCGAGGCATACTTCCCCCCAGATCCAGAATTAATTGAGAGGGCGAAGCTAACTAAGAGTTTAACCGTGAATTTCACGTGCATTTTTTTCCAGGTTTCGACTTGCGAATCCCGTGAATGATTTTATAACTGACCGCGTTTGACAGCTTGACAGATCTCAAAATCCTATTATATATCAAAAACACTTTAAAGGTAGAAAGGTAAAAAAGTAAAACTAAATATAAAGAAGGTTTGATTTCTTTTACTGTTACCTTATTTTACCACGGATACCCACTTTTACACCTATCTCTACATTTTCTCTATCAGTTAATGCGATGCCAACGACTATTTCCTTTATTTTTGGACTATTCTTTGTGCATAAAATGCTTCAATGAAATTATTTCAGTATTTTTATAGTTTAGATAACATTTATAATATTTGTGACGTCACGAGACAGCCTGGATCGTTACAATCGCCCCTAAAATATTTGCGCAGGCGTTTTAAATTTAAAGCCGAAGTAAAATTTTATTCTTTAAAATACATTCACAAATATTAGCAAAACTATAATAAAAATAATTTAAGTAATAATTATAACTCTACCACCCCACTTAAGCAATTATAATTTGTTAACGTTTGGCTCCAAACTTAAAATGTATTTATAGTTCTGTAGTGTTCCTAACCGTTAAATTTAATTTAAGAGAACACCTAAAAATAATCAATCCGATAGCAAGTATTTTGCAAAACAAAAATACACTTGTATTTTCAATTGTTTAATATGCAGCATACTGCGTATTAATTTGTTATTCATTTGAAAAATATTAAATATTATTAATATTGAGTAAAATTTTTCGAAAGTTTAAAGTTTTCAATGATAATATTTTTATTTTTAATATACTATTGAATCCATCCTTGAAAACCGTAATTACTATTCTATTTTAAGCGCCCTCTTAAGCCGTAACAACAGTGAATTACTTTATGAGTCAATATCCAAAATTTCATCGCATCAATCATACCCAAAAATCACTTATCCCAAGGCTAACCTAGCCACCAAAAGAAACCAGGTTGTGAGGCTGGTCAGTCCTAATAACTTTAAGTAGGAGGTACCCCTAAGAACCATGTTTTCGTTCCGAGCTGCCTCCCACAAAACCCTTCGATAACCAGGTCAACTTTAATAGTTCAAAGTATAGATTTGTCTATGACTTCAGCAATATTTCGCATATATTTCCCACTCCGTAATTCGCTATTATTTCGGATGTAGAGTGTAGCAGATCGGATGTTCCTACCTTGTAGAGTACGGGGTTGTTATAACAGTTTTGTTTAAACTTAGGCTTTCTCTTTTAACCTAGCACCTAGCCTTAAATTATATCAACCCATTTGTTGAGTCGTGTAAATCCAAAGCCACCCGTCAACAAATCCCTTAAACCGTAGATCTTGCTAAGCCACAGTAGGTAGTTATTGGGCATTCTATTCCACTTTTCGCTCGTTCCTCGCTCCAAGTTGGAATAAAATACCCAATAACTAAAAAGGAAAAGGTTTAGATGAGTTAATAAACTAGACCACTAACCTTACATTGTTATGTTCGAACGTAGTTTCTCTTTCAGCATCCTCGTAGTACAAATAACTAGTCACTCACTCACTTGGTCTAACACAGTCTATACCATATCGGAATTATCAGAACTTGACAGATTACTATACTACCAGTGTAATGTGAAATGATTTGTCGCTTTTGTCAACAACTGAGTACTAGACCCAGTGTCAACACCAAAATAACCGAAACTGTATCAATTTGAAATTTTATTTGGTGCTGGGTACTCAATATAACTATCCCCAGAAACCTAACTTGTTTCAATGTAACTTGTCAATCAATGGGTACTACATTTCCTTTCCCCAAAATCGACATCAGAAAAACTTCCTGCACAAGGAATTTTAATCGTGTCTTACACTGGGTACTCAATAACTATCCCCAGAGACCTGATTTGGCTCTAAAACACTTTAAAATTTCTCTCACATCAATTTCTGGGTACTACATTTCCTTTCCCCAAAATCAACATCAGACAAACTTCCTGCACAAGGAATTTTAATCGTGTCTTACACTGGGTACTCAATAACTATCCCCAGAGACCTGATTCGGCTCTAAGACACTTTAAAATTTGTCTCACATCAATTACTGGGTACTACATTTCCTTTCCCCAAAATCGAGATCAGAAAAACTTCCTGCACAAGGTATTTTAGTCGTGTCTTACACTGGGTACTCAATAACTATCCCCAGAGACCTGATTCGGCTCTAAGACACTTTAAAATTTCGCTTATCATATCAAACACTGGGTACTTTTTTCTCATTTTTCTTTCCCCAGAGTTGACGCTGGAAAAGCATATAAAACGCACCAAGAAAGTTTTCTCATTCATTTTCGTCAACACATTTTCCAGTATATTAAGGTTTACCAATCGACTTGTCATTTCACAAACGGGTACTGCACTAAATCCCCGCACACGTAAGATAGTTTGTTAATGCCAAAAATATCATAAAATTCCGTATATGATATTAAACATACTTGCACTTTTTATGTTTTAAACAATTACACTGTTTCACTTACAAAAGGTAACTGGGCTGGCTCCGTGTCAGAGTTTGCATCGTTAGCAAAAAGTACGAACATAGCGACGACAGACGAGCACCCGCGCACTTCGACCTTTTCCCCTCGCTCGCCTGACGCTGGGAAAATAACATTCCAGGCAAGTAGCGAGTGTGGGTTAGTGGTAACCAGTGCGGCTTTCATAAACAGATGCAGGCAGGTTTGACTCCCACCAATTTTTGCAATTGCTCATATAACGATGTATGAAATCATCGTGAGAGACCCAGCATGGTTTTAGGGTTCCGTACCCAAAGGGTGAAACGGACTCTATTACTTAGACTCCGCTGTCCGTCCGTCTGTCTGTCTATCTGTCCGTCTGTCACCAGGCTGTATCTCATAAACCGTGATAGTGAGACCGTTGAAATTTTCACAAATGATACCTATTTATTAATTTAGTAAAAATACCTATTATTTTGTATTTATGTTGCCGCTATAACAGCAAATACTAAAAAAACAGAATAAAATAAATATTTAAGGGGGCTCCTACACAACAAACGTGATGTTTTTGCTCGTTTTTATAGATAATGGTACGAAACCCTTCGTGCGCGAGTCCTACTCGCACTTGACTGGTTCTTCTATCCATCAACCTGCGGGCGTATTAACTAACTCGCAACAGGTTTGCAACAGGCGTAAATTGCGCGATGATTGCTGTCATACATCATTAGTGGTGTCGAGCATGTATGCTTCGCTACTGCTGTTGCTATGCTACTGCTGTTGCATTGCTGTTGCAAATTTTACGTAATAACCCCGCCGTATCTTTATAGCATGTTAGATTATGGTCTATACTCCCTCGATGTGAGATAAGGCCAGTAGTGAGAATGTATTCAGTTGATGATGAGTAAAACATCATGTTGTTAAAAGTATGTATACCTTTTAGGGATTTGGGTACAGAGGGAAAGAAGTAGGTACCTACTACTTCACTCTAATATTTCTCACGGGGCACACGAGAATGAGTTGTTATGTCAGCAGTAAAGTAGATCCGTGTCTTTATATTTATGGAAATGTCAACAATAGCAAAATATTATAATGTGAAATACGAGTTTACGTATCTATGTGTGCAGGTACCTATGTCAGCACTTTCCTTTGTAAAGGTGAAATACTACTGTTCATTATTTGAATTTCCCTGTAAAATTGACGTATGAGTTTTATGATGGTAGTATTTAAGTACTTTAGTAACAATAGAAATTGCATTGAATTTCGATGATCTAATTTACGACTTAAGCTTTTTTGATATTGTCGCATATTTCCCGTATAAAATCGGTTTACACCAACTTTTTTCATTATTTCAAGTTCAGTAGTGATTCAGTGCGATATAGTGAGTCATCGAAGAAAACCAAGCTGTCACGCTGCTGCTACATCTGTAAAATCACCGATAAATCATTAACATGTAAGTGAGTATAGCCAGCAAGTTATAATGTATAACTCTTAAATTCGTCTTAGATGATTTGTGTATTTACTTAAATCTTGCTTATATATTACAGGTCTGACTCGGAATCAGAGAGAGGAATTGTAAGCGTGAGTGCTGACAAGAAAAAGGAAAAAAAGGCACCTCCGGCTAGCGGCAGCTCGAGCAGCACTGCAGCCAAAAAAAGAAAATCTGCCAGCACGCAAAGGTAATCATAACAATATTAATATTTCCATTATTGACAAAATTATTATTTATTTTGTTTAGCATTACCTAATTCTTATGTGAACGGTTGAAATTCGACTTCGTTTTTTGTGATGACCTGATTAGTGATTTTTCTAGTATATTGTAATTCTTTGGATATCTATACAGGTACAAATAATACTTTAAGGTTTCTAGCTAAAATTCAATATGTAAGTAGATATGCAATAACTTTATTATTATTTTGCAGTGGTCGCAAAAGGGCGCAGCCAGCCCGTGTGGACATATTCGGACTGTGCGATACGGATGTAGAGGAGGTCGTGGAGCCAGTGGCAGTGAAGAATGCATTAAAGTCATCATTCGTGAACCGTGTGGCCAGCGGATCTCAGCGTCGCGTCGCAGATACTGGAGGTGAATTCTACGTGGACCTCAAGGTATACAACACTGTGGATGTGGAATCCACCGTGCCGGAAGATAGGTGGAAAAAAGCTTTAGTTCGGACCACGTTCAGGGTTGCCGAAGACTCACCTCAGTGGGCGAAGCTTCAAGCTTTAGTGCGAGAAGCTCACAAGCTTTTTGAAAGCTGTGAGCCAACATTCTATTCGAACAACGTTTTTATTAAGGGTTGATTTTGAATATTGTTCATGAGATACAATGTATCACGACAGCACCTAAAATCTTTTTTATAGTTATCAAATGAGTTTTATTAGCTTTGGCGTATTTTGATAGTCTTAATTTTAATATTTCGTTCTGTACGTTTTAATTGTTATTATTAGAAGACTTATATAACCAAAACTTTACTGATCACTTGATGTAAAATAACTAAACACAAAAATGCCTTTTTGTACATTTTGTAATATACAAGTTGATAATAAGCGATGGGTAGGTCATATGCGAAGCAATGCACATAAAATTAAAAGCATTGTACCGTTATCTGACGGCGTCGATATAATTCAGTCAGCGTTTCGCAGCCGTATAGCTAGCTATAGAATTAAAGCAGCTGACAATGAGGAAGGTAGTTGCATACCTACATTTTTAAACGCTATTCGCACAAAGATTGAGTCTCTCCTTGATCAAACGATCCAATCTCATACAAGTGTTAAAGTGAACTTTGAATTGTTTTCATCTTTTCTTTTGTTCAATAACGATTCACACGAAATTAAGTCTTTTGCAACAAACAATTTTACGCTTCATTTAAATTATGATATCAATAATCTGTTAGCAAAAGTATTAGACTACGTCATGAAAAAAGTAGAAGAATTTCAAGAGCGAGACAGTGGGTGGACTTTTTTAAAAAACTGTCACCTCGAAATAAATATATGCAAGTACGATCCACTGCAAGGCTCTAACTTTATAGATTTACCAAAATTTATCAAAAACAAAAAAGCATGCTTAAATATTCAAAACAAGGATGACTATTGTTTTTTGTGGTCCGTTATTGCAGCGCTTTATCCCACTACCAAACATCCGGATCGAGTTACTTCTTATCCAAGGTTTCAAGATAAATTGAACATTAAAGGTTTATCTTTTCCAGTCACATTCTCAGACATTTCAACATTTGAAAAAAATAATCCTGACTTAAGTATATGTGTGTATGGACTTAAAGACAAAAAAATTATTACTGGGCCGTTGTACAAGTCAGACTCCAAAACATACAAAAAACGAATTAATTTGCTGTTGCTTGAAAATAATACTAATTCGCATTATTGTTTGATTAAAAACTTGTCTCGCCTTGTAAGAAATCAATTGACCAAACATCACGGAAAGTTATACTTTTGTGAAAACTGTTTATTATTTTTTTCTTCAAATCAGAAACATAATGAACACATCTGTGGTGGTGTTGTGACTATTCTACCTGAAAAGGGATCAGTAATTCAATTTAAAAACTACAATCGCAAGCAAGATGTACCGTTCGTTATTTATGCGGACTTTGAAACTATGTTACTTCCTGTGCAAGGCTGTGAACCTGACCCTGACAGTGCCAGTACTTTCGATGTGCATCAACACATACCTGTCGCATTTGCCTATAATATTGTTTGCGAATTAGATGAGACTCATAATCGGTTCGTAAGTTATCGAGGAGAGGATTGTGTTACACGCTTCATCGCCTCGCTATGTGATGACGTAACGAATATACATAAAATATTAAATACTACTGCACCGATGATTTTCAATGAACTTGATTCTGAAGACTATAATTCAACTAATCGGTGTCATATTTGCAAACATTTTACGTGGGGTAGTAAAGTACGCGATCATTGTCATTTAACAGGAAAATATCGAGGTGCGGCTCATCAACAGTGCAATTTGAATCACAAAATTCCTAAATTTATTCCAATATTTTTTCATAACCTCTCAGGTTATGACTGCCACTTATTTATAAAGGAATTAGGAGAATTACCGGGTTCAATTAAAGTTATACCAAAAACTAAAGAAAGTTACATTTCTTTTACTAAATTTGTACCCGTTTCGGAGGAGGAGTATATACCGTTGCGTTTCGTTGATTCATACAAGTTTTTAAGTGCAAGTTTGGATAAACTAGCTAAAACATTATCACCAAACGATTTTGTGCATATGCAAAACCATTTTCCGGATACAGATCAATTAGAATTATTATCTCGTAAAGGAGTTTATCCCTACGAGTACATGTCGAATTGGAAATGTTATGAAGAACAAAGTTTACCGTCACAAGAAAAGTTTTACAGCTCTTTGAACGACACAAACATATCTGAAGATGATTATAAACATGCGCTGTTGGTGTGGTCACATTTTGATATTGAAAATTTAGGACAATATACTGACTTGTATGTTAAAACGGATGTTCTGCTTTTGACAGATATTTTTGAAAAGTTTCGTAAAACATGTAAAAATCATTATGAGTTAGATCCAGCATTTTATCTGACTGCCCCCAGTTTGTCATTTGACGCGATGCTATTAAAGACAGGGGTGCAACTTGAACTCATTGGCGATCTATCGATACTACGCATGATACAAAAAGGCATTAGGGGCGGCGTTTGTGTGTGTACGCATCGTATGGGACGATCAAATAACGCACATATGATTGATTATGATCCAACACAAAAAGATACTTTTATAGTATATTTGGATTGTAATAATCTGTATGGATTTAGCATGTGTCAGTCCCTTCCTTTATCGAATTTCAGATTTTTAGATAAACCTGAAATCAGCAGATTAAACGTAATGTCAATATCTGATGATGCGGATGAAGGTTATATTCTTGAAGTTGATTTAGTGTATCCGGAAAACTTACATGCAATGCATAATGACTTACCATTTTGCCCTGAAAAATGTACACCACCAGGTGGGAAGAGCAATAAACTCGTTCCCAATCTGTACAATAAATATGAGTACGTAATCCACTACATACATCTAAAAACATGTCTAAAACACGGCCTAGAGTTACGGAAAATACATCGAGTGATTGCATTCAAACAAAGTTCTTATCTGAAACAATACATTGATTTTAACACTGAGCTCCGTCAAAAAGCTAGATCGACATTTGAACAAGACTTTTTTAAACTCTTAAATAACAGTGTATTTGGCAAAACTCTCGAAAACAACGAAATGAGAGTAAACGTTCATCTTGTCAATCAGTGGGCTGACGATGATAATATAACCAAAAAACGAATAAGCGCTAACAAGCTGATAGCTAGCCCATACTTTCATAGCGCATCAGTTTTCACCGATAACTTAGTAGCGATTCAAATGAAACCCGATCGAGTAATCCTTGATAAACCTATTTACATAGGTTTTTCTGTTTTAGAATTATCTAAAGTGCACATGTACAATTTCCACTACGATGTTATAAAACCATTTTACAATGATCGAGTTCAATTATGTTACACCGACACCGACAGCTTTATTTATTTGTTGGACACGCCAGACTTTTATCAAGATTTAAAAGATAATTTTCTTGATCACTTTGACACTAGTAATTATGATCAAAAAAACCAGTATGATCTGCCAATAATAAACAAAAAAATACCTGGTTTATTTAAGGATGAAATGGGCGGAAAGATAATTACTGATTTTGTTGGTTTGAGATCAAAGTTATATTGCGTTAAAACTGAAACTCATACAATAAAAAAAGCTAAAGGAGTCAAAACAAGTGTTGTACGTAAATTTGACATATCTGAATACAAGAATGTGAATTTTAATGAAAGCATTGTACGCAAAAAAAATGTTTTGTTTAAATCTATTAAACATCAAATATTTACAAAAGGTATTCATAAAATTGCTCTCTCTGGAAACGATGATAAGCGCTGTGTTTCTAAAGATAGGATTACTACCAAATCTTGGGGCAGTACATTTATTTTAAAATCGTAATTTGGGTTAATTAAGTAAATATTACTTATCCTTAAATACAATGTACCTACTGTTTTTTATTATAAGAATAAACTGAACTTTCTCGAGATGGTATTAGCTATAATGCTTATGTAACTATTAGGTAATTTAGGTGAGATTCAATGTTTCAATGAATATTATTATTATAAGATGTATTAAACGTAAACAGTTTTAGTTATATAAATGTAAAACCCTTACTTATAATTTTAAAGTTAAATAAATGAATACTTACCTTACGCTGATGTATGTTTTTTATTTATTATGATCAACACCTACCCATTATAATTAGGTAATTAGGCAGGTAATCATTATTTTCACCTTTAGAACTCGATTAATGATAGAAACAATCAAGAGCTAGTAAAGCGACACGACAAGTTTGTGTCAATTCATATCAATATATTATGTACTTATGTATATCATTAAGTATTTTTATGAATGCAAGTAGGTACCTGCTATTATCTAAATAGAGTCACATCAGCGCGTGTTTAATTAAGTGCCTAGCTACCTACTCAAAATCGAAACGTTTATTATGATTGTTTGATTATTGATTAGGTACCTATGGGTTGTCTCACTAAACTTCGATTTTAAGCTCATTGCTTAAAATTAAAGATGTCACTGCAGCATAATATTGCCTATAATGCGAATTGAGTAAGAAGCAGATTGAGATATAAGTAATAGCGTTTATTATTTGGATAGATCATAGTACCTACATTATAATGTCCTGTAGGTAGTTGTTATAGTATATAATTCATAATAATTATAATAAATGTTGTATAGATATAGGTCGGTAGTAGGCACCAACATAAATCTAACCAAAAATTCAGAATTTTTTCAAGTCTTAACCTGATAATGAGTTCACCGTAGGTATTATACTTCAATCGCATCGACGTGGATTGTGTAAGTATTGCTATCTTTCTAAGAAGTGGTTTTTATTTCAGTCAGCGTTTTAAATTATGTGTTTAGCATTATAGAGTTATGATATGATAAGCGGAACTAGAAATCAAGTTTGAACTTGAACAAAGAACATGTAATGTAATCTAACACGTCTTATTAGAAATAATTATACCTACTTATTGAATTTGATTGGTAGATGCCTTTTTAATATTTACAAGTATAAATAAACTTTATAATGTACTTACTAAGAAAGATTTTGCTTTACTTGGAAGCGCTATTAATTTTACTCTAAAATACTTATTGAGCAAGCGGTTAGATGGTATCAAATAGATCCATTCTGTGTAAGCAAGATGACACCATAGCCAGCACAGGACAACAATAAAAATAATGTATGATTTAAAGAACCATTAAATCTATATCAAGACCAGTGATCGGTCGTGCGCTACTCAACAAGTTAAATTTTATCTACACTTTTACGTAAGTACCTACTTGACTTGTTTATTTTCATAAAAAATGTTATTTTTGCTTTCTTTGTTCACGTAAGAATCTATTTGTGATGTGTTTATGTACTAAAAGTTTTAATACATTATTACAGGTCATGATGTCGGATACTGATCAGACATATTACAGTAGTCTGCCATGTGCGCAGGATCCAGCAGCTTGGGACGATGAATTTGCAGCAGAAATGCAGAGAAAGCGAAACATTGAGCTAGCAGAACAGAAACTCGCTGAAGCCACATCCGCTTTTGAAAAAAGGACGAAGAAGAAGTCTAAAAAAGATGCGATGTCCTATGTCATTACCAATATTGGCAGAAGAGGGCGTCGCATGCTGAAAATTCAGATCTATGACCATGATGACGTGAGAAATTTGTTCAACGAAAGTGTTCGCGTTCAATATGTGATGACGGACTGTATCGACGACATAATGGACAATGCTCAACATTTAATTAATAAAATTTCAAAAAAATTAAGTGATGATGCCGTGTTATAATAAGTAGCTCCTAAATAAGTATATAATCTTATAATTAATACTGTTTAAAATTTTAAATATGAAATAAACATGAATTCTTATTAAATTATGGCTTATTATTATGTTCCTAAGTAGGTAGGTAGGCAGATAATTAATAAAACAAATGTTAGTAATTGATAACATTTATTTAAAAAAACAATAGATAGTTATTTAGCTAAGTATAGTATTATATTATCTATGACTAAGTATTAGGTACATACCCTATCTTAATTTAATATTACTTAACACAGTACACAGCAAAAAATACTTAATACAATTAAATTAGACAAGATTTTATTATTAGCAACAACAATTTTCGACCCAATCGTAACCTTCCTTGCTTGAATCATAACTACTAGATCTAGTTTTATTTTCTTGATTTATTAATATTTTATCCTCCTTTTTACCGCCAATATCATTAAATTTAAAAATCTGCATATTATTTTCAGTAAACCACGTCTTTATTAAAACTACATTTTTTAATGCACAGTGCTTTTTATGATAAACACAATTAAATGAACAGTTAGCATCATTATTATAAAGCTGATTCAATCGCAAAAAACTAGGACAACCCTCATCACCAATATCTATAATTTGACAGTTACCTAAACATAAAGCAAATAACCATTTCGCTTTTTCCGTTCCTTTAACAAAAACTTTCTTTTTAGCTAAAAAAGGTATAACAACACGTTTAAGTTCATGTAAATTCATGTAACCTTCACTCCAAAATATACCGCGTTGCCTCTGTATCCATGAAACTTGTTTTTTTTCTTTTTCTGGTAAATTACAATATGGATGGGGTGGTTTAACTAAAAACACTTGGGTATAATCTTTCGTAGCAAGTGCAAATTCTTTAACAATAAAAGAGTTGTAGGAATCTTTGAATCCCTGTAAATCAACTATAACATAATCCGGATTCATGATATCTTCTTAACGATATTAGTCAAAGGTTTGTATTCAATAATACAGTCGTTTAAAATCAAACAAAAAGCCGTCGTGTTTTCAGGAAAATCTACAACAGCTTCAAGGTCAATGCGAACATCTATAGGTCCTGTTTTCAAAGTTTCATTTTGTCGCGAGCAATCAATCACAAATAAAGGAGCTTTGGTTTTAAAGTCTTGGTAACTTAATAAAGGTTCCGGACGACGGCCGTAATAAGACTGTTGAAAATTAGCGTAGCGCTCGTATATTAATGTGTACTTATCATCATCGAAATTGATATTTAGATTTTCATATGGAAAGTAGCATGAGTTTAAAAATACTTTAAGGTTTTGTAGCTGACAATGATCAAACTGAGACATATCTTTGTCAAGTTGTCGCATACGATTTATTTGTAACCCTACAATCACGTATCGAGGCTTTTCTATTTGAGAAGATGTTTTAATTGCCCATGTATGTTTTGTAGTTTTTGGAAGTGATGGGTACTCGTACAGATCCCAGTTTCTAAATATGATGCTAATTGTGCGATCCTTTTCTAAATATTTAAGCAAATTGAGTCGCTCGCGATCGGACACTTTTATATGTGGAACGCGCCAATTAATTTGTTTAATGTCAATGTAATTTATAATTTCACCAGCTTCCAACTTTACAGAATTAAGGTTTGTGCTATTACGAAGTAATATTAATTCATGCTTGCAGTTCATAATAATCTTATTATAGTCTTCAGCAAACCCAAGTATTTTATTTAAAGGAATGGAAACTGAAAATTTTCCAGACAATTTATTTGTGGTTCCATCGATATCCCAGGCCCAAGACTTAGCCATCTTTGATTCATTATCATTCATTGAAACAAGAGATTTCATAGTTGTAGTAATGCCTGCATTTTTTATTTTATCTATTTCTACACCATTTAGCTCATATCGAATGTCTTGAAAAAAGAATAATGCAGGGTTATTTGTAAAATGCACCTTGCTTACTATTGCTTTTGTATCACGTTTAGTAACAAGAATGCTTCCTTCTATGAACAAAGTACTGGCTGAAGGTAAAACATACAGATCCTGTTGGTTAATAGGTATCCGTATCTCATCATTTTCACGAAAACTATTCACATAGGGTTTGTATGAATGGTATTCTACACTCTCGATGGTGTTATCAAGGCGTGGAGAATCTGCTATGTTAAGAATGCTCATTTTAATAACCCAATTAATTTAAGAAATTTCTTGTTATCCTTCGTCAACTTCACTTTAGGTCTTCTTTTGATGATGTTGCGGCTTGAAATGGACCGATTCACTGTTGCTGATGAGTTTTTATTAAAGTCAATCATTTTTGTCTAACATGAAAATATAACTGGATATCTTCGCCACGTAAATTTACTAAATTATTGTTTGAATCTAACACTTTAACAGTGATCGAGCTAATACTGTTTTGATTAATTGGGAAATAAATTATATTTTTCGGTATTTCAATTATTCGATAACCAGGTGGCACGTTTGGAGGGAATTCGTGGATTATGTGACTAGGTTTTCCGTCAGTGTATGATCCGCTTATGATATCACATTCGATCCTCAGCACGGTAGTCGAAAGAATGTTGACAGGATGAGAAGATTCATTTAATATATTAGCTTTCAGTACAATTTTGTTAAAACCAAACACTTTTGCAAGCAACGTACTTTTTTCAAAATGTATGTCTTTAGAACAAATGATAGAAGTCTTTAGAGTATTGTTATTACAAATTAACTTGAAAGAACATTCTTTCATGTTCTGTTCCAAATAATCACTTATATCACTTAGCTCATACGATCCCTCTGGTATCTCAATGACTTCATCTTCACCGAAATATAACTTGTTGTTAGAATTGTCAATATTAGGTATAGAATTAAATGTTGAAAAATACAACAGCCCACATTCATATTCGCCATTTAGTTCTAAGGCAGGCGAATAATGTGTGGTTGTCATCGGAGTAGAGCTAGATATAGATAGCGTAAAAGACATTGTGCTACTGATGGTAATTTAGTGTTTTATCACTTTAAATGTGTTTTCCAAAAATTTTTTAGATATTGAATACATAAATGTCCACAATTCACTGTATCATAACTTTGATACTTCATGTAATTATAAAAAACTTCTCTATGACTTAAGTACTTTAATAATTCTGTTGGTGGTTTTAAATCACCGAAACTGTCAAAATACTCACAATAATTGTTATTTTTTACATAGGCTACCCAGTGTGTTCCAGGATTTTGATGATCATCTAAGTTAATAATACCGCATTCTATACGCTTAGGTTTATTCGGTAGTCTATCTCTCATGTAAACACCTCTAAAATATGGTATAACACTAGAATGTTCTAAAATATCTACATCGGTTAGAGCGCGGTTGGGCAGCCTTTTATTTAGTTTTTTGAAGCTTTTAGAAACAAACCACTGCCTTTTTTGTATGGTTTTAAGTAACACCCTTTTCCTAGTGCTATTGCTTCCATAGTTTTATTGTGGCGTTCAGATTCTTGAAGATTTTGTTTTGCTGATTTATAATCGTTTACTGCTTTTGCAATACCTGCAGCACCACCTGCTAAAGCACCGAAGGCTGATAGTCCGGCAAATATTGGAATCAATGGTAATATTCCTCCAGTCTTGGGTATGGGTATAACACGCGGCAGCCGAATTTTATTTTTAACAAAATATTTTTTTGCAACTGCATAAGCAATTTTGATTGCTTTCTCATCACTGTTAGGTTTCAGTTTCTTTAGTTCAGTGCGTATTTTAGTTACAACAGATTTAAAGTTTTTTACACCAGCACCCAACTTTACCTTTGTTTTCATAACTTTATTTACCATCCAGGAAGCCATTTTTTCTCCTGTACTGGCGTTTTTAGATTTAATTCGTTTTTTAGCCATTTCAGCAAGTATTAAATCAGCTTTATGACGATCTTTTAAGTCAGAGCTATTGTTGTAGGCTATGTCGTGTTGCTTACAAGCTTCGTCCAATTCGTTAACCCCTCGGTCACCACGAAATAATCGTTCTCGTAATCTTGTACCAGGTCCACAATAATTATAACCTGGTAAATGCAGCTCAAAAGGTAAATTATTTATTACTTTGTTAATGAGACCACCTCCTTCCATTGGTTCTATGTAAATGAAAATTTTCTTACGACACAATCTTTTTATAGGTTATAAGACAGCATTCTTATGAATCCACGAGTTTTCATTCTCATTTAGACCTAACCATTTAACAAACAACTGGTTACCCTTTCGTTTTAGTATCTTTTCTATCAAATAAATACCAGGATACTTTGTTTTTTGCAACTCTTGTTCATAAAACGTTCCTAAAATATTTTGTTTGTGTTGGTCTTCTATATGGTATGTAACTGGTTTCGTGTTGTTTATTTTTACAATCGTGAAAAGTTCAGTGGACCAATTTGGTGTGTACCCTTTTCGAAAACTGCCCTTGTACTTACTGATGCGAACTTGCTCGCCTATCTGAAACTTTGGATTTTTTATATCGAGTATTTTTCTCGATTTTATGATATTGCTCAATACAATCGTTTTATTTGAGGCATTAACAGCTATTGGTTTAAACCTTGTTGTACGATGTATGGTTTCATTATAATTATTTATGATTTTTTGCAAAGGTTTTCCGTTCCACACATAATTTCCTACTAAATTAAAATATTTATATAATATATTTTTTATAGTTCTGATGAATCTTTCCACGATAGACGCTTTTTTAATGGAAAAAGTAGAGTAATGATTAATTTTGTATGTTTTCAAAAGTGTTTGAAAGACGTCGTTATAAAATTCTTTCCCTAAGTCAGTTTGTAAATTGGTAGGTATTCTTCCCTTCTTAAAAATACTTTCCATAGCGTTTGATATTTCACATTTCGACTTAGTTTTCACAGGAACTGCCCATCCAAATTTGGAGAAAGAGTCGATCACCACAAGAATATATTTATAACCTAAATTAAACCTACTTAAATTTTTTATGTCTATTAAGTCGGCTTGCCATAAATCATCAATATCTTTAATCATAACACAGCGACGATTAAAATTTCTGCGTGCTTGTTTATGAATTTCATTGACAATTTCTTGTTTAGTCATTTTTAATCGTCGGTTTAGCAATGCTGTTTATTGTATGTTCGGTATGAACTTGATGTAATGTCTTAATTTGACCGTTGATTAGCTCCAACATAGAATCTATCTCTTGCTTTGTGTAGAAATTTTTTTTGATGACTCTTTCGTCAATTTCTATTGTATGCTTATTGAATAAATCTTCTGATAAACGTAAACGTTTATGAACATGATGTCCGAACTTATCTATATTCATAGCACTAGAGAGTTATTGATCGGTCAACAGTCATAACAAAACTGAGTGAGTTTTTACAGTGTATTCTTTTTATTAATTGATGACACCACTTTCTCGCAATTCCTCGATAATTGATATTATTTCATTATCTAAACCAGTGTTTCCAGCGTCACGAGAAGCGAGTAACAATTTTAATCTTTCAACTAATTCATTAGGATCATCCCAATACACATAGTCCACTTTTGGTTTCACTTTTTTCATGATTGGCAACCCCGACCCTTTAACAAGACTTTCGGTACTAGTTGTGTAGTATTCTTTAGCTAATTTAAAAAGCGGTTTTACAACGTTTAGATATTTTATACCTTTGTTACTTTTAATTGGTTTTTTTGGATCATAATCACGACGGTGTGCATTTGTGTCTATTAACATTTGTTTATAATTTTGTCTATCATCTTCAGTTACTTTTTCTAGTTCAGGTATTTTTTTTAATAACAATTCATAAATTCCAGGTGTTTTATTATAATGTCGTCCACCCACATTGATTTCATTATCCGTGATATGAAAAACTGATGTGCCCATTTTAAGTTTTCCACGTTCTAATCTAACTCCAAAAGGAATACTTCTAAATGATTCACCTGTTAATGACCATGACAAATCATCTGACTCTTCAATAGATTTGAAAGATGTACCACTTATATTCGGAGTACTGTTGTCTTCCTCTGTACTTTTAGAGCTGTCTGATGAGCTTGATTCTTCTTCGGGTTTGTGGATGACAGTTTGATCAGATAATCTATTACTGATATCAAATCTGCGAGTGTTGTTTAATTCACGTTCATCATCATCTGGCGCACCACGTTCATTATACTTAATTTTTTGCAATATGGTTTCGCAATTACTTTATTAGCAGTTGAGCCACTTATTGCAACCATTTTGTTAAGAGGTTCTGTTATTGGTTTTAAAACAGATTCGATAGCTAATCGCTATCTGATTTAAAAAAGTTTTTAATCATTTTAACCTTTCTTTTTACAACATCTGCTGATTTTACAATTTGTTGTTTTAGTTTCTTTTCAATATTATTCATGTTATTATTGTTACTTGCACAAGCCTATTCTTGTGATGTTTAATGTGTGAATGAGTTTTTTATTCTTGTTTAACATATTATATATGAACAGCTAATCCAAAATAACAAATGTATCAAAGTTTTTCCTGTAGCCACCATTATTCCTTTCACAATCTTTATTTATTACCAAGTAATTGTATGGACAGCTCCAAATTTCTTTACACATTTCACGAAACTGATTCCACGACATATCTGTATTCACATGTTCGTCATAAACATGTTTAAGGTTTATTTCGTCTTGCTTAAAAAGAACAATAACGTTAGCGTTATCTCTGATCAGTTGTTTCGGGATTTTACTGTAGGTTTGGTTTAAGTAAAAACAATCAATTCTTTTATGCCTTCCTGTAGCAAAGTAGTCACGTATATTATTTTGTTTCATACAAGCGACATCATCAAAGACTATTACCGAATCTGGTTTAGCATTCTCCAGACTTAACACATCGTCATTATCTTTGAATTTATAAAAGCTTATTTCTGGTACTAATTTTAAGACACTTTCCAAGAAAACGTATTTAGGTTGATATAACGTTTTGGAAAAAATTAAAACATTCAAAAAGTTGACACCATGTTCATGTAAAAGGAGACCAACCAATAGATTGGTTTTGCCACAGTTTGATGGTCCACAAATGATGCACCGAATAGTGCTCGGCAGTAGCTTGCCATGTTTTTGTATCTTCGGCGAAGTTGATACACAAATTTGATCTAAACTCAAAGAATGGGGCTGTTTAACAAATAACATGTATGACCAATGTGGTTGCTATGACAAAAATGAATAAATGAAGCCCCAACGCACTGTTTTATATAAAAAATATTCAGTTTCCTCTGAATGGAATATTTCAGACTAATGGGTTGGTAACTCATCTAAACCTTTTTTTTTAGTTATTGGGTGTTTTATTCCAACTTGGAGCGAGGAACGAGCGAAAAGTGGAATAGAATGCCCAATAACTACCTACTAGCCACTAAGATCCTCCTGCACTGTTAATACCTCTGACCATGTCCATACAATGATACTTGCTTACATAAAAATGACTTTTTTTTTTAATTATCCAAAATCAAATCCCTTTCTTAAGCAAAAACAACAACATAACAATTCATTAATCCACATTTGACCCCAGTCAACTAACTTATTCGCTATCTTAACGGCTAGCAATTCCCAATAGATTTAAGACTTCTTTGAAGTTATTGCTTAATACGTATCATGATATTAAAATAAAATCTTTAATTTTATTTCAATTTCATTTCTACAACATAAGTAATTATACGATTTAATAAATTTCATTTAAAATTTCATTTAATGTCAATGCTGAAACGTTTTATTTATTATAGATAGGTTACAATAACAATAATAAATAAATATTAATTGTCGCGAACTGAACTAACCTCTACTAAAAATAATTTATTTTGTTACGTTTTAAATATAATATTGTTATTAAAGTATGAATTTTAAAACGCAGTATTTTATTTGAAAATTCAATCAATAAGTTTAATATTCACTCTCAAAAACCCCGAACTTGAACTCGAATTACGCGGAAAACTACCAAACAAGCTAACCGGAATAGTTTTTAAATACCTTTATTTTGAAATTTTAATAATTTATTTTAAATATTTTTATGTTGTCTAGTTTATTGTGCATCGTACAATAAACATTGAATCCGAACTTAATCTATCCACCGTACCAATTACCACAAATAAAATTATTAAATATCTTGAACTGTTTGCGCCCCCTATAGTTTTATAATTTTAGCCAACTTCGAACCTTTCCTATTTCCAAACACAGAAAAGAAATCTAAATTATTTACCCTAACATTTCCGAATTATGAATAGAAATTGACTCTGTCGTTTTTCCTAAATTAAGTGATGATAAATTCCCCACGTACTTCCTAAATAAAAGCTCGAGCATATCATGTGCATCAATAATTTATAAAATTAATCAAACAGATAAATATGTACCTATTTCATTAATAAACTACTAGTCCTTTCCAACCTAATACAACAATTTTCCATGCCAATAATGAAACATTCTAATGTTGAATTTATTTAAATTCCGTTGAATTTATTGCAACGCGGCCTATTTTCAATTTTTATCTATCTAATGCCAACCATATTATTCGTAAATCAAATAAACCAATGTTTGTATGAATAGTTCGAATCCCGTTTATATATTCATCCTCTTCATCATCTAATTAATCCATCGTCTATAATCTAACGATGATATCCTGAACGTTATAGCCCCGAGAAATTGTAAATAACTAATAAAGTAACCGACAAAGTTCTTCAAAAAGTAACGATTAAAACTCTCAAAAAATTGAGTCTTTGTTTAAACTAATGTTCATTTAATTTATTGAAATCTAAAACCGCCCCTACATAATTGTCTCAAAACCTTTCCTTTTCCACGGACAGCAAATTGTGCGATAGTAAATAAATACCATCGCTACTTAAAAATAATATCAATCCAAAACAATCAACATCCTCATTCTAATCCAAAACTATCACTAATGTAAATCTGTAAATAAATCATCCTGATAACGAGAGTAACGCACGAAAATCCCAGTCAAGTAAAATCCTGGCCATTTGAGATCCTGGTCAATTAAGATACTGGTCAATTGAGATCCTGGTCATTTGAGATCCTATTCAAATGTCAATCCTGGTCACGGCACCAAATTGTAATGGTATCACCGTGTATTAATCCTTTTTAATACATTAATAATAAATTAATTAAGACGTTAAAAAAAGTTATCAAAATTTGTTGACTATTTTGGACTACCTATTTTAATGTTTATGGCCTTGTGAATCGTCACCTGATAAATGGTAGAACCGTACGTTGTGATAATGTAGTAATCCAAATCCTTTTAAAGTAATGAGACAATACCTAACTAACATCTAACCTATTCAATAATATTAAATAAATTTAAAATATCCATCGTCCTACAAATAATTGCTATTTAATCCCCTGATGAACACTATTCCTATACTCTGAGTAACCGAACTGAAATTTCCACATAAAATCATATTATGCATCAATCAATATATTTCCTACTATATTTTTGAAAGGTTTCAATTGTAGGAATGAATAATTTTTTCCTGCAAAAGATTGAACATTATAATTCCTAGTCATAAACAAAACTGAAGGTAAATTAAAGCTTCATGACGAACGTATGTTGAAATTAACAAGACAAGAAAGTGAAACATAGGTAAAACGTAAGTAAGTACATTGCTAACTGAGTTTGAGTTTGTTATATAGCAAAGTCATAGTAAACTCTATTTGTTTATCATAACTCTGGCATAGGAGCCCCGCCACCGCTCCAATGCTGTGGGTCTCGACTACCTGGCTGGTTAACCCTCCACTATTTAGTGCTTGAAATTTCCCACACGGAGGTACCGTGTGTGAAATTCCCCCACACTAAGAGAAATTTGATTTTACTAAATTTTGTTCTATTTATCCCAAGTCAGTACGTCAGGTACCCCATCTACCTATTATTATCTACTTATCTAGTTTGGACTCCAAAAGGTGCAAGGGACAAGAGGACATTATTTTTTTCCAAATCCTAACAAAATAGACATCACATTAGTTCATTGTGAGTCTATCTAATACGTACTACATTCGGTATATGACAGACTCTAAAATTAGCTCAATCTTTTAAACTCTCCTAACTTCCGTCTAAAGATTATTAATATTATCGTAGATTCTATATCGTCAGCATGCAGTGGAATAAACAGTAGTATTAATTTAACTATAAATATTTATCCGAATTCAATGATCTGTTTAGTGATATTCAGGTTGTCTCTATTTTCCAATATCAACAGCATGCAGTGGACTAAACAGTAGTGTTAATTTTAACTGTAAATATTTATTTGAATTCAATGATCTGTTTAGTGATATTCAGGTTGTCTCTATTTTCCAGAACTTGTATGGAGAACTAAACTAAAACCCGTTTACATAATTTAGGTATTATATTTCATTATTATGAAATATGATAAAGATGTTTGTTGCAAGTAATATATTAAATTATTGATGCTATTTCCTAACAACAAGATATTCTCATTCGAATCTTTAAATTAGCTACCCCTATCCGTTTGGTAAGGAGATCACTAACAGGTACTGCTGTGCTTGACCCAAGACATGAAGGACAATTTCTTATCACTAGTACTTTAAATGTTTTTATAGAATAAATAGTAAAATTCTTATTGAAAATTCAATCAAACAAACCCAACTCTGAATTCCACTAAATTGATCTATAAACAAACACGAATAACCCTAAACTATGAATAAATTCCCGGTAGTTATTTAACTATCGCACAAGCAAAGCATTATGTATTTCCATACTAGAGTGAAACTCAATTACGATTTTATTTAAGTTACTCGCGAATGATTTCAAACAGAGAGTAAATTCCCAATAGTTATCTAAGTAAAAGGAATAATTCCCAGTCGTTACTAATTCCCGGTAGTTTCCTAACTATCGTTCAAACATTACCTATTTTGCAACTAGAAAACAAAACGTTCGTTTCCTTGCAAAAATATGATCCTTCCAACTCTCCTAAGTAAAATTCCGCCTAGAATCCGCTAAGAAAATACCTATCTAATTATGCTGAATTTGTACATCAGAATTAGGCACAGAATAATATTTTCTCAGTAGTGTCATAACTTGTTCATGTGAACTTTGTATCAGCGTTTACTATCACCGTGTAGGAATAGAACCTTTCCCATATCTTCCGTAGAGCATCGCAAATCCAGCTAAAGAAATACCTTCCTATACCACAGAATAGATATATAGTACAACGCATTTTTACCACAAAATAGGTTTATAGAATTACGTATTCATACTAATATGATCCGCAACATTAACGACAATAATTCTCCAGTTGAGACTAGGTCATGAAAACTAATGTGATGAATCGTATTCAAATACATTCCCCTTTCTATCTCTACTGTAGTTTCACAAAGCTTGAGCCAGCTATAGAAAATACCTACTTATACCTTTGCAGCGTTGCTCTCTGTACATTAAATCCTTCCGTGATCACCCAGCTTTCCGTCAAAAGCAAGGTCCACGACAACTAGCTCTACAATAAACACCCACAGCTTCAACCTTCGAGAAAACTTGGATTATAATTTTATGACTTTGATAATTTACGTAATTGTATTTGCACTTTTATTTATTAGTATTTTATTATAATGAATTTATCTTTAGATTTATTTTATACCGCTTTAAATTTATTTATTTATTTATTGAATTTTATCTATTTCTCTAACACTATTATTTTTCCGCGATTTTCAATATTTTATCCCTAACTTCCCCCTCCTACGTGTGTATTCCTCGACTTATAGCTTTTCCCTATACATTAGTGTGTACCCCCAAACACTGGAGATTGCTACAAATCTCACATTTACTTTTAAACGTGCATGTCTGTTCTCGGTGTGTGCAATGAGAACATACCTGATCTAACCCTATGAGAGAACGAGCTGTGACAAAAGCTCTCCAAAGCTAAAACCTGTTGCCACCTAATTTTTATCTTGCATGCGGGACCGGGGTCCATGGGCAGCATACAAGACAAAACCCTATCACTTGGGACAGTTCAGCTTAATTTGCATTTAGGATCCGGGTATCGTATACACGAAGACGGGACAGTTAATCTTTTCAGCCCTCCTTTCAGCCAGAATGCAAACCAAACCAAAAAGGTGGATCCAGATCCTATAACGGAGGCAAAATCTGGTGCAGGTCTCCACAAAACACGCGAACTGCATACCCTAAGCAAAATAAGGGAAGACAAGCTTCGTTGCACAGTTTCAACTTATCTCTTACTGAGTTCCTGGACCCGAGGCATACTTCCCCCCAGATCCAGAATTAATTGAGAGGGCGAAGCTAACTAAGAGTTTAACCGTGAATTTCACGTGCATTTTTTTCCAGGTTTCGACTTGCGAATCCCGTGAATGATTTTATAACTGACCGCGTTTGACAGCTTGACAGATCTCAAAATCCTATTATATATCAAAAACACTTTAAAGGTAGAAAGGTAAAAAAGTAAAACTAAATATAAAGAAGGTTTGATTTCTTTTACTGTTACCTTATTTTACCACGGATACCCACTTTTACACCTATCTCTACATTTTCTCTATCAGTTAATGCGATGCCAACGACTATTTCCTTTATTTTTGGACTATTCTTTGTGCATAAAATGCTTCAATGAAATTATTTCAGTATTTTTATAGTTTAGATAACATTTATAATATTTGTGACGTCACGAGACAGCCTGGATCGTTACAGTAGAGATATTACATTCACCAGAAAATATAATTTAAAAAAGTAATCAATTCATAACAAATAAAAGCATTTTCAATAAACCATTTCATCGTCGTCATTCGAATAAAATAAACCTTTATTGAAACCACAAAAGCAATCAAACGATAAAAACACAACAAAGCTAACTAATCATTCCGCGACTTCCGCGAACAACCGATCGACATTTTATCACGTGCGAGCTTTGTTTGCGGAAGGAGTACGATTCTGATATTATAAGCGGCTGGCTTATGGGTGTTCAGTCGAAACGGAGCAGGGAGCTTTATGAAGGGACTGAGCCAATATCTGGAAGTGTTGTAGGCTTAGGTATTTATAGGTATAAATAGGCTTTTATAATTTTCCCTCCTACGTGTTATATGTATTACCTACTATAGATGTAATATTTATCATCTTTGTTTATATCAAACAAGGTATCGTTATAGTGTAACCAGAGCAGCACGAATGTGTTTCCAGGGAGACTCGGGCGGGCCCCTGCTGTGCAAGGACCCCGCCGACCCCTCGCGCTGGTACGTGGGCGGCATCGTGTCGTGGGGCATCAAGTGCGCCCACCCGCGCCTGCCCGGCGTCTACGCGTACGTGCCCAAGTACATCCCCTGGATCGAGAGGCAGATCGAGCTGTACAACGATAACAACGCCAAGTCGGAGGATATTTGAGTCGCGGACACCGTTCACGCCAAGCGGAAACTTGGCAATGACTTTTGGTTGAGGTGAAAGTCCGCGATGTGACTATGTTTTGTAACTACTTATACAATATTTTTGTGAAGTGAACAAAAACGTTATATTTTTAAAGGAACAGCGGGGAAATTATTTATTAAATTACAGATATTAATCAATTTTAATAAATAATTTTCTTAATACGACTGAAGGAATGGGTTGTAGATCGTAAAAAAACAAGTCATTTGTAAACGTAGAAACCAGACCTTTATGAGACTTTAGCGCGATAATAATTATTGCGATTAGTTATACATACTGAAATGATATGACAATAATGTACCTAATAGTCGAAATGTTATCGACCAAAAATGACAACGTATGACAATAATAATGTCAAAATATTGTTACTATGACAATAAATTATAAATGTGACAATAAAATACGGCACGGTTCATCTTCGAATGGGTTTCTGTAATAAAGACTAGAATGAGTAAATACTGACAATAATAATATAAGTAAAATAATAAGGTAATAATGCCTGAAATTTATTTTTATCCGGTTCGTATAAAAGCTGCATAAAAGCGTCACTTCACCCGTGCCGAGGCCAGACCGTGACATATCACTCGAGAAACGCGTGAACAGTATTGATGTAGGTAAAGCTGTGATACTACGGAACCTTATTGAGAAACGATGCGTTTACCCGTCACGTCACCGATGACTTAAAATGTTCGTATTGTCTCGATACATTTATCTTCGAGAACAAAATCATTAAGGAAACGTGAAATTATTCTTGTAAGTCGCTTTAACAAGTGATGTAGGGTTCTCAAGCTTTAGCTATACTTTTAGATGATTTTTCGTAATATATTATTATTATTATAACTTAATTTATAAATTATAATTTCTATTCAATGTTAATAGAAAGTAGTAAAATTTTAGAATGTACTAAATGTTTGTTTGATGTTTGGTGTTAGTAGTCTTTAGAGAAAAGTGCTTTTATAGGTAGATATTAATATTAAGAACTTTTATTAATTTTATTAAAAACTTTTAGACTATGAAATATATGTGGGAGTATACATTATTTAGGTTAGATTATATGTTGCTCTAGGACATTTCTTCCTAAATTGACAATAAAATAAAAGGTAAGTAATTGTATTTATAAAACTACATAAGCTGTCGTTGAAAATTATAAGAAATATGTATTGTAATAAATACTTGATAACTAAATAAAGAATATAATAGTGTTTATTATATGTTTGTAACCTAAGACAATAAATGTTGTGTCAATATTCGCGAAAGTATCGTCTGTCTGACAATAAAAATAACGTTTATTATAGTAATTATTTATCAAAAAATAATAACATTATCTTTGGAATAATGACAATAATGATGATAATTTTGGACAATATATTTACAGATAAGAAATTTTGTCAAATATACAAAAAAAAGTAGTAATAAACAGATAAGTTTTGATCCATGTTAGAAACTAAGGATCATCCCAGAGTAATGATGAAATTAGTGGAATAGCTTTAATAGGCCTAAGAAATAAAAAAATACTTAGTGGTAACTTGAAGCTAATAGGTTGATTCAAAAATATTATAGGTAGGTATATATTATAGGTAGGTATGTAATATAATAGGGTTATTGCGTAGCTGTATTGTTTGTATTCGTGCAATTTTATGCGCAGTAATGTACAATCTACTTTCTGTTATTATTTGGTAATAGGCATGATAAGCTATGCTCAACATTCAAGTTGTTTATCTGGGTGTAAATAAAACTACTAAGTTCCTGCGAGTTGATATCAATAAGTACGTGATGACGTTTTGTGATAGTGATAATAACCTACTACTCGCTCACTAAACTTATAACATTTTTAAATATTATATTGTACTTAAAACATGTAATAACACCGCACTCACGTGTGTTCGTTATTTGTATTTAACTGGGATATAGTAGTTTTATTAAGGTCCTGTGATGTACCTATAGTAATGTAAACGAATGTATGGTTGTCGACTTCTTATGAGTCCCTTTTGAACTCGAGCTTTCTACTAGTATTATTAAAATGTTAAAATGTATTAACAAGTATATTAATATAATACACAATAACAACAACAATATAACATTTTCATATTATGTTTAGTATATATTATTATAACATAGTTTTTTGCAAACCTGTTTAAGTCTAGCGCTATGTTTGTATTTTACAAATAGCATACTCTAGCTAAAACATTAATCGAACCATCCTTTTCTAAGTAGTGACTGATCTATAAAGATAAATGTTATGTACTTGTAAACGTTTTGAATGATTATTGGAATAGATTTAATGAAAATATATTTTTTTAATACAATTAAAAAACACAATTTATTTAATAAATCGCATGACGCAAATTTATATTTACCATAACATACCGGGTACTTACAATTTAAAAAACAAATATTTATAGCTATACTCTTTACAATCGTACATATTTATTCATTAAATAATAAATCTATTCCAATTAATCAAATAAAAATTGTAGTTTTAGGGTAATAACATAAAGTTAGTCATTTAATATAATTAGTGTTTAGATGTACCTACGCTTTAGCGTTCTGACTTATGGTGATTATGATCTCAAAATGGTTTTAATTCCATTTAAGTACGTATTATTAATTGTATGATTGATTATAGCATTGAGCGGCAACAAACCAACTCCAGAGATAGTGTACTTAACTACCTATATTACATTTTTACAACACTTTGATAGCGCTTTAGTACGTTCATAGATTTTGATTTATACATTACATACATACATTTTTTTAATCAATAAAGCTGATTATTGAGTTAATATTAAGAAAGTATTTTTTGTACTTATATACCTATCGTTTATCTATCTATCTTTATTTATAATTTGGTTAACTATTTAATAGTGGCTTGCTATAATGTTTAGTAACAGTTTAGGGTGTCTGATACGTTTATACATAAAGAATTGTTAATAACAAAACAAAATGCATTGGTATTTGGCTTTATAGAACATGTGTATGAACTATGCATGTTCAGCTATTAATGTTATACATAAAGATGGTAGATATACACGGTGTTTTATGTATATGTATACTGTTGTAGATATATTTGCTGTTGAAAAATCTAAAGTAGGTGAAATTGTTTCGTGTTCAGAGCATATCTTCTCAGAGTCAGCCGGTTCGGCTCCTAGACTAAGCTAAGTCTGTATTGGTAAGGGAATAGTGACTATCGTAATTAGTGACAATAATAGGTATTTTGATAATGAAATAATTATATTATTTACTTGGATATATATAAGTCGTGGTTATAATGGGGAATATAAATAAATATTTGCGGACATTTCACACATCGCATCTGACCCCAAACTAAGCAAAGCTTGTAGGTAGGTATACTATGAAATCCAGATAACTGATAGAATAATTATACTTACTTTTTATTTGTTTACCTATAATACAAAGTATAATAACAGTAATTATAACACCCAGACAGAACAAACGTCTATTTTCATCACACATATTATTGCCCCCGGAATCAAACCCACAATCTACGGTTTAGAGGCACAGCTAGGTACCAACTGAGCTATATGGTATGAGGCCAGTGAGTGAGGTAAAAGTGGACTATGTCTGTCATAAATTATAACAAACAATTTTGAAAATGTGTAGATAATATGGAAAATCGAGAACTCGGAACTTATCGCCGACACCACACTACCACGATAGGTAGTTACATTACGTAGCCTTTTGAAACAAAAGAAAAATACTTGAAAGTTTGAAATTAATTAAATAAGTAGTTATTGTGGAATAAATAATAACGAATAATGAATAAATGTTATATCTCTCAACACAGCCACAACTTATAATAAAGGTAATTAGGGCGCCTACTTCTAAATACAGTAGTGCAACATGTTTCTGTTTATAATGTACCTACTGCGTAAAACTAAGGGTGGCTTTTTGATCCTTAGTTAAGGTAACCAATGGTCAAAAATTCTAACAAATTCTAACCAATGGTCAATATTTGTTAGAATTTTTAACCATTGGTTATCTTAATGACGGATCAAAAAACCTGCCTTAAGGGTGGGTTTTTTACGAATAGTTAAGGTAACCAATGGATAAAAACTCTTTTTGACCATTGGTTAAAATTTGTTAGAGTTTTTAACCATTGGTTACCTTAGCTATTGGTGAAAAAATCCATTGTCATCTAACATGCCATATTATAATGAAGGTTGTGTAGGTATTAAACTTGATGTCAATAGTACGGCGTCATCTAACCCGCCTTTTGTAGGTTGATTGTTGTAGAAAATACTATTTGTATTGTATTATTAGTGTAATGACGTCACATTAACGACACTTTTTTACTCTCACACATTAAAATTCATACTAATGCAAATTGAGTAGGTAGCATATACAATGAAACTATCATAACTTGCTATCAAACCAAACAAATATGATCACATCAAGAAGGCAATTTCGGTCTATAATATAAATATTTTTAAAACAAAAGTTATTATGTTGTAGAACTGTAGCTCCTACTATAATGTAGAAGAAATAGACGATAGAAATTAAACACGGTCTTAAAGTCAGACAATGACAATAATTTTCGACGTTGGACAGGAGTGACACGGCTTATTTACTAAAACTTGAAGTTCTATAGAAGTCGATAATTCAAAATTAAAATAAAAAAGTGGTAAGTAGGTATGTACCAACATCATTCGTAGCAACTTTAAAAGAAATGGCTACATATTTATAAATTTGTATTTTTTTATCAATTAGGCTTATGAAAACTTACTTAGTTTAGCAAATTGTCAAAATAATATATAGTTCGATAAATAATAACAATGGTTGGGCTAGGTCAATGAACTCTCACGTACAAATTATCATAAAACATTTTTATTGATACTTAAAACTTACCTACTTTTACTATTGATGAAAAAATATAACAATAGAAAAAAAACAAACTTGATTCTAGCCCATTGCTATCGAACTTAACTAAGTATTCATGTTGTAAGCTTATGTTAGGGTGAGGTTTTCAATCCGTAGTTAAAGTAACCAATGGTTAATAATTCTAACAAATGTTGACCATTAGTTACCTTGACCACAGAACAAAAAACTCACCCTTAGTCACGTAATAGAGACGCACAAAATCTTTACTATAAAAGCCACTATTTTATATCTTTCTGTTAGTATACAATCATATCAATATAAAATCATAATAGTTATAATTATTATGAAATTATTTACTATATCGATGTTATATGTGTAGAAGAAAATGTTGCTTTGCCTTGTAATTTCTGAGCGCTTTTCACTCTGTAATGATGTTAGAATTTTCGTGCCTCTTCCTGATAGTTTATCTTTAATGTTAGTTATAATGTTTTTCAATTATATAAACGCTAAGCGTAATACCAGATATCGTTTAAAGAGCTGTAATATCTAGTCAAAAGAGAACGTATTCGTTGAATTAATGAAGGTGCAGTATAATTATATAAAATTATCAATGCGTTACATATATTAGAAAATGTTTGAAATTATTATTATGACAAAAATATATCCTGAATTTATATTATGTTGACCTTTCTTAGTAGTTAAAAGATCACATGCTATATCTACACCTATTATTTAAGCATATTTTTCTATTTAGTACGTTAATTTATAATTTAGACAGTAATATATAAGTACCTACACTTTCGTTTTGTGATAGTTTGTATGCCGATGAGTATTTTCGTAACTGACTTATTAGTAATTTCGGTGTTAGCAAATCGCTTTTGATGTTTGTGTGGTTTATGGATTGTATAAATTATTCTGTTTAATTTAATTACATTACTGGCCTAATTCATGTTACTGAGTGTTGAATGAAACAACACAATTGGGTCTGTGTTAGGTTTAACAGGTGACCCCGTCTGATATGTGAAAATAGTTTGTCGAAGATAAAGTTTATTCTACGAAACATTACCATCCTCATTAATAAACGCGTTGTAGCATTTGATTAGTGACACCATCTTTTGTCTTTTTCGATAGTTTTCAACATTCAAATGTCAACAAAGGATAAAAGCTGAAGTACCTAACTACTGATCTAAAACTACTATGCGTTTATTAATAAGGCCGTACAAGTCTATAAGTCATAAACGAACATATTGACACCTGTGAAATCTACCAATAAAACTTAATGTACTTACACAAAAATAATATTATTATTATCACGAAATATTGGCAAAGCCATAATAATGTTTTCAAATTACAATAATTATTAACAATTAATAAAAGTTTATTGACCCGATTTTAGAACTCTCAAAAAATATGTTTAATCTTGAAGCACACAAGTCGAAGCGAGTTGTAGTTTAGGTATATTTTCCAGTGATTGTTTTCTAGTCGCGCCGGACGCTGTCGCTTGAGGTACTTGTGTAGCTTTACTTTGTGTCACTTGGAGCTTGGAATAAAACTTTACTAAAACCTGTTGTAGTTTGTTTTTCCTAACATACCTACACAACTCAATTTGGCAAACGATCAGTTTATTACCCTCGTAATATTTTGATGCAGTGTACTAGGTACAGTTGTGGAAAGTTGTCTTTATGAGCATAAGAAAAAATGTAGAGTAAAATAAAATGTCACCCTACATACCAAATACGCACACTGTACATAGGTACAGTATATAACTAGCGAATTCATTTTACTGTCCCTTCCCTACTACCTAAGTATATATAGTCACTTAGATATATTAATGATACCATTTATGTATCTCACTCCGTGCCTTATACTTACACTAAGTTTCCAACAGGCTAGTGTCCTGCTATTGTTTTATTGAACAGATTAATAATATTCCTCAAAAAATAAACAATCGTGAAAACAAAAATTAAATATCTCAAAAAATGACAAATTTACAAGCATTTTAAAATACAGGAATAGAAAGAGACAGCTCAAACATGGAGTGACGTCACTTTTGCTCCTTCATAGTATTTAAATACTAAGCTGTGGTAGCTTTACATACTGTCTCTTTGGCATGTGACTTCACAACGTGCGTTTTCATAGTAACTGCGGGGTCTCTTGTTTTGCTAGAAAGGGGCAGGCGATGCCCCCTCCAGAAACATGAAAAGCTTATTACTCCTTGATTTATTTACCGATATTACTTTTTTAAATTATTGCATTAATTTTTAACCTACTTTATGAAAATAATATTTACTTGTCAATTTTAATAGCAGGCCTTAGGTAATATTGTATGTATCATAATCAATGTGGGATCAGACGTTTCGCTATGATAATTTCTCGTGTAAATAAAAACCATAGTATGTAATTGAATTAATATTTTACTATAGGATACAATAGTTACATTAATCAACAATAGGTATAAATAACTAGCTAGTTAACCGCTAACTACCGTGGTTACACTTCCTTCATTATACAGGTTGGTACTGACATTGCCCGCGTTGGATTTGAAGACGTAATATCCTTATAAATATAAGATATTATAGCTTGGCAACTATACAGAAATATTTTCCATGTAAAATAATCAAAACCAATTAATATTGACCTTTTGCATCACATGTTACGATACGTACACCTGAATTTACAAAACAAATACTGCAGTAAAATAATGTCATCTTCAAATCCTAACATATCTAACCGACACAAATGAGCAAACACAAGCAGAATGCAATGTCAATGTTATGTGATGGACGTTAATGTATGGGGTCACAATATTTTATTTAATAGTCACTCTATTATGAACCACTTTGATTGCAATCAGTTACGCAGCACGTAATCATGTCAGTAAGTGGTACTACTTCAGTGTCTTAACGCTCACACTTTGACAATATCCAACAGTATAATAAAGTTAAAACGGGTCTCTACGCGCACAATTCTTTCTTTGGGGTCCCTCGTGACCACGGCCGATGTAACTTGGTTGAAACGTAGAGGTTAGTCAAAAATTGTTTTTTGATAAATTACTGTGCGCGAGACACCCGTTTTAATTTTATAATATGAGTTGGAGCGCGAAAGTTTAAAATGTAATATACAACAGTATTCCAAACATATTTCTTTTGAATACGGCTGTTTTGGAGGTAACTCCAAGCCATGATTGTCAAAAGTTATGGCAGAAACAAAGAAAAAACAGAAGACAAGAACATTATTTGATCGTGCAGATCGGTGTACTTCACTTGTGAGTTCTATTTTTTCTCTCTGTAAGCAGGATCTGTGTAGGTTCGTAGTATATTATTATGTAACTAGCTGTGAGCCCGACATTGAAATAGCACGGTCAAACTCCAATTAAATATGGCGACACAACATTCAAGTTCAGTCTTGAGTAATATTCCACAATTGACTCGAGTGATCGGATTCTATTAATTGATACTATTGATGTATTGACAGAAAAGTTCCACGGATATGATAAAAATACGAATTTCCTTTTGTATAAAACAATTATGATTAACAAGATGGGATTTTAAAATTGTACGGTTCTTAAAAGCTCTGCGGGGTGATCATGTAACTTTGATAGCAATGCAACAGAAGAAACTTCAATCCAAATTTGAAAATTTCGATAGTAACTCTGTATATAAACTGCGTACTGAAACTGTCAAATCCATACATTTTTGTGTTTCTATCAGTTGCAAACAAGTTACATGATCGCTTAGCTGGAAAGTTACATAAAACAAACTTTTGGATTTATTAAAAAATATAGGTGTCATGGAATCCATTTTTTAAGGTGTAAACCACACTTATAGTAAGATTTATCTTTATAGATGAGTGTTCTGATTTCAAAGCATATTAATGATTATTATGTCTGTCTGTATGTCCGTGGCATTGTAGCTTCAGAACAAGTGATCAGTAAGCTAGGCGATCATGTAACTCGATTGCAACCGATAGACACACAAATCTGTATGGATTTGACAGTTTCAATACTCAGATTATGTGCATAGTTACTGTGGAAATTTTCAAAATAGGAATGAAACGCCTGTTGCATTGCAATCAAAGTATCATGATCACCCCGCAGATTTTATCTAAAACTACCGTTCGGTCAATTTGCATTTTTAAATACCATGATATCTCTCTTGATTCAACTTTAAGTTTAAGGTAGTATATTTAAAAACGCGGGGAGCCTATGGATGCTGGAGACAAGTAGCCGCTCAAAATTGCGCTCTATGGGAGAGGCCTATGTTCAGCAGTGAACGTCTTCAAGCTGATTATTATGATATTAAACATGCCAACAGCAGCAAACATACAATTTACACTACAGAGGTATGTATGTTCATAAATAAGCTCATACATTGGACCTACGCGTTATATTTTACTAGGAACTTTTCCCCCAACACAACTTTACAAAACGTGCGCCACACAATTATGATCCTTACGACGTGGTGATAATTACTACAATTCGATACACATACACACAACTAAGAAGTCACAATATCATTATGATATATTTTTTACTAATGTAACCTGCGCATGAGTTCTTTTTGTTTGCTTAATCTGTAACCATGCCATCTGTCACATACCCGTAAATTCGAAGATTAAATATCTGCAAGTTGTAGTTACGTTTTTTTATTCTTACTCATGCTCCCGATTTACTGGAATTTTGAATTTTAGTATTTTGTAGTTTTTTTATCTATAGAAGAAATAATGGGATATTTCAGAACAAGAAAAATATTCACTAACAATGGGATTACTAACAGGGGATGCTAAGTGCCAAAACAATCTCAAAATTGGTGAGTAACAACTTTTTCTCTAGTATTAATCGTATTTTAATTTAGTATTTCTCTAGTATTAAGTCGGTGTAGCCAAGAAGTAACACATTATTTTTGTTCCGAAGATAAATCACACTCAATATATTTTTATATAATTAATTCACGTGGATTCAAGTCTTCTTCAGTAACCCTATTTTCTGAAGCGAATGTGAAGATATTATTTGAGGTATTTTGATAATCTATCTATAGATATTACTACAGATATTAGCATAGTTATGATTGATATGATTAACGAGATACCTTTAGAAGAAAAACAATAAATTACACCTCGGCTAGAGTCCTCTAACTCATCAATATGTTGATACTTAATTAAGTCAATACTTAAAACCCTTAACATTTAACATAAGTAAAATTAGAATTTAGAACCATTAAAGCATTAATTTTATTAACTTTATAAGTCTTAAACAAGTCTAAAATAGAGTACATAATACTTTCAATAGAATCTCATAGCCTCTAGAATAAAATAAAATACTTTCAAATACAGTCAGGATGTACCTGCATACACCCCCGTTGAAGAAGCGGTTCTGACGAAAGCTGAATATGGTTGTCTGACTCCCACACCTCTGTCGAAGGTATAGTGGGAGGGAGACAACAATATATATGTCCGCTCTCTGAACGTTTCTTCAATGGCGCATTGTACCTTTAGGTTACATAATTTAGTCTCATAGAAATCTACAAAACTTCCAGTCAAGTATACTTGTTAGGTTTAAATTCAGTACATCTTGACGATCCATCTATAAGTAACTAAACAATGTTAGAATTTACAATCCATGAATCTAAAACATAAGACAAGTATTTAATTATACAACAAATGTTACACGTTACGGTGCGGAGCAATCTTTTTGCAACAACGTTACGCAACAACAAGCGTAGTAGTCGAGTAACATAGGGTTTAATTAAAATCTCACAAAACTCGATAGCTTCTGCAATATTGTTGCAGTGACGCGCAACATAAGTTGTGTTTTAATAACTCATCTAAACAATAAAAATTCAAATTCCAATATGTATGATATTAAAAGTTCAAATCAACTATCTAATCTAAATCTACGATATTAAATGTAAATATTCAGAGCAATTGTTGCATCCGGCATCAAGATAAAATTTTTAAAATTCATATTCAACAAATAAATATAATTATTTCATTTCGTCAGACGGGATATAGCACGTCGAATTTGATATTTCACTTAACGATAATGATATGAAGCAAGCGCAAACGTTGCTAAGTAATAAGGCCTTTACAAACGGAGCGATACGAAATGAGGCGAACTGACTACCTACTCAGTTCGCAGGAACAGCTTGGTTCCTGTCACTGCACTCAGCATCAGCCCTACTCACATTCCATCGGAAACGTTACAACTCGTAATTTATAATCTCTGGCGTCTGGCGTTCCGCATTTCTCAAGTTATTGCTAAAAAACAAAGTGAAGGATAATCGACCTGTGAAATCTAATTTATGCCAACGAATGCCACAAAAAAAGACTTCCCACAAAACTAAAAAAAAGAACACAAAAATGGCCTTCCGCTTCTGGCTTCTAGCTAAAATTTTCATTTAGACTCAAACTAGACTAAACTAAAAAAACTCCTAAAAAATTCACCAAAAACAATACCTTACATATAAATAAAAAACATATTTATCATATTGATTTTCTCATTTTTGTTATTTTTCAAATAACGTTTAATAAAACTAATAAAAATTGGGGAGTCAACGTCCGGAGATTGAAAACAATAAGGGCAAACTTATCTATATCGGCTACCTACTGCCTTTACCGAGAGTACACGCTCGGGAAAACAACGCTTGTTGGGGGAGTGGACCTGATAGACAGTAGCTTATATACGTAGTTTTACGAGACGTTTTTAAGAATTGTTGTTGGCCGTCTTGTCCACATTATTTTGTTATTATTATTAATGGAGCCTCGGTTTGGTTTCGCTTTGCGTTTGTTCAGGCCTTAAAGTATATATAAATTAAATCTCTAAGCACTCTACATTTTGTGAATACATTTATAAATGTCGATAGAAGAATTGACATGAGTATAACATTAGATTAAAGCTTACTTGTAAATAATGATTTATATGATTTTCGCATTTAAGTGTTCATCAAATTAGAGTTTTTATTTAATTGACATTATTTTAGCTTAGTAGCGATAGTAATAGACAGAAGTAGTTTTAGCAAGAAATAAAGTTATAAGTCGTTTTATACTCAAAGTTTAAAACACGTTTCATGAATTTTTATTTTAATAATGTCTTCCGTTATTATCGTACCGATGTTTCATTTTGTTGTTAAGTATAGACTATCCTCACTCCTTATCCTTAAAATGTATTTATCCATCGACATCGATAAACGAACTCGCAGTTACCACATCCCTAATAATATCAGTCCTAAACATAGCTCTTACGATACAATCATAGCTACGCATTTATCATGCAGTAACATAATTCTAATTATAATATTAAAACGTATTACAAATTATTAATTAAAATCCACTAAAATTCTATTTATTTTATTTAAAGAAATCTGCTGTATACTGACCGTAACGTACTTTGGTTTTTTGTGATGATTGGGGAGTATTCTGGAAGTTTATACTGAAGGGGTTCTCACCAGTATTAAAGTTTATTCTCAGGGGTTACTTTAAATATTTGCGTAAAATCTTTGGTTTGTTATGAGTATTTAAAATGATGATATTTGATGGATGGAAATGTTTTCGATTGTCGCGTTTGAATGAGAAAGCGAAGTTCGTAATGTTTTGCAACATTTCAGGTAATGTACAACCCCACTGGAATGTTCGGTTCAGTACTATTCGCACGTTTTTCCTAGACACAGTTATGTTAACAGCAACAGTCCACCACGTTCTACATTCAGTGGGGCCACGCCCTTACTTCACAGAAGTCAGTATTTACAACGATGTTACTAAAACGCCTCTTTTCGATATTGAACTAAACTGATGAAACAGAATGCAATGTATGATTAATGATTATTATAATACTAATTAATATTAAAGCAACTAAATATAACTACATCATTATTATCATAGTATAACCGCACGAATCATTCATTCAACCTCCATTTATATGCATTATATATAACCCGCGCCAGTAAAGATATAATTTAAAAATGTCATCGTTTGATAAGAATGAGAAAATGAAACGGGTGTCATTTTATCATAGTGTTTATGGCGCAGGTTATAGTATTATCGACACCCGAGTGCTTCACAAAATAACTACTTTTAGAAAGTTAATAATTATTATTTGTCGTTTTTTGTAGTATCGTTTTTTAACTAAATGTAGATTTTTAAAAGTAAGCGAGAAATATAGCTATTTAAGGAAGACAAAAGGGTATAGAAAAATTGGTAGCGGTGCTAGTCAAGGACTGTGATGATAGGTACTATTCCATTAAAACAGACTGGCATTGTCATTTATGTACTAAAAACCCTTCGTATTTGATTACCACTTTACGACCGTGAAAAGCCGAAATAGCTAACATTACCTGTTGGTACTAATACCTTTTTTAATTTAATTATATCTTAATTAAAGAACATAAAATATTATGAGCCACGCCGTAAAAATTGTAAAGCCAATTATTGTATTTTCGGCTTAATCAAGATTTTTTATCATCCCTATTTCGGCTTTAAACAGCAACATAATCGACAATGCACTATCACCCTTATAACAATAGAGTTAAGATTAAAAATAGATTCAAGTAAATAATAGAGATCGAGGTAAGTCTTCATATTCGCTGTTTTGGTTTTCAAACAAAAATAGGCCTATACATTTTAAACTAACGTGCGTTTAAAATTGAGCACGTATTGTCTAATTCGTAGTATGGTCAATTTCAAACACTTTCGAGATTCCTATAATATGACGAAATGCAATAGTAACTTGCTAAAATAACTGATGCAGAAAACCATTTCTAATACAATATTTGCATAACAAAATTGTCCTTTACATTCATTATTATCTCTTTGCATGTTCGACCAAAATCGTTGCAAAGTAAACGCTGCCATAATTCCCTCTAGACTCGATGTAAGTACATCACAAGAGCCTTATCACTTTTCAGTTTATATTGAACCTTATCCAGTCGACGTAAAGTTCATTCGAAGCTCTTCTTGGAAGTTACAATGCAAAATCTTAAAGCCGTCCGTCCCTGAGGAAACTCCACTCAACAAAATGACGTATTCATTTTGCACCTTGTCGCCCCGACATAAGATCTAAGTGAAGTATGTTAATTATGGTAAGAGGTACAAAGTAAAGTGAGCCGTATTACCGTGCGGTTAAATCAGTTATTGGCGTGGTGGATGGAGGCGAGGAAGGCGGGGTCGACGGAGGCCACCTTGGCGGTGAGGAAGGCGTGCATACAGAACAACAAGCTCTGCAGGATCTGGCACTCTAGCTCCTGGAATGGGAAAGGTTATGATTACCATTCTGTAAAACAATAATAAGACCGTGGGTTACGGCTGTCCAAGAACAATAAATTTCGTGTGACACTGCACTGCGAACGTCATCCTGGGACATCAGCACAGTGTAGCAATAAGATGAGGTACTAGACTGCTATATCAGGTCACAAAGTCTCATTGGCCCGGTAATTGCATTAGCTACAAGTGCCCTTCAAACCAGAACACAATAGTGCTTGCACTTGCTTGCTGCTTGGCGGCAGAATAACTGGTAAAGTGGACCTACCTAGAAGAACTTTGCAGAAAACTTCTGCCACTTAGTGCACAAGCAGTGACTTGGTAGTTTATTGTGAATCAACCGGTACAAGCTCACCTTCGTCTCTATAACTTTTGTTTCCGCATCTTGAAAGTGCAGTTTCAGCTTGGACTTGCCATCGTCGCTCGATCCTCTTAATTGAGAAAACCTGTAAATAGCAATATGGTGTTTAAATACACAATAGATCATACAATATATTGGTTCTTAGAATCAAGTTGAAATGGAAACGGGCAGACCACATAGCTCGTAGAACTGACAACCGATGAGGGAGAAAAGTTCAGCAATGGCAACCATTGCCTGGAAGAAGTAGCGTAGGCCCCCCACTAGGTGGACAGACGATCTGGTCAAAACCGCGGGGAGCCGATGGATGCGTCGCTCAAAGTGGCACTCTGTGGAGGAGGCGTACGTTCGGCAGTGTACATCTTCAGGCTGATGTATGTACGCTGATAACACTCGCAAATAGCATGTCTTTTTTTAACGGATTTGGATGTGACGTCGTCTACATCACCTACTTCGCTCCGATCGGTACTGTAGAACTTCACGCCGGACTAAAGGACAAGCCACGACAGGTCGGAGCGGGTTGTTCCTGTTATCCCCCACATTTTCGGCCCCATGGGGGATAACAGGAACATTTATAATTATCGATTTTTATTCCTGTTGTCCCCCACTAATATAAGTCATATTCAACATTATAATATGGTAAAAAAACAATAGATATAGTTACATTACTATTATGTTATAGTAAAATCACACTTCACAATCTTATATAAAGTTTATTTAAACACCTAGATAGATAGATATTGATATCGGCCGTCAGGCGTGGTGGGTACAAACCAAGTATGTGTGACGTGACCACCAGAAAAATCTAACATCATCAGGAAGTCGTCTCCGAGATGGAACAGCTCAATGGCTCTCTGAAACTACAAGTCGGATAGGTATTTTGTTTGAACTAAAGTTGTAGAAAACCCCGGGACGCTTCCAGAGAAATAAAAAAAAACAGGGTTACCATACAAAAAAGTTTCCATACAAAATTGAAACGCTTATAAATCGGAAACGGTAAGAGGTGTTCGACCAAATAATGTCATAAAGGACGATGGAGGCTTTTCGACGGTGGTCATGAAAATCCAAGATGGCAGATTCAAGATGGAGGCCGTTTTGAAAGTTGGTCCGATGCGCCTGATTTTTTGCATCGACGGAGCGCTCCTTGGCTTCCTACCGTCGCGTCGAAGAGACACCACTTCCCAGTGTACGCTCCGTGTAGCTGCTACTACAGAGATGCTCCACATATTCCTAGAGTAGACAGTAGCGCCCACCTGTAGGCCCAGGCGGGCGGCGCGCCGGTGCCCTCCGTCAGCGAGAACCCGCTCGCCCAGTCTAACGTGAGCCCCGCCGCGCGACCGCCGTGCACCACTGTGAAGGTCTTCTTCTGCGGGCGGAGTGTTCTGTTAGTATTGTATGTGTGGGCAGGTCACATCGCTCGCAGAACCGAAAGGGGAAGAAAGTTCTCGAAGAGCGACCTCCACTAGGTGGACCGACGATCTGACGAGCTGATGGATGCAAGCTAGAGCTTAGAGCCCGGACCGATGGGTATTGTGAATTTTTCTGAAGTTATGTGAAAAGTCAATTTGGGATTGAGACGTAACAGCAATGGGGTAAGTATTTCGAAATGCAAGTATTTTGAGAATCAAGTATGCACAATTTTGGGAGTAAAACAATTAGGGAATTAGTCATAATCATATTCATTTATTCAGTTTCCACATGTGCATATTGATCTTACATTAGAAATAAGTCCTAATTATATTATAAGGTAACAACATGGACCCTGCTGGGCACTACAGATTATATTGTGAGGGTAGGATTACTAAAATTAAGTATAGCTACGTCATTACGGTGTATCAAATATTTTGAGAGCTTCTAATCAAAGGAACGCATAATAACGAATCGATTTACACCTCATTAATAAAAATCGGATGAGTAGTTTAGGCACTATGGTGGAACATACCTATGCTTAAAAAATTTAAACACTGTTTCGAATAGTTCGTGTAAGAACATACACAAATACTTACTGCGTAAATACAAATATACAGACTGTCAAAACATTAGAGCAGTTACCATCTAGCCCTTCCTTTTAATCTTGTCGTAATCGGGTAAAAACTAAACATGTAGGTAAGTTATATTCTTAGTAAACCGAGTCCCAATACGCGTTGGGGCAGTTTATAAATTAGTGGTGGCAGTTTTGGTGGAAGCCGTTGGGAACAATCCAGAACAGGGGTAGACCAAAACAAGCCAACTGTATTCAGATATGGCAGCAAGAGTACACGAAGTCGGTACAGTAAGATAAATGAATGTAGGTGAAACGAGAAAAGAAATTCTTTTTAGGTACCTCTACACAGTAGTAACATCTATTTAAACCGTTCCGTCACGGTCTACTGACATGACAAAAATTGTGGCAGTGATGTCAATTCTGGCTGATTGTCAAAGAAATAAATATAACCCCTATTCTTCTTTTATAACAGTTTAGAAATACGCATCGTTGTGTTAGTTATTAAATAAACACAGATATTTGATGATAATTTATTCGCGAGTAGTGCATTGTGAGAGTGCGCCCGATGGAGAAGCCAGACGGGAAGCACGTGTGCATGCTCATGCAGCCGCCCGCCTGCGCCGCCGTGCCGCCCACCGCCGGCGGCCAGCCGTACCGGGTGGGGTCACGTGGGCTATCGTTCATTGCTTAATAATAATGCTGATTCATTCGTTAAACATAATATATAAGCAACATTTTTAACAGTAGCTACTTACGATATCTTTACCGTGATTAGAATCTTTTCGATATTTCAGCACAGTTACATGCACCGTGTTCACGGGTAGACTGAAGATGCGTGTGGTGAAAAAGTTCAAAATATAAGGAGCAGACAAATCTCAGAAAAAAAGAGTAATTAAAATGAAAAACGAAAATAAAATGATTCTAATCACAGTAAAGGTCTAGAACATAGACGTAATAGAAGTACTATTAAAAATGTAGTGAGCAACCGTGAAAATTTAAAACAAAATGAGCAAGTATCAAAAGGCCGCTTATATATTGGATTTGCGTTTAAGACAAGATTTAAGGGTAAAAATATTCCGAAAATGTTACTTCAAATGCGATCTAAAACTGCTTACCTATAAACAGTGTTAACCAGACGGTGTACTGAATATCGCAGATGCAGAATTTTTGGAGGGAGCTTAACATGATAGTAACAAGAAATATGAGCAAAGCTCGTTAGCAGATATCAGCAAATTTTTTTCCAATCATATTTTACGTGTGTACTCACTAAACGTGCACATCACTAATCGTGCGGTTATGAGCTAACCACGCAGCCGGAACGTCTGTTGCTGGGCCTCCGCCATACAACTCCACGTTGCACGCTTATCTTAGGGGGGGAGGGGGATTCACCATAATCACCACGCTACGCTTGGCAGGCGTCTTGATCTCAATGTACCGAGGAGAACTGCTGTCCATTCTCTCGTTACTGCCTTCGCCAGATTTTACGGCAATCACAGGAAGAACACACCGGGACCACATCTTGACATAATTGTGTATTTTCCAAAATATCCCATTCACAAAATGTCCCTGTTCCGTTTCTCCTCTCACTCTTATTTGGTAGCGGTAAGGCTTACAATGACGTCCTGCATGAGATTTACTATGCATTTCCCCAGCACCTAACCAAGCCAGCCCAGTTCCTTTATGATACGGAGCACGGCCTCGGAGCAGCCCAAGCTGTTGCCGAAGTATCGAGATGCTCATTGTTTACTGGAACAGCTGCGCCAGCAATGACACAGCTGTTCGAATGGGGTTGCATAAGGTGGCATGTGTGGTTTGGAGTCCAGTAGCAGTACGTGGATCCCTTGCCATATGTGCACCACGCGCGGCACCTTCCTACAGTAGTCCCCATGTGGCAGATGTGCCGCGTGCGGCAGCTGGGCCTGCCGTGCGCGGCACCACGCGCGGCACCTTCCTACAGTAGTCCCCATGTGGCAGATGTGCCGCGTGCGGCAGCTGGGCCTGCCGTGCGCGGCACCACGCGCGGCACCTTCCTACAGTAGTCCCCATGTGGCAGATGTGCCGCGTGCGGCAGCTGGGCCTGCCGTGCGCGGCACCACGCGCGGCACCTTCCTACAGTAGTCCCCATGTGGCAGATGTGCCGCGTGCGGCAGCTGGGCCTGCCGTGCGCGGCACCACGCGCGGCACCTTCCTACAGTAGTCCCCATGTGGCAGATGTGCCGCGTGCGGCAGCTGGGCCTGCCGTGCGCGGCACCACGCGCGGCACCTTCCTACAGTAGTCCCCATGTGGCAGATGTGCCGCGTGCGGCAGCTGGGCCTGCCGTGCGCGGCACCACGCGCGGCACCTTCCTACAGTAGTCCCCATGTGGCAGATGTGCCGCGTGCGGCAGCTGGGCCTGCCGTGCGCGGCACCACGCGCGGCACCTTCCTACAGTAGTCCCCATGTGGCAGATGTGCCGCGTGCGGCAGCTGGGCCTGCCGTGCGCGGCACCACGCGCGGCACCTTCCTACAGTAGTCCCCATGTGGCAGATGTGCCGCGTGCGGCAGCTGGGCCTGCCGTGCGCGGCACCACGCGCGGCACCTTCCTACAGTAGTCCCCATGTGGCAGATGTGCCGCGTGCGGCAGCTGGGCCTGCCGTGCGCGGCACCACGCGCGGCACCTTCCTACAGTAGTCCCCATGTGGCAGATGTGCCGCGTGCGGCAGCTGGGCCTGCCGTGCGCGGCACCACGCGCGGCACCTTCCTACAGTAGTCCCCATGTGGCAGATGTGCCGCGTGCGGCAGCTGGGCCTGCCGTGCGCGCGGCACCACGGCGCGGCGGCCTTCCTGCGCTCGCACGCGCGCCTGGCGGCCGAGCGCGCTCGCGGCTCGCGAGTGCTGCACCCGTACAGTGCGGCCGCACTGGTGTGCCAGGCCACGCACTGGCTCGCCACCACCGCGGCGCTCGTCTACCTGCCCTTCCAGGTCTTCGTACACTGTGAGTACGGATGGCAGGACGAGTGAGGTCACAGGACAGTCGGACACTGACAGCCCGGTTAGCACGGACGGTAGACAAAATTGTCTTTCGCCTGTTTTACTCCTCTTGACAAGTAAGCAAGTACGAAGAAAGTGGCATTAAGCGAGGAAAAACAATTTTGTCTACCATCCGTGCTAACCGAGCTAGTAGGTTAGCGCAGCCGCCCAGCGCGTATCAGATACACCAGCACGAATCGTAAACGCACTCCTGATTGGTTGGTTTTACGTCGACCGCGACGACCCTTTGGAATCGATTCGTCCGTCGATGCTTGTCTTCTATTGGACTCTCGCGTGTCGTTCAACTACCGGTACGCTGCCATGCAATTTAATGGCGACGATTTGAGTTATGAATAGTTTATTTTTATTGGTCTTTTTAAGTTTTACAGTGTTGTTCAACAATACACACTTGCAAATACCGAATATAGCCCTAAGAAAAGCTAATTTTGAGCAAAAATGTACATGCTCCTCCCATCTCTGTCCATCTGTGGCCACCACAACTCGTGCCGGTGTCTGTACGCTAGGTGTTTTTTTTAATTGCTTGAAAGGTAAAAATTAAAAATCTGTTCTGACATTATGGAAGTACAGGATGTATTTAGTGGAGTATAATTTAGTTTGGAGACTTACGTTTCACAGAATTTGTAAATTAGAGCTCTCAAATCGGGTCTCTGTGTGTTTTTGCCAAAACGAACACCAGGAGAATGATGATTACTAAATAAATAGATAAATTACTTGAAATCCGTTGTCATTTGAAATCAAAAAGGTTGTAATGAATTGGCTAAATGATTTTGATTATGAAGGTGTAGAAAGAATGTTGGCAAGCTTTTATTATTAACGGAGTACGCGTACACACTAACAGCAAATCTTATTTTTTTGTATGTAACTATATTATATTCACTCATTTATTCATTTTCCCATTTTCCTGAGGTTTAGGTTTTTTTTACAATATTATTATAACTACCTATGTTATTTCTACAAACGTAACCACATAAACGTTACATTCGATTCGATTCTGTGACCAATTGGAGTGTTGCGAACCGTCTGCCTTTCAATTCTTCCAAATGTAAGGTTATTACGTTTTCGCGTTCCTATTCTCCTTTTTGCGCTACGTATTATTTGCCTGACGCTCCGTTGGAAAGAGTTTCTGAAATTCGTGACTTAGGACTGACTTTAGATTCTAAACTTGACTTTCGAACACATATGACAAATACCTGCAAGAAGGCTAGCAAAGTACTTGGCTGCATAATGAGGGTGGCTTCACCGTTTAGCGATCTTAATGTTGCTAAAGTGTTGTACAATTCATATGTCCGTAGTACCCTTGAGTTTGGTGCAGTCGTCTGGGATCCTTATGAAACTAAGTATTCCGTCATGATCGAAAGGATCCAGCGGAGGTTTGCTCGTTGGCTGTATAAGCGAGCCTACGGATACTATCCTTTCATGTATCCCTCTATATTCGTGTCGGGTATGGTCGGTTTGGACACGCTTGTGCTAAGGCGAAAGTTATTGCTAGCGGTGCACTATTACTCGATATTGCACAACACAGTTGACAATCCAACCGCATTAAGTCTAATGGGTCTGAGGGTACCGAGGCTAGGAGCGACTGTCGTGCAACGTTGTACGCCTAGGCTTTTCGCGAGGCCGTTTACACGTACACGTCGCGCCAGCAATGCACCTACTGCGCGTGCGCGCACTATGCTTGGCGATATGCTCCTCCAGCACGAGGGTATTGATGTGTTTGCTGACAGTCTGGTAAATTTTATCAGACGTGCATATTTGTATTTCAATTTGTATTTCAATTTGTTATAGTAATTTTAATTATATTTTTGGTGTATTTCGTTGTTGACTATCTGCTGTTATTGTAATGTCTTTGACCTTGTTATAAGTAGGTATTATTAATTTTATTGTTCTTTTAATTGTGTTTTTTGTATTTGACCAAGTGGGTAAATTGTAATTATTTATTTTTTGATTGTATTGTTATTTGAATTCTAATTGTAATAATGTTAACGTTTTAATGTAAAATTTTTGACCAGCTACGTATCTAATTTTTGTATCCGTGTTATGTATTTTTTTTTTCTATTTGTCTATTCTATAAGTTTTTTTCTTTCCAAATTTTACTGTTATCATACTGCTTTTTGTGACATAATAATAAGTGTTAAACTATTGGGAGAAGCCACTGATTCCTGAAATACAGTTTAACAACTAGTTCAGGAATCTATGGATTCATTAAAATAATGTAATAATATTTATGTCAATAAACTATTTTGTATTTTGTATTATCGAAGAAGATGAAATGAAGGGTATTTTTCATATAATGGCTAAGTACAGACATTAATGCTATGCATCAAATATTGACGACGAAAACCTTGTAACTATGCATAATTTTGTAAAAGCCCCCATAAGCGGTGAACTTCAGTACTACTCAACTTAATAGCATTTAAAATTATTTAAACTCGCATCAATACTATTGATCAATCTCGTCTCCATTGCAGGTCCAAACCCATACAACCCGTTTATATTGTTCGGCGACTTCATGTCCTTCCTCAACATCGTGGCATCGTTTGCCACGGGCTACGTGGACGATGAGAACAAGCTCATCGTTCTCGAGCCCAAGCTCATCGCCCGCCACTATCTCAGGACTAACTTCATCCCTGACCTCATCGGGTCTCTGCCGCTGCAGCTCATACCCATGTTTGACGACTGCCGGTAATTTTCACTACCTATTGTTTTTGAATTCAGAACGGAGTCTTCTGTATGACAGAACGTGCCACCACGCTCTGTCTGTATTGATATCATTACTGCTGCATCCTTATTCAGAAAGGTAACAAGACCAATAAAAATTGAAGTAAAAACTGCGGAATGCAATACGAGTAATTTTAAATAACTGTGTATTGTACGGCGGATTGATGATAAAAATAATTGCAATATAAATGTACCATTACGTATTCATAAACTTTATTCTAGTAGTTCTATCCAAGCCTTCGATTTGCTGTATAAATTCATACAAGCTGTATACTTAAGAGAGTAAAAGGCAACACGTAACATTTATGAAAGGAACTGATAATATCAAATTAATTTTGTTCCAGTTACCCATCACACACTATAATGCTGATCGTAAAGCTGTTCCGCCTGCCAACATTTATCGTAGCATCGAGGAACCTGCTAGAACAAATGGGACTTTCATACGTCAAAAAGAAAGTGACAACAGTTATCTTGAAACTGCTCCTGTTCTTCCACTGGATGACATTCATCCACTACCAGGTTCCCTGCTTCACCATCCACTACTTCAGCGAGGATACACAGTATATTGTGTGGGTCAAGAGATTTTTTATGGTAGACCTGGAAAAAGGCTCCGTATTCCAAACGTACACGGCTAATCTATTCCTTGTATGCGGGCTGTGCATCGGAGCTGGGTACTACAGCCCAGTAGATCAGCATCTCATATCAGAACTGCTCCTAACTATATCCATGGGTCTGATCGGAATGATTTTCCTGACGTATGCCTTCTCAACCCTGCTGCAGTTGGCAATCTACTGGCAGTACGAAATGAACCTGTTCAACGGACGCTCCAGGGAACTGAAGGAATACATGAATTTCAATCGACTGCCGAAGTATTTACAGAGAAAGATAAACCTGTTCATAAACTACAAGTACAACGGACATTACTTCGATGAGGAGGTTATAATGAGTACGATCAACGAGCAGATCAAGCAGGATATTAACATGTACGGGTGTAAGACGATGGTGATGGCGGTTCCACTGTTTCAGAATATGCCTATTGCTCTGATCAACGCTATTATATTTAATTTGACGCAAGTTCTTTACATGCCTGGGGAGGTGAGTCCTCTACAAAACAACCTTTTTAAACTAAATATAATATCAGTAGTCATATTAGATTCTGAGTTCTATTCCAAGCGGATAAGACAAAGTTCGATTTATTTTCAGTTGCTGGTAAAATACGGTCAGCCAGGGAACTCTCTGTATATGATAAGCTCGGGAACGGTGGCGGTCATGAGCTCCTCCGGCAGGGAAGTACGTTTGGCGACTTATCCTCATAAGAAGCCAGCGCCTTAACCCGTAGGATATAAGGAATTACTTTGTTTTTTTCGCAATTACCATATAATTTAATTTTAGTTCACGTAATAAAAACTAGCTGGTTGTCGAACCAATAATGTACCATGTACCGTTACAGTTGGCCCACCTGAGAGACGGCGCATATTTCGGTGAGACAGCACTCCTGCGGCCCGGCTCCGCACGTATCGCTACCATCATCGCGCTGGAGATCACTGAGATTTACAAGTCAGTGCTTATTCAAAATAATGAACTAGCTTTTGTTGCATTGCGACCTATTGAATGTCCCCAAAATTCATTACCCCTTAACTAGTTTTGCGTAGTGAATAGTTACATTGTTTTATTTTGTTAAGATAAAACAAGAGAAAACATTGTTACAATGTTTATTATTATTAGAAAGGGTGTAAGACACACGCGCTTTCCGGTTGTTTCCTAAAAAGTTACTTCAAGGAACTCGTCCAATAGCCCATCGGAACCGCACACGCCTAAAATGTAACACCATTGGCCAGTACCTACCGCAGAAGGGAAAAAATATTCTGCACGACACTACTGCTAGTGCCATGGGTGATGAACGAATGAGTAATGAAAATGTTTATTCGGTGCATACAGTTATCTTGCGGAGGTATTAATCAAGCGTTATCTCCGGTCAGGTTGGACAGCCAAGAGTTCCAGTCGTGCCTGCAGCCCTACCCACACCTCAAGCGGCGGCTGGAGGACTCGCACCTGCAGCGGCGCCCCGACACTACGCCGAGGCGGAGCTACCAATCTGTTTAGTTTTTTTAACGTTGGGAAAATCCATTATGGATACCACCCGCCGCGGGGGCAGTGGTTATGGCGGACTCCCAACGAGTGCCCTCGGGGCGCCACGAAGTCGGCAGCGGCTCGCCGGCGCACTACCGCGCCCGACGGCGTTGGCCCCGAGCCCTGCAACGGAGTGAAGCTGGAGATGTCTCCACTCCGTATACTTTTGAAATGTCACGCAGGACACCTGCGCGCCATCTCGAGGTCATTCGTTAGGCGCCAGCCCCGGTTTTGCCGCTCCTAATTTGAGAACAGCAATGTTTCGTACATGAAACCTTACACACATCCTTGGCGTAAGATATCCATGATTGTTCACCTGCTTTTTCACATAAGGGGAAGATGGGTGGTTCGATCATCGTGACGATTTTTTTTGTCTAGTCCCCTAAGATCTGATAAGAAGTCGGTTTAGTTTTAACTAGTTCAAAGTTTATTTAGTTTAAGAAATGCACATTAATACTATTATTCTGTATGGTAAGTCTAATCTAAGTAGACGATGGATTTTGTAGTTTTGTTGATTATTAATTTGTGTTAAGTTGAAATTACAATAAATATGTTTAATTCCAAATTGTAACTCTCTTCACCTTGAACTTTTTAGTTACTTCTCAATTTGGTGCTCTGTAGGGGAGGTCTATGTTCAGCAGTGGACGTCATTGTAACGATACAGGCTGTCTCGTCACATCACAAATATTATAAATTTTACCTAAATTATAAAAATACTGAAATAATTTCATTGAAGCACTTTATGCTTAAAGACTAGTTCAAAAATAAAGGAAATAGTCGTTGGCATCGCATTAACTGATAGAGAAAATGTAGAGATAGGTGTAAAAGTGGTTATCTGTGGTAAAATAAGGTAATAGTAAAAGAAATCAAACCTCAAAATAATTCTCATACTAAAAGGTTCATACTTAGATATGGGGAGCTGCTAGTCGTAGAGCGTTCGATCACTGAATGTGTCAAAAAATTTCCTGGAATTCCAAATTTAATTGTGACAGATTTATGTTTCTTAATTTCATTGTCCAATCCCTGAAGCTCGCGTGGTGAAAGTAGGAGCATGCGTAAGAAATTTTTGTTAAGGCTAGTACGTTTTGATAACCTCAGTGGAGGGGTGGTTGAGTAGGTCGAATCGTAACTCGGAGGCGGCGGGTTCGATTCCCGCGACAGGAGAAATGATTGAGCACGGGATATAAAGGCGCACATATTAGTAAGATGAGTAAATAATTACAAACTAAATTACATTATGGTAGAATTTATTTAATAAAAATCGTAGAATTTGAGGAATCATTTTGTACTATTCGTTATTTATAATCGTACTAATATTAAAAAAAATGCGAAAGTTCTTGTGTTAATGTTCGTTACTTTATATCTTCGTAACTGCTGAACCGATTTTGATGAAATTTGGAATGTAGATAGCTTATACGCTGGATTAACATACAGAATACTTTTGTCCGCGATTAACACCGCGGGGTGCAACTAGTATTATCATATTTTTGGTAGAGAAAAGTTGTAATGATTTATTCGTAGAGACTTACATTTCAAATTGAGGTTAATGAAAAATAAACATCTAGTGTACTTTTATAAGATTTTGACGGTCTTTTGTCAGTTCTGGATATGTTAGCAGAAGGTTGGAGAATTCATCGAAAATGAAGATTAGGCAAGGCTTGTATTGTCGGGGTCAAATAGCTGATACTAAATAAAACGCTTAAATACTTTTTGTTTGTAAATGCGTACGGAGAATGCGATGTAGCATCCAGACTTAGAACAGTTTGTGTTCGTCACATAAATGTTTGTCCTGGATGGGAGTAGAACTCACGATCTAGAGCTCGGAGGGGGAGCTACTATCAACCGGGCTAACAAGGCAGTCTAAATTGATCATAAATATAGAATAGATTGAATGGATACATTGGAATTAGGTATATTTTTAGTGTTTTCATGTTTACCATTTAGGTATACTAAAGAACGGTTTTGGAATAACGTGCCCTTAAATGCGAAGCAGAAGGAATCGTGTGGGACGATATCGAGCTGTCAAAATAATTAAGTCGTCTTTTGTTAGTGAAGTATCACAACCATACGATATGGAGGAGACTAGGATCGGTACTTGGATTTGCTTTTTAATGAGACGGATGAAATAGTATGGGGAAATTAAAGCAAATTGAGAACGAAAAATCTTTAATAAATTGAAGTGGGGACAATAATCATACAAACGCTATTATTGGGGTATTTATATTCATGAAATTATTGTTTCTAGACGGAAGATAAAAAGATTTTTATCTTTTAGAGAGTGCAGAAAGTAATTAAAGGGTAGCAGAGTAGTTTGTTCATATATTGAAAGGATCCACGTTAGGAGGGTTGAATAATTTTAGGCGAGACTAGTTCTTTAATAATTCACAATATTTTCTAGAATTATTACGGGAATGGATATGTTTCATAGATTGAGAGATCTTGGAGAAAGTGTATATAGTACAAGGAGAAGTCTCGAGGGCGTTTTAAGTATTAATTAAGACGGATTGCATACTCGGTTGTGATTTTTCATACAAGATTTAATTATGCTTTTGTTGGGATTTTGAATATCTTAACGGAAATTTATTTTTAGGCTGTTACAATATGAAAACGCAATTTTCAAACACCTAGTTATTTTATAAGAATAAAGGAATTATATTTTGTATGTACTTTAGTAAGAAAATTGGGACAAGACATTTTTTTTTAAACATATAGAAACAAACACATCGACGCGCGCACTACTAAACGTGACCAGGCAAAAGCTATAAAAGATCTGTCAAGCTGTCAAACGGGATCAGTTATGAAATCATTCACGGGATTCGCAAGTCGAAACCTGGTAAAAAATGCACGTGAAATTCACGGTTAAATTCATAGTTAGCTTCGCCCTCTCAAGTAATTCTGGATCTGGGGGGAAGTATGCCTCGGGTCCAGGAACTCAGTAAGAGATAAGTTGAAACATTGCAACGAAGCTTGTCTTCCCTTATTTTGCTTAGGGCATGCAGTTCGCGTGTTATGTGGAGACCTGCACCAGATTTTGCCTCCGTTATAGGATCTGGATCCACCTTTTTGGTTTGGTTTGCATTCTGGCTGAAAGGAGGGCTGAAAAGATTAACTGTCCCGTCTTCGTGTATACGATACCCGGATCCTAAATGCAAATTAAGCTGAACTGTCCCAAGTGATAGGGTTTTGTCTTGTATGCTGCCCATGGACCCCGGTCCCGCATGCAAGATAAAAATTAGGTGGCAACAGGTTTTAGCTTTGGAGAGCTTTTGTCACAGCTCGTTCTCTCATAGGGTTAGATCAGGTATGTTCTCATTGCACACACCGAGAACAGACATGCACGTTTAAAAGTAAATGTGAGATTTGTAGCAATCTCCAGTGTTTGGGGGTACACACTAGTGTATAGGGAAAAGCTATAAGTCGAGGCATACACACGTAGGAGGGGAAAGTTAGGGATAAAATATTGAAAATCGCGGAAAAATAATAGTGTTAGGGAAATAGATAAAATTCAATAAATAAATAAATAAATTAAAGCGGTATAAAATACATCTAAAGATAAATTCGTTATAATAAAATACTAATAAATAAAAGTGCAAATACAATACGTAAATTATCAAAGTTATAAAATTATAATCCAAGTTTTCTCGAAGGTTGAAGCTGTGGGTGTTTATTGTAGGGCTAGATTGTCGTGGACCTTGCTTTTGGCGGAAAGCTGGGTGATCACTGAAGGTTTAATGTACAGAGAACAATGCTGTATAGGTATAAGTAGGCATTTCTTTAGTAGGCAAAAGCTTTCATGAAACTACGGAACTGAGTAGAGATAGAAAGGAGAATGTGTTTGAATACGATTCATCACATTAGTTTTCGTGACTTAGTCTCAACTGAAAAATTATTGTCGTTAATGTTGCGGATCATATTAGTATAAATACTTAATTCTGTAAATCTATTTTGTGGTAAAAGTACGTTGTACTATATATCTATTCTGTGGTATAGGAAGGTATTTCTTTAGCTGGTTTTGCGATGTTCTACGGAGGATATGAGAAAGGTTCTATTCCTACACGGTTATTACAATATGCATAAAAAGATAGGTATTTTCTTAGCGGATTCTAGGCGGAATTATACTTAGCAGAGTTGGAGGGATCATATTCCTACAAGGAAACGAACGTTTTGTTTTCTAGTTGCGAAATAGGTAATGCTTGTACAATAGTTAAGTAACTACCGGGAATTTATTCATAATTTAGGGTTGATCGTGTTTGTTTATAGATCAATTTAGTGGAATTCAGAGTTGGGTTTGTTTGATTGAATTTTCAATAAGAATTTTACTATTTATTCTATAAGAAACATTTAAAGTACTAGTGATAAGAAATTGTCCTTCGTGTCTTGGGTCAAGCACAGCAGTACCTGTTAGTGATCTCCTTACCAAACGGATAGGGGTAGCTAATTTAAAGATTCGAATGAGAATATCTTGTTGTTAGAAAACAGCATTAATAATCTATTATATTACTGGCAAAAAAACATATTATTATAATATTTCATATTTATGAAATATAATACCTAAATTATATAAACGGGTTTTAGATTACTTTTCAATACAAGTTCTGGAAAATAGAGACAACCTGAATATCACTAACAGATCATTGAATTCAAATAAATATTTACAGTTAAAATTAATACTACTGTTTAGTCCACTGCATGCTGTTGATATAGAATCTACGATAATATTGATAATCTTTAGACGAAAACTAGGAGATTTGAAAGTTGAGCTATTTTTAGAGTCTGTCTTATACCGAATGTAGTACGTATTAGATAGACTCACAATTAACTAAGGTGATGTCTATTTTGTTAGGATTTGGAAAAAAATAATGTCCTCTTGTCCCTTGCACTTTTTGGAGTCCAAACTAGATAAGTAGATAAGAATAGGTAGATGGGGTACCTGACGTACTGACTTGGGATAAATAGAACAAAATTTAGTAAAATCAAATTTCTCTTAGTGTGGGGGAATTTCACACACGGTACCTCCGTGTGGGAAATTTCAAGCACTAAATAGTGGAGGGTTAACCAGCCAGGTAGTCGAGACCCACAGCATTGGAGCGGTGGCGGGGCTCCCATGCCAGAGTTATGATAAACAAATAGAGTTTACTATGACTTTGCTATATAACAAACTCAAACTCAGTTAGCAATATACTTACTTACGTTTTACCTATGTTTCACTTTCTTGTCTTGTTAATTTCAACATACGTTCGTCATGAAGCTTTAATTTACTTTCAGTTTTGTTTATGACTAGGAACTATAATGTTCAATTTTTTGCAGGAAAAAATTATTCATTCCTACAATTGAAACCTTTCGAAAATATAGTAGGAAATATATTGATTGGTGCATAATATGGCTTTATGTGGAAATTTCAGTTCGGTTACTCAGAGTATAGGAATAGTGTTCATCAGGGGATTAAATAGCAATTATTTGTAGCAAGATGGATATTTTAAATTAATTTAATATTATTGAATAGGTTAGATGTTAGTTAGCTATTGTCTCATTACTTTAAAAGGATTTGGATTACTACATTACCACAACGTACGGTTCTACCATTTATAGGAGACGATTCACAAGGCCATAAACATTAAAATAGGTAGTCCAAAATAGTCAACAAAATTTGATAACCTTTTAACTTCATATGATTAGTTCAGTATATTCGGTGATTTCGGTGAATTTATTATTAATGTATTATTAAGATAGGGGTTCCATTACAATTTGGTGCCGTGACCAGGATCTCAATTGACCAGAATCTCAAATGACCAGAATTTTACGTGACCAGGATTGACAAATGACCAGGATCTTAATTGACCAGGGTCTCAAATGACCAGAATTTTACGTGACCAGGATTGACATTTGACTAGGATCTCAAATGACCAGGATCTCAATTGACCCGTATCTTAATTGCCCAGAATTTCAATTGACCAGGACCTCAAATGACTAGGATCTTAGTAGACGAGGTTTTACGTGCGTTTCTTTCGTTATCAGGTTGATTTATTTTAGAGATTTATATTAGTGATAGTTTTCGATTAGAATGAGGATGTTGATTGTTTTGGATTTGATATTATTTTTAAGTAGCGATGGTATTTATTTACTATCGCACAATTTGCTGTCCGTGGAAAAGGAAAGGTTTTGAGATAATATGTAGGGCGGTTTTAGATTTCAATAAATTAAATTAAAATTAGTTACATTTTTTTCTCAAAGTTAAAACAAAGATTCAATCTTTTGAGAGTTTTAATCGTTACTTTATTAGTTATTTATAATTTTTCGGGGCTATAATGTTCAGGATATTATCATTAGATTATTGTAGACGATGGATTAATTAAATGAAGAAGAGGATGAATAGATAAACGGGATTCGAACTATTCATGCAAACATTGGTTTATTTGATTTACGGATATTAGGATTGACATTAAATAGATACAAATTTAAAATAGGCCACGTTGCAATAAACTCGACAGAATTTAAATAAATTCAACATTAGAATGTTTCATTACGATAATGAAAATTTGTTGTAGTAGGTTGGAAAAGAGTAGTAGTTTATTAATGAGATAGATACATATTAATCTGTCCAATTAATTTTACAATTTATTGATGCACATAATAAAGTTGAGCTTTCATTTAGGAAGTACGTGGGAAATTTATCATCATCCAATGTAGGAAAAACGACGGAGTCAATTTTCATAAATAATTCGGAAACATTAGAGTAAATAATTTACATTTCTTTCCTGTGGTTGGAACTAGGAAAGGGTCGAAGTTGGCTAAGATTATAAAACTATAGGGGGCGCTTTACAGTTCAAGATATTTAATAATTTTATTAGAGGTAATTGGCACGGTGGATAGATTAAATTCCGATTCAATGTTTATTGTATGATACACAATAATCTATATAACATAAAAATATTTAAAATAAATTATTACAATTTCAAATAAGTGGTATTTAAAAACTATTTTGGTTAGCTTGTTTGGTAGTTTTGCGCGTAATTAACTCAAGTTTGGGATTCTTGAGTATGAATATTCTTATTGATTAAATTTTCAAATAAAATATTGTGTTTTAAAATTCATACGTTAATAACGATAATATATTTAAAACGTAACAAAAGAAATTATTTTGTAGTAAAGATTAGTTCAGTTCGCAAAAATTAAAATTTATTAATTATTGTTGTTATAATTTACTTATAATGAATAGATGGTTTCAGCATTGAAGGTAAATAAAATTTTGAACGAAATCTAATAAATCATATAATTATATTTGTTGTAGAAATGAAATTGAAATAAAATTGATGATTTTATTTTAATATCATGATACGTATTAAGCAATAACTTCAAAGAAGCCTTAAATCTATTGGGAATTGCTAGCCGTTAAGATAGCGAATAAGTTAGTTGACAGGGGTCAAATGTGGATTAATGAATTGTTATGTTGTTGTTTTTGCTTAAGAAAGGGATTTGATTTTATGCAAGCAAGTATCATTGTATGGACATGGTCAGAGGTATTAACAGTGCAGGAGGATCTTAGTGGCTTAGCAAGATCTACGGTTTAAGGGATTTGTTGACGGGTGGCTTTAGATTTACACGACTCAACAAATGGGTTGATATAATTTAAGGCTAGGTGCTAGGTTAAAAGAGAAAGCCTAAGTTTAAACAAAACTGTTATAACAACCCCGTACTCTACAAGGTAGGAACATCCGATCTGCTACACTCTCCATCCGAAATAATAGCGAATTACGGAGTGGGAAATATATGCGAACTATTGCTGAAGTCATAGACAAATCTATACTTTGAACTATTAAAGTTGACCTGGTTATCGAAGGGTTTTGTGGGAGGCAGCTCGGAACGAAAACATGGTTCTTAGGGGTACCTTCTACTTAAAGTTATTAGGACTGACCAGCCTCACAACCTGGTTTCTTTTGGTGGCTAGGTTAGCCTTGGGATAAGTGATTTTTGGGTATGATTGATGCGATGAAATTTTGGATATTGACTCATAAAGTAATTCACTGTTATTACGGCTTAAGAGGGCGCTTAAAATAGAATAGTAATTACGGTGTTTTCAAGGATGGATTCAATAGTTTATTAGAGAAAAAAATATTATCATTGACAACATTAAACTTTCGAAAATAAATTACTTAATATTAGTAATATTCAATATTTTTCAAATGAATAACAAATTAATACGCAGTATGCTGCATATTAAAAAAAATTTAAAATACAAGTGTATTTTGTTTTGCAAATTATTTGCTATCAGGTTGATTATTTTTAGGTGCTCTCTTAAATTAAATTTAACGGTTAGGAACACTACAGAACTATAAATACATTTTAAATTTGGAGTCAAACGTTAACAAATTATAATTGCTTAAGTGGGGTGGTAGGGTTATAATTATTATTTAAATTATTTTTATTATAGTTTTGCTAATATTTGTGAATGTATTTTAAAGAATAAAATTTTACTTCGGCTTTAAGTTTAAAACGCCTGCGCAAATATTTTAGGGGCGATTGTAACGATACAGGCTGTCTCGTCACATCACAAATATTATAAATTTTACCTAAATTATAAAAATACTGAAATAATTTCATTGAAGCACTTTATGCTTAAAGACTAGTTCAAAAATAAAGGAAATAGTCGTTGGCATCGCATTAACTGATAGAGAAAATGTAGAGATAGGTGTAAAAGTGGTTATCTGTGGTAAAATAAGGTAATAGTAAAAGAAATCAAACCTCAAAATAATTCTCATACTAAAAGGTTCATACTTAGATATGGGGAGCTGCTAGTCGTAGAGCGTTCGATCACTGAATGTGTCAAAAAATTTCCTGGAATTCCAAATTTAATTGTGACAGATTTATGTTTCTTAATTTCATTGTCCAATCCCTGAAGCTCGCGTGGTGAAAGTAGGAGCATGCGTAAGAAATTTTTGTTAAGGCTAGTACGTTTTGATAACCTCAGTGGAGGGGTGGTTGAGTAGGTCGAATCGTAACTCGGAGGCGGCGGGTTCGATTCCCGCGACAGGAGAAATGATTGAGCACGGGAAATAAAGGCGCACATATTAGTAAGATGAGTAAATAATTACAAACTAAATTACATTATGGTAGAATTTATTTAATAAAAATCGTAGAATTTGAGGAATCATTTTGTACTATTCGTTATTTATAATCGTACTAATATTAAAAAAAATGCGAAAGTTCTTGTGTTAATGTTCGTTACTTTATATCTTCGTAACTGCTGAACCGATTTTGATGAAATTTGGAATGTAGATAGCTTATACGCTGGATTAACATACAGAATACTTTTGTCCGCGATTAACACCGCGGGGTGCAACTAGTATTATCATATTTTTGGTAGAGAAAAGTTGTAATGATTTATTCGTAGAGACTTACATTTCAAATTGAGGTTAATGAAAAATAAACATCTAGTGTACTTTTATAAGATTTTGACGGTCTTTTGTCAGTTCTGGATATGTTAGCAGAAGGTTGGAGAATTCATCGAAAATGAAGATTAGGCAAGGCTTGTATTGTCGGGGTCAAATAGCTGATACTAAATAAAACGCTTAAATACTTTTTGTTTGTAAATGCGTACGGAGAATGCGATGTAGCATCCAGACTTAGAACAGTTTGTGTTCGTCACATAAATGTTTGTCCTGGATGGGAGTAGAACTCACGATCTAGAGCTCGGAGGGGGAGCTACTATCAACCGGGCTAACAAGGCAGTCTAAATTGATCATAAATATAGAATAGATTGAATGGATACATTGGAATTAGGTATATTTTTAGTGTTTTCATGTTTACCATTTAGGTATACTAAAGAACGGTTTTGGAATAACGTGCCCTTAAATGCGAAGCAGAAGGAATCGTGTGGGACGATATCGAGCTGTCAAAATAATTAAGTCGTCTTTTGTTAGTGAAGTATCACAACCATACGATATGGAGGAGACTAGGATCGGTACTTGGATTTGCTTTTTAATGAGACGGATGAAATAGTATGGGGAAATTAAAGCAAATTGAGAACGAAAAATCTTTAATAAATTGAAGTGGGGACAATAATCATACAAACGCTATTATTGGGGTATTTATATTCATGAAATTATTGTTTCTAGACGGAAGATAAAAAGATTTTTATCTTTTAGAGAGTGCAGAAAGTAATTAAAGGGTAGCAGAGTAGTTTGTTCATATATTGAAAGGATCCACGTTAGGAGGGTTGAATAATTTTAGGCGAGACTAGTTCTTTAATAATTCACAATATTTTCTAGAATTATTACGGGAATGGATATGTTTCATAGATTGAGAGATCTTGGAGAAAGTGTATATAGTACAAGGAGAAGTCTCGAGGGCGTTTTAAGTATTAATTAAGACGGATTGCATACTCGGTTGTGATTTTTCATACAAGATTTAATTATGCTTTTGTTGGGATTTTGAATATCTTAACGGAAATTTATTTTTAGGCTGTTACAATATGAAAACGCAATTTTCAAACACCTAGTTATTTTATAAGAATAAAGGAATTATATTTTGTATGTACTTTAGTAAGAAAATTGGGACAAGACATTTTTTTTTAAACATATAGAAACAAACACATCGACGCGCGCACTACTAAACGTGACCAGGCAAAAGCTATAAAAGATCTGTCAAGCTGTCAAACGGGATCAGTTATGAAATCATTCACGGGATTCGCAAGTCGAAACCTGGTAAAAAATGCACGTGAAATTCACGGTTAAATTCATAGTTAGCTTCGCCCTCTCAAGTAATTCTGGATCTGGGGGGAAGTATGCCTCGGGTCCAGGAACTCAGTAAGAGATAAGTTGAAACATTGCAACGAAGCTTGTCTTCCCTTATTTTGCTTAGGGCATGCAGTTCGCGTGTTATGTGGAGACCTGCACCAGATTTTGCCTCCGTTATAGGATCTGGATCCACCTTTTTGGTTTGGTTTGCATTCTGGCTGAAAGGAGGGCTGAAAAGATTAACTGTCCCGTCTTCGTGTATACGATACCCGGATCCTAAATGCAAATTAAGCTGAACTGTCCCAAGTGATAGGGTTTTGTCTTGTATGCTGCCCATGGACCCCGGTCCCGCATGCAAGATAAAAATTAGGTGGCAACAGGTTTTAGCTTTGGAGAGCTTTTGTCACAGCTCGTTCTCTCATAGGGTTAGATCAGGTATGTTCTCATTGCACACACCGAGAACAGACATGCACGTTTAAAAGTAAATGTGAGATTTGTAGCAATCTCCAGTGTTTGGGGGTACACACTAGTGTATAGGGAAAAGCTATAAGTCGAGGCATACACACGTAGGAGGGGAAAGTTAGGGATAAAATATTGAAAATCGCGGAAAAATAATAGTGTTAGGGAAATAGATAAAATTCAATAAATAAATAAATAAATTAAAGCGGTATAAAATACATCTAAAGATAAATTCGTTATAATAAAATACTAATAAATAAAAGTGCAAATACAATACGTAAATTATCAAAGTTATAAAATTATAATCCAAGTTTTCTCGAAGGTTGAAGCTGTGGGTGTTTATTGTAGGGCTAGATTGTCGTGGACCTTGCTTTTGGCGGAAAGCTGGGTGATCACTGAAGGTTTAATGTACAGAGAACAATGCTGTATAGGTATAAGTAGGCATTTCTTTAGTAGGCAAAAGCTTTCATGAAACTACGGAACTGAGTAGAGATAGAAAGGAGAATGTGTTTGAATACGATTCATCACATTAGTTTTCGTGACTTAGTCTCAACTGAAAAATTATTGTCGTTAATGTTGCGGATCATATTAGTATAAATACTTAATTCTGTAAATCTATTTTGTGGTAAAAGTACGTTGTACTATATATCTATTCTGTGGTATAGGAAGGTATTTCTTTAGCTGGTTTTGCGATGTTCTACGGAGGATATGAGAAAGGTTCTATTCCTACACGGTTATTACAATATGCATAAAAAGATAGGTATTTTCTTAGCGGATTCTAGGCGGAATTATACTTAGCAGAGTTGGAGGGATCATATTCCTACAAGGAAACGAACGTTTTGTTTTCTAGTTGCGAAATAGGTAATGCTTGTACAATAGTTAAGTAACTACCGGGAATTTATTCATAATTTAGGGTTGATCGTGTTTGTTTATAGATCAATTTAGTGGAATTCAGAGTTGGGTTTGTTTGATTGAATTTTCAATAAGAATTTTACTATTTATTCTATAAGAAACATTTAAAGTACTAGTGATAAGAAATTGTCCTTCGTGTCTTGGGTCAAGCACAGCAGTACCTGTTAGTGATCTCCTTACCAAACGGATAGGGGTAGCTAATTTAAAGATTCGAATGAGAATATCTTGTTGTTAGAAAACAGCATTAATAATCTATTATATTACTGGCAAAAAAACATATTATTATAATATTTCATATTTATGAAATATAATACCTAAATTATATAAACGGGTTTTAGATTACTTTTCAATACAAGTTCTGGAAAATAGAGACAACCTGAATATCACTAACAGATCATTGAATTCAAATAAATATTTACAGTTAAAATTAATACTACTGTTTAGTCCACTGCATGCTGTTGATATAGAATCTACGATAATATTGATAATCTTTAGACGAAAACTAGGAGATTTGAAAGTTGAGCTATTTTTAGAGTCTGTCTTATACCGAATGTAGTACGTATTAGATAGACTCACAATTAACTAAGGTGATGTCTATTTTGTTAGGATTTGGAAAAAAATAATGTCCTCTTGTCCCTTGCACTTTTTGGAGTCCAAACTAGATAAGTAGATAAGAATAGGTAGATGGGGTACCTGACGTACTGACTTGGGATAAATAGAACAAAATTTAGTAAAATCAAATTTCTCTTAGTGTGGGGGAATTTCACACACGGTACCTCCGTGTGGGAAATTTCAAGCACTAAATAGTGGAGGGTTAACCAGCCAGGTAGTCGAGACCCACAGCATTGGAGCGGTGGCGGGGCTCCCATGCCAGAGTTATGATAAACAAATAGAGTTTACTATGACTTTGCTATATAACAAACTCAAACTCAGTTAGCAATATACTTACTTACGTTTTACCTATGTTTCACTTTCTTGTCTTGTTAATTTCAACATACGTTCGTCATGAAGCTTTAATTTACTTTCAGTTTTGTTTATGACTAGGAACTATAATGTTCAATTTTTTGCAGGAAAAAATTATTCATTCCTACAATTGAAACCTTTCGAAAATATAGTAGGAAATATATTGATTGGTGCATAATATGGCTTTATGTGGAAATTTCAGTTCGGTTACTCAGAGTATAGGAATAGTGTTCATCAGGGGATTAAATAGCAATTATTTGTAGCAAGATGGATATTTTAAATTAATTTAATATTATTGAATAGGTTAGATGTTAGTTAGCTATTGTCTCATTACTTTAAAAGGATTTGGATTACTACATTACCACAACGTACGGTTCTACCATTTATAGGAGACGATTCACAAGGCCATAAACATTAAAATAGGTAGTCCAAAATAGTCAACAAAATTTGATAACCTTTTAACTTCATATGATTAGTTCAGTATATTCGGTGATTTCGGTGAATTTATTATTAATGTATTATTAAGATAGGGGTTCCATTACATCATGAAGCTAATGATGTCTCTAAGGTGACGTAAAAGTTAAAGTGCCTTTACCAAAATAACTCATTCCAAAACTCCACTTTCTCAAAACTTCCATTTACCGTAACGTCTCTTCTTTCCCTGAATGTGTAGTGGAAAAAATGTCACACGATACCAACTATTCAAAATCTCACTTTCCCAATTTTTACTTTCTTAAAACGTTCCTTTCCCAAAGCATTCCTAGAACCTCCGAGTTGGACACTCACCCCAAGCCGCAGCACACTGTTGACAATGTTAGCGGTCCAGGCAGCCTCCACCCGCAGCAGGTCCTGCCGAGTCTCGGCGCTGAAGTACCGCGGGCCCGTCACGCCGGGCCCCGCGCCCGCCGCGCTCGCCTGCACGAGGAAGCAGTGCTGCCGCCAGTCCACCGTCTCGCTCTCCTTCACCGTGCGGAACATGGTCTGGTACACCTTCAGCGTCTCCGGGCACTTGGCCAGCTCCGTGATGTTCATCTGGGGGAGGGAGCTGCGTTACGTACGCTGTGCACGGCCACGTAGCTCCATGGGGAGCGCGACGTACTGAACGTGCCAATCGTTCGGCGCAGACTGGCAGCAGTGCGCGGCCCGGGTGTAGTTACCGGCGGGGAGTCGAACAGCATGACGTCGGTCCCCTTGAGCACGAGGAAGCGCGCGCGGTAGGTCTGCCAGCAGTGCGCGCCCGCCACCACGCCCTCGTGCACCCAGCCCATGTGCTCGATGCGCTCGCCCACCGGGAAGTGACGGTTGAACAGCTTCATCTGGTGGGAGTACAAGTTGCTCAGGTGGGGCGAGAGGTCAGCAGGGGTAGAGTGCGAAAGCGAACCCGGGGCCCTAGCTCGAGGCGCTGGGTAGGCACCCCTGGATTTTTAGTGGGTAGGCCGTCCACTCTGGGCGGAGTCCCACATGTCCACCAACTGCTGCCGTGGCTGGTGGAATACATTAAGTGTTTTTACCAGGTTAAAATGAAAGAGGTCGGGGGTGTCAGCTACCATACACACATCCTGCAAGTTGGTCAGGTTGGGCGAGAGGTCGGAGGGTGTCAGCTACCATACATACATCTGCAAGTTGGTCAGGTTGGGCGAGAGATCGGGGGGTGTCAACTACCATACATACAACCTGCAAGTTGGTCAGGTTGGGCGAGAGATCGGGGGGTGTCAGCTACCATACATACAACCTGCAAGTTGGTGAGGCCCACGATGTTGTCGGAGATGGCCTTGAGCCAGTGCGAGAGTGCGGCGGGGTCGGGAGCGTGGATGACGCCGGTCGTCAGTGTGGGCCGCGCGCCTCGCACCTGACGGATGTCAACAATGCTACACATGTCATGCGTTACAGTGTATGCTTCGACCGAAATAAAAGGCAGAATTATTCCATAAATCAACAATTTAATTGTTTAAAAACGAATGGACGAGCACAATGGAAGCGTGTTTTAAAGAATATCAGGTCACGACGTTAAGTCTACAAGAGATCACCTAGAAACACAAACACATACATTCTATGCATCAGAGAATAAAAAGATCCAAAAAATATTTCTATTACTGTTTTACTTTCCACATACTTCGACATTATGATCGAAATGAGAAAACGTCCCCATGTAAATATGGTGCTACTATAGTTCCCATGTAAAAACGGCATTAACAGAATCGCTGTCGCAAAATCAGTTTTATATAAACTCTTTATAATAGAAAACATGATCACTTACTTCAAAAGCTCCGGGTCTTAACTTATCAGTTCCCTGGACGTATCTCGTGACGTAGCCCATCATCAGGGGTACTGAAATAATAAAAACATTGATTAATGCCATTATTCAGCCGCGAGTGTAGGATGTAGTGTATAGTGTACACGTACCGGAGACGAGGTCGGCCCACTCCGTGAGGGGCCGGTCGCCGGGCCCCGAGCCTGCCGCGCTGGCGGGCCGGCTGCCTTCCTCGGAACCCCACGCACTCTATGTAACACAAAGGGGATTAGTGCAAGACGTACCATCGTATAACACCATAGATAGTACCTATTAGTAACAATATTCTTTTCGTGGCATCAGATCCTGTTAAGCTTACAGTGCAGTAGTATAAACTCGTACTAGCCGCACAGAGGAATGAGAGCTAGTTTACCTGCCAGCCCCCGTTGGTCCGGTCGGAGCCCCCCTCCGAGTTGCAGTTAGCGTCGAGCTGCCCGCCGCTGCCGGCACTGCCCGCGCTGCCAGCACTGCCAGCCGGCAGCTCGTCCCCCGTGCTGCTGTCCGTGTCGGACGCGCCGTCCGCTGCCGACCGACACATTACGTCACAACTCCAGCACATCGACCGCGAGCTATCGACTTTGTTACAAAATTGGCATCATCATCAGCCGGAAGGCGAACTACTGAACGCCAGCGTCCCCATTAAACGCCACTTTAGAGGCTAATCATAGGAGATTTGCCATAATCACCACGCATGGCCAGCGGCTTGGTGATGGCAGATTTTAATGTACCGAGGAGAATGCTGCTGCTCATCCTTAATCGGCACCCGTGGGAACAGATGGGGTTGTATGTTAATTATAAGTACCATATATATAAGTGCTAAATAATGCATACCGAGTTAAAGGAGATAATCGCCTAGTGTTTGTTTCGTTGAGCATCATATCTCTCACTCAGCATACCATGCGAGTTTTGTCGCACTAATGCTCAATTTTTTTTTATGTTATTGCGGTAACCATAGCCTGTGGACATTATTATTGGGGGCGTGCTTTGATACCCAGCTTAAGACCCTATATTGAAGCAGCATCGCAGGAATACTGCAGGGGGAACATATTATATAGCAAAAACTATCATGAAACTGGTGCATCTAACAATACTTACCATGACACTGGTGCATCTTATACTAAAATTGTCATGAAACCGGTGCATCTAAAAAAACTTATCACAAAACCAGTTTTAACAAAACTTGTCATTAAACCGGTGCATCTAACAAAACTTGTCATAAAACCAGTAAATTTAATAAAACTTTAAAGTTCTCCAATTTGTGCATCCAGACCTTGTTTCTGCAGGAATGGAGTGGCGGCGCGGTAATGTTTGACTGTGAGCACGACGATGTCCCCCGCGTTCCGCAGGATGGTCACCGCATCGTCGTGTGCACACGCCGTTATATACTCGCCGTTTACTGGAAAAATGTTGCTTTATCATCACCAGCCTGTAGACGTCCACTACTGAACATGCGCCTCCCTCATGGAGCGGCACTTTGAGCAGCTGCTTGCCTCCTGCATCCATCGGCTCCCTGCGATTCTGACCAGGTCGCGGTCCACCTAGTGGGGGTGGACTGTAAGTTTATATCTTACTTACAATAATGTTAGAAGTCCAACGGGTTCCACGTTATCCTGTGGAGCTTCTTAATTTGACGGGTCAATAAGTAGCCTACGTTGATCTCGGCAGTATAATGCAAATGCAATCCCTGCTGTGAGTCACTTGTGCATGAATAAATGATCAGAGAAAATCTGCAAACATCCATACACATGAGTATACTGCACTTGACTTAGCACATTGTACTCGACACGGCCGACGCGCGATAATATGCTGAGCTGTGGGACGACGCTGATTGACCTCAATAATTACGGACATTACCATACCGGCTGTGGTTTGATTGCAACATGATTGTGTAATGCTGAGTTTGGGTACATTAGTGCTTACTTATCTGTGTATTCTGTGGTTTGGGGATGAAAATTCAAGTAATACAAGATCCAAGCTAACTAGTGCGCAATCATGAACGGAGAATTTGGAATAGATTAGTGGTCACTACGGTATAGGAAAGGTTATCTAATGGCGACAACCAACTGCAGCGTAGCCCCCTCCCCCCACTAGGTACACAAGGTGGTCAAAAGGCGGAGAAATGATAGATGCAATAGGCCAGCAGCCAGTCAAACAGGCGCTCTACACCTATGTTCGGCAAAGGAAGTTTTCTGACTGATGATAATGATGATAAATGAATAAAAATATAAAACAATATTTTTTTTGGTGTTTAAAACTACTTGGTTAGTACCAGAGAGTTTCAACAATACATAGCACCACTGGCATCCAAGAAAACCAAAGTCTATAATCAGTGCATCCTACTAGTCATGACATATGGAGTTGTGGACACTTATGGTATGACTACTCCACCAATTTAAAGTTGCTCAGAGAGCTATGGAAATGGCTATGCTTGGAGTTTCTCTGAGGGACCGAATCAGAAATGAGGTGATCCGACAGAGAACTAAGGTAACCAACATAGCCCATAAAATTAGCAGACTGAAGTGGCAGTGGGCTGATCACATTTGCCGCAAAACCAAAGACCGCTGGGGCAGACGTGTTCTTGACTGGAGACCGTGACTTGGCAAACATAGTGTAAAGTGCCCTCTGACTGGGTGGAGCGACAATATAGATGGCAGAGTGGCTGGCGGCACCTGGATGAGATTAGTTGAGGATTGGGCTAAATGGCGTGCATTAGGAGAGCCCTATGTCCAGCAGTAGACTGACACAGGTTGATGATGAGGCAGTGTGTCACTTTTAGGTATTAGTATGAAATAAAGAAATCACCTTTAATAACAGCATCACCAACAAAGAGCTGTCCGGTCTGGTCAGCCGCCTGGTCCTTGTATATCTTGGAGATGAGGATGGGCAGCTTGTGCTCTGCACCACCCTTGATGCTTAGCCCCAGCCCACCCACCTTCAGCCGGTTTATCTGGACCATGCGCTCCTGCAACAGATGCAGGTTTGAGTTTTCCAATTATCATGGAATGGTTGCAGATTATGGTTATGGTTTAAGATTTCATTACTTAACAGACATAATATGAACAGGTTCATAATCAGCTGGATGATGTACACTGCTAAACATTTGGCCTCCCCATTTGTAAGTCATTGCCATAATTACGAAGTTTGGCATAATATAGATTATAATGTGGACCGAGGCGAATGCTCCTGCCCATTCCCTAGATATACGGGCTCTTAAGATGTCACCCACAGGAAAGAGACAGAGTAGCCCTTTTCTTACACCGCCAGGACCACACAGCTAAAATATGAGCAAGGCAAACCCATTATTTATGCTACAATTCAATGTCATAAATAAAAAATTTGGAAGTACTCTAGGTTTTGCTGATATTATGAAATAAAAAAAATTATATAACTTCCTATTGCATCTTGAATTTCCTACAAAAAAGTGAGACTTTCTGTGAGACCTTTGACAAGTAGGTACAGCTGTTCTTGAGTAAAGAATTTATTTTCATAACAGACAGATAAATGTGATAAAACATTGGTCCTACAAGAATTTAACTCTTTATAAATGTTTACAGCACACTATGAATGAACAGTCATGATACAAACCCTGGGATGTGGTACACTCTTGTCGCAGGTGGGAGGCTGCACAGGCACCTCTCGCTGCACGGTCACCGAGTCCATGGTGAGCACCAGCCGTGCCGGCCGCGGCCGCGACTTGCCATCTGAGACCTGCACCATGCCAGTGCGGATCTGAACAGTATAGATTATCATTTATCAATACACTATTCCAAAAAGAATATAATCCCATACCTATATTTTAAGTTAATTCCACTCTAACATGTACCTACATTGCTGCATTCTATTTTGAGCTTTAGAAACAACAGATTTAGGCATATAACAAAATTGCCAACTCGCTACTCACTATAACTAATTAACATCTTGACACTGAAAAAAACAGCTTAATAAGTTTTTTCATATTTGTGCAGTAAAAAGCTAGACCAACAGTCAGTCCTTCCTTTCTTCCTTGTTATGTAGGCAAGTGGTTAGCCCTAGTGTCAAAACTTTAAAGTCACCCGTAATCTTCTATCAGTGATAAGCACACAAACAGGTTAATTTTTAGCTTTGGTAATGAGATAAGAAAAGAGTGTTTTTCAGTCTATTGTTATTCTGAAGACTCAGATCAATGAAATGATGATGATCATCAATGTGATATGTAAACAGAATGAATGAGTTCTGAGTAATTATTACTATATTGTAGGCAAAACTACATTTTTGCTTTAGATACCAGAATATTATGAACAACCTTACCTTTTCATCTTTCTTCTCCTCTATAGGCGTCATCATCGTAACTCGCATACCATTACGAAATCAAAACCTTTCACTGTGTTTATAAATTTATATAAATTTTGTAAATCTGCCCAATAGGCCACTAATAATTGGTACTACATCAAACACACCCATAATTTTACTGAAATTGAATCAAATTACCACATTTAATTGACTGTAAGTACCTACTCCGCCTTTGATTAATAATTTTATTAATTATTTACGGACTACACATTACAAATACGAAAAACAGGTCAAACCACTGGCATGATAAATCAATACGTGAATGAAAACAAAAACAATCAGATTTACCAAAAGGATTCTCACGACTTTACACTATCATCTTTTAACAGAAATATGTCTCGGGGACATTTTTGGAATGTTTTCATAATTTTCATTGCGCTTCTCCTCCAAATATTAAAGCCAGTATAAAAAGTTACTTTAGGTATTAAAGTATATTGTAATTTAGAATTTGAGAAACAAACAAGTAGGTATGGTATATTTAGGGATGTTCCGATACTAGTAAATACGAGTAAGTAAGTACTCGATCGATATTTTTCTTTCGATACCAAAAGTACATTTAGCATCGAATCATTCTTTCGATACCTACTCGGTATCGGAAAGAAAGTACTAGTATCGAATTGAATCAGCGCTGCCACTGCCAAGTGAAACAGGATAGTCACCAACAATTCAGTGCCAAGCAGCTTTAATAGGTTTATTTTTTTTCATCACCATCATCATCAGCAGCCTGAAGACGGTCCACTGCTGAAGGCCTCCCCCAGAGAGCGCCACCTTGAGCGGTTGCTCGCCTCGTGCATCCATCGGCTCCCCGCGGCTTTCATCAGATCGTCGGTCCACCGACCGAGTGGGGGGCCGGCCTACGCTGCGTCTTCTGGTTCGTGGTCACCACTCAAGAACCTTTCTTTCCCATCGGTTGTCAGTTCTACGATCAATGTGGCCTGCCCATTGCCATGTCAACTTTCTAATTCTAAGGGCTATATTAGTGACTTTAGTTAAAAAGTTAAAATTAAACCACTTCCAACCAAATATTGCTGCAAGAAAGGACATTGTTCACTTGTATGGACGTTTTGGCTAGACGTGGACAGGCACTATCAGCATAAATATGACATAGGTTTGATATCTTATGCCAGCCTATAAGAGAATATCATAATTATTTTGTAACCAGATGCTCCCTGAGACTTTTTTCATGCATTAACTAAAAGGTTATTTTTCAAATAAAAAGAACATCTTTACTTATATTTTTATTTTTATTCAGAATCGTATGTTAGTAATACATTATCTAGAAACTGATACCGTTTGCGGAGCAATACACCGTCTTAGAACAGATTGGATCTCCACAAGACGAAGGCTCTGTCTCCTCGTTTGGGCCACATCTGTACCACAATTAGCACAACGAGGTGATTGTTCCATTTCCACCAAAGGAAGTGGAGACGCCTCGTTTGGAGCTTGTTGAATATCCATATTCAAGCCAGGGTCAACGTGAAGTGAGATAACGGTGTCTGTAGGCAGGCCAGGGTGGTCAAGAGAGGAAGTATCGGTGTCCGTAGGCGGGCGAGGGTGGTCGTGAGAGGCAGTATCGGTGTCCGTAGGCGAGCAAGGGTCAACGTGAGAAGAAGCACTGGAGTCCATGTTCAAAAACGAGTACAATTTCAAACGAAACGATATTCACGAGTATTCACGATGCCGGATAACAAAGCGAATGATTGACAATTTGATTGACATATTGATTATCGACTTTAGTTTTTTATCATTGCCATAAGCAAAAAAATAATAATCGATAACTTAAAATCGATTTTTACTTTACATATTTCGTAGATTGTAGATATGTTTGTTCAAATAAAACCAATAATTATTTATTAAAGGGGGTATTCTTAAGTAAAACGACATATTTTAATGGTCAAATAATAGCCGAACTAGATCATGATTGTGATATCATAATCGATTTGCGAATAATTATTTTGCATAAGAAGTTAGTTGCTGGCAACACTACATTAAGAAAGACCTATGAGTCGGGATGTTATCAGGTTAAATACTTTAAAATCGTAGTTTTGTTTTGTGTAAGTGGTTACAAAAGAAAAGCATGAAAATTCGTTTCGAAAATAAACTGATGTATTGACAAATTTGTTTTTTTTTAGAGCATCGTGTCCACGCTTAGCCAGAAATGGACACTGTCCTTTTGTGTTTGCGAGATCTACACTGTTCGCAGAGCTTCACTATTAGTAATAGAAGAGAAATGGAAAATCTAATTAAAATAGTATTCTTCGTAGGTAAGTAGTTACATATTCATTAACAATAAACCAAGGAATTATTAAACAAACCTACATCCATGAAGGCATGATAAAAAAATTGGGCTAATGTTAATTTATGAATCACGATGCATTTTCCTAGTTTTTTTTTCATCATACTTACCTACATAGATTTTACGTTCATAATATTTTTCTTTATGCCTGCAATAAAGAAATTTATTTATTATTATTATTTTCTTCTCCTTCAATCATAATCATGCTTTTGTTTGGCGTAAGGTCAAGACCGGCTTGTAATTAGCTCATTTATAAAAACATGAATCCCAAGCATTAATCATATTGTTCAATGAATTCCAGAATAAATATATTATTATAATATTGGTACATTGGATGCATGCACTATACTCAACTAACTTAAGACAGGAGTTGTAAGCTTAGTAACAACGCTTCCTACCACAGAGTACCTTTTTATAAACCTTCCTACCAAGTATGGAGTCAACGAATTTAGATTTTACAACATTATTAAGTTCTTAATATTAAAAAATCTCAAATCTGCCATAATCGGCTACATTTTTTTAAAACGTTAAATTTGAGGGTCAAATTTGCCAAAATAGCAGAAAACTGCCACAAATGGTCACACTGAATAGCAAGCACAGAGAACACAGACTAAAAAAGCGACCCAACTAGGGATGTACGGGTGGTGCCGTTATGTATCGATTGTGTGAATTTGTGTGTGATGTCGTCATCGCCACCATCGCGATACTGTATCACGTCAATACTTCAATAGCGCGATAGCTATAGCTAACGATATCATACCACTTCCAGACGTAAAGTATATATTTTTTTTTTTATGTAAACGAATGACGTGACGAGCTAGACGTTCGCCTGGTGTTAAGCGATACGGCCGCCCATAACAGATTGCAGTGTCACTCGGAACTCTAAATTAATGTTTCGCGTGACACCGCGCACTGCGCACGTCATCGTGAGACATCACACAGTCTAAAAAAGTTTTCTAGACTGTGACATCAGTTCGTAAAGTCTCATTTGCCCAGTAATTTCACTAGCTACAATGCCCTTCAAACCGGAACACAGTAGTGCTTGCACACTACTGCTTGGCGGTAGAATAACTGGCAAAGCGGTGGTACCTACCTAGACGAACTTTGCAGAAAAGTCCTACCACCTAGTAAAAAAAAAGTCCTACCACCTAGTAAACAAACGTAACATAATACGTTATTCTGAAAAATTTGCTTTATTCATATCATATTTAAGCAAAACCAGTTCAGGACCCTAATTCTGTATGACTAATTTACGATTCCATACTTCGAAACCACGCGAATTCCTTGTCTTATTTAAGAAATCTGCAAAAATCTATTCTATATGAAATGAAAGCGAAACCGCGCGAAATGAATGTGGAATTAACTGAGCTTGGCGCGATTTGAACTTTCAAAAATCATATGTTTGACTAAGACGCGTTCCAAAACATCAACACGTCAAAAGTTACCACCACTTATGTTAATATTAATTATTCAAAATAAAAATAATTTTAATGTAACGTAAAGGTATTTCTAGAGGTTTTCTGTCAATTTTTAATAATTAGCTATAGCTTCGTTATATCACAACATAAATATAAGCCATTCCCGTATTTTAGATTTTTAATGGTTTAGGGATGAGAAATCTTTTAAAATATATGATTATAAATAAATACTACACTACTAGAGCTACTACAGACTACTATAACTATTATATTATAACAAAAATATACAAAAAATATATATAAATACCAAACTGGTATAGGCACCTAGCACCTAGTTCAGAAGAATAGATACATAAAATATTATACACATAGGTACTAATAAATTAATAGATATTAAATAAATTGTTCCTATTTCTATATCGATTAAGAAGTGTAATAAAATAAAAATTTAAAAAATTCAATGTATAGATGTCACCCAGTTACAGGTTTATTTAATATACCTTTAGAAGAAGATTGTACGAAATTATTATGTTTGTCACTAAGAGTATTGTATTTTTACAGTGCAGAAACAAAAGTTTATTACGTACCTACTCTGCGTATTCAGAAGCAGGCACTTACCTAAGTATATTATGTATATTCTAAAAGGCTAAGTAAAACCATAAAATGAAACTATGTCCCACAACACACATTTTTATTTTCGCCCTCCATCGTAATAGTTATAATTTATTATTACACAACATGTATATAGAAAGACTTTTATACAATAGTGTATAATTATTATTAACTTTAGGTACTTTATCAACAGTAAGTATAAGTAATAAAAGAATTTATTAATTACCTACTTAATTTATTGGCAGTCTATTATAATGATATGTATCTTTTGCATTTGGAACAGCCATTATTTTAGCTTAAACTAATACATAAAATCATCAAAGTTATCTTATTTAATTAATTTTAATATCATTATGTACACTGAAACTGATGTAGATAATTAACAATAATATAGGTACAACCTACAATGATTAGTGCCTAGGACGTTTTAAGAAACTATTCTGGGCAGGAATCGGCAATTATTGGCTTTAAAGGCTTTACGTGACTATAGATGAATATTACTTAAAATAATTACCTATGTCCTCGCGTAGCACTAACAGTTTGCCATAATTTTATAATAAAGGTAAACTCGTATAATTTTTATCAATATTGATACAAATTTCTCAAACATCAAGTAGGTAACTGGAGGTATTGTTACAGCTGTTAGTTTCGCACTACTTTGCCTATTTAGTGAAAAGTCAAAATTAATGACTAATAAAAATCTGTACAACACAACATTTACCACAAGCATTTCTTTTATTCTTAAAGGTATTTTTATTTATTAATCCATCTAAGTACTTTTACTTACAGATTTCTATTATTTACACTGTAACATAAAAACTATTTTATAAATCTAAGGACCATAGAGCAACATCTGTGATTTTTAAATCACAATCATAATAATTATTATTAGGTAATTTTGTTTACGTTTGTTTGGGTAAATAACTGTTTTTCGCCACGAAAAATGTAGAATCACAATAATTGATTTTGCGACTAGATCACTTCTACTTTATTAGTTATGTAAAAAAAAAAAAAAAATGTTAATAAAAAAAATATTTCATTTAAGTAATACAGGATAACTATCATAATATAATTTCCTTTTAGTTTGTTGGGGCACAACATTACAGTAGGTTATTATATAACAATCCTGATCCCTGACGATGTTAAGCAGAGTTAAATAATAATACTTATAGTTCAAGTCTTGATTTTGTAATGACACTTACTTCTTCTAGCAATAGTCCGAATTCGTTAGATTATTAAAATCTAACGATTCAAAGTTAACGCTACACATGGATGGTACATTCTCGACGTTCTTGTTCCTTCCTTTGTTGGTACCTGTAATTAAAACATGCGTTACTCCATCGGATTTCTTATTAAAAATGGTACAAATTACAAATATGAAAAAATAAGGAAGTAGCTTATAAGGATAGATTAAGTAAGGCATGTCATGGCTTTAGGGATGGATGGATGCGGGTTCAAATCCCGTTCGTGTTCAAATTTTTCCTTTACATAATAATCTGTAGATTACGCGCATGCGATACTGCTATAAAAATCATAAATAAGGAAGTGTCTCTCGCTCAACATTCTGCCCAAGAAATCTCGAATGCCTCATCATCGTCACTCCAACACCCAACATCAGTGCCACTGGAGCAGCTGTGCCAGCAACCTAGAGCCACACTCCGCTATTTTAAGGAGTTGGGATGGCTCGGGTAGATGCTGGCAGGGGGAAATGCACAATACACCCCGAGCGGGACGTCAGTGCAGGACTTATCACCCCCACGTTAGATTAGAATTAGAATTAGAAGTGTCTCCAACTCTCCGTACAAGAAACGTGTTTTGAACCATTAACTGTAGGTATTATTATTTTATCATATCTTAAAATTGGTAATACATACAAATCCTAAACTTGATATGATTATACTATATACTATATATTTATATGGTTATTTTATTTGGTGTTATAACAAAAATATGTAAGTACCTACCTACAATCATGTGTACAAAACCCTTGGCGCGCTTGAAGTGAAACTCACACTTGGCTGGTTTTGACCTACTTATTATATTAAAACATAACTAAAGGTGCTCCATGGCTGCGTTCATGGTTTCACCTACGTGATTCTTCATACAACTTTCAACCCATCCCGAAGAAGTTGAATTTCTAAAAATCCTATCTTAGTAAGTACACCCCTTTGTCTTCTTTGTCATCTTCGTCATAAAAGGTAAGTATAATCTCTCTCCAAATACCAAATAAACAGGTCACAGTGGCTTGAGCTGTACCTATATTATGTCAATCAGCCTTTTATTCTCTCGACTAAACAGAGTGGTGTTACTAATAATAAAGATTTTTGAGCGACGAATCCGGTGACGATGGGGACATATTATAAGCAAGATGATTTAAGAACCTATATTGCACCATGTCATTGTCATCATCACCGCTAGGGTTTAAGATACATACTTGTCTATTAAAGATGATATATCAGCGGGGACAGGAGCAAAGCTCCCTGAAAGCCCGCCACTTCCGTTCGGGCCTCCACTGTGAATTAAAGTGACTTTTTCACATCGGTAATTATGTTCTACATGAAAATGTTCACACTACATATCTACTAGCATTACTATAACTAAGCTGATGTATTTGAGCTTTACGTTTGGAAGTAGGTAATGATAATATTATTATGTAGGTACAAAAGATACCACCATATTGGGGTTTAGAAACTTATATAAGCAGGTGAAGCCTTTAAAGCTTTTATGAATTACTATATAATGCAGTGATTTGAATGCATGAGTAAAATTAATAAAATTATCGACACCATTCAGATCAATTCGATACAACTATTATTATTTATTATTATTAAAGATCTTTTTAGTCCCTTATACTGGTGATATATTGTAGAACTTAACTATAAAAGTATCTGAATGAATATTAGCTGTTACGTGATGGGCGTGCGTGGATGCAATGAATGACAGCGAGGCAGTGTGAGGAGTGAGCGGGGGAGGTACCTGAGTTCTACCTGCTGGTGGTGCGCGCGCTCCGCCGCCCGCTGCCGTACGCGCTGCCGCACGGGGACGTGCCGGAACCTGGGTTCATACAGGGTTATAGTAATGTCTACCCAGTTAACGATGCTCATACCCGATATTTATTAACATACTCTTCTTGCTCTATTTTACAAGCAAAAAAGGTTTATGAGACTGGATAAATGCATCAAAATTATTTACTAAATTGTTGATTTAATCCCAGGGGTAGGTACCTATTATTACAGCTCAATCATAATGCTATGTAATATGTACCTAAGGTCTACTATACCTACAAGTAATTATAATTATTAATATTGATAAATGACTTTCATATAAGTGTACCTTGCACACGACAATAAATTCCCGTAGAAAAAATATACCTAATTAGATATTGAGAATAATTTCATTACAGACCTACGTAGTACGTACGGCACTTTGAATAATAAATAGATTTTATTTTCACATCACTAAAGTCCGACAGGAGTCGTAGACAGCGAATTAGGGAAGTCCCATAGTATATATTATATTAACTCTGTACCTACTTGAGAACTATTAGGAGGTTTTCAGACAACCAAATTTAAAAAAAATTAGTTCTTTAAAATCCGTAAGATGGCGTTGACGACACATGGCTGCGAATCACAGACCTAGACTTTTCCGTGGCGTGATTATGAAAAAAAGTAGGAAAATTATCATTAATTACGTTAGATTTTTTCCTCTTTTTTTCATCATACATGGATTTTACATTCATATTTTTTCATAATTCATAATGATGAATGAACTATATTTCTAAATTTTACTTCAAAATAATAAAATAAGTAGCCTCTGCCCTGTGAAGGGCAAATCTGCCAAAATGGCAGAAATTTGCCACAAATGGTCACACTACTCACGTGAAGTGAAAGTGACACTGCGCTATGGCAGAGGCCAAAGCCACCTATACTTCCTTGGCCTGAGAAGCCACCTCAAAAAAAAACAAGCCATGTCTCACCAGCGCCACCTACTTTTGGGTGTAGAACTACGTGCCGTCCAGCTGTCAGAAAATCCTCTATTAAGGGGGCTTTTACATTTTGGCGAGCTCAGTACCGCACGCGCGGTACCAAGCTCGCAGCGTCCGTCGGTTTGACCAAATATATCCAATTTCATTTATTGATAAATAAATAAGAGCATTAATTTAAAACTATAAAATAACTTTTAGTAGCTTAGAAAAATGATGAGCTTTATTTCGGTAACAATATTTTGTCGATGTAATATAAAACTCCGGAGATATTAGAACTTTCTTGAAGCCTTTTTCATTAAAAATCAAATTTCATTTAATATTTTTTTATTTGCTTGAAAGGTAAAATTTAAAAATATGTTCTGACATTATGGAAGTACAGGATGTATTTAGTGGAGTATAATTTAGTTTGGAGACTTACGTTACACAGAATTTGTAAATTAGAGCTCTCAAATCCGCCCCTAATTACCTAATTTGCGACAGGCGTAAATCTCGCGGTGATTGCTGTCATACATCATTAGTGGTGTCGAGCATGTATGCTACGCTACACCACTAATGATGTATGACAGCAATCACCGCGAGATTTACGCCTGTCGCGAGTTAGGTAATAAGGGGGCGGGTCTTTGTGTGTTTTTGCCAAAACGAACACCAGGAGAATGATGATTACTAAATAAATAGATAAATTACTTAAAATCCGTTCTATCATTATCGAAGAAGATGAAATGAAGGGTATTTTTCATATAATGGCTAAGTATAGACATTAATGCTATGCATCAAATATTGACGACGAAAACCTTGCAACTACGCATAATTTTGTAAAAGCCCCCTTAAATTCAACGGAAAACTTCTAAAATTATTATTCTAACGCGCCGCCGCGGCGCCGCGCCGCGTGCGCGCGCCTTGGCGACGCGCCGTAGAAGGAAAAAAAATTACATTGGTGGAAAAAAGCCATTAAGCAAATAAGAACTAGAAGAAGATCTTGGTCTTGGTTGGGCGCCACCGTTAAATCAAAATTAGACAACCCAGAGCAAATACCTTTTGTATAAGTAGGTATTCGGTATGCTTATTAAAATATTATGCCAATATAAGTAATGTAAGTATAATAAAATTATTATGGTAAGTTTAAGTAATATTAAATAAATAAATCTTTATTTCAGCTACCTAAACATGAAACGACCTAAGTAGTACCTACCTACTGTAGGTATAGTATTTAACATTATGTGTCAGTGTCACGGTACAAGTTGGTACCTATGTAAGGTACATAGTATCACTAGTTCACAACAAGTAGCAGTAGTAGTTGTTGTTGTTAAATCTAGTGTAGTAGTGCCACTAGTTTTTCAGAGACTCAGTAATAGTTACTCTGATGTTAGTGGGTATGTTACCTTTAGTGGTAGTATTAGCCGCACTATCGCTGTTGTCGTCCGAGTCGGAGTGCGCGTCCCGGTCGCGCCAGCCCGCGGCGGTGGCCCCGGCGGTGGCCCCGGCGGAGGCCCCGGCGGAGGCCCCGGCGGTGGCCCCGGTGGTGGCACAAGCCGCCCGCATGCGGTGGCGCGCCTCCACTGTCGAGCATTTAGACAGGCTCGACTCATCTGCGGGGGAGGGCTCACTCGCCGTCATGTAGCGGGGCTCGCTAATGGTTACTACGGGAACTACGGGGCCTACAGACACTGCGTGGATATGTACTTAGGTAGGTATACTTTTTATTCGCTGAGACTGGGTCATAAAACGTGGTGGAGCGGCACAGAGAGAGCGAGTCTTTCGTTCTCTCTTCCACTCACGGGGTTACGGGCGGGCGCTAGTGCTATGCATTATTGGCATCGATAAGTGGTTGTACGTTCTTATTATCATCATCATCATCACTCCACTTGTGGACATCGGCGTCTTCTAAGGCACGCTACGGAGCATAATCTATTTTCTAGTCCATTTCTATGTATAGTAGTTTCTTATTTCTTCTTACCTACTTATGGACTATTCAATTATAGACTATTAGACCATGTGGCCCCGGTTTGCGAATAGGACCACCCCACCTCTTCCCGTGGGTACCGTAAGAGCCGGCTAAGGGAATTTTCAGAGAATGGGCAGCAGCATTCTTCTCGGTACTTTAAAATCTACGATCACCGAGCTGCCTGCTAAATGTGGTGATTATGGCAAATTCCTCCTTATGATAAACTTCCAAAGTGGCGTTTTATGGGGAGGCCTATGTTCTACGTCTTCTGGCAGCTAATGTATTCAATTATTATATACCTACTTTCATTGGTTTCTAGGCAGGGATTTGAGAGAGAAACACACATTAGACAACGATCAGTCCACCATCAACTCTTATAATGAGGGGTCGCAACCATTAAGCCGATCGTCCACCGCCAGCTAAACTAAGTTAGTTTAGATAGTTGAGCCAGTTTTTCATACATGTTTGTGCGTCCACCGCAAACTATGCCAGATGTATGAAAAACTGACTCAACTATCTAAACTAACTTAGTTTATCTGGCGGTGGACGATCAGCTTTATACTTATTAGATGGCCTAAGTTGTATACCTGACCGAAGCTTATTCGCAACGAGCGTCACCTTAATGGCCTCTATACTTACGGCAGCAGTTAAACCTATTTTAAGTTTTCAAAATTAAAAATATTAATTGTTGTGGCTATATTAAAAGCTTGTTCAATCGACCACCACTAACAGGGACCACTAGACACATCAAAGACAATATTTCATTCATAATGTTGAGAGTGCTGAACTCCAGCGAGTGCACCGAGTGAGCAGGAAGCCACTATATATGTACCGTATCGGTATGAGCTGGAAACCACAGTATACGTACCGTATCGATGTGTGCAGGAAGCCACAGTATACGTACCGCATCGGTGTGTGCAGGAAGCCACATTATACGTACCGCATCGGTGTGTGCAGAAGCCACAGTATACGTACCGCATCGGTGTGTGCAGGAAGCCACAGTATACGTACCACATCGGTGTGTGCAGGAAGCCACAGTATACGTACCGCATCGGTGTGTGCAGGAAGCCACAGTATACATACCGCATCGGTGTGTGCAGGAAGCCACAGTATACGTACCGCATCTGTGTGTGCAGGAAGCCACAGTATACGTACCGCATCGGTGTGTGCAGGAAGCCACAGTATACGTACCGTATCGGTGTGTGCAGGAAGCCACAGTATACGTACCGTATCGGTGTGTGCAGGAAGCCACAGTATACGTACCGTATCGGTGTGTGCAGGAAGCCACAGTATACGTACCGTATCGGTGTGTGCAGGAAGCCTTAGTATACGTACCGTATCGGTAGTGGTCGCAGGCGCGGTGCCGGCGGCGGTGCGGTGGCGCGGCCTCGTCGTCTCGGCGCGCGAGCGTACGGAACTGTAGCGAGTGCGCCGCCGACACGCCGAATGTTGCGTACGGACTTATCTCGTACAGCTCCGCTGGAACACATCGATGTATTTTTTGTCAATTTATAAAAATACAGCGGGTTTTCCTTAAGTGAACGCCATTCCCCTCTCTTCCCCTAATAGTGTAAAGAACCTACAGTATCTGATCTGATCTATTTGTATCTAGCGTGAAAAGGATTATGTACCTATTTATTTTTTCCTATGTTACCTACCAGAGGAGTCATCATTGGACTTCTCATTGTTGATAGAAGAAGACGAGTACAGTTTCTGTCCCTCTCTAAGCTTCTCCCTTTCTGCCTCGTTACTCTCGCTGAGTTTTCTGTCGTCTCGCATGTAGTGGTCACTTGAGAGGCAGAAGAACCTGTAAGGACAAAACCAAATAGTAAAAAAAAACACAAAACTAAGTTAACCAGCTGTCTCTGTGCGAGAAAAAACAATCAATTACAACGAGGGTGTAGGCCTATATAGGTGGGTCTATTCCACTATGATCACCTGGGTGTTCATAGGATACTCTTTAGTGTCCTATGATCACCTGGGAGTATGATCACCTAGGTGATCATTGTCCACTCCATTGAAATTATGAATTCGGTATCCTCAAATCACCTGTAAAGGACCATTACTTGTGCAGCTAGACTTCTTACCTACTTAGATAGTAATGGACACAGTTTATTACCATGCAAAAGATAGCAAGATTTCGAGTGACAAAAAAGCAAACACAGCTTACATTATCGAGGTCAACATAGTATAGTATTGTTTCGGAAAATTAAGAGTTCCACGGAAAATTGGGTGTAGCCACAGACCTTTAAAATTTCTGTGTAGCTAAATTGCGGGTAAAACCGCAGGGCGTTTCTATAGTTGCATGTATCCATTGCTGAACATAGACCTCCCCCATAAAGTGTCACTTTGAGCGACTTGGCTTGCTTGAGCTTGCCTTTTGCGTCTAACGTGTCCTCGCCGGTCGTCGGTCCACCTATTTTAATGGGAGGGCTGGTCTACGCTGCGTCTTCCGATTCGGTCGCTATAATCTTTCTTCTCCATCGAACAAACGAAGAGTTACATGTTTGATTTAAAAGAGTTTATTACTTTTTCTTCCCATGCAGCAGACAGACGATGGCGGCGAGCGTGACCACGACGACGACCCCGCTGGCCACGCACGACACCAGCACCGTGCGCAGCGCCGCGGGCCGCCCGCCGCCCGCCAGCGGGGCCGACGGCTTCATGGGCGGGATGCGGCCTGATAACAACCGTACCTAGATAACTTTCACGTAGTTTGGGCTTTTCTTTACTATTGCATTGCATCTTAGAGTAATAGGTAAAATAAATGCTCCGTAAACCGTGTACCCCGGTTATAGTTTAAACCTCAGTAAACCCTGTTAAAAGAACACATTTAAACATGCCCTGAACTGATAAGGTTTAAAAACCAATAACCTCGTATAATCTGTTGGAAGTCTCATCATCATCATTAGTGAAGACGGAGATACGCTGCAGGCACAACGCGGGAACGGTTTACTAACGCCATCTATGACATTGAAAGACAGTCGATACTGGGAGTCATGATCACATCATTAAATAACTTTCCTTTGATAACCTCTAGACTAGGTCGTGGGAACAATAAACAAGTGCAGTAGTTCGTGCACCCTAGGTATGACAATTACCATGTCCGACGCAGGCAGCTGCCAATGCCATAGATCCTGATGCATATACCTAATCGCACCCTAGCACCGTTCGGGTAGTTCCAACTTCATGACATAACACATAATTATAAAACCGTACTCCGACAGAGAGGCAGGCCTTATTAAACCAGATTAAAACAATTGAATTCTGGTAAGCAATGGAGTTTCAAAACGAGCTTTATCATAATAAGATGATGCAGCGACCTCCCGCGAGCGTGTGCGTGCCGGCGGCGAGCGTGACGCGCTCGGGGCCCGCGTCGCTGTCGGCCTGCACCGCCACCTCGTACCACGTGGCCGGCGACAGCGCGCCCACCACGTGGCTCGCCGAGCTCAGCCCGTCGCCCACCTGTCATGTAAAGCTTATACTTTGATCCAGCGTCTAGTCGGCACAAAACTTGAGAGTTTACACATCACACTGATATTATTTACTCATCATCATCATCATCATCATAAACAGCCTGAAGACGTCCACTGCTGAACGTAGGCCTCCCCCAGAGAGCGCCACCTTGAGCGGCTGCTCACCTCCTGCATCCATCGGCTCCCCGCGGCTTTCACCAGATCGTCGGTCCACCGAGTGGGAGGTCGGCCTACGCTGCGTCTTCCGGTTCGTGGTCACCACTCGAGAACCCTTCTTCCTCATCGGTTGTCAGTTCTACGAGCGAGGCGACTTTGAGCTTACTAATGAGGCCAACAGTAAGAGACCATGTTTCAGTTCCATAAGTCATCACTAGCAACACACACTGATTGAAAACCTTCGTTTTCAGGCTCTGTGGTATTTTGGACGAAAAGATAGGGCGAAGCTTCCCGAACGCTGCTGTTTGATTTATATTTACTAATACATAAATTAAATTGAATCAAAATTGCGAATGATTGTGTAGGTATAATAGGTACCTATGTGTTTTTTCCTCTTCACGCCACATTAGGTGAACAGAGTTGAAGGTTTGTAATGGAGATAGCTTAGATATACTCTGGTTTAACACATAAGATACTTTTACCTCCTGGTGAAACAGTAGAACGCCGTTAGTATATAAAAGAAAAAACAGAAAACAAAGGTAGAATTTACTAATTGATTAACTACCTATACTGCCTAACTACAGGGAGAGACATTATTAACAAGCTTTCAAATGCTTCTGTGATGGGTGGTTCTAATAAAGTTACGAGTGTGAAGCAAATAATTTAAGCTGTGAGTTTTCTGTCTCGATTAACAGGTGATACCTTGATCCAGTGTTCTGTACCAGCTCTTTTGTAAGAGACCCTGAAGCCGAGGATGGGGCAGCCACCGTCCCGCCACGCGTAGAAGTTTATCTTTATTGCCGTCGAGTTCATGTACACGTGGTCTTCCGGCTTTGGAGGCTTTGGACCTGTTACCAAGGATATATTTTTTATTTTTTATTAGGAATATGCAAGAAATGATAGACTTACGTCCTATTGAAAACTCTACTATAGTGGCTTTCAATAAATAATTGAGGAAATTTGTGATTTTTGCCACATATCTAGAAGATTTTTTACCAAAAAGATACCTAGTCTGTTTTTTTAAAGATCAAGAAATTAGTGCGATAGATGTACAAACAAATGCTGTACTTACGACCTCCTCTAGTCGTAGCAGTTAAGATTTCGCTGGGAGGTCCGATGGAGATTTTGTTCCGCGCCTGGATCTTTGCATTGTAGGTGGTGCCACATTTCAGCATGTCCATAATGTAGGAGTTCTGCTCCGGAGACAGTTCTACTGTGTACCACTCCGTCTCCGTTGATTGCTTGTAGTGGAGAAGGTAACCTGGAGGAACGAAAAAATCTTAGCAGAAGTACCTACTTATGTTTTAGCAGCCTCACCTGAGAGCTATAGTTTTTAATTCAAGCATCCCCGCCTGGATCACAGATTACTGAATATAATTATAGGTGACTTGAATTGGCCTCACCGCTTAAATAATCAGGTAATATTTTAATAGTTCAACATTTAGTAAAAAAAAACTCTGGAACGTGTCACCAAAGCTCTCTACGCGGCACATCATCAGTGCAGGACTTATCGAACTTATGAAGAATAAGCTTACCCAAAATAGGCTCAGTGGAGTCAGCCGGCAGCTGCCAGTGCAGCTTGATGCTGGAAGTGGTGGTGTACTGCAGCGAGAGGGCGGGCGCGGGGGGCGGGAGGATGGCCACCACCACGTACATGATGGAGTCCTCGCCGATCGTGTTGCTGGCTGTACACGTGAAGTTGCCTGACGACTGCTCGTTCACTTCTAAGGGAGGTTGAATGGAAAGTTGTCTGATAAAGACAAACCCGTCCGAGTCAGCTTTGGATCAGATCTAAACCCTTTAAGTGATTTACGTCTGATGAATCTAATAAACTTTCACAATGTTGCAGTGACATTCAAATAATGTTTGTTACTGTCTAAATGTGAACTTCTTGGGGTAAACGAACTACACGATTTTTCCTTCCGTTTCGCAGAAGTCAAGTTCTAGTTCTACATGCGATAGATCCCGCAGCCACGGTACCGGTGTCCCCCTACCTCGGATGTGCAGGTGGCCGCGGTGCGTGACCTGGTAGTAGAGGTGGTGCGTGACGGGCGCGCGCGCGTGCGCCCAGCGCGAGCGCGGCGCGGGCGCGCCCACGCACGAGCACGCCAGCAGCGCGCCGCGCCCCGCGCCCACGCCCACCACGCGCCCGAACGACGCGATGCGCGCCGGGACTGCAACACGGAGGGTGCGCCTCATGTAGGACGAGGCCCGCCAACAAAATATGGTGAGTCAAACCAAGTGTTGGATGCTGTCAGACGGATACCTAGTGATGGTGGTGTGAGCTGGAACTAGAATCGCCCAGGCTACTGAAAATCGCACAATGTTGATGAAAAGGTATTTGATCCTATCAAACTAAATACAGCTAGACCCAACGAAAGCTTCAAGTAGGTCGATAATATCCTCGCAAAAAAAAAAAACAGTTTCCAATTGGATAAATTGTCAAGGTAGGGCCCGGTTTTACTTATCAGCAAAATAATTAACCGACTTAAAAGATTTGGGGTGCAGAAATCTCCGCCTAAGCTATATTTATATAGCTGCGAGTAAGATCTAAAAACTTAGGTTAATAAAAGTTGGATGTGTCTATACCAGTCTATACAAAAACAAAGGGTTTTATTAAGGATCAACACCGACAAACTTCTACTACATAATATCCTTACTCCTGGCACTAGGCCCCTGGCCCGCGACAGGCGTGGACTCGCCCTCCCCGCAGCCGGTGGTGGCGGACACCCAGAACTCGTACAGCTGGCTCTCCAGCAGGTTGCGCACCTGGAACATCAGCTCCACGTCCGCCGTCTGCTCCGCCGACACCGTGAAGCTTGAGTGCTTGCCCAGTCTGGGGACGTCAGTGGGTTGTGTTATGCATCGCATATCAAAACCAGTTCCCTACTGCCACACTTAAAGTAATGATAGCCCTCCGTCGATGGAAAACAAATGGAATGGAACAAAAGCTAATTTATTTTTTATATTAAGATGGCGGAAAATGTCCTTATTCAAAATCAATACGTTTCTTAAGTACTCGAAATTTTAATTATATAAGGATGTATCAGAACCTTAGTATGACCTGACTAGGTATTATGTCCCCCCAGTCCCCGGCAGCTCTGCTATCCCGTGGCTACGGTAGCAGCACGTAACGGCAGAGCAAGGGGTGCTAAGAATCCCTGGCAGATGCCCGGCTACCAACCCCAACAACGAGTGGCAACCACGAACCAGAAGACGCAGCGTAGGCCGGCTCCCCACTCGGTGGACCGACGATCTGGTGAAAGCCGCGGCGAGCCGATAGATGCAGGAGGCGAGCAGCCGCTCAAAGTGGCGCTCTCTGGGGGAGGTCTATGTTCAGGCTGTTGATGAGGTATTATGTCATGCCACTCTGGTCGTAAATCTTACCTGCCAGCTTCTCGGTAGTAGACCGTATAGTGAGAGATGATTCCATTCGGATGTAGAGGAGGAAGCCAGCTGACAAGCACTGAATCACTTGAGTATGCCAGGGCTTTGATCTTCTCCGGAGCTGATGGCACTGAAATTATGAAGAAATACATTTAGCTAAGGAATTTAAATTAAAAACAAAAGAATTAGTTTGTTATGCTATTTCATTAAACGGCACGGACAAGGTAGGAAAAACGATGGACATCACTATTGTGGATAAAAAATGTTTTTGGAATCAGCTTGCAAATGATCTTTACTTTTTTAAAAGTTTAATAAAAAACTGTTTCAAAGTTACCATCTTCTTCCGTCATGCAGTAGACCGCCGGACTCCGTTTCCCATCCCCTGCGTTGGTGAACGCCAGCACTTGGATGGAGTAGTTGGTGTACTTGTGGAGAGCGTGGAGGACGGTGTCCGTATTAGTTACTCGCTTTACTTCACCGACGTCAGCTGAAATATGGTAGGCATTAGGTACATAAATCATAAAGCTGAAAAGTTTAATGCTTTATGGCCTTCTACTAGCTCTAATTTGATTTCTTTTTCTCTGCAAGCTTAGCGATACTTTTACCGAGAACTTATTCTTTAGAAGATTTTATTAGGTTTAGATTTGTGTTTTTACGAAAGTTGGCTATAACTTTATAGAACAATCTACTTTCAATAATTGAATTCTTACTATGATCTGAGCTGATGGGTAAATAGATAACTTTGTAACCCTGGATCAGGCCACCATGCTGGCCGATAGGTGGAGGATTCCACGATACTTTCATACTGGAAGACGACAAAGCAGAGCACGACACTCTTGTGGGGTGTGATTCTGGCACTGGAAATTAAAGAACATGAAGTATTTGAGACTCATGCAACGGCTATTAAAATAGGTGTTAATCTTTGAAAAAATAGCGTAATTATACATTACCTCCTTCTAAGGTAGTAGCAGATACTGGCGCTGACGGGGGTCCTGCAGCTACCCCGTTGAACGCGCGCACTCGAACTTCGTATCTCGTGAACTTTCTTAACGCTGAAAGGCTCAACTCTGTCGCTGACCAACCATTTACTGTTAAAGTTCTGAAATAAAACACGGAAAATTTTTATTCTTAAAATGTACTCTGATTATAATTTTCAGAGATACTTCTGTGAAGTCATTTTCCGTTTACTTTATTAGTGCATTATGTTTGACCAGTTACGGCATCGTGGTAGTTACTTGAATCATTACTGCCTTATGGCTCCCCGAGCTCCAACTATGCAGGAAAACGGAGCATCCAAGAAGCTTGCCTATACCTAGACCTACTTCATCTCACAGCAGCATACCATGTAAAGTTACGCCATCTTCCCTTCCTTTCTGCTCGTTTAGGAAAGTGGTTAGCAATGGCATTGTATTCTATTGAACCGCGATGGTATCGATTGGCCATCGTCATCGATTTCTTTAACTCTAGGGTTGACTTCTATTAACGGCTGTTACATAATGAAACTCAAAGCTCAAAGTCGCGCAACGACCTATGGAGGGCGCAATGCTCGGTGTTTCCCAGCCAGATAACATCCGAAACGAGGAGATCCACAGGAGAACCAAAGTGACTAATATAGATCTTAAAATTAGCAAGTTGAAATGGCAATGGGCAGGCCGCATCGCTCGTAGAGCTGACAACCGATGGGGAAGAAAGGTTCTCGAGAGGCGACCACGAACCGGAAAACGCAGCGGTAGGCCAGCCCCCCACTCGGTGGACCGACGACCTAGTGAAAACCGCGGAGAACCAGTGGGTGCAGGGGCCAAGCAGCCACTCAAAGTGGCACTGTGTGGGGGAGGCCTATGTTTAGCAGTGGACGTCTTCGGGCTGATGATGATAATGATGTTGATGATGATGACATAATGAAACAAGAACTAGTACCTGGAAGCGTTCCTGCCCCGTGCGTCCACGTGGCCCAGCTCGGTGCAGGAGACGGAGTACCCGAGCAGCTCGCCGTGCCAGGCGTCCCGCGGGGGCGGCCGCCACGACACGTGTAGCTCGCCCGGCCCGCCCGCCGTCACGTGCACGTTACTGGGCGCTTCCGACGGGGCTGGGGGGACATGCAGGGTCGGTCAGTGGCGAGCGGAGGGAAGCTTATAGCAGCAGTAAGCTTTTTATAACAAAATGCCCGTTTGCCCTAAAGTTCGACAGCTTCTATTTGTACGCGCTTGTCTCTCTAGACCTGGTTTCTCGTACGTTGGTAAAACTTGTCTTGTCTTGCCGAGTGTTGTTTGGTATACCAAACAACAAAATCCACTAAATCTTTTCGGAGCTCAGCACGTATTATCAGATTAGGTAGCACACGTGTAAAAATGTTGTTTGGGTAGTAGGTAAGTATGGCTTTTCACGTGTCATCAGATCACTTACACATTGATAAAATAGTGGGTTAGAAACTGCAAATCATAGGTAGGTAGGTCTAAGTAGGTACATATTTAATTAAATATTGTACCTACTTGGACCCACCTTATACTTAAACGTTAGTTTTTTAAATATACGATAGGTGTAGGCATATAACAACAAACAACAAAAAAACAACAAAACAACAAAATCCACAAAATCTTTTCGGAGCTCAGCACGTATTATCAGATTAGGAAGCACACGTGTAAAAATGTTGTTTGGGTAAAGTATGGCTTTTCACGTGTCACAGATCACCTACCCATTGATAAAATAGTGGGTTATAAACTGCAAATCATAGGTAGGTAGGTCTAAGTAGGTACATATTTAATTAAATATTGTACCTACTTGGACCCACCTTATACTTAGACGTTAGTTTTTTTAAATATACGATAGGTGTAGGCATATAACAACAAACAACAAAATCCATAACAAAACAACAAAATCCACTAAATCTTTTCGGAGCTCAGCACGTATTATCAGATTAGGAAGTACACGTGTAAAAATGTTGTTTGGGTAGTAGGTAAGTATGGCTTTTCACGTGTCACAGATCACCTACCCATTGATAAAATAGTGGGTTAGAAACTGCAAATCATAGGTAGGTCTAAGTAGGTACAATATTTAATTAAATATTGTACCTACTTAGACCTAGCTTATACTTAGACGTTAGTTTTTTAAAATTTACGATAGGTCTAGGCATATCACTAATAAAAGTTCTATAATATGGTATACCTACATACCAGTGATACGGTCGATCTTTTCCTTGTCATTTTCACTTAACAGATGTTCTTGTGTTTTCACTATAAAAACCGTTCAAGTCTTCATTAGAGGTTCCAGTAAATTTTGTTTAGGCAGTAAGTATACACCTAAGTGCCTACCTATTATTTAGGCAGTTTAGAAAAATACAAAACAATCACACACGACAAGACGATGCTGTTTTCGTCAGTTTTTCATATCCGCGCGCTTTTCGTTCCCAAAGAGTATCTTTGTTGCATTCACCACATATTTTTTTTACTTTCTTAAGTTTGGGTCCATACGAATTGAGTATTTAGCCAGTGTCAATAATAAGTTTATAAAATACATACTTTACAGCTGGAGTATTGCATTTACCTATACGATGTGTACATAATTAATTTTGTTAATACTAATTAGAAATCACAAGTACTTACGTACGCCACTGTAAAAGGAGTCGACATTTATATTATGTCCGCTATTTTTCAGGTTGTCTCATTCCCACTGCACTTTCAACATAGTGGTGGGAGTAGAAAATAACATGTGTACAAAGAGTGTGTCTAATCAGATTAGCTTTTGCAAAGAATGTTTCATTTTTAGGATTCCGTAACAGTTTTGAAATAAAGGAACCCTTATAGGTAAGATCACTTTGTTGTCCGTCTGTTTGCCTTTCTAAGTATCTGTCGAGACCATTACTTGTTTTAGAAATAACGGAAAGAATTAAGCTGAAATTGATATCTATGATCAATTAATTCAAATACGGCTATCATCATCATAATCATCAACAACAACATCCTGAAGACGTCCACTTTCAAAGACCTTTTGTCTTCTTGCCAAATTCTAATAACTAACTTATCTGCAGAGCCAAGCCATTACCGCCAAAAAGTTTAAGTTCTCATTGCATAAATACACCCAAAGATATAATTAACCTTCTTGGAGCAATCGACTAACCAATAATTTTTTGGTCTAACTTGTGGTTTGTCCTAAAGTGAATATAACCACTCAGTTTGTTCATTGAAAAGCCCACAGACCTAAAATATTTCAACTATTAAAACTCATTTACCTAGGTGAAAGAAGAATAAAAAATCAAAACCGAACGTTACACGGCCATGTTGCTAATTCGAGGATCTTACCCTAATGTATAATTACCTACATCTAAGTACCCTTTTAAAACATTTCTCATAAAATATTTCGTATCATTGGCTAAATACAAATGTCGTCTAAAGCCAAAATAAAACAAAAACATCAACTTTCACACTATTTAATATTTGTTAATATATGTATCTATTTAACTTCTAAAATGCTAAACAACCTGTAAAATATAAATAGGAAACCTATAAATTGTTTTGATTCTCTTAGAGTAGCGGTAGGTACTAATATTACTCTTTGGTCATTGTGGCACAGAGTGTAGTCGATTGTTTTTCTTTCTAATCTGTGACAATATGTGATAACTTACAACTTACCGTTATTAGCAAAAAAAAACATCAATCGGCCATGTTGATTAAAACTCTGATTCGTTTCGTAGTGAAATCTCAATAATTGTCATCAAATTTTTTTTTAACGATACATCAATTTTAATATATCCTATTTTAAGCGCCGGTTATTTCTAAGCATATTAGGAAAAACCGCATGAAAATCCATTCAGTATTTTAGGAGTTCAGTCATAAGAAACAAACAAAGAAACAAACAAACAGAAAAAGTGTTTAAAAAGTGTGGCTTAACGTGATCAGCGGCTAATTTTAAGCCAACCTGTGTCATTTTTTTCTTGATATCTTGCAATTACAGACTTTTTTATCACTACAGTTTTATTATATGTATAGATAGATAGTGATAAAGTCCTGCACTCTAACGTCCCGCAAGCAGTGTATTAGTGTGCATTTTCCCCTGAAAGCATCTATCAAAATCATTCCAGCTCCTTGTAGTAACGAAGTGTGACTCTGGCCTGCTAGCACAGCTGCTCCAGTGGCATGTTACAGTACCTTGTCGTTCGACCATATTTATTTCACATGTTAAATGACATTATAGTCCAAGGTGGAGCCACATTACGACTATATTGGAACTACTATTGACCGGATTTGACCGCGAGCCACCCGACGATTAACCAATGGAATAGCGGATGGTTGTGAATGGTCTAATGATGATAGGGACAGGATGAAATAAAAAACAATTTACAACGGTGATAAATAAGTCGTTAAAGAAAATAAATAAAGGTAAAAAACAGGTAAAATACATCTGTTCCATAAGGTAGAAATTATACCTTCTTCTTGAGTTTTGACGACCACCGGCTCGGTGAAAGCACTCCTGTCGATCTGGTTGATGGCTGCTATACGGATCATGTACGCAGTATGTGGCTTCAAACTGCCGAGGACTGCTTCGTAGTGGATGTCCCCTTTTTTCGTTAGCCTGCAATCACAGTTTAGAAGGACGGTTACGAACGAATTATTACAAACCTGACCCGGTAGCGGCGGCGGTTAGGAACAGCAAAAAAAGTATAATTTTACTTGTAAATAAAAATCTTAATACTAATTAATTATTCTATAATGGTAGCCTATGTAACGCCCGAAACTAAAACATAATAAAAGATGGCGAATTCTATAGAATTAATGTAGAACAAACTCTTACGCGACATGCAAGTGCGCAGGTCCATGTAAAGTAACGTTAACGCTAGCAGCAGAGTCCCACTGGTTACGCAGCGCCCCCTGCGTGGACAAGGCGCAGTGTTGCAGCGTGTAGCCCACCAGCGGACTGTTGCCGTCGAACCCCTGGCTCCAGGACAGGCGGACCGCTCGGCTCAGGATCTCAGTCACGGTTAAAGAGTGGGGAGTATCGGGCTTTTCTGAAACCGTTAAAACTTCTTATGCAATCTATCGCACCAACGATCCATGGCAAATCAGTAGACACATTCAATCTCGCATTAGAAAAGTCAGAATACCCTTGCAAGTTAGGGTTATGTCATGCATGGGAGTTCATTCCCTAAAAGACTGTTGGGCGTGCTATCTTACCTTGGACGGAGAGATAAATATAATGGTCACTGTGACCATAGGCGTTGACGGCTTGGCACTTGTACACACCAGAATCCTGGCGGTCAGCTCTGCTGATGTACAGCTGGGATCTTAAACCACTATCAGTCTTTGCTTCGGAGATACTTAACCTGTGACAAAAACATTGCTTATGGATTAATTTTAGAAGAGCAATAATGAAGCCAAATTCTAGTTCCATACAATTTTTTTAACAGTCCAAAATAATATTGTGCTCCGTGGTATGCTCACTCAGTGGTATGAGTATAATAAAAGTAACTTAATAAGTAGGAATTTTGACCATTTCGTAAAGCAAAAAAGACCATCACCATAATCAACATCCAAAAGACTTATATTGTTGAAAGTGTATGTTTCCCCTACCATTGATTACCAAAACAAACGGTTGCTAGCCGTTTGCATTCAACAGGTCTTGCACCATTACTAGAAGTGCGTGATATGGTCCATTTTACTTCGTCGTCGTCACTTGAGAACCCTGATGGTTATCTTCTGCAAGGTATGACCGAACCATTTGTACTGACCTATAAGTGTTTAGATCTAAATGGTTCATGTTGTGGGCCCAAGACACGCGGATGGGAGCGTCGCCGCGCACGTCGCACGCGAGCGTGGCGGGCGCTTCGCGCCGGGCCGTCATGTTGTGGGCGGTCGTCTCGAACCGGGCTGGCTCTGGACAAATTGTGATATTTTATAGTACCTAGGTGCTTATAACACGTGCCATTGAATAACTTACCCTGTCATTATTTTATTTCTGGTCTGCTTTGTTTCCCTTCGAAGCGCCATGCGACATTGTATTTTGTGGCACAAGTTCCGTAAGATTTTTTTCAATGGCAATTCATGATGCAATCAAGCTTACAGCCTACCTGTTGGTCACCGACGCCGTACCCTAAATACATCTGTAGTCTGATGCGTTGCTTTAGGACTCCTTTAACCCTCCTTTTAAATGGCTCCATGTTGGGAACTCTTTGAAAAGGCAAATTATGTAGCTCCGACCACGGTAGGAGCTACATTTTGCAGGTGTACGGCAAACAATCATCACATCACACTTCACATCACATCACACTAATATTATAAAGGGAAAGTTTGTGCGTATGTGTGTATGTGTGTATGTTTGTTACTCTTTCACGCTGTAACAGCTGGACGGATTTGGATGAAATTTGGTATGGAGGTAGCTTATACCCTGGATTAAAACATAGGCTACTTTTCGTCTCGAAAATAGGAACGATTCCTGTAGGAACGCGGGTGGAACCGCGGGGCGCTGCTAGTATCGCATAAATCGAGTCATGTATGATTTTCACGACTCAATAAATATAGAGATCAGCCTTTTTGCAGTGGCGAGAGGCACGCATGTTAGAAACGGTATTTGTTCAGTTAATGACAATAATAAAAAAATGAAAAGATTACCATTAACAGAGACGAATATCGTCTTAGTAAGCGCAGCCCCAACGCCGTTCTCAGACTTGCACATGTAGTGTCCCTCGTCGTATGGCAGAGCGGACTCTATGCTCAGGGTTCCGTTGGACAGGAACTGGAACCGCCCTCCTAGGTTCACGAGGGGAATGTAGTCTATGGCAGCTGCTCCTCCTGCCAGGAAAAGATTGATCATGAAAGCTTATGGAAATCTTTCATTAGAATCGTTTTCATAATTTTTCGCTTAAATACTCGTTGATTTTATCTTTCTTTTTAAAGTTTTACTCATTAAGTATCATTATCAACCCGAAGATTTAAAATGGCTGACTATGACCATAACAAGTTCTCCCCTGATTAAAGAATATAGCTAGAACCCTAAAAGTTAGTTAGTTAGTTAAATAAAAAGATAGGAATTAGTTGTATTTGTAAAAAAGTTTATTATGGATGGAAAAACACTAACTTGACAATTACTGGCGTTGGAATGGCCTTTAGTACAATTTTTATAAATAAACATGAACTGTAAGCAACATACGTATAGAAGGTTGTTATTTAAGTGATACCTCTCTGCTTCATCCAGGTGACCTGCGGCGTGGGCGCGCCGACGGTCTGACAGTGCAGCGCCAGCGGTTCGCCAGCCAGCACTGCCTCGTCCTTAGGTTCTAGCACCCACTTGGGTGATACTGCAGCGTGAAAGAAGATTCAGGTTTTGCAGAACTTGTTGCCTTACCTTTTGCTTAGTGCCTGGTACAAATTCTATTATTGTTGATAAATGGATATATTATTCTATTTGCATAACTGTTTTACTTGTTTACCTTGTTCCAGCTGCGAATCGACGATACAGTAAAAAATAAAAACAATACATTTATAACGAACATCATTATAACTCGTGGTCATTTACTAATAAAAAAAGAGACATTTTATTGAAATTAGAAATAATATTCCATGGGTAGCTTGGATATAAGGAATTCGGAAGCTTATAGTATTATTATCTGTAGCCATAGTATTTTTTGAGTAAATCGAAATGAGCCCTAACTAACAATTTCTAAATCCCTTAATACTGATTCTGCACAGTAATAACAGCAATAACAATTTATTATAAGCTTATCGACACCAAACTGCGTCCTAAACATTACACAATAATTATTGTTGGTTATGTTTGCCTGTACAGCAGCGCTTGGTTCAATACGCCTCTCCCTACTTCATTACATAATAGCTAACCGCTACCCGCTCTCTTCCGGTTGACTGAGGTGCAGGTCTAGTTGACCGGAACATCAAACACCACGCGTTACATGTTATAGAGTACGACTATGCATTCCACGGCTCTATATGTTAGTATTTACTTACGTTGAACATCTGTTTGGTCACATAAAAATAAAATGGTTCTACTAAGTTATATACATACATACATTCGAGTGAGCCCAGAAACTGCTTACACTTTGGTACTGATCAAGGCATGAAAATCTTCTCTGTTTTTAATAGTAATATTTTGTAAATGAAATAAACAAAAATGTCATAAAATGTATTACCCTTTCCGTAAGCCATCTGTAATCCAACGCTGAGCAAAACAAAAATACATTTATATCAACAAAGGTGAAACTGTGCTCAAACATGGTGCGGATATTGCATAACGGGGATTGCTCGACAACAATATCATTTATTTAAAATAAATTGCTGATATTCCATTCAGAAAATAAACAGTTCTGTGTTGAAATATTTCCATGAAATTCATAGCGTGCATTTGTGCAAGATCCCACCATTGTGATGTGTGCTTTACCAGATAAGCTATTGATTTTAAAAACTACTTATTTATAAACAGTTATGTAGCTTTGAACCTAAAGTGGAGAGGTGAGCCGGTGGTGCAAAGGAATTAGCATCGATAAAATAACAACTTTGTGCTCAGTGCAAGCGTGTTAACAAGTGATGCCTGTGCTTGGTGCTCTTACAGTGGTGAGTCGTAGCGTTACCTTTCACCACCAGTTCAGCGGTGTAGTTAACTTTGGCTGCCGTGTTAGAGGCCACGCAAGTGTATAGGCCGCTGTGTTGGGCTGTCACCTCTTTGAATACGAGGTTGCTGAAAAAATCTGCACCACGCTCTTCCACCTACACAAGTAGGGTGGTTTCAATACGAGATGAAGTACAATAAATGTCTAATCCATCAATACAATAAAATCAATTTGAATACAAATTTAAACAAGGCAAATTCTGGGTTAGGGGTTTTAGGACCTACATCTCAATAATTATCTGTGTTTGAATAGCGTTCTCATAGGTTGAAAAGTGTTATTTTAACACATTGTGCTTTTTAGTAAACATTCTGATAAAATGATGAAGTTGGATTTCCGTGGTACATTCACAATATTCAAAAATAATGAAAAAAGTCCAAAGTTCTACCAACCTGTAATGTAGAGGGTATGGAGAGGTTGTCTTTCAGCCACGTGAAGTGAACAGGCATATCCCCAGAGGTAACACTGCAGCTGACTTGAGCTCGCTTGCCTTCTTGCAAGTTAGCGGAGAAGGAAAACGGTTCGATTTCTGGAGGATCTGTAACAATTTACTTCAGTGATGTACTAAGTCACGTTCGGTTTCTAACGTTTTCAAGCTCACTTACTGCTGACGACAAGCTGCAGCTCTCTCCTGGCTATTTCCCCGTGAGGACCCATAACTGAACAGGTGTATGCGCCAGCCTGGGATGGATCCACCCTCGATACTCTAAGTGCACCCTCAATATTTCCGTCCCACTCTACTGGATTGCCATCTCGTTCCCATTTCACAGAACTGAAATAACATTAGGGATTGAAATTGGTTTATTGAAAGTTATAATAGAGTTACAAAGTGAATCAAACTATAACTTACCTAATAGGATAACCGGAATATGGACAGTACATGACTAGTTCTCGGCCTGCTACAGCTCTTACCGGGCCTACGGATCTGACGTACGGTGGACCTAATACATCAAGAGAACAACATGAGAAGGTAACTGAATGGCACGTGTCAAACATTCGTAAAACAGCATAAGCTTGTCATGGTCTTACCATAAATATTGAGCCTTGAAGTATGTGAAACTTCTCCGAGAGCATTGGCTGCCTTACAAGTGTACAGTCCACCATCCTCAGACCTCACCGCGGAGATGTTTAGATAGCTCACCACATCGTTCGCCTTGGTTGCAAACTGTTCAACGCTGTACCTGTATTAAAGAAACAAATTAACACGACCGTGACATCATCATGTCAATAATGTAGATAAAAGTTCTCATTACCTATGCCCTCTCGCCATGGTATTTAACGCCTGTCCATCCAACAACCAGAGGAAATGCGGTGGCGGTGAGCCAGCAGCAGAACATTTAAGGGTCACCACTTGACCTGGCCTCAAAACTTGTTCTATAAAGGTGTATTGAAGTTCTGGTGCTGTATCTAAAACATAACAAAATATTTCTTGAACTATAAAACGTTTCAACTCTTTAATTAACTTGCTTATTCACTGATTAAAATCTGCACATTCAAGGTCTAATCGATGTTATAAACACTATATATTAATAATTATTTATCTGCTCACCTCCTAATCTCAGCTCGGCGCTGGCCTGTGCAGAGTCTCTCTCATTCCTGGCCATGCACTGGTAGACCCCTTTGTCTGCCCGGTGCACCGAAGATATGATGAGTTGCTCTCCATTGTTCTGTATCCGGACGCGACCACCAGCCACGCCTGCTCCTAAAGGCACTCCATTGTGGAGCCATTCCAGGCGAGGAGCTGGCCATCCACCCCACGTACAGTTGATGGTAGCTGTTCCGCCACTATTCACTACCTGATGAAGAATTTGAACATATTTCTCAAGCTGTCTTAAACAACGGCTAGCAGAGCATTAGAATAGCTTCATTCATTATCATTGATTGAGTGAGAGCGTTAAAAACTTTACGACGATACTTTTAAACCGCAAAATTATACTTCCAACAAACTTGAAACTCCGCAAAGACGCATACTAAAGCAATAACTTACAACTTGTAGAAACCAAACCACAAACATTTGTTCGATTCTTTGAAACTCATTGTAAGTCGGGATGTCGTGTCGTGCCGTAGCGAAGAAGTACAACATTGTCTTATGTCTAACAAATTATTTCAGCCATTAGACAACATTTTCAAGTTATGAAGCTCATTGGAGTTGTTGATTAAGCATGCAACCCGCGGCTGGTACGTGCAGCTTGCTAACTGTGAGCACTGCTGTCACTACAACTGTATGATAATAATTATTGAATTTAATGATACCAATTAAACAAACAATAAAGTTCCCTTGCGTAACACATTAAGAAGAACAATAACTGTTCTGGGGCAGTCGTAAATTACAATGTTAAATTTAATTTCAGGCCAAATAATATCAAGCCCCATTCACTTATCGACCGTAGCGCAATAACATTTGTATTGGGACATTTAATTAAACGGGAGCTTCATAAACAAATATCGATAATTCGGTACAAAAATACAGGCTGATGTAACCGAATGGAGTGATGTTTGTGGTGGCATCGAAACTGCCGCATTTATTTTGGCAAAATAAATAACGAGCAGTTACGTCACTAATGGTTAACTGACTTGATTAATGGTATACCCATGTGTGTGTGTGCCATTAATCTGTGGAGACTGGAGAGTATAGAAAATTCATAAAATAAAATTCACATAAATGGTTCAAGCTTCATTATGAGTTTTTATAACTTTACCAAATAATTTTCTTGACCCTAATATACCTATTGAAACATGATATTACAATAACTGGACACTAAAAAGATACTAAGTACAGTGCATTTATATGACAGTCTGAAATAGTGTAGGTAGGTAATACCTAGTAAATAAAAAGGAAGGAAGAAAACAGTGTACCTAAATGAATTTCAAAATTATTGAGTGCCCTTACTACTTTTAGGTCGTAGTTTCGCTTTGTTTCATCCATGAATGTGTTGTTGGCCGGAATTGAGAGAATTGAACATTTGCGTTCAGAGTTGTGCAGTAATAATGTATTGTGGTTGGGCGGTGCGGGTGCAATTAAGCCGCATGATACGGGGCCGAAGTTGAACGCTTTTTATAAACCAAAAAAAAACACTGAAGGGTCGACTCCGCGTACTAGTCTTCTTACATGGTCCTAAAAAGGTTTGCGTCAGCCAAAATGGTCAGGAAAGAATCATTAGGTACATAACTTTATTTCCTTACATGGTACTAAAAAGGTTTCATATACTGATAGGGTTTAATGCAATAGATACAACTCTCTCATACGGTCAAGTGTCTTGAAAAAATCACATAGAAAATTGAAAAATAATAAAGAATTCTGTTTACCGATAAAAGCTTTCCGCATCGATGCTCCGTCTGAGAGGCTTCTTACTTTAAATCCTAAAATCCCACTTACCCACGGTAAAATGGAAAACAAACAAAAAGTAAACCCGCAACCTGAGTCAAAGAGGAAATCTCGTTAGAAGCCGCAGGACATTCAAAACAATCAGATTTGCAATTCCTTGTCTTAAAAGGGTCCGTAGAAACAACTGCTTGGCTCTGAGCAAATTGTTCGCGACCCTTGCAATCTGAAACAATAAGGAGGGCTTTCCCACCACCCTGTACATTATAGTGCCTCCCGATGAAATCACCCTTTATTTTGTTCTGGTTTATAGTGCTGCTGCGGCGTTTAAGTAACAAGTTTACGAGACGGACGAAATTCAAAGCGCGTTTTTAACTCGGTGAAGAAACAGAAGTTATGGTGCACCGAAAACGTTGGCGGGTACTAACTTCTCGTTACACTGATAATGAAGCTGGAAAATTAAACAACATTGTTTCTTACTCCACTGTGACCTTTTACGTTGCTTATTTTGGGTTTACTGAAAGCTCATAAGGAGTAAGTAAGTACCTGTTAAGCATTTTTTCTTGATATTTTGATAAAGTTTAAGATTTGGTGTTTGATTGTGCTTTTCATTGCAGTTAAAATTATAAATAGAGTATCTTTTTCCAGCTATTGTTTATAATCCAAAACATCAATTGTAGGCCAAGTTTCTAATGAAAGTGAACACTAAATAAACACTATTACAAGAAAAAGGAAGAGTTCCTCTGCAAACTTGATTTTCTCTTGTATAGACAAAGGTGGATAAATATTTAATATGCCAAGCAAGGTTAATCTCACAAGGCAGTTTAACCCAGCCGGGAAACTACAATATTTACAGAGGCCTGCAAACACCGGCGTCCGTACAAAGAAAATTTTTGTTTTTATCGAGTTACACGAAAGTAATTTAATTGACTTCGGAACGGAGAGGAAAATCCGCTTAGTGCGTATGTACGTGGTTGGGAGTAGACAACTTTTTGGGTTTAAAAATTTAAATAGCATCCACATATTTTCCAATGAAATAAAGCGGTTACAGAGAGACAGTCTTGTAAAATTGACTAGTCTTCAAATCGAGAGTGAACAGGTATCTTCTAGGCAAGCGCGTTACATCCTAGACCGCATCGACACTTAACATCAGGTGAGATAGTGGTCAAGCGCAAGCCTATCGAACAATAAAAAAAAAAAAAAAAAAAGACTAGTGTGGAATCATTTACGCAACTTATCATTATTTGTTTGTTTAGCACTGAAAGACTGGGCATTGACGCTTTTTTTTGATAGCAGCTTCGGGAACGGGTGGCTTTCATAGCATCAATAATGAACTCACAAATTTTCACATTAAAAATCGTTCAGATAAGATAGGACGACGATGCAAATATATTTCAAAGATTACTGTAGGGATTCCTACGATGATTCTTTTGATAAAAATATAATATACCTGTAGTGAAATAAACCATCTATTATACAAGGTGGACTAATAATTGTAGTGTTTAGACATTCTGGTTCACATAGTTCGTTTAACTTTCACAAACTATTCCTGCTTGAGTACCTGCTATTATAACACCCTGCTAACACCCCCGGGAATGTCATCAAGCCCCCAATCCCCCCAAAGGTCGGTAGACCTCAAAACGCATCAGAATGTCACCACAGCATATCGCATCGTGACCGCATCCAATTAACAGAGGCAATTTGTGATGCGTTATATAACTGTTTAAGGTTTATACTGTGTACTATTTTATTTAAAGCGAAAGCAATTTCGTTGGAAGTGTCATTTTTCAGGAATTTCGTTTAGTTCTATAGGTGCCAGTTGGAAAAACGTTAAAAACGTTACGTTAAGTAAAAAGACACGACTCTTCTTTCTTCAACTGAAGAAAATCAACCTACAGGTGTAATAATAAAGAAAACTTAAATAGAAGTTCACTAAGTCACGAACGATATAGGTATAACCACTATAGTACTACCTACACCTTTGATTATTCAATTTAACCTAATCTACACCAATGCAAAATTATTTCCTAATTGGTAATCCTTTGTAGGTACGTACCTATCTAATATTAAAGATACCTAAATGTTATGCAAACTGAAACAAAGGCAATTTTACATAATATAAATAATAATAATAATTATACCTAGGTAATCCATTATGTGAGTGATGAGCACTTACTTTTAATACTTTATGCGATAATAATGGAAAACGCGCAATTTGAAATTCAGCGACAAAAATAGCTTTTGTCGATTGACGCTGGCAACGTGCCAAAAGTAGGTCCCGTATTGATTGGTCGACGTTTGACATATTAATTGGGAAACCTGTCAGAGGACTCGTATGGCTCAGCTTTAGGAGGACTCAGAAATACTATATATTGCTTATGTATTTATTAACCCCACAAGAACCCCACAAAGAGTTACACGCATTCAATATACCAGCAAAAATTATAAATATTAATGACGGACGTAAAAATTCACAAAAAAATAGACAAATATAGAACTGTTTTTTTTTCTATAAATAGGTAAACCAAACTGAACCAGATTTTTATATTTTACACGGATATTAAACTTCCTAAATGACTTTTCAAACTTACGCTACATACCTAAAGATTATTTTGAAATGAACTCTGTAGTTTTAAAGTATGACTGAAATGTTTCTTTGATCATCACCATCATCATCGTGGAGAATTAGTGGATGCTTTTTTGAATTTTACTCTCTGTCATAGTGATGAAATTTTTGGTTGGCTACTTTATGTGGCTGTACTGTACGTACCTACCTAGTCTGAGAAGTTTTAAAAAAGCCGGCGTAATCGGAAAACCTGAGATTGAAACATCAAAAGAAATCCAATTAATTCGAAAGTAACTAAGTAGGTACTGGCCAACGCCTCGGGTGTTAATAATAAGTGCAAACAACTTCAAAGGTCAGTCTAAGTATATCGAGAAGCCGGAACACTCGTTTCAGAACAGTTTCGGAAGTTTTCTGTTTGCTGAAGGCATTGTTCTGAGATTTATACAACTTCCGCTCCTCCTACTCCAGCTAAGGTGGGCTTTGTCGTTAATAATTTATTGATATTTATTTCATCTAAGTTTTTTCATTCTCTACAGAGTCTATAATCAAAGTTTTTTTATAGAAACCTTGTGAGTTTACCAGCTTCAGACTAACTTAAATAAGTCTGCAAGCCGTTATTTGATATTATATATGTAGACGGGAAATAATATATATGACTCACATAAATCACAATAACAGAACGATATACATATAGCAAAATCGCTTATCGACAGAATCGATCAATATTGATAGTAGGTAAGTACATAGTATACATAATTATAATATAGCTGAATATTATAACACAGCAGGCAAATATCATGTTATCTTGTATTACGAAAATACTTTGTAATTATCCCACATAAATACTTAAACGAAAAAAAGTAATTAGCTAGTATATAATTTATGTACCTACCCACAAGTTAATCATTGTAATTGACGAGGTTCAAAAAATAAATGAATGGATATAAAATATAAATGAGAATTAATATATGAGTTACGCGCACACAATTCTAAAGCACTTTTAGATCCAAAAGTTCCTCAAAGTACGGATAGCGATTTGAAAACTGCTTTGTAATTTTGGAGTCGAAAGTTTAGAGTAACAGGAAGTTTGTTTTGGGTAAATTAGAATTGGAACCGAGCGTTACATGAAACCCTAATTGTGTGCATAAACCTTTGCACCAGTAATAAAAAAGGGAAATCCTAAGGGAAAATAAAGGGAAAAAGCCATTCTGGGGGTGGTATTTCGGCAATTGATTGTTTGGCCAAACAAACATCTATTCATATGAAACGATATTATCCTAAATTAATTATGTTGCCATCGCAGATAGCAAAAGAGCACCGACATTAAAAACGGAACGCTTCTTTTTTGGGGTTATGTATTATTTTATCGCAAGCTAGTATAAAAAAAGTTATACTAAATATAATTTTATTTCTTTTTAATATCCAAGTTTTAACATTGTTTTGTGTCACAGAAAATAAGGTAGCCCAACGGATACCACAAAATCATATTTTTACTTTTAAAACTATATATGAGTTCGCTGTTGTTATATTTTATGCAACTGACCTGTGTATGTGGCTGGGCATGAGCCGTGAGATGAGCTCTAACCGCCACATGCAACCTCAGAGTGAGGTGGCCGTGTGCGTTAGCCGCCCTGCACGCCCAGCGGCCGCCGTCGGGCACTTCAGCTCGCCGGATGCCGAGCGCGTCCCGCGACCGGCTGTAGCGGCCGCTGCCCTCGCCCTCGCGGATCTCACGCAACACTCCACCGGCCGTCTCTCGGTACCATCTGGAGAGAAGGAACACTTTGAGTTTGAAACGCAATAGAGTGCTATTCTTGCGACTATCCAATTATTGTACTTAGACGCTAAATTAAAGTTCGTCTAACAATCTAAAAACGTAGAGCACAAACATTTGCAACAATTAGTTAATGTTCAGTCTAATTTTTATTGTAGTTAGTCTTGAAGTGACACCTCAAGATTTAATATCTTGATAACCGCTTGATCGATTTCGGTCGTAATTATATTAATTAATATTTTTATTTAGAATTGAGTACTAAAATGTTTCTGCCAAATTTCCATTTTTGCAATACACATTTGAGAATCTGATGATATTTTTGTAACTCGTCGTTTTTATTTCAGGCAGCTATAATTAACCCAGTGAACACAATACCGCACCATAAATCGTCCCCTGCATTATTTAAGAGCTTGCCTCAACTTCCCCCCAACTTGAAAACGGCTTTTTGAATGACGCACATCTCTTTTATTCAGGGTTTTTTATTATTTTTAAGCACCCTTATGGCACTTCCGGTTTTACAAATTCTTTATGGGCATGTTTTTTAAAAAAGATTCTCATTTTGCTAGAGAATTAGTACCGCTGGAGTTCATGTTGTAGTTAGTTATTAGTGTTTAGGTTTACGAATAATATGATTGATTCAGTCCAATGTCATTCAATTGACTGCTATTATTAGACAGAATACATCAGGTCGACGCTAATGATACCACCGTAACATAAATTATAATATTATATCAAGACACAAAACAAAGAACTATTCAAAGTGCAAATCCTGTAAGAAACAAACACTGAAAAGCACTTCAAGTACCAACAACATCGAAACAAATCCGTTTTCACTATTTCTAAAGGAATTCCATTCCTTTTCCTCTACATAGTGTTACTTTCACACCTCCCGGTTGCTTGGTAACGGCACGAGCCCGCACTGGGGGTCATTAGCAGCACAAACAAAGAAAGGGGTCTCAAAGAAATCTCAAAGAGCCGGCGTACGCTTTGAGTAAGCGTTATATGACGGGAAACGTTGACATTGTAACTTGAGACATTGTGGAGGAAAGGTGCATCTGAATTGTTTGAAATTAGTTTAATTCATTCAATTTTATGTTAGATAAGTATAGAGTGATATGAAGACGTCACGTAAGGAAAATACTAAGATGATAGTTTAGATTTCCCTTTCAAAATTTACTCGGGAAGTAAACGTTCTGCTCCGCTAATTGTTCATTGCTTCATTTGCTGCACCATAATTATAAATGCACTTTAAATCTATTTGAAATAGATAGGTTCTATACCTATAGGTATTTACTAGGTGGTAGCTGGTAGTACTTTTATGCAAAGTTCGTCTCGGTAATAGGTACCACTGCTTTGTCAGTTATTCTGCCGCCAAGCAGTAGTGTGCGAGCACTACTGCGTTTCGGTTTGAAGGGCATTGTGGCTAGTGAAATAACTGGGCAAATGAGGCTTTATGATCTGATCTCACTAGTAATCTTATTACTAGACTGTGTGATGTCTCAGGATGACATGCGCAGTGCAGTGTCACGTGAAACTTAATTAATTTAGAGTTCTTCTTTGAGTTAACGACGAACACACAAGTATTGCGAAGACATCTCCTATACCTCTCAAATTAGTCTGGCAGCAAACATCTGACATTATTGGATTTATTCCCGACGCCGCGAACAATATAACAAAAGCTATTTCAAATCAATACGCTGAGTCAGAAGATGTACAAACAAAGTGATCACATATTGGAGGCACTTAAAATTATGAGGTTTGAAATCTAGACAACCTAGCTCCTTCAATTTCTAGACAACCTAAGATCAAACAACCAGTTTGTTGAAAACTGATAATCACTGACGTGTACAATTTCACCAGCACAAACTATAATCGCAAATTTCCTAGTTCTAATCACAAAGTGTTCGGCACAATCACGTTACAAAGCATCTACAAAGTGGGTAGGTACTAGGTACAAAGTTCAGGAAGCCTCGATTGTTCTAGTCTACACCTAGGTGCTTAGTGCTGGCAGCATCGCTAGGAACAAGGTGAACTATGAAGGGAGTTAGGTATGCAGCCAATTGAGAGTCTCTCAAGTCAGTTTATCTTAAGGACTTGACCCACTTCTATTAGAATATTTTAGGTACAAATAAAGACTGTTTCTCTTCATAATAATTTATATTATTTATCCCCCATGAGATCTATGTGGACAAAATATACAAGTAAATCCCCCAGTGACTCTGTGTGGAGAAAAAATCCATTTGAATCCCCCAGCGGATTCAAATTAGGGGAGCCAAGTGGACGGAGAGATCAAAATCATATAATTTGACACCTAACATCATCAGCTGAAGACTTGCACTGCTGAACACAGGCCTCCCTCATAAAACGCCACTTTGGACGCTTATCACTGGGGGGGTTTGCCATAATCACCACGTTTGGCAAACGGCTTTATGATCGCAGAAGATTTGAATGTAATGAGGAGAATGCTGCTGCCCATTCCCTGGATATTCCGTAGCTGGCTCTTACGGCACCCACTGGAAGACATGGGGTGATCCTATTCGCAAACTGGTACCACACGGCCATTGACACCTAAACTTTGAAAATCCGTGTCAGTATACGTCCATTAATAAACACCATATACCAAATATGGTTCGCTGGTTTGCAAAATGCATGTGGTTGTAATAAACATTTTCTTCTGATAAACTCCAAATATTTTTTTAGTTCTAAGTACAGAGTTCCAACCCCGTCATAATATCACCTGAATCGTTATTTAGAACGTGGGCCCTCTTCAGTCTACACCAACTAACATCGACCCGAGAAGAGATTCACACCGCCCACGTGCAAAAGCTACCTCTATTTGTGTTTGGATTAGAAATAAACTCATAATATGAGATGTTACAGGGAATAAGGCATTTCGGTTCAGTTATAGTGTTAATATAGCTGACATTAGCAACTTAGGATACAATAACATTTTGGTAGAGCATTACAAAGGAAGGGGCAGTTCATTTTGGTATTCCTTTTACTAAAATGATTAACTTGGAAATATAAACAGAAATAATACACATTTCACACAATTAAAAAAATACTGGAGGCGCACCGAGCTTTAACGCGCAATATTTCAGTTTTCGGTATAATTAATGTAAGGGTTTGTGTCAATTTCTGAAGTGGGGTAGGCATCTATACCAACCCTCACTATATGTGGCAGATGACGGAAAAAACTCAATGTGAGTGACTACATGAGGGGTTGGTGACGAGTTTTTTTATTAAAACTAACCAAAAAATAGACTAAACATTAGAAAAATGCTTTACAACCAAATAACTCTGCACTGAATTCTGTCAGTTTAACCAAACACAAATCATCTTCTCTAAAAATAAGTATATAGCTAAATATCATTTTAGCTGGGGAGGTACTGAGTTCAAATTCATTTACGCCAATTTACCTGTGGCCTTGTTACCTATATAGTTCGTAAGTCTTACCCAAAACGCCTTGGGGTCAAGGCAGGGTTGGTACAAGCTTTCTCCATTTGTTCTACTACCATGCCACTATATACATATTTGGAAGAGATTGATATGATGTAAATTACAGATTAAAATGTAAAGGAAAAATTTGATAAAAATAAAAATGGTGATGATTTTTTTTTTGATGATGTAAATTTCCTCTAAACTCGAAATTAAGTTAAAAAAAACTCACTTGAACTAAAATGTTGCAATTAGAGTAAATACTACACTGGTCATAATGCAGAATAAGTCAAAGTCAAACAATTTATAGCAAACAAGCTATTTTTGACACAATATTTGAAACATAAATGAATATTTTTAACTAAATTTAATATTCTTAAATTAATATTACACTATTAAAATTAAAAGCGAAAGCTAAATAAATTTAACTGTAAAATATTCAAATATAAAATATGTGCGCCTATAGTTGTTTAATATTTCACAGGCTTACCTGGGAAATATGAAGATATCTCGGAACCAAAGGTGACAACCATGACACGAATTTTCCATTAGCTTTTTGGTCTCGCACCAAAAGTGTGTCACCCCATTTTCTAGCAACACTTCTGTGTATGTACTGAGGCCTACACAGAACCCTGCAGAGGTTGTTCATACGTACCGGAAACTCTGCCTCAGATGGGGCAATCATGAGACCGGAAAACAAGTGTACGAATGCAGGTGATTGAAACGGAATTCCAAACACCGATGCTAGGATTGAAATAACGATGATGATGCTATTTTAATTGAACATCAAAAATGCTCATAACCGGAATTCAAAAATAGTATCCCTTTTCTGCTAATAACAAAAGTAAATATTTGTTTGTGCCCAAACAGCTGATCCAATTTTGATGAAATTTTTGCACTCAATGATTTTACTTAAGAAGATTAACATTGGATACATTTTATTCCGAAAAACGAAGACCCGTATGCACTAAAGTTTGACAGCTCATATGTTTGTACTCATCTCTCTAGGACACCATAAAGGGATAAGTGCGAACTTGGAAACTGTAATAGTGCAGACGGCATAAGAGTTCTCGCGGGGCACAACGCGAATGCCGAGCAAAACCACGGGGCGTCTCTATAAAATATAAATCAGGAGTCGTAAGAAAAATGATACGAAGCTAACGTGAATCTAAACAACACCCCTCACTGTCTCTCAGTAACATCAACACTCCGAGCAAACACAGATGTTTACTTACTCCACCCCCTTTCGCAAGAATTTCCCATAGCTGTTCTAAAACGTCTACAGACATAATGCGCTGATCTCCCCGGGGCGCCGAATGAAAAAGCGGGGATATAAATAATATCAACAAAATATTGGGATACGGTTTGGGTTACAAGAAATCGCGACTACCGTGGTGATTATAGACACTTGACATTTAGTTTCTAAGATAAAAGAAACTGCGTATTTAGTTGTTTCATTATCTACTGGTTGACCCGCCCCGGCTTCGCAGGGGTAATTAGTTTTACGTTCTGACCCTGTGCATGGGAAGGGGGAAGTGAAAGGGCGACACCGACACCAGCGATTGCCGCCCCATCCATTCATCCATTTTCCCCTAACTTTTTCCCTTCCCCTTCTATCTTCCTTTCGACAGGATGAGTATAAATAACATGGTAGGTAAATAAAAAAATAAATACTCACAAACAAAAAAATCTGGCATAAAAATTACATCTTTGTTTCTTCGTGCAACCCGCACTTGGCCGTTTTAGGAAACACAAAGTATCCTTAATGTTATTCTAAAAAAAGGCAAAGTCAAGCGATACAATGGTTCATCCAGACCAACCTAAGCGCAGAACAAAATTGAAGATTAAAATAAGTAATAAATGTTCTATTTTAATCTTAATTTTGTTCTGCGCTTATGTAGCTCCTACTGGCATTGCTTTTAATAGAGCGCTTTCTTCTTACTCCTCGCATCATCTCCAAGCACTATTATATTGGTTGCCTCTGGCATCAAATGTTATACCTATCACTGATGTACTGAGCGATGTCCCCGGGGCAGGCTTCTTTGTGCAAGCTTTGATACGTCATGTGCATTGATCTCTGTTAGCAGATTCATTGTATTTGAACTTCTTGGATAGACTTCTAGGATTAGATTATTGTGATAATTATAATTGGTGAAATTGCCTTGTAACATTTTTTTTTTTTTTTTTTTTTTTTTTTAACGGGCAAATTGCCTTTATTACTCAAGCTAACAACCTTGTAACATGACATGAATATCGCCTTGAGTGTACACGTAGACAGAAACATCTGAAAAACGTAATTTTTTCACAAATAACCTCAGGGAACAAGGACACAACAAACGATTTCAAAAAAGTTGAAATTTTACAAAGTTAAAATTAAAAACGCTGCGTAGTAAGCCCATTTTTGGACAAAAAACTAAATTTTCCTGAATTATAGATACTTATTAAGTAACTCTATGTAGGTACCACCCGCACTTTCAAGTATCCAACCAAGCTAAGCCAAGCCAATTATCCTGACATCAGAACATTCCAACAACTCTAACAAGTACCGTTTCGCAAATCAAAGCTTTACATAGCGAGGAGAGTCGCCCCGAGGGACCTGCTCTACGAATTTGATGGCTACTGGAAGGCTGAATGGCCAACCTATATACCCTTTACTGGAAATATATATAGCAGTGCAATATACCTACACATTTAATGGGTGCTACGCTGGTTTTGTATTTCTTTCTTTCACTAAAATTCTTATCAAAATTTTCTCTCTCATTCTCCTTCGTGACCTCTAACAATAATATATAATTAAAAATAGCTAAATCTAGGTAATTATGATGTAAAATGAAATAAACTTCAGGAGTATTCTTTTCATCTTCTTTATTTTTTTCTCTCTGCCAATTAGGCCTCTGTCGTTCGCGAGACAGCGCCATCACAGAGTATCACAAAAACACCCTGTAGCGGCCCGACTCCCATCATAAACCACAAAAAATTTACAAAGTATTCGTTTAAAAATAACAGCCTCAAGCCGCCTGCCAAGCGTGGTGATTATGGCAAACCCCCCCCCCCCCCCCCTAATGACAAGCACAAATAAAAACGGCCCCCAGTCCCCGGCAGCTCTGCTATCCCGTGGCTACGGTAGCGGCCACGGTAACGGCAGGGCAAGGGGTGCGAAGAATCCCCGGCAGACGCCCGGCTACCAACCCCAACGACGACCCCTGGCCCTGGCAACACATAACGTGCGCACACTGAAGGCTGACGAAAGGATGGTCGAGCTAGAGGCGGAGATGGGTAAGTTACGCTGGGATGTAATGGGATTGTCTGAAGTCCGAAGACAGGGACAGGACACGATAATCCTAAATTCCGGTAACTTATTCTTCTACCGGGAGGGAGACCAACTCTCCCAAGGAGGTGTCGGGTTTCTCGTCCGCAAGTCTCTCGTCAACAACGTGGTCAAAGTCGACAGTGTGTCGGCCAGGGTAGCGTACCTGGTACTCCGAATAACCAAACGGTATTCGTTGAAGGTTATACAGGTATACGCGCCGACGTCGGCACACTCAGACGATGAAGTAGAAGCTATGTATGAGGACATATCCGAAGCCATGCATACTTCCGAAACATACTTCACCGTTGTGATGGGAGACTTCAATGCGAAGTTGGGCACAAGGAATAGCGATGAGCTGAGAGTGGGGCCATTTGGATACGGGCAGCGGAACCCTCGAGGACAGAGGCTGGCTGACTTCATGGAGAAGGAGGAACTCTTTATGATGAACTCCTTCTACGAGAAGCGGCCATCCAGGAAGTGGACGTGGATAAGTCCCGACGGTTCCACTAAAAATGAGATAGACTTCATCATGACGACCAAGAAGCACATATTCGATGATGTCTCTGTGATCAGCAAGGTGAAAACCGGTAGCGATCACCGTATTGTTAGAGGCACATTGAATATCAATGTTAAGCTCGAAAGGTCACGTCTGGTGAAGTCTACGCTCCGTCCAAATCCTGTCCAAATCCAAAACCCCGAAGGCTTTCAGCTGGAACTCCAAAATCGCTTCCAGTGCCTAGCCGACTGTAACACAGTGGACGAGCTAAACGACGGGTTGGTGGAAACTGTCCAAGCTGTTGGATCGAAATTCTTTAAGACCCAACGCCGAAAGAAGACTCAAAAGCTCTCAGAAAAAACTCTTGAGCTAATGGCCGACCGGAGCGAAATGAAGCTGCAGTCTTCAGTTGATATGTCAGCCTACGGTGAACTCAATAGACGAATCTGGAGTTCCTTGCGACACGACTTGCGTGCTCTTAGTACTTCACGTATTGAGGCCGCAATTGAGCGGAACCAAGGCTCTAAAGTGTTCGCAAAGGATTCGTCTATTGGGCAACACCAAATGACAAAACTGAAGACCGAAAATGGTAGCATCATTTCATCCAAGCCTGAGATTCTGAGAGAGATCGAGAACTTCTATGGACAGTTATACACCTCGACACGTAAGCTCGCTACTAACACAGCTCAGGACATCAGAGCCAAGTTAGTCCGACACTATACCGAAGATATCCCGGACGTCAGCCTGTACGAGATTAGAATGGCCCTCAAACAGCTTAAAAACAACAAGGCACCAGGTGAAGATGGAATTACGACTGAACTTCTGAGAGCGGGTGGTAGACCGGTACTTTTAGTCCTCCAGAAGTTATTTAATTCTGTCATCCTTGAAGGTACAACGCCAGAGGCATGGCACAAGAGCGTGGTGGTGCTCTTCTTCAAAAAAGGCGATAACACCTTATTGAAGAACTATAGGCCCATCTCGCTCTTGAGTCATGTGTATAAGCTGTTTTCGAGAGTCATTACGAATCGTCTCGCACGCAGGTTTGATGAATTCCAGCCTCCCGAACAAGCCGGTTTCCGAAAAGGCTTTAGCACCATAGACCACATCCATACGCTGCGCCAGATTATACAGAAGACCGAAGAGTATAATCGGCCGTTATGCCTAGCGTTTGTGGACTATGAGAAAGCCTTCGATTCAATCGAGACTTGGGCGGTGCTGCAGTCCTTGCAGCGATGCCGAATTGACTATAGGTATATCGAAGTTTTGAAGTGTTTGTACAGTAAGGCCACTATGTCAGTCCGACTACAGGACCAGAGTACGGAACAAATTCCATTGCAAAGAGGCGTGAGACAGGGAGACGTTATTTCTCCGAAACTGTTCACAAACGCATTGGAGGATGTTTTCAAGCTCTTGGAGTGGAAAAGATCTGGCATCAACATAAATGGCGAGTACATCACTAACCTTCGTTTTGCCGATGATATAGTCATAATGGCGGAATCGCTCGAGGACCTTAGCACCATGCTCAACGACCTCAGTAGAGTCTCCCAGCAGGTTGGTCTTAAGATGAATATGGACAAGACAAAGATCATGTCTAATGCTCATGTTCCACCTATACCGGTAATTGTTGGGAACGATACTCTCGAAGTTGTCGACAAGTATGTCTACATAGGACAGATTGTCCAATTAGGTAGGTCCAACTTCGACAAAGAGGTGGCGCGAAGAATCCAACTCGGCTGGGCAGCGTTCGGGAAGCTTCGTCCTATCTTTTCGTCCAAAATACCGCAGAGCCTGAAAACGAAAGTTTTCAATCAGTGTGTGTTGCCAGTGATGACTTATGGAACTGAGACATGGTCTCTTACTGTTGGCCTCATTAGTAAGCTCAAAGTCGCGCAGCGAGCTATGGAGCGAGCTATGCTCGGTGTTTCCCTGCGAGATAAGCTCCGGAACGAGGAGATCCGCAGGAGAACTAAAGTGACCGATATAGCTCTTAGAGTTAGTAAGTTGAAGTGGCAATGGGCAGGCCACATCGCTCGTAGAACTGACAACCGATGGGGAAGAAAGGTTCTCGAGTGGCGACCACGAACCGGAAGACGCAGCGTGGGCCGGCCCCCCACTCGGTGGACCGACGACCTGGTGAAAGCCGCGGGGAGCCGATGGATGCAGGAGGCGAGCAGCCGCTCAAGGTGGCGTGCTCTGGGGGAGGCCTATGTTCAGCAGTGGACGTCTTCAGGCTGTTAATGATGATGATGATGAATTTTAAACGACCTAGGTAATATGTTTTTCTAACAATATTGTGTGCCTACTTAAATGTTATGTAGCCTTGAGCTTATATAACTGAAAGTATTTTACTACCTACAAACATAGGAGAATCAGCAATAATATCAGTGGTGTTTCGGAATTTGCCTGTCGTTTAAGTTGAATATTTTTATGGTAATGGTAATGAAACCGAGCAGTGTTGATAAAGTGAATTATAAAGAATCTGATTAAATCTAGTCCACTGACGGATCCCACAAGATTAATATTACAGTTCCACCTTACAAGCAAATTGAAATTATAATATCCTTTTAAAATATAACTTAATTTTCTGAATAAAATTATGAGGGTTAGGACCCAAAATAAATCCCCTCACACAAACCCGCTAATCCGAACAAAACATCAGAATAACGGAATTATAACAAAATATATTTATAGCCAACCCTTCCAATCCATTCCTCAATAAAAATGACATGCTCGTAAAGAGCACCCGCAGTGACAGATAGGGGCGCGTCCACACAATTATTTACATACTGACTAATAATGACACTGATACATTCTTATTTAGGTACCTCGATAGTTCAATAATTCAATGACATCCTTTATTTATTGAGTTCTCATGATTAAAAGTATGTAACATGGTAAAGTCTCAAACAACATAATATTCGTAAAATACATAAATTGCAAGTTCATTTTCGCTGGCCCAATTTTACCGTCAAAACTGTCGTATGTCGTAAGTACGATAAGTGATATATCTTTCCAATACGCCACACAATAGAGAACAGACAAAAGAAAGTCTTGCTAATAAATGTTGGCCTTTGTTAAAAAAGGCTATCCCAACACAAACAGTGTCACGTGTACACGAGACAGCGAGGTCGCGTGTCGCACCGAGATGGATGGCCCACTCGATCGATCACTGGAACGGAAGGGTAAGGCCATTGTTTGGGAGTGAGCTTTGTTTGTAGGAAAGTATTAAATGCAACAAAAGCTTTGTCAAAAGTTTTAGTACAGATCAATTACTTAAATATTACGGCTGCTTTATAAAGTCCATTTCTACAAGGTTTTCAAAATAGTTTAGAATTTATTTAAACCTCATTAACTTAATGTGTTATTAACGGTTAATGGGAATGGGTAACTAAGGACAATGATTTATTACTCAATCAGCAAATGAAAAATATATCTCTCAGACAAAACTGTTTTGTGTGTCAGGGAATGATAATTACGCACTGACCCAAATACAAAGCTCAACATTCAGTTCAGAAATTAAATTTTAATGCAGCAGAAACATTGTAGGTCACAATAAAAACGCTATTATTATGTGTGAATAATGCGTGGATCGCAGGTTGCCGCGCCGCCTAGCGTCGGCGAGCGGAACCAAAGCGGAACGAATAAATCTCGCGCTCTCCACTGCTTCCGCTTTCTCCGCTACCGTCACGGTTTCCGCTTCCATCCGCAAGTGTGTACGTAGCTTTATGGCTGTGACTGCGGGGCGCTATAGTTATCTTGTTTTATCTTTTAGCGATAAAAGGAGACCGTGTGTTTATAAAATACTAGAGGTATGTAGTTGACCAAAACGGTCACCATCGGTTTTTATACATTTTCTTTGGACGTATGCTTTAACAAAAGAACGGAGTACTAAAATGTCAATCCACATCAATGTTTCTCTTAGACTCATCAGATTTTGCATCTTCGCACACTGCTGACTGCTTACAGTCAAGACCACACTATTGGCTCCACCGACTGGCAGCCTGGACACAAATGCCAACTCGCTCTTTATGTAGGTACATGTCCACTAATATGCACCCAATTTATTCAAAAGGTTTATTTATTTCACGAAAGATGGTATTCAATAAACGAATATGCCAATTAAACATCAAATCTAGAGACTCAAGAACACTCGGATGAATACCAATTCTGAATCGATCGTATCAATTTAGAATTCTCCGTCCTCAGGTACAGCAAATCCAGCCAGATCATATTTCAATTGAAGTTAATAAAATGTTTTCACGTAAACAAGTCGAACTCGATTTGATAAGCGCGGAACGCGAGTCACGAGCTCGCGCGCTATTTATTGGACCAAGTTTTGTAGTTGACGTTTTCCAATTCATATGGCAATGTGGATGTGGCATGGGCGTAACCAGAGGGGGGGGGGGGGGCTGCCCCCCCTGCCCCCCCTGCCTGTCAAAAAAGTTATAACAAAGCTGAAAAACAATATGTAATCAAGATGAAAAATTAAATTTTGGTGGCCCTTTTAAGATGCACTGGGCGCGGGCACACTTACGTTGTTTATGTAGTCAGCCAAGTCAGCAGCAATGCCTCTACGGGTAATAATTTTTATGGGTAACGAAAACTGCCAGGTCTCTACCCAGTTGTGGAAGGAGCGCAGATAAGAAATAAAAACATAACTTGGTAATTTTCGCAATCGTTTCGCTTGTACCGACATAATTTTGATGATGAGTGTAGCATTAGGACCTGCGATTGCAATTTTAGATGCCAAAATTACTAAAAATAATTTGAATTAATTTAAACAAACCAAATTAAAGGGTGCTATTTTATTTGATTGATAGGTTTTAAAATTGTTGAATTGTTTAACTTTAGCACTCCGTTCGTGCTTTCCTGGTATTTGATTTTTTGTATTTATTTTAAACAGGGTTCATTCTTACAGAATATGCCACTCTTCTGGTATTCGATTTATGATAGTTAGACAAGGCCTAGTTAGAGCATAGGCTACATTACATCTTTAGCCCTTTTTTGCTTAGTTCGTTCGAGACTGCTCTAGAATATCCAGCTTCAATCAGGAGAAAAAAGCTTTAATGCAAGTTTAGCGCTTTAATTGCACACTGTGGAATCAATTGCTCAAGTAGCCATACTATACGTATTTTCTGAAATACAAGGTGGCAAAACATCGAATTTTTTCGCGCTCGCTTCGCTAGTGCTTTTAATATTTGTAGTTTGTTTTGATACATGATAAGCGCGCTTGAACTGATAAAATAATTTAACTAAAAAATTATTACAATGATTTGATGCCCGCAGTAGTAGGACTGCTCAGCCTAGAGGCTGCTTTAAATTAAATTCTATAGTTATTAATTTTTACATAAAGTTTATTTCGAGAATTGGTAGTTATTATCAATTAACGTAATTGAAATACAAATTATAAGTAAAGTGATTTATTGCGCACTGTGGAATCAATTGCTCAAATTGCCTACGTATTATTTGAAATATAAAATGTGGCAAATACAGAAAAATTTTCGCGCTCGCTTTGCTCGCGCTATCACTTTTTGTGCTTGTACTTACTTTATTTTATACAACACGCTTGTACTGACATGATAAGAGACAAAATGTACTTCAGCATCACGTTTCTAAGATATGCTTCCAAATTTACGTTGGTGGCGCCGGCGCCAGAGGGTTGTCTTGTAGTTATGACTTGGCTTTAGCTCTCTTCGTGTAGTGTTAACAACACATGTTGGTACAAATTGCACCAGTGAGAATCGAACCCACAACCTACAGAAGGCAGAGCTACTACCAACTGAGCTATCAGGCCAGTCAATTAATATCATATTATATAACAATATTAAAATAGCAACCTAGTTATTAAAAACGCAGTCAACATTTTACATATAAATTATCATCAACAGCCTGAAGACGTCCACTGCTGAACATAGGCCTCTCCCAGAACACGCTGCCTTGAGCGGCTGCTCGCCTCCTGCATCTATCAGCTCCCCGGGGCTTTCACCAGATCATCCGTCCACCTAGTGGAGGGCCTACGCTGTGCGTATTAAAAAAATCGTGCTGGGAACCCAGCATAAGAAATTTTGGGTTTGCCCTCCCTTGGACTAAAAGCTGGGTACGCCCATGGATGTGGGCCAAGTTAAGGAACCACTGATTGTTGGATAGATCAAAGTGAGTTTTGAGATTACGGTTCACAGAGTAAAGCAGAAGCTAATAAACACTCTGCATCTACCTCATTGGATTAGAAAAGATAGGAGAAATAAATAAGGGTTGACAGAACTATTAACAAAATTTCTATAAATCAGTTTTTCAGAAGATTTGCTTAAGTTTCTGTAAAGCTAACTATATTTGCTAGCTAGCTAGCTAATAATATATTTGCAATCCGCCGCCACTTAGAGTTTGCACCACTCATTGGAACATGAAATGACAATCATACATTTATTACTTCAAGTTAGTAACTATGAAGCAGGTAGCTAACTGCCATGTGTATATGGCGGTGGATACAGAGTTGTATAGTTGTTCATATATTAAGACTTAATGGCGCTAGAAACCGTATATAGCTCAGCGCTCATGCCAAGCTCAGTTCTAGGAAGTACCTACTGGAGAACTTGTGAAAGCATATGACAATGAAAATGTAGTGTGAGCAATTATTCATTATGCTCGTAGTAATATGCAATTTATGGGAATGTTTCATGGTTGTTCTGTTTGGTTGTTTTTGCTTTGTACTTGATGGTGGAGACGGTGGTGAATGATAGTTTTGATCACATAAGCATATTTTATCCTTAAATCAAGAATCCACTGGAAATGATAATGTTACCTATGATTTGTTCAGTGTAACAAATTCTTGCGTTATTTTTGTATTTGTAGCTTTAGTCATTTTGATCGTTCTTAAAAAAAAACTCGATCCAACTCTTCCTACACCTATGACCAATAACTAATGGCTAGTTGCACTATGTGCCGTACAATAAGATCTTCAAAACCTTTGGCTTTGAATGCCATTTTCACGCACACTAGTGAAATTGCCAGGGTTTGCATCGACAGACACATCTAGGAGGGCATCATCATCATCATCAATTTGTTGACACGTAGGTAGTGTATGGGATAAATAAAAGAGTGAAAATGCTTGCCAAAATCGGGATTTTTTCACTAAAACATTCATTTGTTGTCATGATAGAACAATTTTGGTGTTATTTTCATAGGTGCTAATTTTTATCTCTAAAGTAGCTTACATATGCATATTTTATATGAACTTCATTAGACACCAGCAAAAGTCTACACAACTATCATCAACAGCCTGAAAAAATCCACTGCTGAACATAGGCCTCCCCTAGAGAGCGCCATTTTGAGCAACTGCTCGCCTCCTGCATCCATCGGCACTCCGCGGCTTTCACCAGATCGTCGATCCACCTAGTGGGGGGCTGGCCTACCGCTGCGTCTTCCGAGAACCTTTCTTCCCCATCGGTTGTCAGTTCTACGAGCGATGTGGCTCAACACAACTATACCTCAATTTCGTAAGATACTACTAGTGAGCTAGTGAGATTAAAAATTCTTAGTAGTTAAATCAATTGGGCTGTTAATTTAACTACTGAGAATAGATAGACGGATTGTGAATAGGATCAAAACGTATGTTGTCATTGACTGTACATCGGTTTGACCAATAGCGTATTTGCCAAATTTAATAATTGGACAAAAGGACGATTTGACGAACTACCGATTTGACCAATATCTAATTTGACGAATTGCCGATTTGATGAATATCAGACTTGACCAATGTCGTTCAACCCCAATAAGCAATACCTGCATTTTAACAAAAGCCGTCTATTTATGAGATAGTTTGACCCCAGCAACAATATTTCGCGAAACATCCCTCCCGCGGTAAAGTCCCGGCGAGTAATGAGTGTTTACGACCCTTAATGGCAATGATAGCGTAATAAACGTTTACCTCTCATGAGTTTTGACCACGCGCTCGGGAGGGGAACCATTCACGGGGAAAAATGGCCCCTTCGTGCTGTCCATGTTTAATTTGTAAAAAAAGAGAACTTTGTTGAGTAATGGCTTAGAGAGTTTAAGCAATTTGTTTGTAATGGAGTCGTTACAATATTTTATATGTGTTGCAAGTTGTTGTAATTCTGTGACGTGTAATATTTATCACCAAGCCATATTATAGTATTTTGTACCTAAGCATATTTATAATACTCCTTATGTACGTTTTGTATTATGTAGTGTGTACGTTTAGTATTGTTTCCTAAATTAGAGAAAAGAAACGGAAGTTTGATAGTTAACACTTGTTAAAGGTTTTTTTACTGTAAGTTAAATTTATTGCGTGTATTAATAACGATGACACACTATTTCCTCTCTATATAACTTTCACAAAGTACTAGAAAAGTTCGAAGACAAACTATTTGGTTACTAATTTCACCAAAACAATCCATAATATTTTTTAAAGGGATTAAAGGGACTTTGGTCGCCTTCATTTCATTATACTGACAAATAATTGGATTACATAGTTTTCATTTCAAAACCAAGTTACTGAATCGGTGTTGATAAAATTTCTATGAGACCAATCTGAAAGTATATCGTTTAACATAAAACAAGAATCCAAATCAGTTTTTAAATGATGGAGACCTGAGGTACAAACGTAAAATTATATAATCGAGTTGAGAACCTCCTCTTTTTGTTGAATTCGGTTAAAAATAGCACAACATATCGCCGTAGCGGTAGAATTCGGCGGGCATCCATTTGTGGCGGAGCAAGACGGGCCGCGCGGTGACACTTGACAAATGATGGGGTTATACCTCGTTTACATCACGAGCGGGGAGCGATTTCTGTGACGTTGTGTAGCAGGGGGAGAACGTAGTTTTTTGTTTATAAAAAAAAATAAGGATTGGGTTGTTTTATATTTCGATATTGATGCTGGGTTGTACGTTTTTAACTGGCTGCAACTGGGAGAAAATCAAAAAGTATGTACGTGCGTACCTATGCACTCATTATTATTGACAAGCATTTTTAGGGATATTTAGGATATCCTTAGCACTGACACACCATCATCATCATCATCATCTGACAGTGACATCGATATTCATACTTTCTTCTACTAACATGTTTATTTGTTTGTTTGTGCAGTTATTACACCAGAACAGTTGAACGAATTTGGATGAAATTTTGCACAAAGATTGTTTTGTTTACCTAAAGTAACATAGGATTGCCTTTTATTCCGAAAAATAAAGAGTTCCAGTGAGAAAACCGGTCAATAGTGAGAGAATCCGTGGCGTGTCCCTATACACTATTGGCTATAAAATAAAAATTTTAAAGGGACCCTTAAACATTTTTAAGTGAAATTTGACAGTAATTTTGTTTTTACCGACGATTAAGGGACACCTAAATCAACCTCACCTTTCAATTGTATTTGGCAACTGTTTTTGCCCGCATAACGCCAGAAAATGTATTTGTATTTAATTTTTCTGATGCATAATATATTAAAAACTCTAATGCTAAATATCAATAAAGCTTTTTGTTTGTATTTTTGACGATTATTCTCTAAAATTATATAAATAAAATAACGAAAATCGACAACGTACGGTTTTTGGAAACCGTAGAAAAGAATTAACTGTCACCTTATAATTTAAGTGTCACTCAGCGCTGTGAAAACGAATTTAGGTAAGGGTCAAATTAAGAGGTCCTTTAGCCAAAGGAATTCCTAGTTAAGGTGTAGTTTAGGGATCTTTGGTGAAAATAGGCATAAGAAGCGCGAGTTCAAATCTCGCTCATATTCAACATTTTTAGGCACAATATTTAGTACTTGGATTAATACGTTATAGGAGGGGTTTGGTTAAGAGGTCTTTCGATGTGTTTTATTTCACAATGTAATGTGAACCCGTGTTCTCGCTTGCAGCTCGTAACTTAAGACCAACGTTGTTTGAACAGGCAGTCGCGGCAGTGACAGGAATTGAGATGACAAAGTGCCGAGTAAGCTCTCACGCTAATGTGCTTGAATTACAACTAAAATCATGCAAATTACATGCTTATTACCGGGCATAATGGGTTATATTGTCTAAGGCAAAATTAGTAAACATGGAGAAGTGTTTATTGCTTACGTTGGCGTTAAAGTGGTTGTTCGTCAATCTGCTTATCAATGTATTCCATAAAATTAATAAACTATAATTACAACTATTAGTATAGGTACACAAAAGATTATGATGATGATGATTATATAAGTTTATAGAATCATCATCATCATCATCTCATATTTTTTTGTTTACAAATAACGCCCAACAATCACGTACATAATACTTATAATTATAATAAAATTAATAGGGAAGAAGAAGAGATGACGTGTACGAGCGTAGATAAGCGTAGCATGTAGCCCATTGACTATAAATCCAGTTGACCAATGATACAACTTCCCCTCATACGAAAATTAGGAGTGTATTTCAACTACTATTTTCATACAAATCACGGGAGCCCGTTGATGTCTTTTTTTCCATCCTGCTCTGTCCTTTGTAATTTCGTATAGCTTTGTTTCGTTTTGTTACCTCTCCCCCTGCCCGCGCAGGTGAGTCGTGTTTGTACGAGAAATTATGTTCACGAGCTATCAACGTGCTTTATAATCTTTGATGTAGCCACTCTATAGAGAGTGGCTACATGCTACGCTGATCGTAGATTGCTACGTCATTTACGTAGCAATTAAACGCTACGAGGAGTGATGCAAAAAGAGCGCTACGAAAAGTGCACTTTGTGTGAAAAGTTTACTACGGGTGGGTTTTTGATCCGTAGCTAAGGTAACCAATGGTTAAAAATGCTGACAAATTCTAACCAATGGTCAAAATTTGTTAGGATTTGATTAGGATTGGTTACCGTAACTGCGGATCAAAAAATCCACCCTTAGGAACTAGATGATTAAAATAACGATAACACTGTAATATAAGGGTGTGTGAATGCGCCGCTTGCGTGTCACGCGCGCGCTGCTAACGTTCATTTAATGTTCGCGCGCCGCTCTTGCGCCGTCTGCACGCGTTCTGCTCGCATACCGATTCCTTTTGCCGCACCTTGGGATCACCCATTCAGTTTGTTTTTAATAGCCTAGCATAATTGCGGGCGTGGTTCACGTGCAGTCACGCGCCAAATGCAAGTGGCACGCAAGTAACGCACAAAAAGTTGCAGTAATAGCACGCGTGCAGCACGTGTGCAGTTCGCGCTCGGCTCGGCACGCAATCGACGCATTCGCAATGCATTCGCCAGATCGTACATACCCATATGTAGTAACTTTCTGTGACCTTCGAGAATTTTCCTTTATGAAAAAAGATTACACAATCGATCTACTCTGAACCTCAGTCATCAGAACAAAAAAATAATTTAGAATCTCGTTCATTCAAAAGGCATAATTATCAAGTCTTCTGTACTCCCTAAAAACCAAGTCTAAGCAATCACGGTCCGAGATCATAATTTCCATACTTCGTCCAGCCACACGTAACATCACTATCAGATTCTACCGAATTGAGGTCACGCTCAAATGAAGCCGTTTACAAGCAAACAGGCTCAGCTCAACGTAATCAAACTCCCGGCTGGGAACAGTTAGTTAAAGTGTTCTTTTCAAGTGGTCTCCTAGTGCGTTTTAGCATTTTATTTTAACGGGAACTTTTTGTGGGTTGATCAAAGTGCTTAAAAGAGTAATTTTTATGAAAGTATGTTTGTTTTGACGTAATAAAAAAATATTTTGGAAAGCTTGACAAATTCGTGATGTAATGCTGTTAAGTTTTAGAGCTAGTGTCAAAGTTGCCTTTAGATTTTTGCCTTTATAAAAGATTTTGAGGCGTTTATTATTAGTCTGTTTAGTGAACATTTAACTCAGCGGGAATAAAGTTGTGAAGACAAGCTTTGTAAAGTAAAAGTGTAAGGGTAAGCAAAGTGTAGCTAGAGTGCAATTTGTGGAATAGAAAAGACTTCTCTCACTAGTTTTGTGTGACTAGACGCAGCGATAAATGCTCAGCTTCCACTGCTTTATTCATGCAAACCCCTCTCCCTTCTCTTCACTCTATGTTATACAAACAAAATCAATTTTACACAATGGTAAATAACTAACACATTGACATGGTGGTTGTTTATGGAATGGCCATTCCAAAAAATACTGCTTGTTTGCAGGTGACCAACTTGATGGTAGGAATACTGAGGACATTAGCGGTGCATTGCCTACCCAAGAGGACTCTTTTAGTTTTTTCTTGAAGCTAGTTATACGGAAAGATGTTAGGGGGAACATCATTCCACATCTTACGTGGCAAACAAAGGCAAGAATTGCGTTGTACATCGTATCGTATTTTTAAATTAATTCTCATTATATCCCTCCAATAACGCCCACCTCCTCATCCATTTCGGTTTCCCGTACAATATACTAATTAATCACCTGCGGCGGTACTCTGGAGCGACAAAGCAAGCATTACTTGTCATTATCAATGTCTGCCGTTAACAATTAAAACGTGGCCTGAGGGGACTGAAATTATATTGAAATTTAATTATTGAGGAAAAATCTTACCGACAGGTAGTTTTTATAATTAAATTATACTGAAGAGCAGTTTATCTATTCTATGTTTGTCTCAATACCACTTCCGAAGATGGAATAGACACAGCGCTTTGGCAAAAAAATTCTCATGAGTTTACATTGTTCTACTTTATAAGGAAATTCAATTACCTAATTCAAAAGAAACAGCTTTTATTTGAGACACTCTGAGAACCCTGGAATTGTCGCTTTGAGTCTTTCTATTGCTTACGTTTTTACGGTCAACAATGAATTGGCGGCATCTATCACATTAAAGTGTTCTAAGTTTATTTGTATTAGCTACGCACACGAAAAAAATAGTACATCTTGTTCCTAATAAAATACTGGCATAAAAACTATCCTCTCAGATAATGGCCGTAAGAAAACTTCGGCGAAAGCATTAATCTTGTCTTCTTCTGTAAACATCTCGTATCCCATCATCGGCACATACTCTACGGTGCGATCTCGGCTCAGGTGGCGGTGTACACGCTGTAATCGCGTTACAAAGTTGCCGCGTTTTCTCGAGTTGCAATGTAGAAGTTGGGAGTTCCCAAGTTCATTACTCTAAGCGAATCGATACCCGGAACGTATAGGGGAGCCAAATAATAGGGAAGAAACGTAATTAACTTACTCGTATTTGGAATAAGATATTAGTCTGTCGACACATTTCTAAATAAGCTTGAAAACTCGAGAAAACAGGCAAGTGGGACCACAAGATACAGGGACCGTGGTCCTAGTTACTCGATAGCATTGAACGTTGAAACGGTGGATGAGGACAACAAAGCACATGATGCAAATTGTGCCTACTTGTAGCCGCTAATTTAAAGACGTTGATATGATCTCACATCTATCAGGTAGATTTGTATTTGATTTTTGTACGAAGCTTCGTGTTTTATAGTACGAGAGTTAATTTTTAAAGTGATCTCTACCGCCACAAGGTTTCAGAGATTAGGTTCCCTGAATTTATTCGTTTTGGAGCTACTCTGGAAAACGATGGTCATGAAAGGCGGAGTTGGATGGCTGATGCTGTAGGAGGTCAGTAAGAGATGGTGTTCAGCAGTGAACATGTATTCTGGTATATGATTGATACAAAGTATACCAATTTGTGATATTAATATGCAGAATAGATATCTACCAAGGGAAATCTATTACATTATGTCGATAAATCTAAAAATGTGGTCTATACAGAGTGTACGTTTTAAGGATATGAGGGTACTTCGAGAATCCTTTTTTCACGATCTTTTTACGAGTGACCACGGACTAGCCTACGCGCCACATTACACTAGTTTTACTTCGAACTATTAGAAAATATAAGGAGCAGCTGTAACCCCAGTGAACAGCTGAAACAGCAACCTTACTACACGGGCATTGAGGTGGAAATCTAAAATGAAAAGCTTTTCTCTCCGTTAAGACATTTACCTCGCGTTAATTAGTACTAAACAAGAGTTACTGAACTAAAGACCTTATTGCCTCGGGATAAAAGCGTCAGTAAATTGAATAAGGGAATAAAAAAGTAAATAAAACGCAACGGTAAAACAGTTGTAAAAGTGTGGTTAAAGGAGTAGGGTGGAAGAGCCCTTTGCGGGATGCCGGGTTAATGAGGCCGGGTTGACAACCCTGGCGCCAGGGTTAAGGGCTAATAACGTACACAGGTTGAATTTTTCAGAAATTGACGTCACTCGGTTTGATGAAATGTGGCCTGGCGGTTTATGGATGACTTTTTATGCCTCCGTGTGAGGCTCAGATTTGATGGATGAAGCCTGGTTTTTATACATAGCCCCCTTTGAAAGCCGAGTAATCAAAGCTTAATGTTCTTTGAATAATAACGAGGATGTGGTCATAAAACGTACGGGTTTTCTAAGTGAACGCATAAAAGGCAGCACACATTTCCTACGTAAGCCGTGTTTGTTCATGTTCGCAACAAACCGTTGCATCCACGCAAAATCCTGAAAAACGCGTGGAGTCTCCAAATTCTGACAAACGGCAGCCCTGAGCATTAGGGTTGTGTGCGCCAGGGTGGCGCAAAAACCGCGGGCGGCGGAACACGCGCGTTCATTTGTCACTCTCCACTCTGGAGCTGGTTTTGCTACCGCGCGTACACTCGAGGCGCATATAACTATAAACTTTGTATTTGGGAGTGCGCATGTGTTTTAATTAACGAGTACCAAGCCAAGGTACGACTTGTGTGGAACTTTGAAGGTAAGGTACTACAAGCATGCAAATGTGTGTGTAGAAAATGTCGTAGTATAATGGTTTTAATTAATTTTACACATTTATGTCCAACATAAATCCTAACGTTAATCAACATTCTGCTACAGTGACATAAAATTGTTCAAGGTGACAAATAATAATAATGTATATCACATCGTCAATCACCTATTGTTTTAAACTAAAGACCCCCGTGGTTCACCCACAATCACCTGTTTTCCCACAAGAACTTAAATATTACGGAATAAAAAGTATCCTGAATTATTGATTCTAGTGGTTCAACCTACCGGTGTGCAAGAATTTAGTATAGCCAGTGTGTGTGTGTTTAGTTTAGTGTAGTGGTAGTTTAGTATAGTTGTGTAGTTTAGTTGTGTTTGGTTTGTGTGTAGTTTGTTGTGTTTAGTTGTGTGTTTAGTGTTGGTTTTGGTTTAGCCATTTCAGTTTAAAAGTCACATAATCAGACAACGTTTCACTGTTATAATTATTAGCAACGATATCACAGTGCTAATTATTATTATTATTATTGCTAAAGTTCACGGGTAGAGAGGTAATAGAGAGTAAAGATCAATTACAACAAAACCTATAATATACTAGAACATCACATACACGGGACTAATATAATATTTTTCTGATCTTATCTCAATGAAACAACTACAGCCATCTCAACAACAAACTTCTCTGAATCTCCATCATGATCGCTCTAACATTATCTGAAGCTATAAAAATGTTGGCTCGCCACGCGTTTGGACTCCAGCTCCGTACATTATCAGCTTATTGGCAGGAAACTAGCCGTTTGTACCCGGAACCGGAACATTCCGGTGTAAATCATTGGTGTGGGGTGAAGGGGGTTGGCTATAAACACCTGGTGAGCCAATGATTTGATGATAAGATGTTGGAGTTTTATATTTTTTTGGTACAATAATATAGTACTAGTCGCGCCCCGCGGTTTCACCCGCGGATAAAAACGACTCTATGTGTTATTCCAGCGTATAAGCTATCTGCGTTCCAAATTTAATTAAAAAAAAAAAAAATTTGTAGTTACAGAGATAGGTAACAAACATTCATACAAACAAACTTTCGCATTTATAATATTAGTAGGAATGATGTGTAATATTTGGTTTATGCAGATGTAGTTGTAATTATCCAGGATAATTGAAAGGTTACAACACAATACAAAAATACTTGAAAAAGTAAAAAAGTATAAAAAGAAGTTCAAAAGAGTCTTTAAAGGTCATTGTTTTTGCTAGGTTGGTGTCTGTAATTTTTTTGCAAAGCATGGTTTGACTTTTATTTCATGAACCTTCACGATGTTCAATGATTTTCCTTCTGAGGGTTTTCCGCATAACTACCGTATAGGGAATTTTAAGGAAAACGTTAAAAGAGTCCTCTTTAAGGGTAGGCAACGCACCGTCAATGCCCTTGGTGATGGAAATGTCCATAGGAGGAGAAGATCACTAACCATCCGGTGAGCTGCCTGCTTGTTTGCAAAACCAAGATCTCCCAAAATTGAAAAACAAAATTAAATCCTGCCGCATGTAAATGATAAAAATTGCAAGTGATATTTAGTTATGTGCAAGTTTGTACAACATTATAGTTCACGTTTTAGTCTTTAACATTGGCTTCACTTGCAAGCAGGATTAAACATTTTTCTGTGTCTAAATGAATAATTAATGAATATTTGTAGTATTCGTCAAAAAATGATTTCAATCTGCAAGCGCTTAAGGGCTTGTGCAAGGCCAGCGCGAATTCACGTCAAAGCCACAGAATAGATGTATAGTACTAGGCCAAAGCGGGGATGAGCCAGGGGCCGAGCGGCAGGGGCGGTCTAAGTTAAACTGGTTCCAACGCGCAAAAGTTTAGGTAATTTATTATTACACTGAATATAAAGGGTATTTTAAAAATCCGCTATACATAAGCCCTCCATTATATTTAGTTCAACTTCTACACAAAGTTTCATGATCTTATTTAAAGTATTCATTGAATAATCGCTGTTTATTTGTACGGTTTGGAGGTAACTATGTAATTTTTTTCTATCGAGAAAATTTTATTAATTCGTGTTTTCACTATACATTTGCAGTAGCATTAGTCCTGAATTTTACCATATATTAATTTCAAAGTCATTGTTGCAATATTGTTGGCAGGACACTGCTTCAAGCTAAGCCGTTTTAAGCAATTTGGCGTTGTATTGGCTCTTAATTGGGATGATGAACGTACAAGGTAGGGCTAGGTACACACGTCAGCTATTCCTTTCATGTTCTTGAGTTACATGTATGTTCTAAAGAGTCCATTAACGCTACGTAACATAAACGTAATTGCGTTACGTTTTAGTTACGTTAACGTGGCGTGAAATAGTTTACAGTAGTGTCGTGTACGTCTGTGTATAACGTGGCTCTATGACGTGCCTACACCTGACAGGCTTTATACCTACACCTATACCAGACGTGGCAAATATAACAGGTGACATGGGGTCAAATACATGGACGAAATACACTAGGGTATTTCTATTTCCAACTGTATTTTTAGGCCTGTATTTCTAACCTAACCAAAGCTTTGCCAGGAATCACTATTTTCGCTGCGGCATTGAGTTTGCTTGCCACCAAAAACAACGAGGTCTAGATACAATATTATCCTAGATTCTAGGCTTATAGATTTTGGCGTATGCAGAAAGTATTGCACATTACATTATCGTTTTTTTTTAATTTACAGCCATAGCATTTGACCACTGTCACACTTGATGTTAAGCGATGACGCAGCCTCTGGTGTTACATGCTTGAATGGTTGCTTAGATACACGAAGAAGAAGAAGGTTTCATGATCTAAATCATAATCATCATCATCAACAGCCCGAAGACGTCCACTGCAGAACATAGGCCTTCCCCACAGAGCGCTACTTTGAGCGGCTGCTCGCCTCCTGCATCCATCGGCTCACCGCGGCTTTCAGCAGATCGTCGGTCCACTGAGTGAGGGCCGGCCTATGCTGCGTCTTCCGGTTCGTGGTCACCACTCGAGAACCTTTCTTCCCCATCGGTTGTCTGGTTTCATGATCTAAATAACTATGCTAAATAATGACTTATTTAATTGTCACTATTTAATAATGCTGTATACTAATAATTGACAATGAAATTTAATATTTGAATACATGTGAAATACCATATCGAATGAAAATTAAGTAATGTGATCTAGACACCTTTTTATACACCACATAATAATTTATTATGTAGTGTATAAACAGCTATTAACCTAACTACAATATAACCACTAATGTGAAATTACCCAGTTTATAGCTAACAAAGAATTTAAATTTGAACAAGTAAATGGCCTAACAACCCGTCTGTAACACTATATATTCGCTGGAGGCTATTAAAACCCATTTGTGAACACAAAAGTCAGCCATCTGTTCAGGTAGCTCTACAGGTAGATTCGAACTTCATTCGTTTGATCAGTATACAAGTAATCTTACTAGTGCATGACGATAGCACAAGGCACTTTCCTTCTAAGCATTTCCACAAAGGTATTTGCTGAATAAATCCTTGTATTGTTGACGCAACTTAAATAATCATGGCGGTAGGCGCTCCATCCTCATACAAGAAAGTAAATGAGGCACGCCCGTGCGCCATACGTCACGTACACTCGTGGCTTTTTGTAAGGGACTGTCTGGCGTAGTGTATGACGCACTACACCCAGAGGCAGTACCAAATGTTTTAAATGAGTTTGGAAACTTCAACTTGCCAAAACGAAGAAGTTATTTCATGAGAGACGCACTGCTTCAGGCAGAATCACAACGTAAACTTGATCTGACCGTTAAAATAAAATCTATAGATACTTTAAATAGTCTTATGTTTTTTAACAACTTGTAAATCATACATTGGTGTGGTTTCAACAAAACTATAAGCTCTGTTACTGCTAGCACCCCTCATTCTAGCCCCGGCGAGGATGAATAAACATTATTTATGTGTAACCAGCGGGATTATACGCTAGTCCGGAGACGTCCCGAATTATTCGCAAAAAGACAATTTCTCCGCTAGATTGGTTAGGAGCGTAATGAGCTTACCGTTTCCAGCTTCATGAATGTGAAGACGCTTTTTGCTGAATTTTTCTTATTGCCAGGACATTTATTTCAAATTTATTGTTTCGGATAAAACTGTCATAATGGAGTATTTATGACTTTTTTGGGATAAGGATGGACATTATTATGTTCAATTACTTCTTATATTGGAATTTTAAAAAATATGATAATGATTGCCTTATGGAAAGTATTAAATAGGTACCTACTGTAGTTCAATTGAGTTTCTTTCTCGACATATCTACTCATATAAATAGTATGTACCCAACTAATATTGGTCACCTACTATCGTATGTTACCTACAAATTACATTAATTTTATCTGACCAATGCAGTCTATGTATGTAAGCAACACGTAGATCGAAAACCACATCAAGGCAGTGATTAAATACTTCTGTGCCTTACTATTAAAAAACGAATCATCTTTAAACTTTGCAATAGACATGACAATACCAAATATTTTTAATATCGTCTGAAATTAAATGTTTATTTACCATTAACTATTATGTTATGGAATTATCTATTAAAGTGAAACATTTTTACTACAAGCAAAAGTTTTACTTCAAGCCTACAAACTCGACTTCAATAATCAACGACTAATCTTACATCAAAATAATCTTACACATGTGATTCCAGAAACTTGTCGGTGTCCTACTCTCCCACCATCAACCACACAGAATGAAGTCATCAATCCTAATAGAAACGCATCACATAACGTTTCTTGCCCCACATTAGTCCTAACTTCACCCTCGGGTAACATTGGCGTGCCACCATAGAATAAGTAACAGATTACCACACAATTCGAACTCTTCAGAAACTTGGCAAGCAACGCATTAGTGGCACGTCTAGTGTTACAGATGTCTATAGGATATGGTGACCTCCTCCTATCAGAAGGGGGCCAGTGGATTAATACTTATGTAGGATGCAATTTAATTCATTAGCATAAATTGAGTGCATGATAGTACATCATTTACTGATTATTATTATAGTGGAAATGACAATAATTATTTTTTATTGAAAATTATGAAGATTGCCGCGGCGCCTAACGTAGTTGGCACGAATGATTTTGATACTGTTAAAAGTTTTTTTTACCTTGTATGTAATAAATAAAAACAGTACATTATTTTCATTTAATTTTGTACTGTATCAGTTAGAGTTATTATCAATACCAATTCGATGCTTGAGCAACAATAACTAAATACAGTCACGAGCAAAGAATCCGGGTTGGTAGCAATAATCCTAATATCTACAACAGTTTAACCTCATTTACAGTATGTATGTTCAGACTTATTAGGTTTTATGCTAGCAACCCGGATTGTTTGCTCATGAGTGTACTTAAGTAATTCTTTTTAACAGTAATAAGTTACCAAAATTGAGTTATTTTATAGTAGTAAGCCTTCTAAGACTCTTGGGAACTTTGAGTGCTGTCTAAGTTGACTTGTCGAAGCTCTCCTAATGCTGAAAGCTGGCCCTAAGGGGAACGTATCAAGACTGGTTTGGATTTACCCTCAATTTGAGGTTAAATTTTGGGTTAAGTTCTAAATAACCATTAACGGTAATCTAAACGTACACTAATTATTCATGTACATTTAGATTAATGTGGGTAATAGCTAACGCTAATTTTTTAATATGTAGATAAGCTTAGCAAAGAAAATAGTACGTTGGTTCGTCGTGATCAATGTAGAATTTATATTCATAAACTTTAAAAATAAATAAATTATTGTTTAATAATTTGATACGCAATGACAATGGCAATATACGGCAATGGGCAGGCCACATCGCTCGTAGAACTGATAATCAGTCAATCAGTCAGTTACAAGGCTGTGTGTATCAATTTTTTAATGTTACTTTTGTTTTATTATCATGGTTATTTCTATTATTATTTATTTTGACAATGATTATTTTTGTTATATTTTTATTTAGGATTTTTATTAAGTTGATTATTTGTGCATGACATGTTATATTAATTCAAATGTTTAATTTAAGTATTTTTGGTCGTGAAGTGTTAGCGTTTTGGCCTAGTCTGTAAGCAGCACTTATTTTAATAAATAATCCATGAGGAAGAAAGGTTCTCGAGTGGCGACCACGAACCGGAAGACGCAGCGGTAAGCCAGCCCCCCACTAAAGGGACTGACGATCTGGTGAAAGAAGCGGGAAGCTGATGGATGCAGGACGTGAGGAGCCACTCAAAGTGGCGCTCTCTGGGGAAGGCCTATGTTCAGCAGTAGATACCTACAGGCTGTTATTGATGATGATGATAAATTTGATACGTATACCGACTCAGTGATAAAATAGCAATCTCAGAATTTAGTAGCTCCTATTTATCACCCCTACTGAATAAAAGTGTGAGGCGCAGCTTGTCAACGAAAACATGACTATGAATTGTTATGAATGCTAAGATAAAAACTAGCACAAATATCTTTGTTTTTCCAACGGTAATCTAGTGCGTCCCAAAGGTTCGCATTCTCTTTGTCGTAAAAGCCTTTTATAGAAAGGCCGTGATGGCAAATAGTGTGTAGTACGAACAATGTTTACCCTTAATATAACATCAGAACAATGTTAATATTCATAATACGATAACATGTTTACCAATAATGTTATGTTTCTATTACAACACAATATTGTGTCTGGAAGCCTGGTAGAGACTATTGTTTCATGCTATTAATGGTACCTGTAACTAGGCGTAGGAAAGGGAGAAAACTAAGCTTACGTTTCAATAATAGTCTTGGAATGAGAGAGTGGTTTATGTTCCAGAAATAGAAGTTTCTTTTGTTATTCTATTCAATTGTTTTGTATATGTTTTACTGTCTCTTCATGGTTGAATATGAATTTAAATTAAGAATTAACCCGCTATTCAGCTGTGTATATTTAAAGATTTGTGATTTTAATTGCGAACGATTTTTTTTCCCTCTTTTTTCCTTTTAAGCGTTTTGAAATAATATAGTTACTTACAAAGCTGTAATTAACAGGAGTTTACGCATAAACACTCATCATCATCTCGATCTTGAAATACCTAAGCTTTTGACCCGCAAGGGCCTCCTGTAATGTACCTTGGGTCTCCGAAGGCAGGTTACTGCGCCCTTCCTTCACTACTTTCCTGGTCGTGAGTATGTCACTGGAATAATTTATTTATTTATTTATTTTTTTATTTTTTTATAATGCATCCCTTGTGAGCGCAAGACTTTCACCGTAGGGCTTTGTACACTGCCTGTCAACTCTCCAACGAAAGGAACAAAAGGCAGTTCTGAAGTTCTACTTTTTGTGTAGCTATATTCCGAACTGTGACTACAATTTTCGGAAAGTATATGATGGACACATAATAAAGATTTCAAAATGTTCTCCTTGTCATTCCTCATTCTCCCTGACAATGATTACACCCTAGTACTCACGTGATGGTAGCTGGAGGGTTGGCGTGCACTAGACAGGGAAGTACCACATCTCCTCCTCTCCTCACTGTGGCTTCCCATTGTCCATGAGCGATGGCGCGTGGAGCTGATGCCATGCTCATTGCTAGAAAGAACGAAAATATTTTTAGACTAATAAATAAAAACACAAGGTGTTTTTGTATATCAGGTACCTGCCTATGCCCATGTATAATTAATCTTCGCTGCGCTACATGGTGACCTATCAGGAGTAAAATGTACAAAGTAATGGCATTAACAGAAATTTAGCAGACAGTAGATAATCATTAATTGTTGTTTTTGTATTGATACATATAATATTATACCAATTGTTGCATTACTTATGGAATTAAATCAAAAATTGAATTTGAATTTATATTATGCAAGAATGGAAAGTAATTGTCTAAAGGGACGATAAAAAATAAGTATAGCCTATTAAAGATGAGAAAGGTTCTCGAGTGGCGACCACGAACCGGAAGACGCAGCGTAGGCCGGCCCCCCACTCGGTGGACCGACGACCTGGTGAAAGCCGCGGGGAGCCGATGGATGCAGGAGGCGAGCAGCCGCTCAAGGTGGCGTGCTCTGGGGGAGGCCTATGTTCAGCAGTGGACGTCTTCAGGCTGTTAATGATGATGATGATTAAAGATGAGCCACGGTAACTGCTCACCACAGCACAAGATTCACCGTATATGTTTGCTGATGTGGAGGTCACACGGTTCCTTGTAAGAGCTAAAGAATTTGACCCAACTGGCATACGTGAACCTTGAAAGGTAATGTAGTTTTGAATGAATAAAATAGAAGTTACGGTTGTGCACAAAGCTTGGCGTGACGGCAGTGGAGTACAAAAAAAGTTAAGTATGTCATAAAGTCATAATACGGTTTAATAGTTTTTCATTACTAACGTGCAACATCTATATTGACTGATGTACTGCGTCTTCTCTCCCCAGTGAGGGAGTCTAGTACTGAGCAGGAGAACTGCGCGCGAGAGTCCTCCACTCGCACCGACCGGATGATCAGCCGCCAACCCTCGTCCGCCAGGAGTGTGGCGCCAGCTGAGGGGATAGGAACACTTAAAGAAATGACTCACTATGATTACTCAAAAATTACGCTAAGAAGACTTACAGGACTCTCATCCTCAGAAGTCCTTTTGACAGAAATTGTATGAAAAAAAACGCAAGTTAGTTGGTATAATATTGATCAGAGTAACAGGATAATATAAGGCTATCTCTATTTGTATTACTCAAATGTATATACCAAGTAAAGGAGATAAAGGAAATGATTGATTTGCATCTCAGAATGTCCAAATTAGAGATTTTGCAATGTAACTCTCAGGGTGCAAGTTTTTTGTGTTACTTCTTATATCTTTACTTTTACTGTGGTCGGAATGAGTTCCACCAAAAAGTTGGATGTTTGCATGGAAGTCATTTCCTGCACACAACACATTTTGTGAAATCGTCTAGTGTTATGGTTTTGAATACAAATTGCTGAATAAAATTACGTACTATGGTAAACTCAAATTGAAATAGATTAAGAAACAAATTGAATTTTGAAGTATTATGATAATAGTACAAAAATCTATGGTTTTAGTGATAGATTGAATTTTAAGTTTGTCGCTGAAACTTTAAACCATGGGTAAAGCCACGATATGTTAAAACCACAACCATTTCCAAACGTCTCATATCAATCCATTATATCTTTAAATTTCTTGGATTTGACCTTCAATCGGTGTAACCGTAACTTCTGCATCTCTTATAACATTATTAAATGTTCTTACTCTTTCTATCTAAAACGGCCTCTCCCTTTTAGCTGGTGATGATAATGAGACTTACACAGATGGTCAACTGCTGGAAGCACAGCGTCGTCCCTGTACCAAGCCGCCACTGTAGCGTGTTCTCTCAGCGAGGCCGGCGCCACACATGACAGCAACGCCGGCCCGCCCGCCTCCGCCGGCGTGGAGGTCACGTGCACCTGCCACTCTTGCCACACCACTGGGGACAACAGGAATCAAATACGTGAATACTCATGTAGGTATATTATACATGTGTTTGATGTACGGATTCTATATAGGGTGGCATATTCAGTTATCGAAATTATAGGTACGGAATTTTCGTAGAACGGCTGTGTGAAGCTAACGTAGAAGATAGAAACACAGATCGCATTTGTTTTTATTTGCTTTGATTTAATGATAAGACGAATTATAGCCCTGTGTATGTTGTTATATTACGTATACTATACGAATAAACTAGTAGGTGTTTACGTTTATATTCAATCTTCAAAGTTGAACTCGTAATGTAGCCACGCTATATTCATCACAAAGGCTACAAAAAGCCACTGAAGAGTCTTATCTAGGAAGGAAAACAAGACTATTTGTCATGTTTGTGATCCAGAACGGAAATAACACAAGTTTTCAGATGAAAAATCCAGTGGATCTTGGAGTAGCTCCGATTCCTGCATACGAATAATATTTTGATTTACTCTTATTATATTCGACACAAATTGCCGTCATTTTTCCGCAGGAAGTCGTAAATTTGCATTCGGGCGAGCAATGAAGATATACACGGAGATTGTAGCACCCGCAGCCACAGTCTAACAAACAGAGCGAATAACTGCTCCGAACGTGCATTCCATTTGCAGTTCAATCGTACGGCTGCAGACTTGCATAATTCTCGTCTGTAAAATCACCTGCACACGCAAACGACATCTGTACACAAATAGTAAATTCATTTTCACACAGGTTTTTTGAAACTAGATGCGTTCCACGCACGCTATACCAGCAATTTTCCCGTTTTCCCAAGCGAACTTAAAAAACCTAAACGAACTTAAAATGTTCTGGTTGATATCATTAATTTGTATTAAAAATCTGCGCAAACATCCACATCAGTTGTCATTTTGGCGTGAATGCTAACGAAACCAACATACAAACAAACGCTTTTTTTTGTCGTTGGTAAAGTGTTAAGTAGTATGGAAGAAACGGCAACTGTATATGGAAAGGGGGTGTACTACCTACCAACCATATTTGAGAACGTAATGTCGGAGTTCAGGAATAACTTAAACTCCGTTTGGATTGGCATCCAATGACAAAAGAGTGGGTGGAGTCATAGCAATTAGAAATTCTAGAGTATTCTAACTGTAATTACTATGCACTGTAACAAAACCAAACAGTTGAGTTCGTTGCCCTTTCATTATATTTCCGGCCTCAGACGCCCTCTGCATTCCAACTTACGAATGCTTTTATAAAATTGCAACAAACGAAAATGTTTTTCAACGGGTTCCGTTTGTGTAAGCGCCTATCCGCGGAATTTATAATTTTAATAATAATACTTTGTGCTTGAGACAGCTCCTTTCAAGTTCGTTGGATGAGAAAATCATTTTAATAACTTCCTGAGAAGGAAGTGCGGGCTCTTTGGGGTTTCTGGTTATTAACATAACGATGTTTTTGAGCGGAGTTTATCGATACTAATGTAAATCGTAGGCTTTTAGTATTCGTGATGGAATACCGACAGCAGGATTAGAAGCAGGAAATTGAGGCTGCACTACTAAAAACAAACAGTAGCTCAAAGTCCGTGCTGAATTCTGTTCTGTCTGTTAAAAAATCTTTTGTTCTCTTCAAGTCCAAATTCATTTATTTGTCAGAATTTAGGTATATACAAAAAATGATGATAAATTTCAAGGATAACTTGGTCTCTACTCATCAAATGTCGCTTTCGACTTGTTTTTCTGTAGTCCAATCAGGAAGTTGATATACTGTTACATATTATCTGTAACCCAGGGTTAGCAGAGTCGATCATTCAGCTGCGATAGGCACAGTTTGATTTTCCGGACAAATAGCATTGCCGCATATTGCATGAGTTTGTTCCTAAAATGTTGTTCATAAAGTCGAAACTTAAGAACATTGTTCTTAATCGCATTTGTAGCGTATTATACGTTATATGTTACGGTAATTATTTAAGTCATCATCATCATCAACAGCTTGAAGACGTCCACTGCTGAACATTAGCCTCCCCCAGAAAGCGCCACCTTTATTTAACGGCTACTCGCCTCCTGCATCCATCCACTCCCCGTGGTTTTCACCAGATCGTCGGTCCACCGAGTAGGGGGCCGGCCTACGCTGCGTCTTCTGGTTCGTTATTTAAATACATACCTCAAATCTACAAAATTGTAGATTATTCTAGTATCTAAAAAAGGAATTAAGGAAAAAAAATATGTAACATACTCGATTTGTTATTGCTTCTTTCCGTTTCATGTGCTAAAATATCCAGTTATTTTTTTGTTATTAGACTAAGTGATGTAATAACGTTTTGAAATAAATAAAAAAGCCACTGTTATTCTTAAAACATACCCATGAACCAATGTGGGTAGACAGTCTTATTTGTCTAACTCCAACCCATATTCAAATTAAAGCTATATTTATCCTAATGTTTCTAAGTAAATGTTTGTAAACCAGGCTGTTTGCTCCATCTGATGACGCAGCCGTCACCGGCATCGTTAGTTAATTGACAGCTGAAAGCGTTTGAAGCACTCTGTATCAACTCGATCGGGGTTTTGATGAACCCCCCTTACCCCAACCCTGTCTCTGGGGGTAAATACATAATTCTGGGGTAAAGTTTCTTAAATACTCGAATTTAATACCAACTCGCTGGTTATGGAACTACGCGGGAGTTCAATGATTTATTATTTAGCCGTCAAATGTAATGTTTGAAGTACTTGTATAATCATGGTGCATTTTAGTTATCTTATCTTTTCAGGCATTTTACTGAGCTCTACCATACTTCGAAGGGCACGTTAAGACGCAGATCTCATCTGTTGTGTAGTATAATAAGACAACAGTCGTTAAGCCAATTCAATAACCTTCACCGACCAATAATATTAGTAATTAATTTACTTATTAATATCGTGATAACTAATTATGCAAAATAAAACAAAAAACTAGCACAGTTTTGTATACCTAATAAGTTTTCAGATTACAGAGATTTTAATATAAATAACAAAAACAACTTTGTACAAAGTAGAGATTAATAGCATGTGAAACCTCTTGATGCTTTTTTTTCATATAACCTCATTTATTTAAAACATTGCCCGTATCTTTCCAAATTCCGAAACGAGGAAACCCGCAGGAGAACTAAAGTGACTGATATTATAGCTCTTAGAAATAACAAGTTGAAATGGCAATGGGCAGGCTACATCGCTCGTAGAACTGACAACCAATGGGGAAGAAAGGTTCTCGAGTGGCGATCACGAACCGGAAGATACAGCGTTAGCCAGCCCTTCACTCGGTGGACCGACGATCTGGTGAAAACCGCGGGGAGCCGATGGATGCAGGGGGCAAGCAGCCGCTTAAAGTGGCATTCTGTGTGGGAGGCTTATGTTCAGTAGTGGACGTCTTCAGGCTGATGATGATGACCTTTTCAAATTACAAAATAAAATAAAATAAACTGGTACAAACTTATGAATGACTGGAATGACCTCTGATGGTACCTTCTGTTCTAAACATTACAATCTTCCATCTCGTTTCACCTCTCCTCCTTCCCTTGCATTCAATTATAGCGTCTCCCAACTTATCCCTCTTAAAACACGTCCAGCGTTCGTGATATTATTAATGAATTTAATTAGCCGTTTTAAAGGACCAATGAAGGTAATTTTCAGACATTTCTCTGAAAGCTTTGAAGACAATGTGATAAAGATAGCAGAGCAATACCTGCAATGGATAGCAAACACTGCCTAATTTTTAAACGTTAGGTTTAAAACGTATTTAAAGCTGATATTTGTAAAATAAATAGGTATTATAACAAAGTTAGTTACTCTAATGCCCGTCTGCACTAAAGTTTGACAGGTCCTAAGTCCGCACTTATCTCTCCAGCCCCCGGTTTCTCTTACGTTCGTCAAACTTGTGTCAAGTCCTATGCTCATTGGTTGATGACAGCCGACGATCAACAGGCAATGAATGACCATTCAATATTTGGTGTGCCAAGTTGACACTAATTTAACAAACATATGCCGGATACATTGTGCCGCATTGCTTGCACCAGTATAAGTGGGAAAGAGAACTCCTTTTTTTTCAAACTCACATTGTAATAGACTTGCTAAATAATATTTGACATTAAGCGCTTGTAATATAATTTTACCTATAATTCTATGCTTAGAATCTAAAATAATTTAATTTTAATGTTTTAAGTACCTAAAATCATCTTGACTTCTAAAAGTGCAAAAAAATAACCTATTTTCAATAAACTTTTTGACTTTTGACTTATATGAGAACCCGAGAAAGTGTTGTTTAGCTAAGTTTTTTTTATGTAAACGAATGACGTGACGAGCTAGTCGTTCGCCTGATGTTAAGCGTCACGGCCGCCTATTACAGATTGCAGTGTCACTCGGAAATCTAAATTAAAGATTCGCGTCACACTGCGTACTGCGCACGTCATCCTGAGACATCACACAGTCTAAAAAGGATTTTTAGACTGTGAGATCAGTTCATAAGTCCCATTTGCCCAGTAATTTCACTAGCTATAATGCCCTTCAAACCGAAACACAGTAGTGCTTGCACACTACTGCTTCGCGGCAGAAAAACTGGCGACGCGGTGGTACCTACCTAGACGACCTTTGTAGAAAAGTTCTACCACCTAGTAAAGTTATTTTGATAACGATTTTTGGTGGTCTTTTTAATCATTGTGAATAATTGGAGCAATAGCGTCATCAATACATTTTTCTCACTGTCTGTCTCAGTGGCAGCACTATCGCCTTCATTGCGCAAACAGATGCCTTGGGTACTGGCAGATTACCACGTTAGTACGAGCTCGTAATTCACTATATGCAAAATAGCATACGCGCCGTTTCTTACTTGGCGGGAAACCGGGCGGCGCGTGCGTTGACGCGCTCGCTGCTCTGGGATAAATCGCTTGTGTCCCTCAAGTTCGATTTTTTGTAGCATAAACTCTATGTTTCCGGTTACAGGAACGAATGACGCATCTGGCTGTGTTCGTTTCATGTTCAATTTAGTAGTCAAATAATTAACCAAGGGCACACAAAGTTGTTTTTAGTCACAAAAATTTTTGATTTCGCTTTTGTATTCGAGCTAAAAATATTTAGCAAAATATTTTTAGCTCGAAATCAAAAGCGATGACCTACTATTTTTTTTAGTTTATTCGCGATAATTACATATACATTAAATAATCAATTAAAATGTATGAATATAATAATGAGGTACTGTAAAAACACAATCCGTTAGAAATTTTAAAAAGCGCATAAAACAAACTGTAAGCAGAATAATTAATGTATAAAATAAATTGAGTACCTATAGAAGTCTTTTTTGTTCCTATAATAGAATGCCTTGCCCATTATAAGTAGTTACTCTATTTATATTTTTCTCCCACTCATCAAATAATTAATTTATGCTAGAATAGATAGACCTTGACAACTTCTCACCTGCAGATGGAATATAAATTAACGACAAAATATACAATAGTTTGCTAAAACTACTATAATTTTGGCTGTAACCAAGCAAATCTATCAAATGCCACTCAAAGTGGTGCTCTTTGGGGGAGGCTTATGTACAGCATTGGACGTCTTCAGGCTGATGATGATGATGGTGATGAAATCTATCAAGCTATAGTCAATAGTAACTGGTATCTTATCTGTGCCACAGCTACCAAATAGCTGTTACCTAACTGACCTAATTAATGCAGAGCCGCAAAACCAAATGGAGGCTAAAACTAAACGATCACAGGGGATACGGGGCCGTTTTTCCGAGCCGGTAATTACAGGTTAATGAATGATTTGGGCGACCACTGGCCATTACCTACCGTTGGGTGTAATTGGATGTGTTTATAGGAAGAAGATATGGATAAGTAGAGCTGGCAGGCTGACACACACGTTGCTCAGAAACTGTCAGCTTTATCTAGCTATTCAGTGATGCCAATATAAGATACTTCTACTAAAATGTACGCAGCAACCACGGTTGCAAAGATGCACGCCACCTCGTTTCCCCTGGCAGCTGTGTTTATTTTTATTATTAAATATTTTTAAAATATTTTGGCAAAATATTTTTAGCTCGAAATCAAAAGCGATGACCTACTATTTTTTTTAGTTTATTTAATTAGTATGTGCGCTTCCGCACGCGATTCCATAAAAATATGACCACAGGTTAATACAAAAAGTTGCCAGGAAGGTTTTTTGAAAAATATCGATATTTTTTTACGGTTCTCGTTGCTCATCAAGTATTCGATTTTATCCTATTTCTGAGTATTTAGAACAAAAATATGCATATTGCTGGTTAGTCTGTAGTCTTAGGCTTCGCAAATATAAAACAATTGAGCTGTCCTAGAAATAATCGGGAATATTTTTCATTTTTATTACATCGATATCCAATTTCTTAGAATCTCAATTTCTAAATTTTGTATAAAATAACCTAGTAATGTTTAAATAGTTATAAAATAAAAGAAACTATCTAGTTTTACATCGAATTAATATCATTTAATCAATCAATAACACATATTAAATATAAACGTTTGAAATATGATACTTTTAATGTTTGTCCGTCCGCGAACGTTTTCGGTTTATTTTTCTGAATATTGTATTGTGGATGTATATTAAAAAGTTGCCTATTGTAGAAAATATATTTCTACTACAGATAACATTCAATCAACCCCCCAAATAGCGCCGCTTTTAAATTTTCTCCATAATAAAATTACAAAATTCTTGGCAAACACAGCTGCCAGGGGAAACGAGGTGGCGTGCATCTTTGCAACCGTGGTTGCTGCGTACATTTTAGTAGAAGTATCTTATATTGGCATCACTGAATAGCTAGATAAAGCTGACAGTTTCTGAGCAACGTGTGTGTCAGCCTGCCAGCTCTACTTATCCATATCTTCTTCCTATAAACACATCCAATTACACCCAACGGTAGGTAATGGCCAGTGGTCGCCCAAATCATTCATTAACCTGTAATTACCGGCTCGGAAAAACGGCCCCGTATCCCCTGTGATCGTTTAGTTTTAGCCTCCATTTGGTTTTGCGGCTCTGCATTAATTAGGTCAGTTAGGTAACAGCTATTTGGTAGCTGTGGCACAGATAAGATACCAGTTACTATTGACTATAGCTTGATAGATTTCATCACCATCATCATCATCAGCCTGAAGACGTCCAATGCTGTACATAAGCCTCCCCCAAAGAGCACCACTTTGAGTGGCATTTGATAGATTTGCTTGGTTACAGCCAAAATTATAGTAGTTTTAGCAAACTATTGTATATTTTGTCGTTAATTTATATTCCATCTGCAGGTGAGAAGTTGTCAAGGTCTATCTATTCTAGCATAAATTAATTATTTGATGAGTGGGAGAAAAATATAAATAGAGTAACTACTTATAATGGGCAAGGCATTCTATTATAGGAACAAAAAAGACTTCTATAGGTACTCAATTTATTTTATACATTAATTATTCTGCTTACAGTTTGTTTTATGCGCTTTTTAAAATTTCTAACGGATTGTGTTTTTACAGTACCTCATTATTATATTCATACATTTTAATTGATTATTTAATGTATATGTAATTATCGCGAGAGTTTGTTATTCTTCCCAAAGTCCGAGTCATGAACGACTGGCGTTGTTTCAACACTCACCGGTTCGTAGACCCAGTGTCCTCCAAAGCGTGAAACAATATTATGGTCATTCCCTGGATGAAGTTAACCAGCCCTAAAGCTTATAAAGAGGTACAGAAATACTTCTACTAAACTGTAGGGCTCGTTTCCAGAGACCACATTAACAGGCTTCATATTTTTAAAGCTTGTACCAAAACGAATGTAACAAATTACCCGCCAGGCAAGAGAGATAAGTCACAATCTCGCAAAAGGCTACATAATCAGAAGTGACCACGTAAAAGCAACATTAAGTATTCTATTTTATTTGCCGCGATGCTGTAATATCTCTAATGCACCGAAAATAAGGTTTACAAAGTTTGCCAGCGAATTCCGGACTGAGGGATTTGGTGCCACTTTGGCTTAGTGCGGGGAAATTAATTTTGGAGTGATGTTCTATCAGTTATTATAATATTTAGGAAGGAAAAGTGCTTGGGACTTTTTGACTGTGGTCATTTTTGAAGCGGTCACTGATCATTAAACATTCAATGAGAGGAAGTGCCCTTAAAATTAATGCACGTATATAAATAAACAGCTCTTCTATGGACTCTAAGGTTTTTTCTATAAGAAAATAACGAAATATTTCACATACTTTAACCAGTTTATTTTTTAGTACGTTTGCTCTTATGGACTATAATTATTATTATATAGGACTTATAGTGATATTTTCATTCATTTCTAAGCAAGATCTTGATTTTTGAGAAGAAGAGTTTTTGAACTTTATTTCATGTAAAAACAGAATTTATACGCTGTATAAATACACAAAAGAAACCATCCGTAACACTGGAGCCACATTTAGAACGGCAGCATTTAGAGCGAGCACAACCATCGATCGCCTAATGCGCTTGTCCCGTTTGAATTATTAGCGGAACGAGCGATGGACACGAGCCACCGGTAGCCGGCTGATTTATTCACCAGCAGTATCGGGTATCGCTGTTCTTTGTCTCGAAGAATTATGGTAAGATTGGTAAGATTAGGAAAAATGCTCGTTTATTTGGAGAAAAACCACCACCAACCGCCAATTGTGGCAAAAGCTTCCACAGTGGACTTTCCGTAGAACTACATGGAAGAATTTAAAAGGAGGATTAAAACACAGAAACTTAAATACATGACTAATTATTAGCTCAACACTTAGAGTAACTATGTACTAAAGCAAAGAGAGACTTAAAACCCTTGCTTATGTATACTCTTAAGCGTACCAATTTTTCGACTCGAGTCAATTATTTTTTCTATACAAATCACATAGGCACATGATAAACCACCAGAAATGGTACGCAATGCAATATATTGAAGTTATCTCTTTGCTTTAGTATATTCTCTAAGGCTCTACATCAAGAACGACTAGCCCAGCACGTCAAACGATTATATAATATGTATTCACCCACATAATGTGCCTTGTTACAGATTAGAGAAAAAAACAATTGAAAGCTTTGTATATTTTGTACTCTGTATTAAGTTAGCTACCAGAGCATAATCTAGTAGGCAACAGCAACACCAGGAAACCAGACTCCCTAGTTACACGATAGCCATAAATCTCCTGCGCCGAACACAAATCAATTTGTCGGGGTGATTTAGGCGCCGTAGTTAAATGGCGCGCGGGTAACCATCCTCTATAATTGATTAATTAAAATCTATCCTCTCACGTTCTGCCGTGAATTTATACACTTCGATAACAAGTACAAATACGATGGCTATAAATCACGTTGCCAATAATAAATCAATTTGATATTGACGCGTATGTTGATATTGCTATCAGCATCATCATCGATCAGCCTGATTGAAGACTTCCACTGTTGAACATAGGCCTACCACATAGCGCGCCACTTTGAGCGGCTGCTGCTTCCTGCATCCAATGGCTCCTCGTGGGTTTGACCAGGTCGTTGGTCCACCTGGGGGAGGGCCTGTGATGCGTCTTCCAATTCGTGGTTCTGCGAGCGATGTAGCCCGCCCTTTGCTAATTCAACTTGTTAATTGTAAGAGCTATAGGTACCTATGATTCATTAATTCAAGTCATCTATGATTTTAGTTTTTCCCTTCATTTCGAATCTTTTATCGCAAAGAAACTCCCAGAATAGCTCTCTCTACCTCATTACGCGACTAATGTGAGCTTTGTATCCACAAAACGCGTGTTGCTTTATACTAAAGCATTAGAAATGGTAATAGTGACCTTGAAATATAAGGCAGATTATTTTCCCAACATGATCCCATCGTAACAATAAGAAGTCTCTTTTATATCCCGCGGGTGTCGTGGAAACTAGCAAACAGTTTCGGAGAAGTGGGCAGTGGTCGTTATACGGTGTAATCGTCGACAACCCTGCGATCACCGAAACTTCTACAAAGCGTATAGCTGTTATGGCAACCCCGTAATAGAGGAGAGGAGAGCTAATAACAACCTCTTATTAGCGCTGGACATCGGCTAATGATGTAATGTGATTTATTTTCAATCAATTTACAAGGCCGGAGCTGCAAGGCACATCCAGTAATGAAAATAATCAATGGTGGTCTTGTCTTCGCAATGTATAGTCTCAACAAAATCATTTAGTTTTGTATCGACGGCACCTTAATCATATTAGAATTAAATGATCGATTACACCATAATTTCAGTTACTGTATGTGATACTGAATATGATATAGTTAAAAGAATTAACTGTATAATAAGCTGAACCTTAATTATGAAGTTCAAACGTCACGTTTTTCAACAAATTCATCATGACAGTTAACCACTTAAATGTTAAACGTAGTGTTTTTTATCAACGATTGGACAGTTTGACCCCCTTTTTACCCGGCTGCCAAGGAAGGGTTGTTTTTATATAAATTTAATTTCAAACGGCTAACTTTACGTAGTTATAGTTTATTTTAAAAACGATTAAATGATGAGTAACATTTACGTCTACTTAAATAACAGAGTTTTATAATAATAATAATAATAATTCTTTATTTTCAGACACGAGATCCATAGTAATAGGCCCAATACAGAAAAATAAAATAAAATAAAACTGTTTTAACTGCAGTTTTCACTGCAGGTTGATTCATCAAGTCTTAATTTACTACATGCTTTGATTAAAGCTTAAATAAAAATCCACATTTTAGGTCGCCTCTTCAAAAATACAGACTAAATAAAGAACCGAGAGGACATCAAATGAATTCACTAATTGGACAAACAACTGTCGAGTCTGTGGACTTTTTGTGCTAATGAAAAAGCTTAATTTAGAGCGGAGGTACTGGATAAACGTTGTCACGGTTTTAATTAGCTATTTTCCTACAATATTTGGAAGTTATGAATTTTGGGAGGTTCATTAACTCGTGAGGGGTTTTTTGAGTATTTTCTTACCTTCCAGTTAATTTTCTTTATTGCTTATTACTCAAAAAAGGCGGTAATATTAGGTACAATAAACTAATGTCTTTATTTTCTTTTTTTTTTATTAATGAATTCTATTAAGAATATTAACCGATTCGGTGGGATTTGTTAGGAACCTTTTAAAACAGGTGTATTAGGTCGTTATACGTGTTAATAAGCACTGAAACAATATTTCTAAATGATTCACAGGCAGGTAAACTAATAGTTGTGCTATACTGGATGTAATTGGAATCATTAGCATCCTTTGAAAGTATGTGCCTACTCCTGACACCAGTCACGTGTGGACCAGAATTTGTGAAATGTAGGTCATCAAATTGGTATTAACTTGAAAAATGGGATAACTTACTTAATCAACTGCTACAGTACTATTGCGTATAAGGCAAAAAAAATAAAAGTACCAAAATCATTCGTGTCAACTACGTTAGGGTAGCTCCCAACGGATACCACAAAACGGATCCCATTTTTGGAAAATAGGCGTTGCGGCAATCTTTATAATTTTTAATAAAAAACATTTTCATTTGCACTAATACATTTAAACGCAGGCTAAAGGAATGGCTAATTGATAAGGCCTATTACAATCTAAATGAGTACTTCAATAATTAAGTCATTCAACAATTAGCATTACCCTGATTAGGTTACCTACGTGGTATTCAAAAAATTTCATCCCTAGTCAATATGAAATTTCCCGATTTTTTTACGTTTGTTATTTTATATTAGGTAATTTTTCTTATGTTGGTACTGCCGGTGTATATTATATTGTCGCTTAAATAAATTTCTTTTTTAGTTGTTAAGATATTGTTTGTTCGAAATGGACAAAACTGTTGAAACATAATACCACCCTAAAACCATATTGTACACAGTTTAATAATAAAAATTATTCTATTCTATTCTACTCTTTACTCTTTGATAATTATCAATAAATGGATAAATGGATATCATGCACTCAATTTATGCTAATGAATTAAATTGCATCCTGTATAAGATGCCAACATGTATTGTCCACATGACGTAGGTAGAGGAATTTAGACACTTTGTTTCATAAGAAACCTTTTCAGTATTCACTCTCCTCATGAAAATGTCTAGATTATTGCTATTTCGAAAAACATACGACGATTTGGTGAAAACCGCGGAGAGCCGATAGATGCAGGAGGCGAGCAGCTCTCGGGGGGAGGTCTATGTTCAGCAAATGGACGTCTTCAGGCTGTTGATGATGATGATGAGAGGTGTAGCTTGTCTGGTAACTGAAGTTAGCTTCTGTACTATAGGTACCTACTAAGTAACTTTATATCAGAAACCATAGCACGCTTTCATGAAAATCACGTAGATGAAAATGTAATAACGTGTACCTTAATAATAATTTTACTAAGGGAGAGCGTATTATTTGCTTGGTAGGTTTTATAGGTAGAGCGGCTTTTTAAAGTAGGTACACGAGTATTGCTTTTATAGTTGAGTCCCGAGCGTCCCAGCTTCACCAAGTAACTTTATGTAACTCTACCTGATAAAAAAAGGAACAATATTTACGTGAAATAAACTTTATGCAAAAATGACAACATGCAAAAGGCACTAGGTATTTGTAGTAAGAGACTTTCTGCCAAAGGTGTGACGTGAACGGGACCTTATGCAACTAATATTGCAAATAAGACTTCTTGCCGAAGCGATTCGAAGAATGGACATGGACGGTTTTGTTCTGACATTTCGCAAAAGGGTAATGTTTAGTTGTGACGTTTCGTGAGCAGACAAAGATTACAAACATACAAGTTGTATAATAATTCATAATTTATTTATTCAATAACAATTTTTACATTGTGTTTGAAATTCACCTAAAACTCTAATCACCTATAATTAAATATAAATCAACAGTATAATTCAATATTTAAAGAATGATTTCCTAATTCCAGTTAATATGTACCTACAAATAACAGAAAACGATAATCAAACATAGCCGTTCTTGTCAATAAAATCCTGTACGGAGTAAAAACACTCTTCCAACAAAAGTCTTTTCAGTCTTACTCGAAAAATAGAGAGACTATCGATTGATTTCATCTCCATGGGCAAACAATTATATAACTTGACAGCCTGGTACCTGGAACAGTGTTTAGCAATATTCAATTTTGGCAAACGAGCACATTTTAGGTCTTTTCTTCGTATGTTTGTAATCTACAACAAAAACACCCTGTCTTCTGCGCACTTTGAAACTCGTGCTCCCTAGACGCGAACTTTTCTTTAGATCGGCTTATTTTCGCTAAAAGAAGTCAAAATACTGGGTTTTGTTTTTGCGCTCCCTCGGGCGACATTATTGTGTAGCTCACAGACTAAACTTGCAAGCGGCCGATCGAGACGAAAGAAACATTTCCAAAACAAATATTACAAGGAAAAGCTCTTGGTGTTAAAACGTAGAGCTCTTATACTTACTACAAACTAAACGAAATGTGAACGCCATTACCTAATTGATGGGCACCCCAGATTGACAAATAATTGCGCCGCTTGGTTAAAGAAGGATTTTGTCTTGCATTAATCTATGAAAATATTAGTCATCATCATCATCATCAACAGCTGACAAGATGTCCACTGCTGAACATAGGCCATAGAAAACGCCACTTTGAGCGGCTGCTCGCCTGCTACATTCATCGGCTCCCTGTGGCTATCCCCGGTCAAAATACAAGTTACATAATATTAAGAAAAGGCTGGTGTAGCTCAGCAGTAGCCCATGTGATTATAAAACTAAAACACCCATTTGCATCTGCCGTGCAGTCCTCGGTCACGTATAGGACCACCCCATCTCTGCACGTGGGTGCCGTAGAAAGTGGCTAAGGGATCGCGTCACAAGCCGAGCAGACCGCGCTACTGTAACAGTATGAGAAACGTGATGTTCCGCACACAATCTTAATAAGTAGTGGGCTGGAGCATTTGGACTGTCTGCCATCGCGGCTAGTATACAGTCTAAATGTTCTTTGTAGTAGATAGTGTAGCTAGTTTACTAGTTTTAGTTGTGTAGTAGTTAGTTTAAAGAATAAAGCCACATTGCTCGTTTAAAGAAATCTTAATAAATAATTAAAACCTAACATTAAAACACAAGCGCTGTAATAACAAAAGCACCAGGAATAGAGTAATGCTCTTATATCTCAGCAAATGTGAAACTTTCAAACAAAACACCGAGGGAGCTCTCAAAACAAAGTAAATGCTAAAAGTTCAGACACAGCTTCAAGATAGCGGCCACTCAAAACACTAAAATGGAGAGTAATGAGGCACAATCCATTCCTCAGTCAGTAGTGCTGTGTATTATTCATAATATTCCTCTTATAATGTTTCTGTTTACTTGCTTTCTGCTGACAGCTGGTTTTATTAAGCTTTTAGGTGTTTTAGTTTTTGCTGAGCTATACCTACATAAGTATCGAGATTGTCGTTTCGCTCTAACTACTTGGAGATAGACTATAGCTGAACGTGTGTTATGCCCTATTCAAAACGGCGCGTTGTTCGTACCGCTGTGGGTAGCGGTATACCGCCTGGGTATTTAGTATGAAGATTCACTCAAGTTTCGTTCTAGCCGCGGAACTTCAATACAAAATACCACGTGGGATTCCGTGTGGTATTTACCGCTACCCCACAGTGGTACGAATAACGCGCTGGTTTGAATAGGGCTTTATTCATGTAGATTATAGTAGTTATGATTTTTAAGAACCTTTAAATTTATTGTTGGCAACCTTAACAAAGTTATTTACCTGATTACCTACTATTATGGGTATTGTAACAAAAAACTGCTAGTTTTAGAAAAAAAATACATGTTTCATTATACGATAATAATATGTACAACGATAATAAAAAATACTATGTTATCGTTCGTTACAAATGGTGTCTTATTAAACACTTATTAAACACCTTTTGATCATTAATTACCCAAAACATTGGTTCAGGAGTAAACATTTATTTTCCTTGATTACACTATGTTACCATTTAGTAGATTACTAAACGATGTTACAGTAATAGTCGTCATACAAAAATATAGGAGCAGTAACTCTTGTCGCGACAAAAACCAAAATGACATGGTGTAGCGGTAGCTACATACCATTTTTTGTTTTTTGTAGACACTGCGCTACAACCACTCACATTAAGCATTTATTTATAATAATTATATTTACACGGAAAAACATGCCATTGAAGTTCATATACTGTTTGTTTCTATTTACATGTCATTGGGTTTGGACAACTGACATTGACGTTTGAGTTTTCTGAACGTTGACATTCGACAGTGACAACGTAATCTCTTGGATTTTTGTGTTGACACTTCAATACATTTCGAGAACGGAACGTATTCCAAGTACTTTATTTTTTTTTTATACGTGAAACTTTCATGAAAGCAATGACATTTCAGGAATGTCAATATTTTTTTTTTTTTTCTTATAGTTTGGCTCCACACATAGTGTATTTAGCCAGTGTCAAGTATTGTAGTTTTTCGTCGTATTATGAAATATTTCATGTAAAGTCAAGTCTTAGTCAGGGTAGTCATAGTCCAGTCTAAGTCAGGTAGTCATAATCCAGTCTAAGTCATGCCCTAGTAAAGTAGTGGCAACTTTACTAGAGGCTTCTATGGAATTTTGGAAGCAACATGAAAAACCACGTTTCACTACATTATATCACTTGCCCACACTTATACTCATATTTCAGCACTTAATGCGTAAAATGCCACTAATTTTAAACATTAACACCAGAAAAAGCATAAGTTTTGTGAAATAATACAATGCAACGACGTGAACTTTTTCACGTTCCCGCCAAAACTCCATGTCAATATTTAGGTATTACAATAATAAACAAAAAGTATTAATGTAATGATTTAATAAAAACTAATAATTGAATACATAGGATAAACGATGGGTTATGTGGTAACGATGCGTGCAATGGAGTGGACGATAGCCTGCTCGATGACGAAATCACTCTTTGCCTTTGGATAAAAAAAACATGGAATGAGTTGTGCATTTTCCTGTGTCGAGATGAAGTTTGTTCTTGCGTACGTTCGTCGGTGGATGACGAACATGGCTCCATATTTTCCGAGCTACTTCAAAGCCCGTAAAAAGGTGAGCTTTCTTGTCATATTTACTCCCAGAATCCATGCATCATAATCATTTCACGCAGATAACCTTTGTTTTTTCCGACATTGTCATGTCACCACGCTGTCGATTTTTCCTCAACCATTTTCGCAGTCGACATATATAATGCCAATCCATGATTGTAAGACGCTGTTATTCTTTCACAGCGGGTTTTTCCCGGAGGGCGGATGATCCAACTAACTTGACCGACCACCCGGCGTTCGACCCGGCTACTTTGAGGCATCCATTTTGTTTGGCGCAGACGCTGGCTCGCGTTCTGTCCACATACAGGAGGGTAAATCCTGTATCCACGGTATTGTAGCATCCATTCTTTACTTTTATTCCACACAATGTGGTCTGGGACTTGCTGCAAATCCACACATCTTCATGTCACAAGTGATTTATGAATGCTGACCCCCCCCCCCCCCCCCCTTAGCGAACAGTGTAACTTTTGAAGTCAATCTTTGCTACACTATACCTCGTAAGGTGAAATACTTTTCCCGGCATTGCAAGTTAACATCTGCACTCTGAAAACTTGTATGACAGAACAGTGTATTTAGTATATTAAGTTAATTAAAGTATTATAGTTCAATGCTGGAAGTGGTCGTCTAGCTAGCGATACACTATTCCACGCTTTTCAGATTAAGAAACGTGTAATTTAATGATTACTTTCAATGTTACTAGGAAGATTTTTAGAATGGTGTAGACCTTAAAGATTATTCTCACCATAGGTTTAGAAACATAACTTCTACTCTGGTACATGCTTCATTTAAAACAAATTGGATGTTGTACATAGCATGTTAGCATATTAAGTGTAACAATATAACAATAATTGTTAACTATTTTGCTGTTTACTTTATTTCCACTATGCAAACCCCACCAGCTAGTTACAAACGATCGGTCCTTGAACCAAAAGTTCTCCGTTAGGCCGACTAGAGTATATCTTGGTGAATTTAATTAATATCTCAGGAGTTTAGCTTCCGATACCACTTTTAAATAGATATAACGTATCCCCTAGTTCATCCCCATCCAATTCCTTAGATATTCCCATAAAGACCAAAATTCCCAAAACGACCAATTCCCAACTTTTGCCCCCAAATCACCTCCCATCCATCCCTGTACCTCCCCCGTCCCCATCCATCACGTTACAATGGATAGGCAAAACCTGTAAACCATCAAATAAAAAATAGACGTGAGTTAGCAAATAATCTCTGCACAGTTCAGTTATATTTGACAATGGAGAGACAGACAAAAGATAGAAAATCTTTTCAAAACTAAATAAAGGATGAAGAGTAATATTACTAAAATTTGGAAAGTTACGTTTATAAAATAGTTTTTTTATGTCAAACATTCACTTAACACTAGCAGTTATAACTTGAGTTACTGCTCTACTTTTCATATGCCATGTAATAATGGACAAGCAAACAGCCCTCGGGCCACCAATAAATGTCATACGAGGCAATAATACGTTATCTAACTGCCGTAAATAGTGTATTTAGTTCCGGAAATGTGGATTTTGTACGTTATTTTTGTGTTATTACTCCCCTGGCATTGTGAATGGAGCTTCATGGGTGTCGTTTGCTTTGGTTAACTTTTGAGAGAAAGGTCACGCACGTCCTTACTACTATGTTAATGTATATTGCCGCATCGTTGTTTCCTAATGACTTTGCTGTTTTGTTTTTAATTTAATTTTTATGGTTTCTATCTATTTTTATCTTTCAATCTCAGTAATTTTATTTGAGTGTAATACTTGGTTTCGAAATGCCTTTGTTCTTAGAATATTAAGTAGTTTCTACTAGGTAGGTACTACCTAGTAGAAACTACTAACTACTGCACTAACTACTACTACACTGACTGTAAAAATGAAACTCAACAATTAGGTTTTTTTTTATAATTTATAGGCATAGCATTTTTGACCACTGTCTCGCCTCATTTACCGTATTATTGCAATATTAATTGTACACCGTAAACGGTAGAATATTTGGAACACAAAAACTGAATTATCTTAAGCACAATCTAACAAATAAAATATTACTTTGAATTTGAATTTTAAAATAGTGTAGTCTGCGCGGAGACAAGTAACAGATCAGACAGTCATAGTCCTATAATTTATCTTCAATGTGCCGCGTGCACTCAAATCTCCAGCTCAAGTTCGCCTTGATCGATTTTAATAGAATTTTCTTCTGTGCAAAAGCTAACAATAGCTCTCTTGATCTCGCCATTGTCGACGGCGGTCTATGGCACAATATTGGACGGCCGCTTTGTTCATTTTGTTTCAAGATTCAATATGAAAGCTAAAGTTTCTATTATTAGGTAACGTGAATGATTTTTAATTGCGTACAAATATAAACAATAACATAATTGAAATAAACACAAGGTTTTCTATCTGGTTTTAGCTTTTACTTGGGTGAAAACAAAAATAAAGGCCCGATGATTGCATACATAGATCCAGAACCCTAACTAGGTTCCATGTTCCTGGGTCTACCTCTGTATCATAAAGACCAGACTTTACCATCACTTAGCGTTTCATATGAGCACCTAAAGTAAATTTCTATACAGTACAAATTGTATTGTAGTGATTAGCTTTAGGTCTTCAATTGAATCGTGACAGTAAGGCCTCTGGGAACTATCATGAAGGCCATGGTCGCATCACTTACACAGATCAATTAACTGCTATATTTTGTTCACAAATATACAACTTTGTCCTGTCAAAAACCATTTCATTGTGCAAAAATAAATGATATAGCTCTTCCAGTAAAATTCATCGTATATATAAATATATACCATATGTATATGTATATACCACCTTACTTCCTATTTATAATAAAATAAAAAGTTAAAGTGTGTGTAGTATACGTATGTTTGTTACCTAGCGACGAATTTTGATGAAATTTGGTGTGTAGAGGCATACTTTACGCCGCGGAATAAAACATAGGGCAGTTGTTATTCCGGAAATTTGTGCGGTTCCCTTAGGGTGGTAGGATAATTAATGTCAAAGCAAAGGAAACCGCGGGCCGTAGCTAGTACCTACAAAATAAACTTCAAAGATAAAACCTCAGCCGAGAGCCTGAACCGCTCTGATGAGCAAGTGGTTCCGTATCCCAGGTTAACGGCCCGTTATTAGTTAGCCACAGCTTTTTGATTAAACCGTCCTTTTAGCCGCGGCTTAGCACTGTGTGGTGTTTTGCACTACGTTTAATTAGTTCCCCCACTCACCCCCGGGTAACGAGGGGGACGGCATTAGCAATTAGTTTATATTAAAACCGTAATAAGCAAATTCTGTTGTTTATAATTAATTGTTTTTACGAAATGAATGTAGTTTTCTGGATGAAGTGGTAGAGAGAATATAATTATATTTTTTAAATTATACTTAATTATAAAAAACTAGGCGTTGTACCTAGTTTGATGTAACAATTTCCCACGTTCATCGTGAAGCACGGGTAGTTAAAATGAAAAACTTGGTGGCGTCTCGTGGAAAGTTGAGAGCAAATCCTGTAGCGGAATCTAATCAGCCGAGATTATAGATGTAGCTAGAAGAGGAGTTATAGTTTCATTCTCTATAGTGATTTATAACTAAATGTAACAGAGCTAGAGATAAACATTCTCACTAATATAAATAAATATTAATAAAAGTAAAACAATGTTTGTTTATAACGTTTGTTAGTTTGTGTGATTTTTGCGTCTTAACTACTGAACTGGTTATGATTTGGTTTCTTTTTTCGGAACTCCAAACTAAAGTTTCGCGTGACACCGCGCACTGCGCACGCCATCCTGAGACATCACACAGTCTAAAAAAGTTTTCTAGACTGTGAGATCAGTTCGTAAAATCTCATTAGCCCAGTATTTTTTCAGCTTTTATTTTTTTTTATTGTAGGTATTTTTGGAAGATATAATATTTAATCGACTAAGTAATATGAACCTGAATAGAATAGAATAGAATAGAATAAACTTTATTGTATAAAAACTGTGTACATGCAAAGGTCTTAAACTATAAAAATTGTCACAAACAGTATTATCCATTCCGGACGTACAATAGAAGTGGACCAATACCAATTAGTATTTATAGTAACTAAATGGGTATAAAACCAAGTATTTATTTACAACATGAATAATGCTAGGGAGCATAAAAAATCTCTGTGTAAAATTTGCGTACTTAAAACATTGTCTTTTATTGTTCTACCCACCTAATCACCATCACTATCAAAGAATTCGTTTACATTGTAGTGAGCCTTACCTAACAATCACTCTTTGAGACCATTTTTAAATTGGTTACCATTGAGAGACTTTAAATGTGGAGTTAGATGATTATAAACTCTTACGGCACAGGCGAAAGAGCTTTTGTAAAACATGCTGTTATTACTTTGGGGAATACAAATGTTAAATTTATGTTTATTGCGAAGAATACCCGTACGACTAGATCGTGTAGTGAAGAAAAATTCGGTATTATTTTTGACAAAAGTACAAATTTCTAGAATATAAATTCCTGTAACAGTAAGTAATCGATTTTCTTTAAATATATTGCGAAGAGAATCTGTGTTTTCTAGATTAAAAATACTTCGCAAACAACGCTTTTGCATTATGAATGTTGACTGTACGTTAACAGAATTTCCCCAAAAAATTATGCCATAACTTAACTGAGGATAAACATACCCATAATAAGCGTTTATAGCGATATGTTTAGATGACACACGGTAAAACAAATAAAAAGTATCCATAAGTAAACCAACTTTGAAACTCCAACCGAAAATAGAAAAGTTTGAGCGGACAATCCCAGAACAAGAAACCTAATTTTACCACTTCTTATCAATACTTTGAACAAAATTAAAACAGTAAATGGAGACGGTAAATTTTTAATCGACGTTTTTAATGTTGAAAGCAATGGAGAGGAAGCCGGAGGCGAGTGATGTTATTTATTTGTGCTAATGTTGGTACCGTCGGCAACCGGAAGCTGCTTGCTTAATTAGTATTATGGAAGCTTTTTTCTTTTTTATGGAGATTAATGTAAACGGAAATAAACCAGGAATGAAATTATGCTACTCGTTTTATCGCCCTGTTTTTTAATTAACCTAAGAATACAGCAACAATGGGGATAAAAGAGAAACTAATAATTTGTCTTAAAAAGAGGTTCAAACGATTTTCATCGCCTTAAACTTTTACACTGAGAAATACTTGGATGACTTACCTTTATTTTTATTTAAATACCGAATTATTCAACTAACTTACATGAAATTGCTAGAAGTTCAAGATGAAAATATGTCTTTTGAAATAAAATAAAAGATCTCCGAATCAGTTTATAAATAACTGGGTTGGACTCGCGCACGAAGGGTTCCGTACCATTATCTATAAACACGAGCAAAAAAATTAACGTTTGTTGAGTGGGAGCCCCCTTAAATATTTATTTTATTCTGTTTTTAGTATTTGTCGTTATAGCGGCAGCAGAAATACATCATCTGTGAAAATTTCAACAGTCAAACTATCACGGTTTATGAGGTACAGCCTGGTGACAGACGGACAGACAGACGGACGGACGGACAGCGAAGCCTTAGCAATATGGTCCGCTTTACCCTTTAGGTACGGAACCCTAAAAATATAAAACCGAATCGAGAACCTCCTCTTTTGAAGTTGGTCGTAAATATGATGGCACGTGGTTGAAATATGTTTTAAGGATACTTAATTGGAAAAAATATAAAACAAGCTATATAGCAGTCTTGTCTCTTTCTTTCTGCGTATGGAAACTTAAATGGCAGTATTAGGTTTGGGTTATCACTCTTGTTATAGGCTTGTATTTGTCCACTGTCTCACTTGATGGTAAATGATGACGCGGTCGAAGATAGAGCATGCTTGGTTAGAATATCTTCTAACCGGTTCACACTTGCCTTGAAAACTCTCTAATTTAATTATTTAATTATAACACCACATCTCCGGCGGCAGTCATGCTAAAACATAATACAAACTTTTTGTGTAGGAGGTAGACACGATCAATCGATCAACTGATAAGCAAACATGACAACCTATTTTGAAGTCATGCCGATAACATTTGTGCACATCTTCTTTTTTATGTTGCAATTTTTGCCTACCTACAACAGTTGCAGTGTCACTCGGAATACTAAAATATAAAGTTTTGCGTGACACTGCACTGCGCACATCATCCCAGATAACGGTAATCTGTGAGCTCAGTTCACATGTATCACAGTGAAATCACGCGTAACGAGCTGAAAGCTATTGACGGAAGGCAGGCTACTTCATATTTAATGTATGTAATGTTTCAAAGGAAGCACTTTTAGCATATTATTTTTGACTTGGATAAGCTTTTAAATAACGTAAGTATTTAAATGTCAAGTATATAAAACGCTGCTTAGTAATTTAGTGGTACTCATTATATAGTACTATAGTTACTATAGGAACTCATCGGCACCTCACTACCAATTTTCCAATGTAATAAGCCATTGAAAATATATTGGTAATATTGTCAGCTCTTATAAAATCTTTTCTTTACTGGCGCGAGTCAAAAGTAATAGATGTGTGCAACTGTGCACGTCATCTAGATATATTTGCTCATTTTTAGAATTCGTGAAAAACTAGGACGACCATCAATAATGTACCTGCAATAACCTTCATCTGCGTTTGTACTTCAACAAAACTTAAAGAACTTATTTTCAGCGCCACAGTACAAACAAGTAAGTACATAAACTCACCCGCCTGCGTCCGCATGTCTCGTGACACGATGGCCCCGAGCGCGTTGTGCGCGCGGCACCGGTACACTGTCGCGTGGACGTCCTGCCTGTACTGTACCGCTGCGAACGGCAGAAACACTAGTGTGCCGTTGTCTAACACCTCTCTGTGGACAAACATTATGTACTGTAGTTATTTATCTATGGCACTTGGGTCAGAGTATTGAATCGTTAAATTGTTTACTCACAGACCCAGACTATTTTCGCACCTTATGTTGTGTCTTATGTGTATGGGTTTACCTATTTATGTCACGCTTACGTTTATCATCTTTACTATTTAGCATATAATGTTGTACATTACTGCAGCGGCCAGCAACAGAGGCATTGATAAACGAACGTGTAAATAAACACATACGTATGTCCATCAATGCCTTGTTGTGGCCAAGGCTTGTATAGCACTTTTCTCAAATAATGCGCGGAAATTAAAACTAAGAATTTTTTAGTTAAAAATATTTTTTCCCACCATAAAGTGTTACTTTTTCCAATATACAGCTTTCTATTTGCAAGCCAGTTCGAAATTTAAATAAAACCTTTGAAAGGTTACCTTCTTGGTTGCCATGTTTCGGAGTAAAAGATCGTTCCATTTTTATATTGCACGACAGATATGGATTTTACATTGTTTTTTTCTCTAATCTATGGGATTTTCATACAACTTTTGCCAGCCACTGCTTGCCAGTGCAGCAATTTCGATTTATCCCTAAGAAGGTTGTCAAAATAATACTCACTCCAAATCCAAGCATGTTTGAAAAAATTAATGTAACAAGACAATAATAAATTAATTGCAGCGATAATTTGTATTATTCATCATCATCAGCTGGTGTCCACTGTTGGACATACGCATCTCTTTTAACTTTTCTGATTGGTTACGTAACGTGCACTCCATTCTTTACGAGAAATCCTCTCCATCCAAAGGTTATTACTGTATATATACTGTTTGGGTATTTTTTTTTAACCTATAATATCCTACTGCTGGGCAAAGGCCATTTTTCCATTCGTCTCTGTTCGTGGCGAGTTCATCCCATTCGGGTTGAAAGGCGTTCAGATCATCGCACCACCTTTTTCTAGGCCAGCCATGGTGGCGCCGTCCCTCAGTTAGAACGCATTGTGTAGCTTTTGGGGTATAATTATATTTTTTGAAAACTTTTATAATTTTTTGCGTATACAATAAAGAGTTTATAATCTATCTATTTGTTTGGTTTGCCTGCAGATTTTTTTGTAAGTCAAGCATCATATATTAGCCTAATGGTTAATCTCCCGACTGTAACAAATAAGTAAACATTTTTTTTGTTTGAATAATTAGGATAGATAAATAATTTCATGATACAAAGTCATGTCAAAAGACTTCTCTCAGATATAAATAATACAATTCAGTATAGAAATAATCATTAAGATAATTCATGTATATTCTTTTACATTAGAGAGGTTTACGGTTGTTCACATTTTGCCTAATGTTGAAATTGTAAGATACCTCTAATACAAAGTTACGACTTTTTCTTTTTAAAATTAAAATTAATCACCAATTTCTCCAATAACTCTCTTATCCCGAAGCTAATTTTCAATTTTACAGAAATAAAACAGATATAAAACGCCAAATCGAGACGCAGACCGCGTGCGATTCCCTCTGAAATTATTCCACTGCTTGGAAAAAAAGGACCGACTGAATTAAGGGTGAATTCCGTTGGCTTTTGTAGGAAAAAAGTGGCCAAAATCCACGGGATCCGCTTAATTGGTGCTCCCGGGGCGGAAATTCGGGGAATATTTTTAGAGTTGGGCCGGCGAGTTACGTAGTAGGTTTAGGTTGCACGGGTGCGCGTATAGATGGCGCAGCGACTTGATGACGTCGCAATTTAAACAAAGCATTATTTTGTAGCTGCTAAACAATCATGTATTCAAAATTTGACAAATATAATAAGTAGAAGAATTTTTATGACATGGTTTGCTGTCGTGTAGGCTCGGTGGTGATGTGAGAATAAGACCACATCATCTCTTCCGATGGGTGCTATAAGAGCTGGCTAAGGGAATATCCAGAGAATGGGCAGCAACATTATCCTCAGTACATTAAATCTTATGCGATTATAAATCCGCCTGCGAAGAATGGTGATTATGCATGACAACCCCCCTATATGTTTTATCTATGGTTATGTTTATGACTAGCCGGTATTCCAACTATGTTGACTGCCCTATAAACGTTATAATAGCTATAATATATTTATATGTACGCCTTTCGAGACAACATGGAACGAGAAAAGTTAATTCTAAAACTTTAAGTATAAATTATCATCAACAACATCAACATAAATGGCGAGTACATCACTAACCTTCGTTTTGCCGATGATATAGTCATAATGGCGGAATCGCTCGAGGACCTTAGCACCATGCTCAACGACCTCAGTAGAGTCTCCCAGCAGGTTGGTCTTAAGATGAATATGGACAAGACAAAGATCATGTCTAATGCTCATGTTCCACCTATACCGGTAATTGTTGGGAACGATACTCTCGAAGTTGTCGACAAGTATGTCTACCTAGGACAGATTGTCCAATTAGGTAGGTCCAACTTCGACAAAGAGGTGGCGCGAAGAATCCAACTCGGCTGGGCAGCGTTCGGGAAGCTTCGTCCTATCTTTTCGTCCAAAATACCGCAGAGCCTGAAAACGAAAGTTTTCAATCAGTGTGTGTTGCCAGTGATGACTTATGGAACTGAGACATGGTCTCTTACTGTTGGCCTCATTAGTAAGCTCAAAGTCGCGCAGCGAGCTATGGAGCGAGCTATGCTCGGTGTTTCCCTGCGAGATAAGCTCCGGAACGAGGAGATCCGCAGGAGAACTAAAGTGACCGATATAGCTCTTAGAGTTAGTAAGTTGAAGTGGCAATGGGCAGGCCACATCGCTCGTAGAACTGACAACCGATGGGGAAGAAAGGTTCTCGAGTGGCGACCACGAACCGGAAGACGCAGCGTGGGCCGGCCCCCCACTCGGTGGACCGACGACCTGGTGAAAGCCGCGGGGAGCCGATGGATGCAGGAGGCGAGCAGCCGCTCAAGGTGGCGTGCTCTGGGGGAGGCCTATGTTCAGCAGTGGACGTCTTCAGGCTGTTAATGATGATGAAGTATAAATTATAATCCATTCAGTGAGAAGATCTTATTACCGTCTAGTTCAAATTTATTATGCTAAGCCAAACATTTACAACTAATTTTCGGTCTGAAAGTTATTTAAAGTTTTTGATATATTTTGTTCAAGTCTTACAATATTATTATAAAATCATATAAAAGATAGAATGAATTCTGAATCGGAATAATAATTCAAAATGAAGAAGATTGAACTGAATATTGAATGAAGACGTAAAATTAAATTATCCGAGCATTTAGAAAGTTTATTCCAAGTAGAGTAAAATAAAAATACAAAATTTACAATATTCGGCATCATCCACCAACCTTGGATGGCGCCAGCGTTGTGAATTTTTGCCTGCGCACTCTCTCAATGTGGGAGAAGGCCTGTGCCCGGCCCCCTATAGCATGCGCACCGCGAGAAAACCTGTCGTCGCTGTTAGAGTGAGACACACTTAGGCGCTACCATAGTCTTGTCACGGTCTTTCAAGAGAAAAAGTGTCGAGTTTTTTTTTCGCGGAGCGCATGCTGGGTGGTCCGTGGGAACGCATTGAGTTGATGACGTGATGTAGAGTAGGTACAAACTATTGACACAAAGCATGATTCAACAATGATAAAATAACATCTCAGAATAATGGTTGAAAAGATCAGTTTAAACGCTATCAAAAAGAAAATGAACCTTCCCGTCTTTTCAGAAAACTCCCGCGTGATTCACGTCAAGTAATAATTTTCCAAATCAAATCCGACAGCGTCGACAAAATCCGGTACAACGCAGCAATAAGCTTCTGCCAAAGGTGAATATAATGCAATAATTCGCGGGTATAATGCGGGTGGCACAGGAATCACGGGGTGGCACAAGTATAATGGGGTGGCACAGCTGTAATGGGGTGGAATATTTGTCGAAGCGGGAAGATTTGGAACCCCACAATTCAGGCACTTACCTTCGATTCCGATTAATATTTCATTCAATTCTGTTGGAACATTGAGTATTTTCGACGTGTTTTAGATTTTCTGGTTTGTTAATTTTTATTGGGCTTTTTAGTCAGTTTCCTGTTTATTTGCATAATTTGTCTATTTTATAAATTAAATTGAAGCAACGTGATTTGTTTTTCTAAACTTGACGAATGTATACGTCTGAAACCATCTGTATAATATAAACACTGTGAAAGCATTTACCAACACTTTGCAGTTACATCTAGTGACCCAATCATTATGGCACCATGTGAGTTGATTATAATTAATCTATGATGGATTGTGTATGATGCATTCTAGACATAGCAAATAACTTTAATAATTATGATCAAACCGCAGGTGGGTATATAGATACAGACCTACTATAGCTAGTTGTACCTAATAACACGGCCTTTTCTGCTACTGTCAAGCCTTCACAACTAGGACTTTCTAGGCGCAGTGGCTTAATAAGTAAATGACGCCCAACAATCACATACATAGATCCCCTAACTAGGATTCCCTGTATCTAGGGACCCAGGAAGGGCCCTACGGTTTAATTTACTGTTTTCTCGTTTTTTGTTGCTCACTTATTTTTAAGGTTGATTTCGTTCACTTATAATATCAAGTAAATATATAAATCGAAAAACTACAATACTTGACACTGGCTAAATACACTATGTGTGGAGCCAAACTATAAGAGAAAAAAAAAAAAAAAAAAAAAAAAATATAAATAAAGTTCAATAATTCGAAGGTAATATTTACATGGACTGTACGTACCAACAACAAATAGATGAGCACGATTTTATTTCCCTTGAGAAATCCACCGCGTGTAAGTTCCCTGCGTCTAAATATATTTCATTGTCTCTATAGTTATTGACGCATGAAATCTTTTTGTAGCATAATTTATTTTTCACCTCACTACCTCGGAAAGGTTCTCTTTGTCATTCAAAATCTGGGCGCAAAAACGCATTTTGATCGCTAGCGTGGAAAGTGTTTTTAAAATTCGAACGTTTCTATTCAATAATTTTCTCGTCAAGAATTGAGGATTTATTCACAGATCTGCCCGAATTTAACCTTCTTGATTTCTTCTTGATCTTAGAGTTAGTAAGTTGAAGTGGCAATGGGCAGGCCACATCGCTCGTAGAGCTGACAACCGATGGGGAAGAAAGGTTCTCGAGTGGCGACCACGAACCGGAAGACGCAGCGTAGGCCGGCCCCCCACTCGGTGGATCGACGACCTGGTGAAAGCCGTGGGGAGCCGATGGATGCAGGAGGCGAGCAGCCGCTTAAGGTGGCGTGCTCTGGGGGAGGCCTATGTTCAGCAGTGGACGTCTTCAGGCTGTTAATGATGATATCGCCAGTCCACTGAAAACTCATTAATACCACAGACTACCTCCTAAAAGATACCATCTTTTTCTCGTTCACCAACCTCATTTTTAGAATAATGGCATCCTCCAGTACAAAAAGTTGCTCTATGAATCGCACAGTTCAGCGCCAAAGAGTATATAACCAATAGTCAATACGCTATCCAGCACGGCGACTGCATGGAAAATAGATGAAAAACACTTTTTCTTTAATTTTCCATGAATCACGTGACGAGCTAGTCGTTTACCTGATGTTAAGCGTTACCGCCACCCATAGCTAAATTAATAAGCTTAAAACTAATCTCTTCTTAGCCTTTTAGCTGGTTTTCTTGCATTTTCTTCGCTGTAGTGAGGTGAAAAGTTGTATGTTGCACTCGGCAGCTAAGTTGCGTCTCGTACCTTTGAAACCTTTGCTACGCTCAGGATTATTCATTTGAACCACTCGCTACGCTCGTAGTTCATCAATCCTAGGATCCTTCGCTTGCTCAGGTTTCAATTCAAGTACTCGCGCCAAAAACCAACTTTGCAGCCTAGTATAACAAATACCTATTGTTGTCAGTCGAATATTAAAGTTTTTTTCCGATCTATTCCAAAATTGTAATAGTACGATAATAATAATTATCTGGCCCGCACTAAGCGTTCCGCATCAAACTTTATATTGCGTACAGCAAATGAGTGGAATAACTTGCCGGCGTCCTTGTTTCCAGCTAACTATAACCTGGGAGTCTTCAAGTCAAGAGTGAGCAGGCAAGCACATCTTCTAGGCAAGCATGCACCACCGTAGGCCGCGTCATCACTTACTATCAGGTAGACAGTGGTCAAATGCTATGCCTATAAATTATATATTAAAAAAATTGTGTGGTATAAAAGCATACTTATGTTTTTTTATGTAAACGTATGACGTAACAAGCTTGTCGTTCGCCTGGTATAAGTATTGATCTTTCAGCCTCCTGTGTAAAGTGTTACCGCAACATGCTGACACAGCGGACGCATTCACTAATTAGTTGGCTAATAATTATATTTGTTGTTGACATTAGATCAATACCTACCAAATATAGCGAGTACTTACAAGGCATGCCTATTAGTCATCATCCGCCGGAGGACGATCACTGTTAAACATATATATATGCCTCCGCCATAAAACGCCACTTTGGATGCCATAACCACCGCGCTTGGCAGGCGGCTTGGTGATCGTGACCGCAGTACTCTATAATAAAGGTTGAAGAAAATGCTGCTGCCCATTCCATATCCATTCCATCCGGCGCTTGCAGTACCCACAGAAGAGATAGGGTGGTCTTAGGGATCATCATCATCATCAACCACCTGAAGACGTCCACTGCTGAACATAGCGCTCCCCTAGACTATGACTCACTTTGAGCGGCTGCTCGCCTCCTGCATCCATCGGCTTCCCGCGGCTTTCAAGACTTCTAAGAAGAAGGAAAAGCATAGTTAAATGTTAATATCTACCTACCTTGACAATTGGCCCTGTGTGAACTTTGCAAGCTATGCTTACGTATAGTAAGGTGTGAACCAATACCAATTAGGCTGACATAATAGTAATAATTACAACTGCCTTCATAATTATTGCACATACAGTTGATTATAATTCATAGCTCCATTCTTCAGATATAGTTATAAAACCAGGTAGTCCTTTTAATCGTACAGGTAGGTTCGCACGCTTTTAGATTTTTATCGATTAAAATATCGATAAAGTATCGATACGGTATCGATACGGATATCGGAACGGTCTCCTCACTACTGTCATGGCGCCTCTCTATAGTGTCATTTCTTTTTTTGTGCGTGGTAGAAGACGCACGCGCCTCAAAATATTTCGTCGCAAATTATTTTATCATGTTGAAATTGTCAAAACGAAAAAAGGAAGATAAATTAATTCAACGTTACAAAAAGAAAATCAAGAAAAACTTGAGTAATACGAAAACACCAGTCACGGCGTCGCGGCGTCGCGTCGTCAGGTGTACCTCTACTCCGATTCAAATCAGGAACTGAGATCGAAAAATATGAAGGTTAGTACCCCCTTACTTTGTCATTATCATAAGTATTACTAAACTCATATAAGCATCTCGTAAGTCTGCCAGGCGGATTAACTGTGGGTTATCACGAAGGCTAGACAGGATGATATAAAGACCTAGTGGTTGATTGCGGGTCATACATGAAGGTTGTAATAAAAAAGAGTATAATATACCTACTTACCTTGTCATTGTCTTAAATACTCCTAAACACATATAAGCATCTCATAAATTTGCCGGGCAGATTAACTGCGGGTTATCACGAAGGCTAGACAGGATGCTATGAAACCTGGCGGTTGACTGTGGGCCATATACGAAAGTTATAATAAAAGAGTACGTCTTGCCTTGTCATTTTCATAAGTTTTCCTAAACTCATACAAGCACCTCGTAAGTCTGCCAGGCGGATTAACTGCGGGTTATCACGAAGACTAGACAGGATGCTATAAAAACCTGGTGGTTGACTGCGGGTCATACACGAAGGTTATAATAAAAAGTATAATATACCTTCTTATCTTGTTATTTTTATAAGTATTCCAAAACTCATATTATAAGCATCCCGTTGGTCTGCCGGGCGGATCAACTGCGGGTTATCACGAAGGCTAGACAAGACGCTATAAAACCTGGCGGTTGACTGCGGGTCATACACGAAGGTTCTAATAAAAAGAGTATGAAGGCTATATCTGGCTTAGTTCAAGCGAGTTTATTACAATATTTTTCTACATACTATATACATATATAAGTAATTTATTTTCCTACCCACATTTTTTTCTGATATATAAATCACTATACCTGCATAGGTACTATACCTACCTATATCTAGAAATTGAATCCACGATTCATGTCGAGTCCGTGGACAATAATTCAAACCATCATGCGCGACGACGAGCGAAGCGAGGAGGAGCTACAAACTACCAATGGTGACATGTACTATGTATTACAAATGTGATGTCATTTTAATAGATTTTTGCTAAATTCAAGTCCAACGGATTTCAATATCAATATATTATCTAAGCTCACCCAACAATTAAATATATATGGGAACTTTGATTGAAATATGACACTTTTTTTGAACAAAAAAAAAACAAAATGGCTGCCATGCCTTAACGTGCACGCTTTCTGAACTAATAGAGGTAGGCTTGGCGTGTTTGGACTCATGGCAAAGAGAACAACGACGGCTTTCTCAAGGTGTAAAAATATTTCCAATATGGCCGTTTCAAAATGGCGCCCGATATGAAATTAGCTCAGATCCGGCTGACATTTTATATTTTGGAGTTTTTGAGGATCCTGATTTTTAATTTTGACATTTTACTTGACTGACAGAATTTCTCAAGATGGCCGCCATGCAAAAGTCAGACCAATTATCATTTTCTTTGAAAAATACCGCTGTTTTGTACTAATTCTTGCAAAATTACAAGTTTAAACTAAAGTATAACTTTTTTATAAATACAACAGCCACGATAACAGCCACGCGGGCCGCCCGCGGCCCGCGCACGGGGCAAAATACTAGTATAATGCATATAAGTGTGTATGACTCTACAGAGAATAATTCTCTTTCTCCCGACAATGTGTATACTAACCGATGCAATACATATTTATATCCAACGTTGGCTTCCGTTTTTTGAAAAGGCCTCACGAGAGGTAAAAGATACCGATTTAGTCTTTTAAAGACATTGCAGTGGTCTCGCAGGAAGTGCGAACTAGAAATAATGATGTCAAAGTGAGGCAAAAGCCAAGCATATCCGCCATTTCTAAGGCTTATTAAAACAAAAATAAAAAAAAAGAAAACTCTTCTCTGAATGTGGGAGGCAGGAATGTATAACTCTAACAGAAACAGACCTACGCCCTAAGAGCTAGCAGAAGTTTTAAGTATGTGTCGTCAGAACTATTTAGCCTCCTCCATAAGCGCCAGAACAGATAGCCAAATGCGGTAGGTATTTCATGCTGGTACCTACAGGCAAGGCAGGTTAAACTATTTCAAGCCATCACTAAAAATGACTTTATATTCAATGGATACTGTATAATACATTATACGTGACGTACAATGAAGGCATACTGCCTACAAATCTTTCTTTCCTTCTCAGAGCGAGAAAAGCTGCAAAAAACTTACAGTTATAATGTACTTGAGAATATTGGCTATATCTGCTTACAATATGTTACTAATACATCATGTTGTGATACTTACGTATCGCTTAGTCGATTTTACCTAAGCTCCACCAAAGTCTAAGTCTAAGTTTGTTTACTTAGCCTTTAATTATTAATGATGCGGTGTTTCAATAAAGAGTTTATCTATCTAACTCAACAGGTCACGCCTATTGCTTATGGATTCATATTAAATTTAAATATCGATACTTATTATTATACATTCCTAACTCTCAAAGTATCGAAACTTTCATTAAACTATTTATAAACAAAAAAAAATGATGAAATGATCCTTTTTTAACTTTATATTCAATTTGAAATTGAGAATTAACAATTTAGCGTAAAATTGAATAATTGAAGTTCATACTTCATATAAAACATACAAAAAAAAAAAAAAAAAAAAAACCCTAAGTCAAAGACTACCGCCACCATCTTACAGCTCAATGTAACATGTCCCTTTCAAAGCCCATGACGCTGCTATTACTAGACGAATTTCAATGAAATCTGTCTAGAAAAATATTATGATACCTACCTGATGTTTTAAAGAACAGCCAAGCACATGTTGCAGATGCAAAAAGGAAGCAATGTTTATGCAAAATGTTTATGTCTTAGTAGTAATAGTATTTTTAAAATAATATAAAAAACCATTAACTATGGTAAAAGAATTATTTCAATATTTTGGAAACGTGCACTTATTTGATATAATCTTTGTGCTTGATAGGTGCATGATAGTGGCTTCATTGATGTTGTTCTGAAACAATTTTACCCCGAATGAAACTAGATGGCGTTGTACGCTCTTAAAATACTCAAGGTGTATGTCGTGCGATGGACACGGGTATTATAATGGGAGATATAGGAGGACTGACAACCTTATTTCATTTTTTGTTATTACTGTGTCCACAGATTAGAGAAAAACAATAAATTACTGTGGTCTGATCTCTTAGGCATTAAGTTGCCGGTACTGTAACAACTTGAAAATTTATTAATAGTGAGTTGTTTTGTTATGATTATGTACACTGTACATATAATTTTATTAATTACACCATACGCTGCAAAAAGATTGCCAGCAACGAAGATCAAGCCACTGTTTATCTTATCAAAGAGAAGAGAGAAAGAGTTAGTTAGGCATAGAACTAATTAACCTAAGCGAGGCCCTCAACTTGTATTTTAACGAATTCGTAAAAACAAATGGAAAATCAAGATGGTCAACCCTTATAGGTACTGAATTAGCACCTTGCACATATCAAGTATTTCAAATTATTGTTAGTAGCAAAGTTCGGACAATCTAACGTTATCTAGCTTTTGCAACTCACGGCAGTGATTCAAAAAAAAAAAAAAAAAAGAAGGCATCTGGGTACCTTTGCCGTTGATGTCTTTACTGAATATTGGCACTATTACTGTTTTACTTGGCTTTGCCCTTTTCCATTGATCCTTATGGGTTTCACAAACTGTTAGCAAGCAATCAGCTGGAATTTTAGCCCTCCATTCTTTGCAACCATGGTTTACTTGTCTACAAATTATGGTGAAAATACTATTCAAACGATAGTTGTAATTTCTTAAAATTCTGGGATCACTTCAGTCATTTTGTTTTTAACGGAAAATTCCAAAATGGAGCGTCATAATCTAACTTTTTAAATAGCCATCGCACGACTGCTTCTTTATTTTGGGCAAGAAAATTACTTCTGATGAAAAAGTATCGCGCTTGCTAAAGAGCATTTAGAAATAGACCAAGCATCACCCACATACACGGATCCCTCAAACAGCCTTTGGCCTTTATTTCAGGTTGATACCCACACGGTAATAGTTTGTCCTTGAACCAAATTACAAAACTTACCATCTTCATTGATTCAGGCATTGCTCACCACGTGTACAAACCCTTTCGCTATTAAAGGTTAATGTCAATAATATGATTCTGATTTCGGAAAATCATAAAAATAATATAAGTTAAAAATATTTGTATTATTCATCATTAACAGCCTGAAGAATTTGTATTATTATTGAAACTCACTAAAAATGTCAGCCAGAGGTCATAAGCAACCGATTCTCCTATTATTTCATGAAAAACCTAATATTGGCCAAATGCTCAGGAGATCACCTACTTTTCGGTACAGGCTTATAAATTGGACAGCCTAACTCACAAATGCCCTCACAAAATACTCCACAGAACAAACCATCAGCCGATAAATAAAATACGTTTTAGCAGCGAGTAGGATCGATGTGATCACATTTATCAGTGCCCACGCGTGGTAGCCGCTTAGCAAGCGCTAAAACATAATTATGGTATCCCTGTTAATTCTACCCATAAGGTAGCCCACCGGTTGGACACCAAACTTACAAGCTTATTAGCAAGTAAGTTTTATAGTGGTCCAATCATTGTCGAAAACTTTACATGATCATTACAAAACCAATAGCTTACTAAAACTTATAATAATGTGCTATTTGTGAAAGATGGTTATACATCTACCTACTATGTAGGTATACAATTATTGCTGTTTAAAAGCTTAATTAAAAGTTAACTTTTCTTTTTTAAACTGATTACTTATTTTTGAAATATCTTCGTTTCATTTGCAATATACATATATCTTGAAATGCTTATTTACCAAAAACTACATGTCTCTGAACATCTACCTGGTTTTATAACTATATCTGAAGAATGGAGCTATGAATTATAATAGGTGATCAAACGAACTTCTCAAGTGAAGTTCGATCATTGAATAAATTTATTTATGAATAGCTATTAATATATTTATTATATGAATAGCTCCATTCGAAGATATAGGTAGTAAGAACCCTTCCCTCCACTACCCTATTATTATTATTTAATTCAAATGACATAATCCATGTAATATATTGTTGGTAAAACAATATATAATACATAATTATTACAAAAGTTTTTGGATAATTTCTCTAAAAGAATGACACTATAGAGAGGCGCCATGACAGTAGTGAGGAGACCGTTCCGATATCCGTATCGATACCGTATCGATACTTTATCGATATTTTAATCGATAAAAATCTAAAAGCGTGCGAACCTACCTGTACGATTAAAAGGACTACCTGGTTTTATAACTATATCTTCGAATGGAGCTATTCATATAATAATGATCGAACTTCACTTGAGAAGTTCGTTTGATCACCTATTGATGCTGTATTCTCGGGCGGCTGTAGCACAAATATTATTTTTGTTTGATTGATTCTATTGATTCAACAACCGTAACTATAATAATATATTATCGTGTTGTCATTTGTTTAAAGCACTTGACCTCATCATCATCATCAACAATCTGAAGACGTCCACTACTGAATATAGGCCTCTGTAATCTCACCACTTTGAGTGGCTAGTTGCCTTCTGCATTCATCGTCAATATTGCTTTGTTGAAGTGGACGTGTTACAATTGCTCCTCCAAATATAAATGGAAAAAAAGTGTATGAAGCTGTTTTAATGTGGTGAAACCATTATAGTCGACTAAGTGACGATTTTAAGTAATAGTTGCAAGTGTTTGTTTGTGATTTGGGTGGAAATTATTGGATAATTTCAATAATAAAGATTGTGTTTTTACTAAAGCATAAGTGTCTACCCTACAAAAATTCATAAAAATTATTTGGCATTAACGAGGTCGCCTATAACGCCTGTTATAAAGCTAGCAGCAACACACGCGAAACCATTGCTGTTTATATCTCTTCAAGTTGTGTTGAACTTTATTAAGCTTGAAAATGTCTGCCTCAAGCTCGAGCGTTAAATGCAAGGCTTGCAGTAAGGCTACTAAAACAAATGATAATAAAGTCTGCTCTATATGTACAGAGCATTACCATTATCAATGCCTTGGTATTTCTTCCGAAAATTTTTGTAAGGAATCAAAGCAGGCTAAATTGCACTGGAAATGCCCGGACTGCAAGGGCTGTGAAAAGCGTGGTGATAACTCCAATACTCCAGTAAGGCACGAAAGCCTCCACCGCTCTCCTGCAGAGGCCGGCAAGATGAGTGATGCTGCCGTGGTTGATTTAAAGGCTTATTTTGACAAAAGATTGAAAGAAGCTACAACTACTATTTTATCACACGTGAAAGAACAAATCGCTTTCGAAAGTAAAGCTATACACAAGATGATCGAGGAGATGAGAGATAGCGTGAATTTCGTGTGCTCCCAGAATGAGGATCTGAGTAAGGAGGTGAAAGAGAAGTCACAATTGGTTGAGAGCCTCAAGGCCCAGAATGAGAGCCTCCAGTCGCAAGTAAGCGCCGTTGTCACCCAATGCAATACTTTGGAACAACAAGCTAGAAACTGCAATATAGAGATTCAGTGTGTCCCAGAAGACAAAAATGAGAATTTGTTGACAATCATTAAGCAATTGGGGCAGACTATTTCGAGGGAGCTAGCTGAGAATGAAATAGTTAACTTTCATAGGGTACCTAAGCTGAATCAGGAGTCAAATCGACCCCGGGCCATCGTTGCAAAGTTTGTGAACCTCCGTGTGCGCGATGAGATCCTTGCAGCTGTCAAGCAGTTCAATAAAACTCATAGCAGTTGCAAACTAAATTCGGAGCACTTAGGAGTTGCCGGAATTAGGCAGGCTGTTTATGTAAGTGAGCATCTGTCACTGGCCAACAAAAAGCTGCATGCGGCTGCAAGAGCTGCGGTTAAAGAGAAGCAATACGAATTTATTTGGATTCGTAATGGCAAAATTTACGTCAGAAAGAACATGACGTCAAAGGCTCTAGTGATAGTGAATGAAGAAGCTGTTAAAAGACTTTAACGTTAGTAATCGGTGTAAAGGTGGTCTCGATGTTTTCTGACTTGTCAATTTATTTTCAGAATGTAAGAGGTTTAAGGACGAAATGTGAGGACTTTTATATAAGTGCTTTAAACCATGATTATGACGTCATTGTGTTGGTAGAGACGTGGCTAAATGATACTGTTTATGATCATGAGTTTTTGGATAATAGGTACAATATATTTAGACGTGATCGGAGCTCTACCTGTTCGTTTCTTTGTAAAAAGGAAGGTGGAGGCGTCTGTATAGCTGTACACAAAAGACTTCAGTGTATAAGAAATTCATCTTGGGAGTCTGAGTGTGAGGATTTGTGGGTTAATGTTGCATTAGGTAAAAGATCTGGTAGAAGTTTGAATATTTGTGCAGTTTACGTCCCTCCACCCATTAGGCAGGAGTATTTGGAGGCGTTTTTGTCGAATTTTACTTCCACTTTGAATAACAATAACTTAGATGCGGCCTCAACTTTCCTTGTTGGTGATTTTAACCTGCCGAATATTGCATGGGACTATAATAATGATTTTTCGAGTTGTGTACCGAGTGTAAATAATAGCGTAATCGATAATGTATTTGTAGATGAGATGGTGTTTAATAATTTATATCAGTGCAACCATGTTAGAAATTTGAAGAACCGCACATTAGATTTATTCTTAACAGGCTCACCAGATAAAGTAGAGATTGTGGAAAATTTGTCTCCGTTAACAAATCTTGACGTGCACCATCCAGCACTTGATATTAAGATACAATTGCCTTATGCAAATCGACCGCTTAGAAGGAATCGTACCCCAGTATTAAATTTTGCTAAGTGTAATTATGAGGAAATAAATAAAACACTAAGTGACACAAAATGGTATGGGATGATGTTATGGGGGTGGAGGGAATGGTTGATGTCTTTTATTCAGTCCTGATGGAAATTATAGTAGAAAATACGCCTTATTACACTCCGCACAGTGAAAACTACCCGGTTTGGTTTAGCATACCTCTGATAAAATGTTCACAAGAAAGGTTAAAGTATCATAAAAAGTACAAAAAATACGGAAATCCAATGGACAAACTAACAGTAGAACTCCTTAGAAATCGATACGATAAGATGCTTAAAAACTGTTATAAGACTTTTAAAGATAGCGCCGCGAAAACAATTCGGACTCAGCCAAAACGCATATGGTCATTTGTAAACAGCCATAAACGTAATAGCAGCTCTCTGCCTAATCAAGTTACTTTTGATGATAGACTTGCCACTGGTGGACAAGAAATTTCTGAACTTTTCTCAGAGTACTTTCAGTCTGTTTATGAACTTGTGAACTCTTCGTTGTCTCAAATATCTGATTCCCATGACGCTCAAGCTAGGTCGACATTGGCTACCTGCTATCTTTCCGAGAAAGAAATTTATAAGGCTCTTATAAAGTTAGATCACAAGAAGGGTGCAGGGCTGGATGGTATACCAAATATATTTCTTTCAAAATGCGCTAAAACATTGTCAAATCCGTTGTGTATCATTTACAATAAGTCTCTACAAGATGGTATTTTTCCAACTAAGTGGAAGCAAGCCCGTGTGACACCTGTCCATAAAAAAGGTGATGTTGCAAATGTATGTAATTATAGACCGGTTTCTATCCTTCCTGCGCTTGGGAAAGTATTTGAGTCGATAGTCCAACGAAAACTCTATTGGCATGTAAAGGAATATATTCATCCTGAACAGCATGGCTTTCTTCCTAAAAAGTCCACCGCTTCCAATTTGATTGGTTTCGTAAACTATATTTCTCAAGCTCTGGATGACGGAGAAGAAGTTCACACTGTTTATACAGATTTTAGCAAAGCATTTGACCTCATTGATCATGTGCTCCTGCTTGGAAAGTTATCAGGAATGGGAATTCATGGCTCGCTATTAAGATGGTGCGAGTCGTATTTGCAAAATAGATCTCAATTAGTGTTGATACGCGGATACATGTCACGGGCTAAAAAGATACCTACCGGTGTACCACAAGGTTCACACTTAGGTCCATTGTTTTTTATAATATTTATAAATGATCTGGCTTCTACTCTAAATTGCCCCTTTAAAATGTATGCAGATGATTTGAAATTATATATGCGGGTTAAGACCTTAAACGATGTTGTATACTTTCAGAAGGAAATTGATAAGGTATTTTTATGGTGTTGTCAAAACAAGATGATTTTAAATGTAGAAAAGTGCTCACATGTTAAATTTACCAGAAAGAGAGATTCTGTTTCCGCTATTTATCAAACAGATGGTAAACCGCTCAATGAGGCTGCAAGTGTTAGAGACTTAGGCGTCACTGTGGATAGTTCCCTGAGTTTTCGAACTCATATTGACACTATAGTGAAAAAAGCGTCGCAACTCTCTGGTTTCGTTTCTAGACAGATCAAAATATTTAAGGATCCAAAGGTTATTATTCCGGTTTATAACAGCTTGGTAAGGAGTATCCTGGAATATAATAGCGTGGTATGGGCTCCTGGATATACAGTGCATTGTAATAGGCTGGAGCGCATCCAGAAAAGGTTTTTGTATCAGCTCACGTATGCAGATAATAAGTGTAGAATTTTGTCGTCCTATGAGTCCAGAGTAACTAATTACAGTCTTAAGAATTTAAATGTTCGAAGAAAGATATCTGATATCATATTTCTGTATAAAGTGGTTCATGGATTAATATTGTGCCCCGACTTCTTAATAAATATTGGTATAGAAGTCCCTCGTGCTGGTAGTCGCCTGTGTAGTCGGCGGACTTTTAAGCTGCCACATTGTCGTACCAATGTAGGACAACATTCTCCTCTGTATCGTATGTTATCATGTTATAATGGAATTCGCTCTTCCTTAGACATTTTCGATGATTCTTTGGCCTCAGTTAAGGCCAAACTTATAAAAGTTATATTTTGACAGGTTGTAGCATGTAGAATGTTAGATTTCTAACTTTTTCATAGTTTTATTTTACTGTTTAGGTTTTATTTAAGGTTAATTATTATTAGTACAAGTACTTAGCCTTAATCTTAATAAAGGTACTTAGGTTGTTTCAACTGTATTAATTTTTATCTAAAATTATTTTTTAATTTTTTTTTTTTACCACACGCAGTTAGTACTGATTTGTGGTTTCACTGTATGTTTATTTATATAGGCTTTATAACTTCTATTTTTGTTTTTTTTAGGCAATTTAGCACGGTCAGTGTTGCATGCTGTGTTCACTAATTTTAGGACGGACACTGAATGTTACTGTGTTTTTGTTAAATATTACTATTGTGTTACGTCCAAACTGTGAACCAAAGAAATAATTAAAAAAAAAAAAAAAAAAAAAAAAATCGGCTCCCTACGATACGAGAGGTGATTTGTTTAAAGCGCCAAAGTATCCTGTTTTCCCACTGGTACTCTTTATACCCGTGTGCACTAAAGTTCGACAGCTCCTAAGTTCTTACTCATCTCTGTATGACGTACTTGCTGCAACGCATTTGGGTGCATCCTACAGAGATAAGTGCGAACTTAAAAGCTGTCAAACTTTCGTGCAGACGGGCATTAATGCCCAAAATTTAAAATATTACGTTGATCTCTGTGCTATTGACAAAGTGTACACAAAATGTTATCCAAATAAGTGAAGCCGTATCGACGTGAAAGTAACACAAACAATAAGGTAACGTTTTAATTTCAAGTACTTATAAGTAAGTAATTGTTAACCGGTAATTGTTGGGAACGATACTCTCGAAGTTGTAGACAAATATGTCTACTTAGGGTAGATTATCCAGTTAGGTAGATCCAACTTCGACAAAGAGGTCGCACGAAGAATCCAACTCGGGTGGGCAGCGTTCGAGAAGCTTCGCCCCATCTTTTCGTCTAAAATACCGCAGAGCCTGAAAACGAAAGTTTTCAACCAGTGTGTGTTGCCAGTGATGACTTATGGAACTGAGACGTGGTCACTTACTGTTGGCCTTATGAGTAAGCTCAAAGTCACGCAGCGAGCTATGGAGAGAGCTATGCTCGGGGTTTCCTTGCAAGATAAGATCCGAAATGAGGAGATCCGCAAGAGAACTAAAGTCACCGATATAGCTTTGAGAATCAGCAAGGTTGAAGTGGCAGCGGGCGGGCCACATCGCTTGTAGAACTGACTACCGATGGGGAAGAAAGGTTCTCGAGTGGCGACCACGAACCGGAAGACGCAGCGTAGGCCAGCCCCCCACTAGGTGGACCGACGACCTGGTCAGAACCGCGGGGAGCCGATGGATGCAGGAGGCAAGCAGCCGCTCAAGGTGGCGCTCTTTGGGGGAGGCCTATGTTCAGCAGTGGATGTCTTCAGGCTGATGATGATGATGATGATAAGTAAGTAGGTATAGGGAATAGGTTTAAGAGGTAGTAGTAAGTAGTAGGTATAAAAACCAATCAATTAATGAATATTGATTTCATTCAGACGAAGATTATCCATTTTTAGGGTTCCGTAGCCAAAGGGTAAAACGGACCCTATTACTAAGGCTCTGCTGTCTGTCTGTCTGTCCACCCGTCTGTCACCTCATGAACCGTGATAGTTGCAGAGTTGAAATTTTCACAGATGATGTATTTCTGTTGGTACGTAACCCTTCGTGCGCGAGTCCAACTTGGCCGGTTATTGTTAGTATTAAACTTACTTACTCTCTTATTAGTACAATAATTCATTAATTAATTTAACTGTCATGACAATAAATATAATGATTAGAATTTAGTTATTTAATAATTACATTAAGATCCGGTTCGCGTTATCATCCACTCCATGATAATACCTCTGTGTTAATCCGGGCTGATATTATTGTGTTCATATTATGTATAGCTGTGGGTATAATTACTTCTATACTTATCGAAACATACATATAGCTACCACGAACTTAAAGCTGTACCACAGATATTAAAGTACCTATCATAGAATTATATATAGCTAACGTTGTAATTCTGTGGCTTGTAATAGCTTGTATGGGAACCAGATAACTGATAGAAATACTTAGATACGTTTTAGTTGTAAATACATACATAGAATACAATATAACACCCAGAAACATAACAAACACCTACGATCATCACATAAATGTTTGTCCCGGGTGGGAATCGAACCCAGAACCTATAGTTCAGAAGGCAGAGCTACTACCAACTGAGTTAATGGACCATCTTTATAGGATGTTTCTATATTATCACCGTAACCTATATTGTAACAGCGGCACAGTATCACGCCCAAAACAAAACTTTACAGCACCCCTATAAGCTCCTCCTTAACTTTTCACATAAATTTTTGTCGTCCATTTCGCCATTATAACTGGTAATGCTGTTTCAGAAGCTTTGAGAAACTTGCTTCGGTCGCCTCAAATGTGATCGCACCTCTTGGAGTTTATAACGATTATAACTATATGATTATAATCATATAGTTATCTTGCTCTATAATAATTACTATAGTATAAGTGGAATAGCAGTACTAGTACAGTTGAAAGTATTTTCTAAATTATCCATACAATAATAACTCATTTGAAGTTTCTCGAGTGGCGACCATGAACCGTAAGATGCAGCGTACGCCTGCCCTCCCAGTAGGTGGCGAAGATCAAAGTGGCGCTCTTTTAGGGAGGCCTATGTTCAGCAGTGGACGTCTTCAGGCTGTTGATGATGATGATAATGAATAATAACATTAATCAAATCAAATCAAGTCAACAAATCAAAATGTGGACGGAGCTTACTTTTTGCTGGGGCCCAGTAGTAGTAGTCTAGTAGACTACTTGCAGAAATGCTATATGCAGAGAGCCCACCACATTAAACATTTTTAATAGTACTTTTATCGTATATAGCCACACTAATATATATTACAAAAAGTAGTAAACTGGCCCACAGCATTTCAATGATAGGTGGAAACTGGCACACTGAAAATATCGCCCGTGAGCGAGCTTACTCCTTTTTGCTCTTTTCTATTCAACTCCTGCTGTTTTATATTAAGCTGTGTAAAGAAACTCATCGGTTTTAACAAGCTCTGGATAACGAGGTGGCTGTAATTCGAGATTAACGAAATTAACACACCCGATGGATTTGTCTAATTGATTTGGGATTAAATCGGCTTTGGAGGATTACTTGTTCGCAGTGACGTCATCGGCAGATATTGTAACGGAACGTTACTCATTTAATATTAATTTCTATTTAAATAAACATAATTACACACAATTTAAACCTACTTAAAAATTAAAACTAATAAAAATATGTACAATCTAATCCTAACTTATTTTCTAATAAATGTATATTAAATAGCTACGACGTAATCCTAGATCCTAAGTGCGGCACCTGTTTCTTAGCGCTTACTAGATCAACGCGTCCTGATTACGTCCGACCGGTTCACAAGATCTCCGCGGGGCATGTACTGGGGAGGTGGTGGTCGAGCTGGGCCACGACCGCCGGCACCGCGGACAGTCGTCACTAGACTTGTCTGTGAGCAGAACTGTAATCAATTTGCCAGCTCCAAGCGCCCTAGCCGACTGTGCAATTGAAATCGAAATTACTAAATCTTTTCTAAACGTATTTTATATAAATTTGATTGTGTTCTAAACACGTTATAATAGTTTTTAGTGTGTTCCCGATATAGGGTAAGTTTTAAATGGCACATAAAAATCAAACTGTATTTGTAATAACCGTTATTTTTATTGTACTAATAATATTTTATCTTCCAGTATCCAAATTGTACATTATTCACTTGCAAAATTGCTAAATCATGCTCAAGTTTTCATACGTTAAATTTCATCATCTTTTCTTTTTTTACCTACCTTATGTTTTCCATTTTTGCTAATATTTCACTAAACGCTAAATTTATGCAATTTGAATTCATTTACTTTTCCTTAATTTCATTGCCTTTTGCTTTTAAACAATAGCCTTGTGTTTAATTAATAGTTTATTGTGAACTCCGTTCTGGTTGTACCACCACGGCAACACTACACTGCGCGTAAGTATTTCTTCCTAATCCTGTAGCCGTTGGTAGGGCCCCCAGAACGGAAGTTAGATAAAATTCCTATATTAACATGGAGGAATTTATCGCTTACAGGAACAACTTCATACGACAACCACTTCCACCCAACAACTTCCACCGAACAAATTTGGATAAAAAAAAAAAAAGAAAAAAACTTCCTACTTCCGGTAGAATTTCCTACCGGCGGAATTTTTACTACCACCACTTCTGCCATCTTCGGGGTACTCCTGCTGCGTCTCCGCCTGCCGCTACCGCTTTGGGGCCTTCCACCACCCAGGGGCCTTCACAGACATCAGGAGAGTACTTTTCCCGCGGTAGTGCGTTGAAGCGTAGGAATTGGTTAAAGTGCCCAAACCCGCGGCCCTCATAAATTAATGTGCCCTCCGCTGAACTCGCCGGTCTACTTTTGTTTTAAATATACATACATTTGTTGCGTATACCTATGTGTTGCTTATTTCCTCCTACTAAATTGGGTAGGTAGGATCAACCATAGGGGCAAACGGCACATTGGCGCCCTCTTACGTGGGTTTAACCAGTTTCTACCTTCTTCTGCACGTAGTTAGTTTTGCACGGTGTGTGGTTTTTTTTGTAAAACGCTATTTATTTTTTGGTTTGCCGTAGCTGAGGTGAGTATAGTGTTTCCATTTTTATGGTCGATACTCGATACTGTATTGCGAATTTTTTTTGTGTGTTGCCATATTTAATTTTTTTTTACTGCTGCTAAATTCTTTTATCCGTATGCTAACGGAGAATAAACTTTTGTTTTTGTTAAGCTGTACTCACACCAGTTACAAATTTTTTATTAACGCTTTTTTTATTTTTGGTTGCAATTTTTTTCTTGTTTATTTTTTTTTCATCTAGGTACAATCATTCATCATCATCAAACCATAGCGTTCAGTTAAAAGCTGATTGTAACAGAACTGAGTATTTACATCATTGATCAAATTTCCTTTTGTGTGCCATTTACAACTACAATGTCGTACCCTATTAAATTTTTGCCTTTGCAAAAATCGGAATTAGAATACGAGGTTGGTGTTCGTGGAGAGACTCCTGGTTCTACTGTTTCGGATCTTAGAAAACAGATCATCAAGCTGAGTCAAAGTTTTCCTTCAGAAGACATTATGTACTCGCATCTAGATGCATTGGTTGATTTAAGTAGTTCTTTAGAACTATTGGAGAAAGTTAAGGCGATCGTAGATGAACGGGTTACCAATAAAAATATTTTAACTCGTACTGAAAATATGTTTCACCATCTTTACCACAGATTGAATAGGATAAACACAGATGAAAAAACTTCTCAACAACATGCTGAATGTAGCACACTATTCAAACAGTTTTATGAAAGCTTTCTGGTGTTGAAGAAGAAGAGTGTTGATCCACTGTCTTTGCCCGGATCAAGCTCTGAGTTGCAAACTCAAAGCGCCGTACCAATTCATGTTTCGGTAACATGCGATAGTGGTACTAGAACTTCTGAATTGGGCAGGTTGAAGTTTGATGGGAAGTCTTGCGTACGCTCTTTCATCCAACGAGCTAACGAATTTAGTGAAGCGCGCAATATTTCTGGATCAAAACTTCTTTCATATGCTACCGAAATTTTTGTAGATGACGCACTACATTGGTTTAGAAGTGTTAAGGAACAGGTGTCGACTTGGGAGGACCTTGTCGTTCTCTTAAAGCAGGACTTCGATAAAACTGATTATGACTATCGATTACTCTCTGAGATTCGATCTAGGACTCAGGGTGAATTAGAGAACATAACAATTTATTTGTCAATTTTGTCAAGCATGTTTGCACGTTTGTCGAAGCCCTTGCTAGAGGAAGACAAGCTTGAAATCATCTTGCACAATATCAGACCGTGCTATGCAAGCACTTTAGCTTCAGCGACTGAAATTAAAACTATTGGCCAGTTGCGAACCCTATGTAGGAGCTTTGAAAATGTTCAATCACGTTTGGTACATTTTCGTGAGCCTCCAGCTACAACGTCTGATACTGTAGCACCTGAATTTTCTTATAAACAAAAAACAACTACATTTAATAAATCAAAACCAAACTTTAATTCAACAAATAATACAAACTACAATGATTTTAAAAACAAACAACAAAATACATATAATATGAAACCTTATGCTAATAATAATAATGTTAATGAAAAATATTTACATGCTATACACAAAGGTGATTCTGATTCTGACAGGAAACTACCTTACTGTCCTCGCTGTCGTAATAACTCACATAGCTTGAGCAACTGCCAGAATACTGAAATTATGTGCTTCAAGTGTGGTTTTATGGGTGTTAAGAAACCTGAGTGCCCTAAGTGTAATCCGAATTCAAAAAACTAGATTCTCAGAATTGCAGCGATACATCTTCAACAGAAGGTCGTTTTAGTGTTGAAGAATGGAATGAATGGTTGAAAACAGTACGAATGTTTTTCAATAGTTACAACATTGCTACAATTCTGCAAGATAAGCCTTTAGATGATACACGACCGTACGTGAATATTATGGTAAATGACATAACAGTCTCAGGTCTACTTGACTCGGGTGCAGCTGTCTCCATTTTAGGTAATAATGCGCACCACACTTTAGTTAACCGAGGTCTCAAGGTTTGTACTGATGATAACGTGTCAATCGTTGCTGCAGGTGGACAGTCTTTTGATAGTCTAGGTTATATTAATTTACCTATACATTTTGAGGATAAATTTCATATTGTAAAAGCTTACGTTGTTCCTGAAGTTAAGTCTTCTCTGATTCTAGGAATTGACTTTTGGCGCGCTTTTCATTTGTGTCCTAAATATTTAGGCTCGCTACAACTGTCACGCGTCCCGCTAATGGATTTAAATGCAAATAGCCAGCAAATTTTTATCAATTCCTATGATAATTTAGACGATTCGCAGAAAGCTATTGCGGATAATATCGTCGATCAATTTATGGATATTTCTTTCGAGCATAAGGGATTAGGTCGAACGCATTTGATATCCCACCGCATTGATACTGGTGATTCACCTCCTGTTCGACAAAGGTACTACCGACCTTCACCAGAGAAACAGAAAATACTTGTCGAACAGGTAGATGAAATGCTTAGTCTTGATGTGGTGGAACCGTGCGAAAGCGCATGGCAGTCTCCGGTTCTTATAGTTACGAAAAAAAATGGCCAGCCTCGTTTCTGTTTAGATAGCCGTAAACTCAACTCAGTTACGAAGCGAGACGCTTACAACTTGCCTTATATTTCTGAGATTTTGGATAACTTGCGCGACGCACATTTTCTTACTAGCCTTGATTTATCCAAAGCCTTTTGGCAGGTGCCAATTTCTGAGGAGGACCGTGACAAGACGGCATTTTACGTCCCAGGCCGCGGAACGTTCCGATTCAAGACCACACCCTTTGGACTTACAAATGCTCCCGCTACGCAACAACGTTTGGTTGATGCGTTGCTAAGTGACGTAGATCATCGAATTTTTGCCTATCTTGATGATATTGTCATTGTATCCAGCTCTTTTGATGATCACGTCTCTCTCCTGCTTCGCGTTTTAGACAGGCTCCGTAAGGCGAATCTCACCGTCAACCTAGAGAAGTGCGAGTTCTTCAGAAGTGAGCTCAAGTATCTGGGATATGTAGTCGATGCGAATGGACTGCGAACCGACCCAGGTAAGGTTGAAGCCATCCTCAACTACGTGACTCCTACTAGTCGCAAGGAGCTTAAGCGTTTTTTAGGCACAGCCACTTGGTATCGTAGGTTCGTTCCCAACTTTAGCACGATCGCAGGTCCGTTAAACAAGCTTACTTCAAATAAGAAAAATACTCCACCTTTCCAATGGACTGATGAAGCTGATGCTGCCTTTAAAAAGCTAAAAGAGTGTTTAGTTTCCGCTCCGGTACTTTCTTGTCCAAATTATAATCTGCCGTTCGAGGTACACACGGACGCCAGTAATTACGGAGTAGGTGCAATGCTTACTCAGACAGTTGATGGTAAGGAGCATCCCGTTGCGTACATGAGCCGATCTCTCACTACGGCTGAAAAGAACTACAGCATTACGGAACGGGAGACTCTTGCTGTTCTGGTAGCATTAGAACATTGGCGATGTTACGTCGAAAATGGTAAAACTTTCACGGTTTATACAGACCATATCGCTCTGAAATGGTTCTTATCATTAAACAATCCCACTGGACGACTCGCACGTTGGGGTGTTCGTTTGTCGTCGTTTGATTTTGAAATCAAACACCGTCGTGGTGTAGACAACATCATTCCTGACGCATTGTCTAGAGCTGTTCCAGTTGCATCGATTGTTACTTCCAAGTCATTTGCGACTACTAGTGATGACTGGTATAAAAACATTTACAATAACTGCCTTAATAATCCGGTACACGTTCCAAATTTCCGAATACAGAATGATTCTCTTTTCCGCCTCAGTAAAAATAAGTGTCACCTGACAAATGAGTTCTCTTGGAAAGAAGTCGTTCCACAGGAACTTCGGAATGGCGTTATTGCGGAAAACCATGATGAGCCAACTGCTGGTCACCTTGGCATCTTTAAAACGTACAGACGCATTGCACTTCGATACTACTGGCCAGGAATGTATCAAGATGTGGCAAAATACGTAGGTTCATGCTCTGTATGTCTGCAGTACAAAAGCCAAAATCACGCTACTCTTGGTACTATGGGTCGGCCAAAACAGTGGTCACGTCCTTACCAAATGATATCCATCGATTTAATGGGACCTCTCCCGGTCACACGAAAGCAGAATAGCTATATTCTAGTAGTGACATGCTGCTTTTATAAATTTTGCCATATTTTCCCTATTAAAAAGGCAACTTCTGATATCATAATTAAAATTTTAGAGGAACAGGTTTTCTTAGTTCACGGCGTTCCACAGACCATACTTATGGACAATGGAAGTCAGTTTATTAGTGGGCAGACCAACGATTTCTTCCAAAAATACCGCATCCTAACGTATTTTTCACGCCTAAATATACACCTCAGGTGAACTTAGTTGAGCGGTACAACAAAACTATAATTAATTGTATTTCCACCTTTGTCGAAGGCGATCACAGGACATGGGATCTTTTCATACCAAAGGTCCAGTTTGCGATCAATAATTCGGTAAACGAAGCCACTGGATTTACCCCATCCTTTCTTGTGTTCGGCAGGGAAGTAGTACTATGCGGCTCGCACTATGCTGATATAGACTTAGGTGATGAGGTTTTGTTTATGCCCCGCGAAGTTTATGCGGAAAACCTCGGTTGCTTAAGTAATGTTTTTGATCAGGTTCAGAAGTCACTATATCACGCTCACGTTAAGAACACATCTCAGTACAACTTGAGACGCAAGCCATTTGAATTTAATGTAGGTGATATCGTCTACAAGCGCGTTTACGTATTGAGCGACAAGGATAAGTTCTTCAGTAAAAAGCTTGCCCCAAAATACTTAAAATGCCGAGTTACTGAGAAACGCTCGCCACTTGTTTACGTTTTACAAGACATGTCGGGTAAGAACTTGGGCACTTGGCATATAAAAGATTTGAAGATTTATGGTAAATATTGTACCTAATTGAGTTCTGTTATGTTACCAAGTCCATTAAAATCATTTTTACATATCTTGCAAAGAGTTTTATGTCGAACATATAAAAAAGGCATAAGATTTTTGTTATGAAAGGTGCGTCTCATAATTTTATAATATTATTAGATGTTTTCTCTGAAAGGCAGTATGAAAGTGAGGATTGAATGTTATGAAAGGCAGTGTGATAAGTAATTGTAAGAAATTTTGTTCAGAGTAGTTAATGCGGATTTTATTTTTAAAATAAAATCCTTATGAGGGACGAGCGGGTAATGTAACGGAACGTTACTCATTTAATATTAATTTCTATTTAAATAAACATAATTACACACAATTTAAACCTACTTAAAAATTAAAACTAATAAAAATATGTACAATCTAATCCTAACTTATTTTCTAATAAATGTATATTAAATAGCTACGACGTAATCCTAGATCCTAAGTGCGGCACCTGTTTCTTAGCGCTTACTAGATCAACGCGTCCTGATTACGTCCGACCGGTTCACAAGATCTCCGCGGGGCATGTACTGGGGAGGTGGTGGTCGAGCTGGGCCACGATCGCCGGCACCGCGGACAGTCGTCACTAGACTTGTCTGTGAGCAGAACTGTAATCAATTTGCCAGCTCCAAGCGCCCTAGCCGACTGTGCAATTGAAATCGAAATTACTAAATCTTTTCTAAACGTATTTTATATAAATTTGATTGTGTTCTAAACACGTTATAATAGTTTTTAGTGTGTTCCCGATATAGGGTAAGTTTTAAATGGCACATAAAAATCAAACTGTATTTGTAATAACCGTTATTTTTATTGTACTAATAATATTTTATCTTCCAGTATCCAAATTGTACATTATTCACTTGCAAAATTGCTAAATCATGCTCAAGTTTTCATACGTTAAATTTCATCATCTTTTCTTTTTTTACCTACCTTATGTTTTCCATTTTTGCTAATATTTCACTAAACGCTAAATTTATGCAATTTGAATTCATTTACTTTTCCTTAATTTCATTGCCTTTTGCTTTTAAACAATAGCCTTGTGTTTAATTAATAGTTTATTGTGAACTCCGTTCTGGTTGTACCACCACGGCAACACTAAACTGCGCGTAAGTATTTCTTCCTAATCCTGTAGCCGTTGGTAGGGCCCCCAGAACGGAAGTTAGATAAAATTCCTATATTAACATGGAGGAATTTATCGCTTACAGGAACAACTTCATACGACAACCACTTCCACCCAACAACTTCCACCGAACAAATTTGGATAAAAAAAAAAAAAAAAAAAAACTTCCTACTTCCGGTAGAATTTCCTACCGGCGGAATTTTTACTACCACCACTTCTGCCATCTTCGGGGTACTCCTGCTGCGTCTCCGCCTGCCGCTACCGCTTTGGGGCCTTCCACCACCCAGGGGCCTTCACAGACATCAGGAGAGTACTTTTCCCGCGGTAGTGCGTTGAAGCGTAGGAATTGGTTAAAGTGCCCAAACCCGCGGCCCTCATAAATTAATGTGCCCTCCGCTGAACTCGCCGGTCTACTTTTGTTTTAAATATACATACATTTGTTGCGTATACCTATGTGTTGCTTATTTCCTCCTACTAAATTGGGTAGGTAGGATCAACCATAGGGGCAAACGGCACAATATTTGCTCCTTTTCGTGTAGATAAACAAATATGGTAAGCTCTAGTAAATAGCTTTAACGTTGCTTATAGATTCTAGATATCACATTATCAGGCGGAAGACATCCACTGCTGAACATAGGCCTTCCCCATAAAACGCCACTTTGGACGCTTATCATAGGAGGGAATATGCCATAATCACCACGTTTGGCAGCCGGCTTGGTAATCGCAGAAGATTTAAATGTACCGAGGAAAAGCTGCTGCCCATTCCCTGGATATTCCCTTAGCCGGCTCTTACGGCACCCACGAAAAGAGATGGGGTGGTCCTATTCGCAAACCAGATAATGTTTATTTAACGACTATTGTTTTTCCCATGGAATTGATTATAAAGCGTAACCACACGACCGTAAACAATACCTCAATAACGAATGGTTTCAAGTACTCTCTGAATCGTGAAAGCTCAATTACCCATTCAATAAGAATCTATTAATCTTTCAATTAATATTGACACGCAATGGACTTTAATCTGCTAGATTTAGGTATCTACTTCCTATATACATCTCAAATTTCAAATTTAAAGTGCTAAAAAGACGTTTATTGTATTCATAGCCGTAGAACATTTTCATTACTCTATGATTGTACCAAAGTATTGAAAATGTCTCCTTAGTCCAGTATATTTTCTATTTGAATCCAAGTCGTCACAATAAAAACAAAAGATGTCTGTCTTAAAGCCATCACGACTTTATTAAACGAAAAATAATACGAACATGAAAAAATATTGGTAATAACATTTTCCTATGTAATAAAGAAAGTAAATAGAAAGTTAAGTGTACGATATGAAAGCATTTCGTCGATATAATCTTTACGAGGATTTTTCTTAAAACAATAATATTCCCTTACGGAACACGCTTCGCTGGTTTCTCTACATATACCGAGTTTGTTGTATGGCTCAAGGAATCCCTGTAAAGCAGCAATTAAACAGCTTGCAGCTGTTTATGGATCTTTTACTTGTTTGCTCAGGTTAATTAATTTGCCTGCATACATTTATTAAGCAAATTATTCAGTGAACCAACTGCCATGTTGAATTGTGTTAACTTAATTTATGTAACGTTAATTGTCTTCTAAGTGTGGGTTTTTTGATACATGTAGTCAAGGTAAAAAAAAAATAAGGTAACCAATGGTTAAAATCTCTTACAAGTTTTAACCATTGGTTACATACATTGGTAACATTTGTTAGAATTTTTAACCAATTTACCTTAACTACGGATCAAAAACCCACCTTTAGTATGGGGGCTGTTTTACCCTTTACTAAATAGAGCTGTATTATAAGTTTAATGTATGCGCCTATACGCGTCTGTTAATGACATCATAGCTCACAAACTACAGATTAGTTTTCTGTAACTACAGAGTGAGCTATTTCTTTTTTGCCTGGGTCCCAAATACATGTGGTAATTTCGTATTTGTTTTGTTGTTTTTTTGTTAATATAGTAAAAATAGTTTCTGATCGATTTGTTCATAGCCATAATGCAAGAAAGTTTATTCATCCATTTGAAGAACACCTTTTTTTTATCATGGATTGATTTTTAAGTGTAAACCACACTTCAGGTATATCTATAAAGATATTATAGTTCTTAAAATCAAACGTGCGCGCGCGGGTTCAAATCCCGCTGGTTGCTAAAATTTTAAGAAATATAATACCTTTTTTGTAGTTGATAAATTCGGAGACAATTACTTCTTTTTAAAGTTTCTAGATCTTGAACTATGTGTTGGTATCCATTTATGAGTAAATTCACTCACAGTTCTACAATAGCAAAGATCGTGTCACCTAACTAGTGCTCTGGAATCTTCTTTTAGAATTTTCCTTTACTCCAAGCATCGTATCAGTCTCCTTTGCCTTACACCCGTCAGTTCCTCAGTAAATATTTTCGGTCGAATTCTCAAAGGGTGGCATCATTAGGAGCATGTAGCGCTCGCGCCGACAGAAGCACGTTTGAGGATGTCTTTGAAAAAAGTCCAAGTCCTTCGCTGAATTCAGGTCGGCTGAATACCTGACAGGAGGACGAAGCCTCAAATTGTGCCTTTCAATCCCGGGTCCAAGTTCCGGGAACTTCATTAAATTAGGATAGTTTTGCCGCAAAAGTAGTTGGTCTTGGTATCGCCTTTGAAATGGTTTGAGAATAAATGGGGGGCGCGTGCAAGTATTTCTTAAATGTTTCAATTGCTATCATTAGCTGTTTGCAACTATTTCGGTCAAATTGGGAATCGGGAAATCCAATTTGGTTTTAGAATTCAATTTGTTTTGGGCAGCCGCCTAATGGTCGTGATTGATGTTTGAAACACAACAAACTTTTAGATATGGGTTCATAGCATATGGTAATAACAATATTTTTTCGCCCGACTGCAAAAAAAGAAAGAGGTTCTCAATTAGGATTTTGTGGTTGCTAACCCCACCATGCCGTATTATATAGACCGAATTAGGAAATGGGCAATGTGCCTTTATTCTTTAAACTAACTACTAAAAAATTTGAAAATTGTTTTTTGATTTATAACGGTTTGCTTTCAAATTGGTCTCATAGAAATGTCATCAAAATTGGCTCTGTAGATTGATTTTTAAATGAAAATAACTGGTAAAATATAATGTAATCCAAGTACTTCACAGTATCAATTTTACGGCAATTGACACTTATAAGATTTATTTTTTATCTATCATCGATAGGCTAACATTTAATCACGGTCTGACCTGTTGGTAAGTGACAACGCGGTTGACGATGCAGCATGCTTGCCTAGCCAGATCATATTTGTCAGGAAACAATGACTCTGGTAAGGTGTACCATTTCTTTGCTGTCCGAATTATAAACGAAGGATCAAAACGCTTTGTACGTATTCGTACTTTACTAATTTACAGTTGCCTATGACCTTTATAGCCCGTATTTAATACATATAATAGATAGAGAAATGTCGCATAAAACAGCGTTAGTATTTTTAATATCTGACAAGGTATAGTTGACCACATTTCACCTGATTTTAGCACAGACCTAGGATCTTTTCGTTTAGCTCTATGGATGTTAGTGGCAATATAAATTAAGGTCTAAAATGACGCCACGTTAAACATGTAAAAGTATTCAAAGAAAATTAAGTAGGCACTTCTCATAGACTCTTACATTATCCTATCTAATTATTATGCTACACAGATCATTATCTACCCTCCAAAGGAACCCTTTCGTAACCCCTTTCCCTTCAGTGTAATCGCAAACGTCTACACAGAACTGACAGCAAGGTACGACCGTCGTACTATCAGGTCCGCTAGTTACTCGGCTCGCCCTACAAATATATTTAACCCGCTCGCTTTGAGGGTCTTCAAATTATGTAAATTGAAGAAAACTTTCTCTCTGACCGTTATGAAATTCCAAATTTTACTCAGATGGACGGAGGACGTTTCCATCTTGATATTCTTTTCGTGACGAAAAACCTTTCTAAAAAGAATTAATTTCCAAGTTACTTTACGGAAAATTAAAATGGAGTTGCCTGGCTGGCTCAGATGTTGTAATATTGTTTATTAAAAAAAGTACTTACATAAGTTATGATTAGACGGAGTACTTGGGGCAGGAGAATGACACATTTCTAAGTAATTAACTCACCTTATCATTTACATTTATTGAAATAAAGCTGCAGAAAAATACTGGGACGGACAGAGCCAGGACGGACTGGCCTCAAAGTGTCGCCCAATTATTTATGTATGGAAATGGCCTCGTAGCTATCGCTGCCTTATCCGCCCAGTTTATTCGTGATTAAATTGTGATGAATTTATATTATATGTTAATGTTTATGGAGTATGTATGTCTTATTATTTTGATTTAATTCTATAAATGATCTGTTTCGTATCGCATCGTAAATGAAAAAAGCTACGATAAAATAACCGGCCAAGGGCGAGTCGGACTCGCGCACGAATGGTTCATCATTTATAAAAACGAGCAAAAAAATCACGTTTGTTATATGGAAGCCCCCTTGAATATTTATTTTCTTCGGTTTTTAGTATTTTTTGTTATTATAGCGGCAACAGAAATAAATCATCTGTAAAAGTTTCAACTGTCTAACTAACACGGTTCATGTGATACAGCCTGGTGACAGACGGACAGACAGACAGACAGCGGAGCCTCAGTAATAGGGTCCGTTTTACCTTTTGGGTACGGAACCCTAAAACTACTACTTCGGCTATTATCCGGGTTATACTGTTCTTGCAAATAGGATATAAGCTACTTAAGAATACAAGACGTGATTTCAAACGTATCGATGATTTATATTTCTTTAAAGCGAAAATAAGATAAAAGCGTACTCCATGTAGCTATTGTCAAGTTACACCACAGACTCGCCCTGACCATTCTCCGCGCTATCCGGGATAAATCAAACGCCGCGGAAGATTTACAACCTCCAGGGACATCGGCGAGGAATCCCTGGGAACGTTGATTTAGCACAAGTCCTCTGACGTCGCGCAAAACCTTGCAGGCCACCGTGTATCCAGTTGCAATCCAATACCAATGTAATGTAATGCTCGATATGAAAAACAGGTGATGCTAAAATGTTATAACCATTCTGAAGGTGGAATGTTTTGGAAGCGATTGCGGAAATGAGGGAGGGCTTAAGGTTTATCCTTATGATTCCTGGAAAACTCTTTTTTGTTCATTTGAAGGTTGATGTACATCGCGGATCGCTCATTTTAAATAAAACTAAAGTCGTTACTTTGTGGAAGATAAAAATAAAGAACAAATAAAAGTTTTGAAATCTTAACAACGACAACAAGTTATATTATTCCACACAGATAACGCCCACATCTAGAAATATTTTGCCCCACGTCTAAAAATATAAAAGCAAAATCTCTGTGAGAACCCCAGCATCGAAGTCAAAACAAACTAAGCGTATCTAATCGCCAGACAAATAACAACTCAATCTTGCAGACAACAGTGCACAAATTCTCTCAAACTCGGTAATTCTAGAACAATTTTGCTAATTATGTCTACAGAATGCCGTAGGTATAACAATTTAAGGAGTTGCGGGCATATTTGCCAAAGCAAGATAACATTATTATGAACATCTCATGGTGTTAAAGGTTCCTACATTATTGCCTATGAACGGGATATTTACCAAGTAATTTATTTGTTTCGAGTTAGTCGTCCGTGATGATGCTGGTGCTAGCAACAGCATCGAAATATCGGCAACTCGAGACAAATAAATAAATTATTATAAAAATTACAAGACTACGAATCACAATAATTAGATAAAATTAACATAAATAATTATGATATCGTGAATAGAACAGCTTCCAAATCATAGCAATAAAATAGCCGTCAAAACCTGTTTTTTTTATTTTGTTATACAATTGGTGTGTGAAATTAAAATCTATAAAATACATTCGTACACTCCTGGCATCTACTATTTTTGCCATTCACTTCGGCTTGTCATAAAACGCGTGTCTTATTACAATACCTAGACAACAGAGTTTATTATTGTAAAGCCAGTCTACAAAACGTGTAATGTCAAAATTACCTTTTTCTACTATTTAGTATTCTGTGATAAGAGCCCTTCTTATTAGCTTAAGGAGCTAATCTAAATTGCACTCATGGTTTAAATTTTTCTAAACAGTATATTGCTTATGGCTTATTAAGTTAACAAAACAGCAGTAGATTGTTATGATTGCACTCGCGAGCAATTACCGGTAATGAGGGTGCGATTTAGCTCGGCAGCGCACACTCGACGGCACAGTAGCCTGTCGCCTCGCCTAACGCGTTTAATTGACGGCTACGGGTTTTATCCATTTGTCTACGCTTATTAATTATGTAAAATAGCAAAAAACCTTTCTATACTTTTAATTAAACTACTACGATGTTAAACGATGTACGATGTCTTAATCGTACATAGAATATCATTTAAAAAACGCATCGCGGGACTACATTAAAGTATTTAGTAAAATCCTAAAATACAGTTTTTATATAATCTTTGATAGTCTCTCTGTCTTTACAAAATTTCAGTATTGTCAATTGTATTTTATATAGTTAGTAATGTTTTTAGATAAAGATATAATTGTAATGCACAATTTATCATTCTGACTATATTTACTAAACAAAAATAATTGTAAAGGAAAATTTGAATTACGAACGAGATCACGTTGAGCAGGCGATACTGCTACAAAATCATAAATACAAAAATAATTATAGCACTTTTAATATTATTATCAGGTAATACGCTTGTATATTGCTAACCGGCTGATAAGGTGTCAAAACCTTTGAAGTTTTGGTCGCAAAACTGCTCGCGTCAAGCCCTCCTACGTTTATTTATTTATTTATTGGTCACCAACATAATGTACACCATTAATTACATAGAAAAAAGTACAATGTTTTATAAAGACTAAGTGTCATTACAATTATTGGCGAAGACTGTATGCAAACTAGATTAGCGAGTAAACAAATTTGTTCATAATACTAATAAATGAACTTTCTATGGAATGATATAAAATTATACAATACAATGATTAAAATAATGATAATAAACGGATTAAATTAAAAATCTAGAAAAAAAAATTATAATTTTTTAAATATAAAATGCCCCCCCACTCGGTGGAACGACGACCTGGTGAAAGCCGCGGGGAGCCGATGGATGCAGGAGGCGAGTAGCCGCTCAAGGTGGCGTGCTCTGGGGGAGGCCTATGTTCAGCAGTGGACGTCTTCAGGCTGTTAATGATGATGATGATGATGAAATATAAAATACTATTTAGAGAGCTTGGATAATTGATTTAAACTTGCTTATGCTTCCTTCAAATAAGTCCACAGTGTCGCTTTTCGAGATTTTGTTATACTCATGAACTAACCTATTGATAGGCGCATTTTGACCAAGATTGGATTTGCTAAAGTTATCTTTCAATAAATCAAATCTAGATACTCAACTCTACTGCAGTGCATGTGATCGCACATTTGAAACCAAATTTGGTATGGCAAGCCGTATTAGGGCTTATGCTAGGAATAGATGAAAGGGTCGCCGTTGTCGAAAACCGACAAGGAGGACATCATCATCTACAGTCACCGGCTTTCTATCACAGGTAGAGAAAAAAGGTTAGGCAGTGATCTACCATCATCGAGGGGGTTAGTTGCTCGATGTCTACTATGCTAGCTAAGTGTGGGTAAGAGGATGACATACAATTACGTCCTCGAGTCTGTGCAAGGCAACAGGCTACTGTGGCATCGAGTGTGCGCTGGCAAGCTATATCGCAATTATAGTTGCTAATTAAACCATCTCTGAGCTTCTAAGCTTCTAGGTTGCATTTGAACCCCTGAAAAGCACTCGCTCATAGCTATTCTAGATGAAATCTCGCTCTACAGAAATACAGCGACGTTATAAATCCGGATGCAGGTACACACGGCGTTAATTCACGAGACAATACCTTCCTCCAGAGGTAGGTAGATAAACCCGCTGTGAATATTCATGACGCCAAACAACGTATTATGTTGGCTGGAGCCGCAGGCGACGTCATATACCGGGCGAGTGTGTACCTGCAGGTATGGATGCATGGGAGTACATTTTTGGATTTAAGTGCAGTAGAGTGTGATCAAGAACACTATTGAACACCTAGCTGATTTATAGGTTTTTTTTACCCAGTGATAGGTTGACATTTGACCACGGTCTCACCTGATGGTAAGTGACGATGGAGCATGCTTGTCTAGAAGATACCGGTTCACTCTAGCCTCAAAAACTATATTACATTTTTCAGGAACATCGATAGCTGACTGAACTTTTGACTATAGATTACCCGATATTAAGATGGTTATTACAGAGTGTAAAATGTTTACGACACCAGATAAATTGTGGTGATTCGCAAAAATATTTACATTTACGTAATTTGAGTGGCTATTATGATTTAGCAGTTTTCATAAATGATGAATTTATTAGGCAACTTCTTTATAACGTGAATAAACAGATTTGAATACATGTCTGAATGCTCAATACATTCAGACATGTATTCAAACCAGTTTATCGAAATAGCTGATTGATACCTAACTTGATGTTAAGCAAAACAGGTTGTCCATCAGGCGGTAGTATGGTGCGGAAGCTCTAAAGCATTTTTAGATGAGTCTAAAAATGTCTATAACTCCCTTTTAGATAAACCAACTTTTATGAGACTAACGTATAAGCCTGCTCAGTACCTCAAAAACACATAACAGCAAGCGACATCCAAATCCATTTAGTAGTTTCGCGTGCATTTACAAAAAACCTAGTTTACACTCCCAAAGGCATTCTGTTCAATTTAAAACATCCGAGTCATCACATGACCTGACCAAAGTGTTTTTCTATCAATTTCTAGTTTACCCATTACCTATTGGTATCAGGAAACGAGGATATTGGGTAAGCAATACACGCCTGTAGTTTTGGGTAGCTCTCCCGAGGCGAAGGCACGCCTACGCGCGGAAATTTCATCTTTAGCTTATCTATTCCTTGATGCCTTTAAAGCTGCTTCATCAGAAAATAATATTTTATTTTATAAACTGCCTCGCACTTTGTTGTGAAGCTACTGTATGGTACCTACCGTTTTCAATCTATTCTACTTCTTTTGTTTTGACTAAACTACTAGAGGGTGCCCCACGGTTTCTCTTGCAACTCTCCCGTTTTCTTGTGGAAATTCTCAATTTCGTGGGATAATAAGTACTCTATGTTGATTCTGAAAATATAAGCAACCCGTGTGCAACATTTTATTCGGTTAAGCCATTATGATGTGAAAGCCTCACAAAAACAGATGACATTGCACTCTCAGTAGCACTTTCATAGGACAATATCTTCTGAGTAGTGAATAGCGTGTATTGAAAACTTTGTTTTAAGCCAGCAAAAAGTTTTGAAAAATGAAATATCCGTTTTTATATTATGTAGGTTTAGAATATTAGAGGCGATTTAGGGTCCAATTGGTTCACATGACAAATATTTATACTCAGACTCATCTTCACTATTATGACCACACACACACACACACACACACACACACACACACACACACACACACACACACACACACACACACACACACACACACACACACACACACACACACACACACACACACACACACACACACACACACACGTGAGTTTCACTATTCCTATTTAGGAAGGAAAGTCATTTTTACTACACTTTATTCCACGAACAATTTTAATATTTACGTCTACACACACCAAAAGAACTTAACCACTTTGGCTAAAACCACAGATTAACAAACATTACCTACATTTAGACCGCTCAATACTGTTCAATACCCAGTGATCAACATACCTACTGCATGTGTTTGCTCGTCTCATTGATGGATTAGCTCATTTCAAATTGGGTTATTTGCTCAAACATTATGTTCACATGAATGATGTTTCAAATGAAAATGCTTAGAACTTGACTCTATAACACATTTCATACACTAATTTGCTAGAAAAAGAGTTCTCTTTAGCATTGCAAAAGTTGTAAGTGATATTTCTTAGATTTTTTAAGAAATACTTTATCATCATCAAGCCGACAGACGTCCACTGCTGAGCATAGGCCTCCCTATCCATAGAGCACCACTTTGACCAGCCACTTGCCTCTTACGTCCAAAGACTCCCCGTGGTAGCAAGAAATACTTCCTTGCCATATATATTTTCCTAACAAAATTCTCATACAAAACAATAAAATTCCATTCGCGCCAAAGGTTTACAAACTACCCGCACGCGGAAAATGACCTGAAAAGGTTTCCCGCACTTAACCGTTTACGTAGTCTTAAAACCTCCTTACCACTGCTTCTATTCACAACGGTTTTATTCCCAAGCGGGAGTCGACCTCAGCAGAAGCCCTTCTGGTAGGGATGTGAAAAATGTATTAACAAGTGCGGAATAAATAAGTTACAGCTCACGTCTAGTATTGGTGAAAGAGTGTTCTCATTTGAGGCCAGTATCAATTCATTCGAAAGTCAGCTGTCTTCAAATCTATACGAATACTTTTGATTTTAATGTATCTGGCGCAAATAATATAAAAACTGGATCTTATTATTTTAGACCACATCCGAAACCGATCGTAAATAAATAATTAAAAATGTGTAAATATTAAACACAATGCTATTTAGCCCCAAACTAAGCAAAGCTTATACTATGGGAACCAAAGAAGTGATAGAATACTTATATACTTTTTATTTGTAAATACATAAATTTATATACATACAATGTAACACCCAGACACAGAACAAGCATCTATGTTCATTAAAGTGGTTGTATAATTATTTTTATTTTATGTATGTATTTGTGTCATATTAGTTGTTAGATGAGGTGTAATCTTCTTGTTAATTCGTACCCAGGTCCCCACGATACAGGCTGAGCCTAGTGTGGGGATCATTAGATAACTTTGTGTATCCGAAGACAAATCTTACTGCATAAATCCTGAGAAACCGAGAAACAGTGTGTAGCATGTTTACTTTATAAGTTTTTATGCAGCAAATAAATCATTTTCATTTTTTTTTTTTTTTTTCAACACAAAGATTTGTTCTGGGTGGGAATCAAACTCACAACCTACAGTTCAAAAGGCAGGATTACTACCAACTGAGCTATTAGGTCAGTCAGTTTGATTAGAAATCAGACAGATACTCCTTGTTTATGAATGAATACATTATGTACTTATAATACGAAAAAAAAACCCAGCCATAGAGTAAACTGTTTATTCATCATTATTCATCACATAAATTATTATCCTGGTTGAAAATCGAACTCACAACCTAATCCTGTGCCTATATTCAGTAGTAGCTATTTAACTACCTGCCGTGCGGAGGCGTGAGTGTTGAATGAGAGGTAGCGGTGGTGAGTGTTATGAGCTAACCACTTATTACCTTATGAGCGGCCACCCAAAAGTTCAAGCAAAAATAACACAGGGATCGTAAAAAACTAGGTATGCGTTTAGTTACGATGTGCAACTGCGTAATAGAATTTAATAAAACATGGTAAGCAGTTACGTTAACACTGTTTGATACTTACATTTTAAAATCGAAGCTCATTTTGTATAATTTGTAAACTTTAAAGTTATTAATATTTATTTGTTAGCCTTTTCTTTACCAAATGTTCAAGATTACTGCAGAATTTGAACTTATAAGTCGATGTAGCTATAAATATTACCACTCATTTATTTATATATGCTAAGGCTATGCTTTTTTACAATGTTTCTCTAAATTAGATTACAATAATATTATATAAAACCTAAACCTATAGTCCCGTCGGTAGCGGGGCAGAGCCCAAGCTGCCGGTGATTAGGGCTGCAGAGTGAACCTCCTGACAACCGTGATATGTCAACGAGTACTGCCTTCGCATAATAATAATAATTATTATTATTATCACTTTCGCGTTAATAAAGTACTCATAGTTGTAAAAAACGCATAAAATCCCTTTCAATTTTAGTTGCCGTTATATTTTTTTATTATTTTATGTTTAAAATTACGATATCATCACAATAACAGTATTAGTATTCTAAACTTGACTTCTGCTTAATATTAACAACATAGAGTAAATATCCCGAACTATAGAACGTTCAGGTTCATTACTAGCGTGAAATCAGCTGTGAATATGTAAACTTTCCTTTCACATTCGTTGTTTTAACTTTGCTTAGTAATAGAGGGGCTCTTCTCTAGGGGCTATAATGTACCTCTACTGTACGTAGATTCATATAATATTGTAATAACAAAACACCCAGAGTGTTGTGGAACCTAAAGTTTCTGTCTAACCCATTAGTCTATCCTATTGTGTTGTCCCCATGAAGGGAAAATTGACACTGTTTTATCCCAGTAGTCCCACGGGACCTATGATATCAATAAAAAATATTTTAGTTTTCTTGACTCATTTTTCTCTAAGGTTGTATTTTCTGGGGTAACCTAAAAAAAGCACCCGAACCTTCAACGACAACTCTATGACTTTTCGGTGTAATGTTAAAAGTATGAAACAACCACACTTTCAAAATGGGATCTAGTGAGAGCAAATATTTCATTAAATTCATTCATTATAGATCTGACCACCAGCCAGCCCCCACTAGTTGGACCGAAGATCTGGTCAGAATCGCGGGGAGCCGATGGATACAGGAGGCAAGCAGCCGCTCAAAGTGGCGCTCTTTGGGGGAGGTCTTTGTTTAGCAGTGGACGTGTTCAAGCTGATGATGATGATGATGATGATGATGATGATGAGATCTGACCAATGGATCTACTAAGAATGCTAAATTAAAACGTTTCCATTTTTTAATTCAAAAAACCGTATTACCTGTAGTTTAGCTCGTCAGTAGTGTCTTGGGGAACTACTCTTACCATAAGCACTGCATAGTGCTTAAACAATCTATTCTCATTCTTTACGGACATTTTATAAACGATTTTGTGAATATAATTATACAAAACCTCAACTTTAGGGTCTAGATTAAGGTCAACACAGAGTACATTGATGTACTCTGTGTTTAGGTCCCAGCACAAAGTACCTTTTTAGCTGGGTCCCAGGGTTGTTGTTGTGAGAATAGATCACAGAGTACTTTTGGATATGAATAGATGACAGCTGACAGTTTGTATGACGACATAATTACGCTCAAAGTAGTCCAGAGACTCAAAGTAGATCAGAGTAGTCCAGCTTGTCGTAAACAGACTTTTCATGGTAGAAAACGTAAATAGTTATTCACTGAATAAAACCAAGTAGTTGAAATACTCTTGAGGGGAAAATAAAACGGAGTACGCATAATGACATTTTAGTTTTGTCGTTATAATCTTAATAATTTTGAATAGTAGGCACTTACGGGATCTATACAATCGTTGAAATAATTGTATAACAGTGTTTTATAATTATCTTACTAATATTATAAATGCGAAAGTTTGTGTATGTGAATGTTTGTTACCTTATATCTCGGTAACTACTAAACCAACTATGATGAAGTTTGGAATGCAGATAGCTTGTACGCTGGATTAACACATAGAATACTTATTATCCGTGGGTGAAACCACGGGGCGCAACTAGTATCTCTATAATTGTGTCTAGTATAACAAAACAAAGGTAGAAATCCCATACGCGTGCATAAAATACTTAGGCATCAAAAAACACCACAACACATAGACCAGCCCAAATTGGCGACGCGCTTCATAAACCGCATCGTTGCTTTCCGCGAAAACCAGATTATCCAGCACGGATATAGCATGAGCTATAATTAGAGAAATAGACATAATACTCTTCTCTTGAGAAAAAGTTTCAAAAGTCAAAATGTTGCAATAGGCTATTATTAGCAATTTTACAACTTTTTTTGACAAATAAAAACTCAAAAAAAGTTTATGGCGTGATTCGTGTGGAAGATATATTTATGTCGATTTCAACAGATCATGTTACCCGTCTATAATAAAAAAAAAAACTAAATACAATAGGTGCAAAATTAATACATAGAATGAAATTCAACAAAACAGTCGTCAAAAGTACCACGGTCTTAGATACTGTAGACCTTTCTCTGTGTTGCTATCTTCAATTGTCCGAAACCGTGCAATTTACATAAAAAATCAGTATTACGCCATCCAAACCTCATTCCGAACCCTTAAAGGTTAAAATGCGTTTAAATTACTTTTTGACAGCCATAACCTGCTGCTACTTGGTAATGGGCACTTAAAAAGCCTCTGGGATCCTTAACTCCGTATCTAAAGGGTTTATCTTCATTACTCAATGAATGGAATTAATGCCAGTTTTTAAACCTTAGACCTCGTAAAGCAGGCGTTGAAGCGAGCTTACTGGTTTAAACTAATGTTTCTTTGTGTTTCTGTTTGGTTCGACTAAGTCCTGTCTTGTAAAGTTAAGTGGGCATCTCTAGGGTCAGAACTCTCAGAGGTTTTAGGACACTGAAAGATGTTTGTCATGATAAAAACTAGGTCTAGAGATATCAACGTTAACAGAACGGTAATGGAGTTGTTTTTTTTTCAATAGATTTCCTATATTCTGTTGGTTATAAATCAGTTTTAATGTGTATATTATTATTGAAATTAACAATTCCAGTTTTTTTATGTATTAGGTTTTTATTAATAGTCGTTAAAGGATTTTAGAGAGGCCATCGGACAGTTTTTACGATCGCAGTAAAATATTATGTTAAAACTTTATAAAATCTGCAAAGATGAGGGCAAGACATAGAGGTCAAATAGTTTTTTAGCTTTGTTACTTGAAATACAATATAACCATAAGTCACTTGCTATTAATAACGCTCATAGAGCAGTAGTCTACTTTAATCTCTACTTGGATGGGTAACCGCTACGAAAAGTGGCATAATTTACGACTGAGCTCAGAGCACGAGCTGAGAGGGCACGTTAGGGCGTCTGTCTCGGTTGTTGTAAGACAACAGTTATTTAGCCAAATAAGCCAGCCTGCACGAAACTACAAGTCAAGCTACACTCAGTAACAGGCACCACGATATAAAAATGTTTACGAAACTAAAAACGCCAGTTTCTTTTTCAAGGCTACGAATATTCCATAAAAGAATTATCGTGAGTTCCCTTCCCTCATTTTACACCGAGGTTTGTTTTAAACTGCGTCCAGAGCTTTTCACCGCGTACTTTGAACAGATTATTTGCATACGGTGTCCCTAAATTAGTAACAATGCGCAAGTAAACAACATAAACAAAAGATAAACAAAGCCTGGGTTAAACAATAGTAACATTGTGCCTCGTTCACCCGTTGTGACGTGCATTTAGTCATGTTCCAGTAACTGGCACAATGGTATTGTGATGCCGAGTTTCAATCGTGTTCATACTACACCTGGGTGATGGAGTAATTTTGTTTAATGGACATTGAGCTTTGGGTATTTATATAATTATGGAGTGTTCTGAAGTAGACTTCTTATCTTTATTGTTAAGTTCAGTGATGTATCAAACAACTTACTGATCATTTATACGTAGTATGACATGACTTCCTAGTCAAATATACGTTTGCTATGGTCTGGTCTGTGTACCTGGACAGGCACCTGCCGAGCGTGGTTATTATCCTCTGTGGTAAGCGTCCAAAGTGGCGTTTTATTGGAGAGGCATGTGTGTGTGGGAGGACCCCCGGGAACAGCCGGAAGATGTCCACTGAATGTGTTCAGCAGTAGACATCTTCCGGCTGTTGATGTGTGTGTAGATTGCTACTGTTGTCCCGGAGGTCCTCCTTACCCTTATTCCCAGTAGCTCAATAAAGGGTTGACACTTACGGGAACACGATGTTGTAGTAGGAAAATGCAGGAACTATTGGTAATAAATTGGTAGGCTTTGGAAAAGTGATATTTATTCTTCAAAATGTAATAATAATTTAGATCGTAATAAGCCTGAAAATTTGCTGAAAGGTAGAATAATGAACTTGTGCCAACTTGAACTTATAAGAACAATTAGCAGTCAGCGCGGGAAGTACCTACTGTACGCCTTGGCGTCTATCGGTAGCATTCCAAAAAATGAATGGAAAATGAAAACAATGCGACTAATGTTCTAAACTTAAATTCGAATCTTAATTGTGAATGGCCAGTGTTTGATGCGAAAATTATGAAAGCAGGTGGAAAGCTGGAATGATGAAGGAGGATGATGCCGTCACACTGTGATTGCGCAATCAAAACAGTTGGTTCTGGTCATTTCAACAAAATCATCCAGCGGGGCGTATGCTTCTTTGCTACCTAAACATAACATGCCATTATATACCCACGTATGTATGTACATTGTGGACAATTAAAATAAAACAAAAAGGAAAGCCAACAATAAATCTAATAAGTAAAAGCATTTAAATTATTCAGAATCCTATTTAACGACTTTTAAAACTTTTAGAAGTGACCTGGTTTTGCATGACAATAAATACGCAAGCAAGCAAGCGGCGTCCCTTCCCTTAGTCCGTTTTTAAATATAAAAATACCCGTAGCCAGTGTCGTAAATAACATGTATTTCCTGCGCAATAAAGGTCATATTTCATTGTAATTCCCGGCGGCTTCCCGCGTCAGGCCGGTAAGCCTACAGGTTATAAACTATAGCGCGATGACACACAGTTTTTGGTTAAATTGCTGGTGAAATTTGATAAAGATGAGGGTACGAAGTTGTTTCATTTTGAACATAATCTATAAAGTGTAAGCTCAAGCTTAATTGGAGAACTAATTTTGAATTTGGAATAAAATATGATCTCGTGACAAATTAATAGGAATTATGAATCTGTAAAAAATTACTGAAGTAATATGAAATTACGGTCAGATTGATCATGATTTACGTAAAATTTTTATCTAACCACACTTTAAAGGAAAATATCTTTAAAAACCACGAAACAACAATAAACCATAAACAAGATACCCCTTATCTGCAGAATAAGAAAAAAAAACTTAATTTGCTCAAAGAAAACCGAAAACACAAAGCAAGTAGATTAGAATCGCTCGAGGCAGAAATATAAGCGTAAAAACTTGATTTTTAACGAATAGCGTTTTAATTCTATTTAAGAATAATTTGTGATGGCGCCTTGTTCTATAGTCAGTATCAGATAGTTCAAAAAATAAGAAAAATAAGAGATTTATAACCTTTGAAACGATGTTTAGTTTTTATGTTTGTAGCCTAGATTTAACTTAACCTTTGGGCTCTTTGAATTTAATACGAAAGTTCGAAGAAATCATTTGAATTCCAGTTTTTTTTTCTTATTTTAACTCCACACAAAGTATATTTAGTCAGTATTAATTATTGTAATTTTTCATCGTTTTATGGAATACTAGCTTAATGCCCGCGGCTTCGCCCGCGTAGTTATTGAAAGAAAAAAAGAGTATCGTAGTCTATGCAGAGATAATTAAGCCTACATATAAGCAGAATGACGAAGACTAAAGTATATTAACGACTTCACTTTCACAATAAAGCTAACGCCAACTTCTACAACAGGTCACGTTCGCTACACACTCGCTCTAGCGGGCCGCTTGCGGCCCAGTGAGCAGAGCACCCTTGAAAAAAAAACGTCAACTTCTACTATAGTCACCTTCGCCATACACGCGCTCTTGTGAACAGCTTGCGACCAAGCAAACAGAGCAACCCCGAAAAAAGACGTCAACTAACTGCGTAATAATGATTATAGCACACAGGGACCATTCCCCACACACACACAGTTTCATAGTTTGACCTTGACGGGATTGATTGGGGTTATTTTAAAAAACCATGACACGTGCTTTACTTTATTTTAACTGATAAGTGTACACACCAAGTTTCGAACCAATTGATCCACAGAATAAAAAGTTGCATACAAACGTAAAAACCCCATTTCACCCCCCTAGAGGTGGATTTTGGAAAAACCCTTTCTTAGTTCCCTAAACTTCACAAAGAATACACCTTCCAAATTTCAAGTCTCTAGGGCTAGCGGTTCAGGCTGTGCATTGATTTATAGATCTGAGACCCCATAAGACCCCGACGGGAGTGATTCTCAGAAAATCGTGACATAAACCTAACTTTATTTTACCTGAAGAGTATATACACCGAATTTTAAACCAATCATTCTATAGAATAAAAGTTGCACATAAAACAAACGTAAAATCCCCCATCTCACCCCTTAGGGGTGGATATCCAAAAAACCCTTTCTTAGTGGATCTCTATACCTCAAAAATAATACACCTTCCAATTTTCAAGTCTCTAGGGCCAGCGGTTCCGACTGTGCATTGATTTATAGATTTGAGACCCCGTATGACCTTGACGGGAGGTGATTTTCAAAATTCTATGACACAAACTGAACTTTATTTTAACTGAAGAGTATACACCAAGTTTTGAACCAATCGATCCACAGAATAAAAAGTTGCATACAAACGTAAAACCTCCATTTAACCCCCTTAGAGGTGGATTTTGGAAAAATCTCTTCTTAGTGAATCCCTACACTTCACAAAGAATGTACCTTCCAAATTTCAAGTCTCTAGGACCAGCGGTTTGGGCCGTGCGTTGATTCCTGAAATCAGTTTAGAATTTTATATATATAGATTTCAAGTAATGTCAAGTCTTAGTCACAGTCTGGGTAGTCATAGTCCATTCTAAGTCAGGTAGTTATGATCCAGTCTAAGTCATGCCCTAGTAAAGTGGTAGCAACTTTACTAGAGGCTTCTATGGAATTTCAGAAGCAACACGAAAATCCAAGTTTCACCACGTTATATTACTTGCACACGCTCGTAGCTCCTTTGCTCATGCTCGTAATTCACTTAAAGCGTGTAAAACGTCACCTATTTCAATTTTAAACATTAACACTGGAAAAAGCATAAGATTTGGAAAATAATACAATGCAACGACGTGAACTGCTTACTATAGTGTTGATGAATTCCTGAGAGACAAATCGATCCATGATCCAACCTCATGTACATCACAGGGAACTGTTGGATAATATTTATTTTTACAGATTCTTATTGAATTAAATAATATGTATAATTACGAACAAAATTGACATGTAAGATATCCTTATAAATAAATAAATAAATTTCAATTCAATTTAATTTTAATTTCTTGTATTTTAATATTGGTAAAATTATACTAAAACACCACACTTTCATTATTATCTATCTTTTACCATTGAAGTATGTATAAATTGTTTCTATTAATGCGAATGCTATATAATCACAAATTAATAATTATAAAGCTGACAAATAAAATAACTTCTCGCAATCACAACGAAAGTGAGCTTAATTAAACGGGCTCCAGTTATAAATAGTAAATGATTTTCTGCACGTTATACGACAATGTATAAATATTAAACGGTTTTCCACTACAGAGCTAGAGCAGTGATATAGCCTCGTTCAAAATAACCACCTGATCAATAGTGCTGAAGACAAACGGACTGGGGTATACTCAGAGCGTATTATACTGCTGATAGCTTATAGTGCCTATAAGTCAATGTAAAATTCAATTTGTGCTATACTGATGAAAAAAAAAACTCCTGCGCATATAGTTCTAAAACTAGACCTTACATTTTTTGGTACTGTAATGTATATCTAAAGCTATCCCAAAAAATAAAAAGAGATTATGACCCTAACTTCTGGCCGACCAACTGATCACCTCCATTTCATAAAAAATCTGTTAAACTGTCTAGTTTTACCAGTAGTGTTACGTGGATGACATATTTTTCATTTATTATGATATAAGAACTAAACTACTGATCAAATTTTAATAAAACATCTATGAGACTCATCTGCAAGTAAATCGTTTCAAATAAAACATAATTTTCTTAATTGGTTTATAAATAACGAAATCATAATAATGTGACAAACATTAAAAAAATTCAACTGAATTGAGAACCACCTTTTTTGGAAGTCGCTTAAAAATGGCAAGTGGCAACTGAAAGCACAGAAATATTTACGATAAAACGTGGCATCAATATGATGTTCTCAGTATACCCCAGCCCCTCTCATAGTCGAGGAGCACTATTCAAAACAGCTGATACATATTTCATGCGCGCTCACCCGCCGAATCTTCACCTCACTCCAGACCCACTGCTTCCCGGACCCACCCCGTCCAGGATCCGTCCCCGTTTTGAATATGACGTTTGGGTCGTACTGCTTTGACCCTATTAACCCTGATTAAGTCTGAAATTTGATTACTTATATGAAATGTTATGAACGTAGAAAAAGCCTGTTTCTGCCATATCTAGGTATGTCGGACATTGAATATTTACTGATGTAATTTGTTATTAATAACTTCATTGTTAATTAGATATTAATAAAGTGGGGAATAGAACGTTTCGTCCTCCTTCAACTTAGCCTATGGCTATGCGTTTTTTTTAATAATTTACAGGTACAGAGTTTGACCATTGTCTCACCTGATGGTAAGTGATGACGCGGCCTAGGTAACGGTGGTGTATGCTTGCCTAAAAGATACCTGTTCACTCTTGACTTGGAGACACACCCATGTTATAGTTTTATCACTAAACTGTGGCACACGGCTACGTGAACCACTTTTACATTTACATCTATTAGTAATTTCTACCTGATTTTACCTACTTAACCAAAATTCATATAATGATAATTGAAAATTGTTTACTAGAATTCATTGCTAAATAACAACCTAAGTATATTTTACTGCAGCAAACAGCATTGTTGCAAATTAATCATTAAAAAATAAAAATAGACCCCAATATTTTTGAATTTAAAAATATTGTGGTGGATTCGTTAAGAGCCAATACAATGCCAAAATGCTTAAAATGGCTTAGCATGAAGCAGTGCCATGTCAACAATATTGCAACAATGACTTTGAAATTAATATATGGTAAAGTTCAGGACTAATGCTACTGCAAATGTATAGTGAAAACACGAATTAATAAACTTTTCTCGATAGAAAAAAATTACAAAGTTACCTCCAAACCGTACAAATAAACAGCGATTATTCAATGAATACCTTAAATAAAGTCATGAAACTTTGTGTAGTAGTTGAACTAAATATAATAGAGGGCTTATGTATAGTGGATTTTTAAAATACCCATTATGTTCAGTGTAATAATAAATTACCTAAACTATTGCGCGTTGGAACCATTTTAATTTAGACCGCCCCTGCCGCGCGGCCCTTGGCTCATCCCCGCTTGGCCTAGTACTATACATCTATTCTGTGGCTTTGGCTTGAATTCACGCTAGCCTTGCACAAGCCCTTAAATAAAATCTTTTTTAAATTCAAAAATGTTTTGTTGAACACCAATACCTACAACAAAAAGATAGATTATTTAGACAGGTGTAAAGCTTGGAAAGTGAAAAAAAAGAAAAAAAAGAAAAAAAAGAGAAGAAAGAAAAAAAAGTGAAAAAAGAAAAAAGAAAAAAAAAGAAAAAAAAAAAAGTGAAAAAAAAAGAAAAGAAAAAAGGAAGTGAAGAAAAAGGAAAGGAAGAAGGAAGGGAAGGAGGAGGTGAGGAAGGGAAGTGATAAAAGAGTCAATATTGTCAAGGTGATGTAAATAGGTAACATACGTCGTCTAAATCAAACACAACTTCAAGCCACAGGTGACACGCAAGTATAATCTAATTTCCAAACACCCAAATAAACTTTCCTTACGACCTATCATTTCCCGGCGGCTCGCTCGTCAACATCGAACTTTCCCAGCAAGTTCATAAACACGTATCGCTATACATATATTGATATACTCCTTTATATTAAAGAAGGTCTTTGGATCAACACCTGAGGCTCTTCGGAAAAGGAATTCTGTTCGAGTTGGGAGCGTCACGGCTCAGGAATTACAATAATCCATGGGTTAGGACGTAAATTTTGAAGACGAAAACTTGCGTTTATTTTAGACTTAGGAAAAAGGAAAAATCCTTACGTGTTGGTTAAAAGCGTCTAAAAAATAAAATACAGTTTGGTTGTCGTAGCGTCGTAGAGTGTCTACACCAACGCTACGACGCTATGAAATGTGCTACGAAGTTGTGGTACGTTTTACGTTTATTATTTCCGTCAGCGCTCTCGTTATCGTTAGACTGTCGATGTCATGCGTAAATGCGGTCCAATACATAATACACTACGCTAACAAGTTTCAAATGTTTTTGAAATACAAATACATAGAAAAATGCGATGTGATCCCAGCATGTGAATAATACAACCCCATTTCTTTCTGCGGGTGTTGTAGGAGACGGAAATGGGGAGCAGGAGCAGTATTCTCCACGGTACATTAAAACGCGATCACTAAGACACCTGTCAAGCGTAGTGATTACGGCAAACACCCCGTATGATAAGCACCGAAAGTGTTTATGGGGGAGGCCAATGTTAAGCCGACAATCTGGTGAAAACCACGGGTGAGGAGCCGATGGATGCAGGAGGGAGGAGCCACTCAAAGTGGCACTCTCTGGGGGAGGCATATGTTCGGCAGTGGACGTTTTCATTCTGTTGATGATGATGTTGATGAATGTTAAGCAGCTAGATATCTTCCAGCTGCTGATGTCATAATGTATCCAGTTACCTCAACCCTGGCACGGTGTCGAGCGTGGCACCGTCTGGCTGCTGCCAGGTGAGCTGCGGCGCAGGGAACCCGTGCGCGGCGCAGGATACCCTGGCGCCGGTGCCGTTGGAGAACACCAGCCGGGGGGGCGGCTCCATCAGGAACACTGGCCCGTGCTCCTGGCCCTCACCACCTGGACGAACAATACATACAAAATAAATAACAATAAATACTTGTAGTTCTGCGAGTGGTAGACCTCGCGACCACATCGGTTTTGCAAAAATAATAATTCTCTCTGTGCATAATCACATCAATCGAAAGACGTCCACTACTGAACACAGTAGGCCTACCCTATATAGCGCCACTTTGGATGCTTATCTTTGGGGCGAGGGGGGTGTATCCATGGAAAGACATAGGGTGGTCCTATTCCCACACCGATGGGACCACACGGTATGTGGTAATATGTATGTATTTATACATACATATATTACCGAAATCATATCTTACGGCTTCATATCTTTATTTCTTGAACGATTTTGTTTACATTTGAAATGCGTGTTTAAGATCTAGTACCCAACGTTTCTCCCAAATATTATTAGAATTGACCGATAGATGGCACCGAAGCAAATTTCCCGTCTTTTTGGGGGAAATACACCTCCAATCAAAAATCGGCGACGACAATAAAATTCACTGAACTCGTAGCCCTTGTATACCAAGATTCGTTAAAAAATGCGACCTGTAGGTACATCCAGACAGACGAAAGCAGAACAGGCGAGTAGAAACAGAAACTTTCTCTCACTTCGTTCACTCGGTCAATAATATGATTTCAAACAGCGCCATCTAGCCCCAAACTAAGCAAAACATGTACTATGGGAGCCAGATCACTGTGCCATACATAGATGCTTTTAGTTTGATAATACACAAATTACTTATAACAGATAGAACAAACATCTAATGTTCCTGTCACAGATGTTTGTCCTGTGTGGGAAATCGAACCTGCAACCTTACAGCTTAGACGACAGAGCCAACTGAGCTATCAAGGCCAATCTTACCGGTAACTCTATTAATGGGGCCAATATAAAATACTTTTTATCATGGAAAATTTAGAAATTCGGCTGAAACGGGTAAATAGCAAATGCAAACGTGTCAACTTGAATTGGAAAAGGCGGTATATATGTTAGAATGGCAAAATGCAACTTTCACTCCTGTGTTTATTGGTGACATTCTTTATGTGAAGGTGATAAGTGAGTACTTCAAAATACACTATAGTTTAAATAACTTTAATTGTACAGTATAAATTACAAAACGTCTCAAATTATTTATCTTTACACCAAAACAACCGCATTTCTGTTTCAAACCACGCCATAATAATCAAACAGAAGTAATTGAATTCAACTTGTCAAGGTTCAACACTGAATATTGCTTAGACGTTTTGTACCGACTACCAATACAAAGGCCGGCCCGAGATTTGTCAAATTAGAGTTGGGTAAACGCCTAACGCGGTTAGTGTGCCAGACAGACAGACAGGCTGATGTGTATAATGCGCGATTTGAATTTCTAACTCCATTCTGGTGTGAACCAGTTCAAACCGGCGCGCGCGTTTCAAATTATCATATTATTAGACGTGTCTCAAGGTAAAATTATTAAGATGTATGTAACATTTCACATTATTTGATGTGGCAATCTCCAAAAGCTAATGTAGAAATTCACGTTGTTTTGTTTGTTACCTATATTATACCTTTTCGTAGTCCTACAATCACACTAGTTACTACTAAATGTAACTAAATGCACTACCGACTGTTAATTCATTGTAGTGAGGAGAAAGTTGATCATTATGTGAACAGTTCAATAATTATAATTTTGTATTGATTCTGTGCAAATTATATACTAATTTGAAAATTCTAGAACTGTCGCGGTCCTTGTATATTTCGATCTACTGGAAAAAGACGGCAACATTTATAATCTGTAAAAATGCATAATAGCATTACCCACACTACCTACCTATAATAGAATAGTATTTAGAAACAGAGATACCAAGAATCAGTTCCAACTCAGATTTAAAAATGTAGTTCCCAACGAATCCCACAAAACCGATCCAATTTAACATTTCTTGCAACTGATCCCACAAAATATTATTTTAATGCTCATTGGATCCCAAACAAATTCTAGGTCATTAAACAATAGATAAACCCGGCTGCTAGAACTCACTTTTTTTCAAACTACAGTTCAAAAAAAAGGAAAGACGTAATAAAATACAGTAACAAAAAAGATAAAAGAAGGAATTATGTAAATGTGAGCACAATAAATGAATATGAGTATGAATAAATTGCGGGAAAAGCATTGATTTCCAAAGAAAATCTGCATGCTTCAATATGTGATATCTCATCGAGTTCCTAGGAATAATATCAGTATTGCAAATACGCGCAGTAAAACAATGGATAATGATGCAGTATTATTAATATGGTATCTTCTCGGAAGCAGAGGAACATACATACTAATAGTCATTATTATGCATAGTGAAGGAGAGAAATTATAAAGCAACAAAACTTTTAAATACGTCGATGTTATAAATGGATTTTCTGAAATTAAAACCGAAAATAACAAAGAAGGTAAGTAATAAAAAAACAATTAATTAAATATGAAAATGAGCATTAGCTATTCCTCGTGTGCTAAGTATAATAAATCAAAAATTGATATTGTTTTGGACACCACAAATTAATGGGCAATTTAGGTAATATTGTCAGATGTAGTCTTCATTGCGGCAAAAAGAAAGGTATCTCTGTATAAAGACCCACCACTAGTATACCACTAAACCAGCCGTGGTCAAATTACATTAATGAATAATGAATAATTATTTTATTTTTCACCAAATTTAGATGTAAGTTTTTGTTTCATTTTAAACTATTATTATTAACAGTAAGGTTACAGTACCCTTACAACTCTGCAACACTCCACTAGGTTCTTTATAGAGCCTCTATAGCAGAATCACAGTAAGCCTCTCCGGCTACTCCATCCAACAGAAACCTAACAGACATACGTGTAGAGATAAAGTGCAGTTATAGGTACATAATTAGGTGCGTAATACAATAAAACCGTAAACTGTGCAAAGTGCTGTGGGTAAAGTCAAAATTAGAATATCCTTACATACTAGTATATTATTTACACAGATCACCGACAGCTTCAGCCTAAATAACTAGTCGCTCGCACTCATCATAAGAACGATCTATTGACCTATAGCAATAAGTTCCTACAGGCTTCAAGCAACCCACTTGACCTCAGTGGCTCCGCCGGAAGGACACGCCAATTTAATCTTGAGAAGGGGTTTGAATGGAACGCCTCGGGTCCTACAAATTGATGTAATTAATTTGACGACACGTTTTTAAGGGGAATGGGTCAGGATTGGAGTTTTTATCGTGTTTGCTGTTCCTTGCACATTCTTTAATTGGTGATTTAATAACGAGTACAAATTATTTAGATGATAACGTTTTACATTGGCCTTTTACTAGTTTTAATGCAGTGGAAAGCTAATTGTATTAATATTTGTTTTTGACAGAATGAAATTGATGTTAAGTAATCTGTAATCAGTCTAATAGTAATTTGATTTGCAGACTGTGCCTGATGTCTTAGGATTACGTGCGCAGTGCAGTGTCACGGATAACTTTATTATTTTAAAGTTCCGAAGACACTGCAACTGTTACACACATCAGGTGAACGACTAGCTCATCACGTCATTCATTATCATAAAAATAAAATAAAAATGTTACCGTATACTACTCTCAAGTTAAGAATTAAGAATCTATCGCCAAATACTTAATGGTGTGTAATGTGTTTTCCAGTCGCCTACTTAAGTTTTAAGCTTCCAAACGAAAGTGTCCTACGACCATATTGTCACGTAATATCAGGTAAAATATGTGCTATCTACTCATACATAAAGAGAAAAAAGACAACAAACTCATTGGTAATTTCTAGACAGTCTGGCCATCTTCAGCTTGAAGACGTCCGCTGATGAACATAGACCGCACCCATAGAGCGCCATTTAAACTAGCTACTTGTTTTTTGCATCCATCCAACTCTTATAACGTTAAAAACTACAAAATATAAAGTCCTATGCACCATAGTAATAAAACAGAACAAAATAAAGAAACTACCAAAAAACGAAGAAACCCATTACCTAACTCACGATAAGAGTAAAAATAAACCACTTCCCCAAGTGCATTCTCCATGGCAGACAGAGCAACAGAAACAACCGTGCCACTGTATCAAGCAGAATATACGATCACAAGCATGTCGTGTCGCAGGTTGAAGGACCGTCTGATACACTTATATGTTAGGTGTATTTTGCGCCGGCCTTTTGGAGTGACGTGTCTGGAAGTATTTGTTCTGTGTGACATATATTTGGAGAAGGCGGAGCCTTTATTAACGTTGAGGACAACACGACGTGAAGCTCACCTGGCACTTTGTATACAATTTGAAAAGGGTAGCTCATGATTAGTTTCTACGATAATAATTGTAATATTGGTGTATTGAAATGTAGAGAACAATGTAGCTAGGCTGTAGGCTTAACGATTTATAAGAGCTTAGCGTACTCAAACGAGTCGTTCGCCTGATATTAAGCGTTATGGCTGTCCATAATAGATTGCAGCATCACTCAGAACTCTAAGTTTATACAGTTTTGCGTGACACTGCAATGCACACGTCACCCTGAGACTTCAGACAGTATAAAGTCTCATTTGCCCAGTCAAATGCTAGCTCCAATGCCCTTCAAGCCGGAACACGGTAGTGCTTGCACACTACTGCTTGGCGGTAGAGTAACTGGCAAAGCAGTGGTATCTACCTAGACGAACTTTGCAGAAAAGTCCTACCACCTTAGTCCTTCACGTCGAATCGAAGGTCGCTTGATTAGTCTAAACAGAAGGTAAGATGAAGATGATTATGAGATTATGATGATGTAGATATTTCAAATTTCAATGTTTTTGAAAGCTTTTAATATTTCTAATGAATATCAAAACAAAACACTTTCCACCTAACATAACTAACTATAATAACAAGTATTATTTGATCATACCGCTACGTGTTATACTCATTTTCAAGGAAAAAACGACGTCTAAATAATATCCCTATAAATAAACGCGCAGCACAGATAATTTCGCAACGCTTCATAGCCACATCCTAAAATAAAACCAACTTCTAGCGCGGTACACAGATACATACAAAAACTTTTACAAGCTTTTAATACTTTTTATCTCCGACGCTGCCTTTGTTCAAATAACTCGCAAAAAACGTCACACCGGCAGTTGCCCTCCTTTGTGTATGACTCTACCACCCGGGCTCTACCATCGGTCTCTACCGAGTGCTACGACCAGGCTCTACGACAACGAGCCATCACTCGTAGAAGGGCCTACGAACCAAATTCTCTTTGACTGGTTGAGTCGAGAATGGCTCTACGAGCGGTAGAGTCGAGAATGGCTCTACGAGCGGTAGAGTCGAGAACAAAGAACTTTATTGAGAATTTATGGGTTATGAAACTTTTAAAACGCTTCAACGTATCTGATCAGTGATCGGCGAAGTTAGAATGGGTACGAGGAACGTTTCAATAAGTAGATGCCTCAAAGGTATAAAGTTTGTTCGCGTGGAAAGCTCTTTGTCAGTGCGTAAGTGTAGCGAACGATTCGATTTAAACATTTTTGAAATCCTTTATGGATATTGTGAAAATTATTGGAATTTTCTGGAAGCGGATAAGCTGATTTTTCAGAGAAAGTAAACTTACATTATGTTTGAAATGGAATTATCACCGAATTGTAATAAATATAAGCAACTTAGAATTTGTGTCATAAAATATTTTTCAATCAAAATTTATAATTAATAATAGCCTGTAGTTATGGTTGACTTATGAAAATAACGAAACAAAAATTATGTAACGTTCCAGGACTTATATGATCGCCAACCATTCTCTCAGACTAAAGGCAGCACTGGAATATTGTAAGCGAGCGCCATTAATGCAAATAAAGTCGACGACCGCAAAGCATGGCGGCGTTGGCGACAAAAACAAACTCGGTGACATTATGAAAATCTCAAATATACTCGAGGAACTTTTTAATTGGAAAGTAGGGTGGACATGGTTTATGGTAAAACTGGTCTGGTTTACTTAAACTGAAATTCATCATCATCGTCAACAGCCTAAAGGCGTTCACTGCTGAACACAGGCCTCCAAAGGGCACCACTTTGAGCGGCTGCTCAAACAAGCCTGGCTCAGGCCTGGCCTGGTTTTCACCAGGTGGTCAGCCTGAAATTAGTTACGGGATAGTAATTTCAGATTGAATACTAAACTACTGACATTGTAAATAAAACCAGGAGCACCTTTTAAACATGTGTTTATTCTTAATTCATCAATATAGATCGTAGCTTTTCATTAACCAAAGACTAAAAGAGACTGATTTTCATTCCATCGGGTTTTCGTTGCTCAATCGTCCGACTCACGATCTCTTGCAATCCAGTCGCGCAAGCCAGTGTTGCCAACTATAAGAAAAGGCAATTTACCCAACGTAATTTTCAAAATAGGAACAAATTCATAAACTCACTACTCTACAACTACACTACATTTTACGCCAAACCTCTTTCAAAGTAGAGAAGAATCACCTAACCCAACCAATGCATGTTGTTTTCTCTTTATCACCATACATAAATTCAATTCAGCAGCAGTTTCAATACAACATCGCCCAAGACATTGTAATTTGAATTGAATCACACGCGTATATGAGGACAAGACAACCGCCCTAATCAGTTAGATATAGCAGTTGATTACCATTCTATTTCAAACCTCCATTATTGAATTTCGAAAGCAACAACAACTTCCGCAACAATAGGCAACATACTATCACAACGCAACAAACAACAACTGGATGTGACAAGGTCTGAAAATGGACGGGACACGGGTGAGACAGGGATGTGACACCGACAGAGGAATAAAATTAATAGTACTACGTACTAGACATGATCATTTCACAACGAGCATGTGAAAAATCATATGTTTTTTATTTCATAAGTCACATCTGCTACAAATCACAGTATGATAATCAGACCTGATGACTTCAGATTTCATAATATGAGAGTAACATCGGCAGTGAATATAAAAATATAATTGTTTGTTTATACTTCAGTAACATACTGAGACCGGCCTGTACAGTATAATAATAAAAAATCAGTGCCTGTGATGTAGCTGCGAACTTAGATCTTGTTGATTGATCTTGTTTAACTAAAGCTCCGAGAGTATCATTACATTTTTTTTTAATCGTTAGTAGCAGGTCACAACTTCACTAGGTTGCTCCTAAATCACATCTTTGTTCCGTTTCATAAATCACCACCAAATCGCCATTGATCTAATTCATTAAGCAAATGAAAAATCACAGACTGTGACAAATCACAGGTGAAACAAAAATAAATCATATGATTAAATAACAATGAATTAAAAGTAGCAATAATTTCCATACCCACTATGTACTACAGCAAGAAAGTCCGAGATCTCCACGCCCTGTCAGGTGCGCTCGTTTATGATATTACGCCCAAGTTTGCGTTCAACTATGGTTGGCGAAAAGACAATGAATACTTCAGCTTTCTGGATACTTTGCCTTCCTTTGCTGGTTACTTCAATATTTACGCAAGTTATTACCAATCACATCCTTCTTTTTAAATTGTGGTGGTATGTTTTAGCGTTTGCGATTTATTCACTGGTCTTGTAGCTTAGTCGGTAGTAGCTCTGCCTTCTGAACTATAGATTGTGGGTTCGATTCCCATTCAGGACAAACATTTATGTAATGGACATAGGTTTTTGTTCTGTGTCTGGGTGTATTATTGTATTCTATGTATGTATTTACAAATGTATTTAGTATTCTATCAGTTATCTGGTTCCCATGTTTTATTAATTTTTATTTGGATATGTTTCAAGCCGCCTGCCAAGCGTCGTAATTATGCCCCTCCCCCCCCCCTCTAATGATATAATAATTTATCATGTTTTTGTTATACAAATCAAACAAATCATAAATGATTCAAGTGCTGCTTAACCTTTAAAGCGTTTTCACTAAAGCGAACTTTTTATTCCCAGAGCGTCCTTCTGAACATGACGATTTCATTTCGAACTTGTAAACTTCAACGAAAAATTGCTGAATAACCTCTCTTTTTGTTAGCAATAACAAAAATAAAAAACTCTAACAACAATAGATGCCAAAAGCAATTTGGCACAATAACTCTCAACGGTTTTGTTCTGTTTTTGCGAGGCGTAACAATGGTGCAAATTTATGGCACTTCAATTTTTTACCCACGTACATCTGCAAAACTTTAAAATAACACAGAATATATGAATGAATGAGAAAAGATAGATTAGCATTTTGTTAAATGGTGAAATAAGGTTCAAAATATGCCTATTTATGGTTTAATACAGGACTTAATCACGCTAAAAACATTATTTATTTACCTCGACGTTTCAACCAAGTTGCATTGGCCGTGGTCACGAGTAGACTGGAGATGCGGGTATCCGTGCACGAAAAAACGAGTAGTTAACGCAAAAACTACCCGCACTTGAAACTTAATGGTTGTAAACACACGTAGAAATGTCACGACACACAACACTAACAGTATCCGATTTGTCCGGGCGCAAGTCACGACGCAAACACTTGCCCAACACTGGGTTCCATGACGAAGCCAACCTAAAACCATCCTCCCGGTTAAAATTTAACAAAATATGCCTTTTTTTACAACTACTTAAATGCCTTTTTAAGAGTTTGAGAATCAAAACGTGTGTCATTACGTAATATATTTTGTAGATTAATAACATGTAGAAACATTCAGTTGATTAACCTAAATCAAAAACAACCTTAGAATTCCAATTTCATGTCCGTGCTTCTATAAACAAATACACAAATAAGTCCAAGCGTTAGAACGCACCTAGCTCATACCCGAAACCACCTGATCTCAATATATCTGTACCTCCCATATAATACGTTCGTCTAAGCTTCATCGTGGACCGTTAGACAGGCTTCCAAAACTTTACCTATTTACGTCAAACCCAACACGCAGCCCATCTCGTCTGACAGGCCGCCCTTCTAACGGCCGGTTACTTAACCCCACTTGTAGTCTGTCTTAGTAAACTGACAATTGGACTGCTATTATCTCGTTTATTATAACGTTTCGTTCGATCAGGGCACTAATCTATGTGGCTGGATGACAATGTTGGAAAGTAGAATGAGACTTCATTAACTGAGTGGTTAAACCGGACTTTTAGATATTCTATGTTAGGTATTAGTAAAATACGTGTTATAATTTTTGATGATAAACACAATTATTTAGCAGCATACCTTTTCAAAATTCCGTACCCAAAGGGTAAAACGGACCCTATTACTAAGGCTCCGCTGTCCATCCGCCTGTCTGTCTGTCCGTCTATCACCAGGCTGTATCTCATGAACCGTGATAGTTAGACAGCTAAAATTTTCAAAGATGGTGTATTTCTGTTGCCACTATAACAACATATACTAAAAACAGAATAAAATAGAGCTCCCATACAACAATCGTGTTTTTTTTGCCGTTTTTATAGACGATGGTACGGAATCCTTCAGCGAGAGTCCGACTCGCACTTGGTCTGTTTTTTAATTTTTAATAATAATTAAATAATGATTATTGGTTTAATAGGTAAATCATTTGACACTGATTACCTGCAAAGTGAGGTTATGCTAGGTTGAGAAAACGTTCTTATTACAACTCCCACCTCAGTTATGATCCAAAGTAAATTAATATAGCTAATAACTTTAAAATTACTACAATAAGGTTTAAATGAAGTGAACTCCTTTGACATAGAATTATTACAGTGAAACTTTAACGAATTTGCGCATGAACCTTGTTACAAAGTGAGCACACATTATGTATTCAGTCCCGAAGGTTCTACGTCTTCATAGTACATAAAAGCACAACACAGTTGTGTTTGGTAGGTATTTTAGTTACAAAATGTTTACTACACTTGCTGGATTGAAATTGTTTATTTACATGCTTTTTGACCTGACATTGACCTGGGCTAGGTATTATATTATCTGTGAGCGGGGTGATGGGAGGTCACCCTCACTTATTTATATTATCAGGTATATAGGTACCTGTAATTGTTATTTAGTCATTATTTTCCTGCTCAAGTATCACGGAAGAACAGTAAGCGACTTACAGATGATTTTTGCCTCAACGTTGCTCGATAATCCATTACTACTATAGTGTATACTACTACTGATACTATTGGTTATTCATGTCAACGTCAAGTAGATATTTACCATTTTTGGAAAACCTAAAGTTTACCATGTTTTTTTTTTAAATGAACTTTGTTAAATAATCATAGTATTCCAAAGAGTAGCTTATTTTTTTCCACTTTGTTAATTGTATATGTAGTATTATCTTTATACGAATTAGTTATATTCAAAAATGTAACCACGTTATCTTATTATATGGAGGACAGTATCAATAAAATACTAAATAAGCGAGATAAACGGCTTAAAGTTTAAATTAAACAAATAAATTAACATAAAGGGTGTACACCGCAGACCGGAAGTCACCCACTACGAATTGCCGTGTTTTGAAAATTGTATTACTGAATTAGCATTTATATTATTTTACAAACAGCGAAACCGCTTATGACGTTATTAAATTTTATTAAAAAACTTCCAGGCCGTCACACTCGTAAGCAAGACTACGGTGTTGTTAGGGCAATTTCTTATAATTATAATACATTTAAAATGTAACGACCTCCATAAAACCGATATAATTATATTTCACAAACTTAATAAACACAGTTTTTTAGATTTGTATTTTAACAGCAGTAAAATGATGTGTTCATAAAAAAACTTTGAAACACATTTCATCCCCGCACAATATCTTTCAGAGTGTAAAACAAAGCTCTTTGTTGACCTAACGACAAAATGTTCATATAACTGTCACGCGCCTCCTGCAGCGTAAATTGTTTTATTAAAAAGTAATGATCTAGCGACAGTTTCATTAACCGCGGGATAATATAAGAGTCGCGTTGTCCTCGCTCCTTGTTTATATGCTAATGTCTTCGAGTATATACTAAATGATACTTTGAAACTTGCTATTTTGAGTTTTCGGTTTCGCAAAATAAGGTTGGTTTTTCTTCGGGAAGAGGGCGTGACAAAGTGTTGGAATTATTATTTCTGGAAGGTTTCGTTTGTTTTTATTTTCAGGCTTCTGTTTATCTATATGTCATGTCAGTGAGCGCTGTTGGAATTTAAAGCAGAGAATATTCTCGGATTTGGTTGATCTGTGTCAGAGTTGATTTCCAATTTTCAAGTAGTAATCCTCAAGGAATGGTAGTTTAACGGATTCCTTAGGAAATCCTTGCTCCAAATACGTTGGCCTTTGAATTGGGTTACTTTAGTAGGTAGGTACTAAGTTCACCGAATCAGCGCGAATTCACTGAATTTGACAAATCAAGTGACGAACGAAACCATACCACCAAACATAGTCATAACGTAGCTGTTTTATTCTTTTTGACTACTATAAGTAGTCCATTTATAACTTTAACCACTCACACATCAAGTGATGATGTCATCATCATCATCATCATCATCATAAACAGCCTAAAGTCGTCCACTGCTTAACATAGGCCTCCCCCAGAGAGCGAGAGATCGTCCACCAGTGATGATGAAATCAACGTAAAATAGAGCCTAATTACTATTTTGCTTGTACCTAACATACAAATCTTGTAATGAATAAAATAACTATATTAATGGCAGTTATTTCAATGGTAGGTGCAATTGTAATAATATTTTGTCTTTACATTTTAGTCAAACCAAAGGCTACTCGACTTTCATTTATTAAGAGATATTTGCAACACAATAAAATGTATCGAAGACAGAAATAATGGCGCTCTAAATATGAAACTTAATCTTAACCCTCATATTATAGCCAGTAATAAATAAGGAACATAATAAAGATAATACGTATTCGTTCCTCACTTGGAAAATATGATAAAAAAGCTCAATTTCGCCATTGGTCGGGGAAACATAATGAAATGAAATATGGCTCTATACATTAATGTACCCGCGAGCTGTTCTGTCGAAACAGTAAACTATGCTTACTTATTGCCGTGTTTGCTTTAATCCAATATATTGAGAGCGTTCAGCGCTTTTTTATGCATCAATAAATATAAGCCATATATGCAATTAATTAAATTGACCATAAATATGTATATCAATATGTACCTATAAATAAACAAGAACATTACTCTAATTCACAAATTCCGAAGTTATGAGTTGTAGTCAGCACATTTTGCCAACATACAAAAACTACCCGGATGATTGTCAAAAAATAAGAACGACAGAAACAGTTGTGGTTCACGTATACAACAGAAATGTTTCTGCCGGTTGAAATTGTTTATTTGACAACATATTGACGATTTTGGCCGACTCTCAACAAACGCGAACAGATAAAAGGATTGGAAACTAAAGAAAAAGTAGTTTTATTTGGATGTAGTTTTCTTTGAACTGTTATTAAATAAATGTTTTATCCATCAACCTGATGTCACGCAACCTTGTACTAACTAAACACACTTACACAAGGACAGTGTTATTACTGTCTGCAGGCGAGTGCGACAACTCTTAAATTCAAACGAACATTTTGGATAATTTTTGTTTTACAAAGTTTATTAATATCAAGATTTAGACAACAAGAGCTTTTTCAATATTTTACTAGTTTGTGGTTTTGAATACGTTTTAATATTATGACTATTAACATTATGCTTTAGAATCTACCAACTCACAATATAAAATTAAAAACATTAATGTAAAAGTGACGAGAGTAATAAATTATATTTTCAAAGATAAATTTAAAACCTAGAATTTTCACCACAACTCGAGCAGAACTGCCTGTTTTGGTCCAGTTTTATCAAATTCACAAATTCAGGTACACATAATAAAGCTTGCTTCTATATAGGATGTTCGCTAACGTGGTTTTTCATCGGCTGTCCGACAATTACTATGTAAATTGACGTACCCTGCGCTGATGAGACACCCTGTGTGGTGTCGTGTTGCAGATGTGGTACAGACTTTATTATAAGCGTACATACACACCCACCCTCAGACAAACACTCACTATTTCGAATAATGATACTATACAAATTTATTGATTGACTGTTTGATTGTTGATTTTCGTTGATTGTTTGTTTGTGTGTTCAATTGAGTATCGAATGTTTAAAACATTTTCCGAATATTATCAGTGCATCAGCTACGCAGCAAAACGAATTTTTACCCTTTCAGAAGTAACACACATCCCACCAAAAATCGCCAAAGAAATATTTATGAAATTTCACAACCTGTACACCAAGTTGTGTCAAATTTGTTGAAATAAACCTGTACGCGAGTAGAGTGTGAGTCAATCGTAATGGCGGCTGTGAAGTTGATGCAAAGCCAGTAGCAAAAAATAGATAAGCACGGGCAGAGGTAAGCGCGGTGCGGCATGCGGGAGGCTTGCACTGTAGCACACTTCACAGCCGCCATTACGTTTGAATCACACTCTACCAACTAAATCGAAACAGATTAAAAAACAACAAATCCCGCAAGCTGGAGCAGAGACTTCGCTCGCGTCACTTGCTCAAAGTTTTTACAATGAATCCAAACACTGCAGCGCTCTGTAACGAGCGTGCGCTACTTTACATTTGCACGTTGTATATTTTGTATTTGCACATGCCAAAGAGGATTTGTTTAATAAAACACCGGATTTGTTTAACCCGGCGCGGGCTTCGACGGGCGCTCGCACATGACTTAATTATGTTCCCCGACGATGACAGCTTTTTACGAGTGCGGAAGAAAATGATTACCTTTTGGTTCGGTAATAAAAGGTTCGAGGTGTGGAAACGTTGATGTAAAATGTGGATTTATGTTTGGGGTTTTGGGGTGCGTGGCAGTTCGTTTGTGGCGAACCTTTGGGGTAACAGAAAACATTCAGTTTCCCCTTTTCCTGTTTTTTAAATATAATATTATTTCATCTTTGGAAGTTCATCATCATCCTCTTTGCCTTTTCCCATTTATTATTGGGGTCGGCTCCCAATCTTACCTGTAGTGGCGAGCTACCAGAATTACACGAGCGACCGCCATCTGACCTCGCAACCCATAAGGGACCAGTAACAGGGACGGTTAGATCGAGCATCAGATTCTATCAGGCGTCTGACTGCCCGTAACGGTTGCCATAGATGTTCTTATAACAACCGGGACCGACGGCTTAACGTGCTCTACGAGGCACGGAGCGATGGCATCAAAACTGCACATAACTTACTAGGTAAGTCATTGGTGCAGGGCCGAGGATCAAACCCAGTGCCGTAAGATTGCGAAGCGCACATGCTACCGCTCGGCCACCATCGCTCTTTTGGAAGTTATAGTTGTATATTATGCTATAACTTTAAATTTTGCAAGGTCAGTATCATAACAAAATGTTTTGAAAAGGACACAACGTTCAATTGCATATTTGACGACATTGACTGTGCAAACATGAAGATTATTGCCTCATTCTAACCGTCAGCAATTATTTTCATTAGATGATCAAGATGGTTGTCTGTTACAAATGTGAAATGTTCGCCTGAAGCTCCGCTAATGTTAGTGTATGTTATACAACGCTGAAAATCAAGCTAACAGCCACTATTCTCATTAGTATTCCCTGTATTTAAGACGTACACAAACCACAAGCATCATGCTCCCACATAAACCCATGTTTAGTTACGGTTGTAAACACTGAGACAAATGTTTATGTAGGTAGAGGTTGATATACTTGATCTTCCTAAATTCATTTATCTACGAAGTCGTGCTATATTCATTTCCAAGTCCAAGTCGTGATTATTAGACGTTGGACTTATTGCAACTGAAGTTGGTGAAGATGGCTGCAAATACAGTTATTTATATAAAAACAAAAAATGGCTGTATAAAGCGTGACTTTTTGGAGCGCTTAATTTTACAGTAGCAAAATTTCATCACCAGGTCGTCGGTCCACCGAGTGGGGGTCCCACGTACGCTGCGTCTTCCGGTTCGTGGTCGCCGCTCGAGAACCTTTCTTCCCCATCGGTTGTTAGTTCTACGAGTGATGTGACCTGCCCATTGCCATTTCAACTTGCCAATTCTAAAAGCTGTATCGGTCACTTTAGTTCTCTTGCGGATCTCCTCATTTCGGTTCTTATCTCGCAGGATCTTATCTCCGACGACCTGGTGACAACCGCGGGGAGCCGATGGATTCAGGAGGCAAGCAGCCACTCAAAGTGGCTCTGGGGGAGGCTTATGTTCAGCAGTGGACGTCTTCAGGCTGTCGACGATGATGATGATGAAAATTTCATCGACAGCACTGTACAAATCTCTAGTTTAAATAAACGTGCAATTCTTTCTGCTTCTTGTTTTTGTAAGCCACATGACGTCACATACAGCCTCGGTGCGTTCCAATCCTAAAAGGATAAGCATAAAATATTTGAGGATCTAAATCCTGCGAGATAACTGCGGAGACGACGCGAAGAAAATTGAATGTGATTTTAAGGCATCACTTTATCAATTCCGCCCCGCGCGCCTTTTGAAATCTTTTTGAGGTTTTCGTATGGCTGTGAATTAGAATTGTTATAAGGATGTAAGGATTAGTTGCGTATGTTTCCAGCTTAAGAACAGGATCACCGCATCTCTTGCCATAGGTGCTGCAAGAACTAGCAAAGGGAATATCCAGGACACGAACAGTAGGATGCTGCTCGGTCTGCATTCAACCTACTGCGATCACCAAGACGCCTGCCAAGCGAGGTGGTTATGGTGACTCCCCTTCATCACCTCCACCCTTAAAAAGCACAATGCAAGCAGCTGCATGCTCAAAGTGGTGATCTATAGTGAGCCCAATGAGCTCTATGTTCAACGGATGTTCTCATGCCGATGATGATGGCGATGATGAAGAATTATCTGTAGCGCAGTTATAAGCTTAATTCTACGGTAACAAGGTTCAATTTTATTTGTTTAAAAAAACAAAATAAAGCACATGACTTTTGATGATTATAATTAATAATAAAATCAAATTCAAAATGTTTCCTATTTATCAAAAAAATCAAAATACAAAAAAAACAATCAATTATACATTACACAACTTTTTTAAAATTAAATCGATAACGATAAATTTATTTTATGTTGTTCACTCATTTAGGGCTGCCCACCACCCGACCAGTTAAAATTGACTACATTGTTATGTAAACCCTTTTGAAATTCATGAATATACCAAAACTTATGCAACTTTCTTCATATAAGCCATGTTAGTCTTAATCAGCGGCTTAAGTTAACACGGTTTCCACAAAATACAACTACAAAAGGCGCACAAAGTTGGTATAACACCCAGACTAAGTCTACCTAGGAGATGAAGCTATTCCTATTGATTTTCTGGCGCGAATGCGACTCTAGAATCAAATTAATCTCCCAGTCAATTGCTCAGAACTTAACTTGAATTCGATATACTGTTAGTGTACAGTCGAGAATACAAATGCCTCAGTTTATGGTAGTTTTACTTTTAGAGTTTTACAATATATAAAGATTATTTTTATGAAGGTTGAAGTAACACTTTTTATTTTTTCATTAAAAACTTTATAACGTACTTAAATTACATTTAAAATCTTAAATCGAAGCTACGGTTCAGAGTTTTCTATTCTACCTACTTTGTAGTATGTTTAATTATGTTGTAACAAATTATAAGTGTTGTAAACAATTTAAAAGAACGGATCAAAAATGACACTGTAAAGTTTCTTGTAGCTTCTTCTTTACAGATGTAATCGAAGCTACGGTTCGGAGTTTTCTATTCTACATTGTGCCGGATTGCTTGCACCTGATGTGGGGAAGAGTATTTTTTTTTTCAAACTCGTATTGTAATGGGCTTGTTATAATTATAATATTTTGACATTTTTGACATTAAGCACTGTGTAAGTTTGTTTAATTATGTTTGCTTAGAATGTACAATAATTTAATTTTTATTATTTTTAAATACATTATCTAGTTTTGACTTGTAAAAGTGCTAAAAATAGCCTATTTGCAATAAAAACATTTTGATTTTGATTTTGATTTTGAACAAAAGCCTGTGCTAGACTTTTGACAACAACACTCATTACACCTAAACGACAAATGTAGATATAACTGCAGAATGGTGTCAGCATTCGACTGTACCTACGGCGTTGTTGAAACTCGAGCTTTGAATTGCTTTGCATGAATTTAATAGATGTGTTGATGAACTGTTAACTTGGATATCCCGTATCTTCCAAGTGAAGAATGGAGCGAGGGCTAGTAATATTTTCATTGCGATTATTTTATTAAATTTTCATATTTTACTAAGGTAATATGTAAGGTAATATGTAATGTAATATGTAAGATATTGTATGTATTATATTGTATTATTATTTAAAACCTTATAATATCTAAACTATTAATGTTATCTACCTCTTATTATCATTATTTTATTTTGGGTAATCTTTTCTTTTTCTTTTTTCAACCAGCACTACCACTCGTTCCACACTACACAAAGGTTAACTGGAAGAAAATGCTACTTAGCATTAAGTTCGCCTATGTACTTTATTATCTTGTGCAATAAAGCATTTTATATCTATCTAAGGTAAACATAATTAATTAATTTTGTTAGTGCTTCCTTAATTAATGTTTACAAAATTACTAGAGAAAATCCAGAAGATAGGCAAAAAGACAGTAAAGGTACAGTTCCTTGTGTTAATTTTATTTTCATTTTATTTATTGAGGAACAATAAACAATTGCATTACACAGTAACATATAAATTTAGACAAAGTGGCTTAAATAATGTAGCTCACAGCATTATCCACACAATTGAGGTTTATACATAAGTAAAAAGTTGCAGCTAGAGGTAACCAGATAAGAAGTAGTAAGAAGAAAGTGATAAAGCACTAACCAAAAACACTAACACACACACACACACGCACGCGCTAACTAATTACTGGGCAAATGAGACTTTATGATCTGATCACATAGTCAATAATTCTTATTACTAGACTGTGTGAAGTCTCAGGATTACGTGCGCAGTGCAGTGTCACGTAAAACTATATTAATTTGGAGTTCCGAGTGATATTGCAATCTGTTATGGGCAGCCGTGACGCTTAACATCAGGCGAACGACTAGCTCGTCACCTCATTCAACTACATTAAAAAAATACCTTTTAGGCCTGACTATCTGACCGCCATTTAAAATAATCATGACTTCGCGGCGACCTACAAAACTAGTGTCAATTGATAGGAAAAATATATGAAACAAATAGCATTCCATAAAAAAATATTATGGAAATAGTAATAATAACAATAATAGTGATTAACCCGTTAGATTTCATTTATCAACATTTATCAAAACCATTGCAACTGAAAGTGAGCTAAAATCTATAGATATTGACCCAACACATTTATATGCGTCTTTTGTGTGCATGGCATTTTCAACGGCATTTAAATACACTATGACTCCTTTGAAAGGACACGACCACCATAGGCCCGTTTCTAAAGACATAATTTAAAATGTCCAAGCGGACTCTGATGTGAAACGGGTCAAATAGACACACGCACATAGACATTCGCGTGTGTACATATACTCACACCGTTACGCGATTCACCGAACCATCTCACGAAGGTTTGCCACTTGCCACGGAGGTTCCTTCCATATGTAAGTAAATCAATAAAGTTACTTCAGTTAAATCCAGTTAGATCTTGCTTAGTAACCTTCGGTGACAGATGAGGTTAGAGTTGTCGATGAGGATCTTCGTTGATCTAGCGTAAGCGTAAGCATAAGAAAACAAGACAAGTAGGAAGCTGCTGAACATTAATCAAAAAATCTTACCTGTATGGACATTGACAGTGAGACCGTCGGGTTCAAAAAATATCAGCGTGCTGATAACGATTTCGTTTGTAAAGTATTTAGCAGTGTTGAATATCTCCCGACGGATCCCACCAAACTGATCCCAGCGAGTATGTTCCACAAAATATTTACAATACTCAGTTTCTGTTAATCGGATTAGTTCTCAGACATTGTACATCGTTATTTCATCAGTACTATTTAACATTTTTAATGTTATGTTATGATAAATTAATCCTAAAGATAAGTTTATATGTTCAAACATGAGTATGCATACTACTAGTAGCATACAAGATATTATTAGATTAATTGATCTTAATCCCTATATCTCTACTTACTTTGTGTATTAAAAAACTTTGTCTGTTCGTTTGTTTGTTGGTTAATTAAATGGTTAAACTTATTAATTAGCATGAATTCACTCAAATAGGATGAAATCTTGCACATAAACTACTCATACAATTATAATGAACACTATTAATAATAATAATAATTCATAATTCATTTATTCAATAATTTTTTTTCATTGTGTTTGAAATGCAAACGTAACCTAAAACCCTAATATAATCTATAACAATATTATAAAGAGGAAGGATTTGATTGATTTTTGTTTGTTTGTTTGCATTGAATAGGCTCCGAAACTACTGAACCGATTTGAAAAATTCTTTCACTGTTGGGAAGCTACACTATCCCCGGGTGAAATGGGCTATATTATATTTTTTTTAAAATTTGGGATCTTTACTAAAACTCCAATAATGTAACCCAAGGTGTAAAAAGATTACCTAAAATATTCTTTACATCGCGTGCGCTAAGAAGACTGAAGAAAGAATTAACACTATAATTGCTTATGTGTTTCCTAATTCCGTCAGTAAGTCCGTAGTAATACCGCAAGTTAATATGTACCTTGTAACACGGAACGCAATTGCTGGGGACGAGGGGACGCTAGCGCCCCCTGTTCAAACTACTGATGCGACCTATGAGGTACTACCCTCCTCGCTCCGCACCTGCGAAAAACGTATCCGGCACCGGCCGGCTAGATATAGATAAAATACTCTACTCTGTGGCCTCACCCCACGCCGCCGGGCCGTCGTGGCATTACGTTTTTGTTTTGTTCTTAGTTTTGGTGTATTTTCTCTCCTCATTTTGAATAGTATAGTAGATATCTGTGCTCCTCATAGTCAATAGTGTAGTTTTAAAATAATACTTGATAATTTTGTGAGTTTGTGGTGGTAAAATAAAACAGTGCACGGAACTGAATCTTTTTTGTATTAAGTTTCCCTGAGGAGTTTAGCCAGTGGCCTAAAACCTACTCATAAGAGAAAACGTTAATCAAACATAGCCGTATATATAACAGTTCCCAGTGCCGTAAATAGGGCGGTGCCACCGGTGCCCAGGCACAGGGCGTAGACTCTGGGGGGCGCAAAAATAACCAGACCAGGCAGGACTATTATTGTTTCGGTTGCTCCTGATAAGTTCCCGCTACGCCCCTAGTGCTCAATTCCAACACATACGTACCTACATGCCAGTATCATCAAAAATTAGACAAAACATCGCGGTCCTTTTTTTTGCCAGCGCACGAGCGTATTTGTGTTTAGTGTTTATCGGAGTCAAGCGACCGCCCCGCTACCGCTTAGTCTAAAATTAAATCTTAAGAGTCTATACAACATCAAAATGCTTAAAATGGCTTAGCATGAGACTGTATACTGTCAACAATATTGCAACAATAACTTTGAAATTAATATATTGTAAAGTTCAGGACTAATGCTACGCCTTAGGTACAGTGAAAACACGAATCGCGATTGTGCTGACTAACATGTAATTCATGTTTGAATTTCCATACGCGTTTTTTGAAATACAATCCGGCAAATATAAAAATTTTCGCGCTCGCTTCGCTCGCGCTTTATTGTTTTTGTTCTGAAAATTAGTAGCTGTGTAAAACAAGGGCGCAGTTATGGAAGCTCGCACAGGGCGCAGAAAAACCTATTTACGGCACTGACAGTTCCCACAGAAAACGGGTAAATTTTGAGTGAGTCGAATGGGCCACCCCGAGTTTAATAGATATTATGTTCTTAAGCTATCAACGTGAGATAATCTGCTTACGCGACCAGTAAGCAAGTTAGTACTTACCCATGGCAAATAGGATGATGAGAGCGGACACCACCCAGGAGCACATGGTGACGTCACAATCACATTGCACGGGTTACGTCACTACTGTCACTTCGCGAGTATCCGCCCTGCAACAAACACAAGGATCACGTTTTGCTATTTTTATTATAATAAAACTGAAAAGACAATCGATCGCTTCTTTAAAGGGCAATGTGCCTTTATTCTTTAAAAACAAGTAATATTATTATAGTCTTTGTTTAAGGTGGAACGTTTCACTAGCGCGGCAAATTCAAATTTTCTTGCGTTCTTTTTATTTGCCAATAATAGCTTTATAGCCCTACTATTACTCAACGTGATTACACGAAAACTAATTTTGCGCAAATAACTTTATGGTATCAATAAATTACAATTAAAAGTATCACCTACATATACCCAATGTTTTAGCGACAAATGGCAATAGACTAAAAAACTTGTTTATTGCCATTTGTCGCTAAACCAATGATATGTAGGAGATAATTTTAATCGTAATTTGTTAATACATTCTATTTCTTTACGTTAAATCAATTTTAATGTAATCACGCTTAGTAATTAAGCTATTATTGGCAAAAGAACGCAAGAAAATTTGAATTTGCCACGCTAGTGAAACGTTTCACCTTAAAAGTATTTTTTGATATACGTATCACATTATTAATGTCGTCTGTTGACGTGTAGCTGAGCTGCCAGCACTGTAGTATTTAATAAAAATTATACTACTACGAATAATTAATTTATTTCCATCCATTTATTTATTACAGATGTTTATAAACATGTCGCTTTAAATAATATCTAAAAGATTAGATAGATCAAAGGCAAAATTTAATAATTTATCACCGAACTTTGTAGATTGAAATAAATGAATTCACCACTGTCAACAACAAATAGAGAGCTTGTGAATCTTGTGAACCTAATATAGAAGGGATTAGGTCCACTATGATTTATGCATAATAATTTGTATAAATATACCAAAAAATAAAGGTTCAGTGAACCCATCATCTAGTTTTTGTTTTCAAAAAGCTGACGATTATTTTCACTCTATGAATGCTTCAGAACCTTTTTTCGTTATTATTATGTTATCCAAGAAAAGCGACCATACAATTTTTTTTTGTTTAAGTTGTTTATACAAAAATTACGTAGTTAGCAAACTTTTACATTTTAGATTTGATTTTCTGAGGAACACGCTCAACTGTGAAATTGCTAAAGTTGTTACCTCTACGTCGCTCCAGGGCCCAAACAGTTACAAAGCACTGCCGCCCGCCCTCACGTAGTTAAAGAATATGTATGGCGACGCTATATTATATTATTATTATTCTATCTGGTGCTGCCTACCACTAGACTGTGTGATCAGATCATAGTCTTAAAATGAAATTGTTTTTATGTGTAACATTCATGACAAAAAGGCTGCACTAATTTTACACACAAATACATGATGTTGCTTATACACTACGCCCGACTTACAAAACTTTGAGTCCCTTAAAATATTAAAAAGTATTCATGGGTCAATATCAGCTAAACCCTTCTAGTTCTCAACCAAAGCTTAAAAGAATTTTAATTTAAACCAAAATTTCAAACAAGAACAATTAACAAACAACGGATTTAAGATTCAAAATATAAAGTTTATTAAAAGCCACAAATTATTCCCATTGAGTTGCCAAAACCAAACTAGTTAGGTTCTGAAACATTTGTAATTGTAACAAAGCTTACGAAACAATAAAAATCCGTTGGAAAATAATTAAAACTCCGCGTATTTCGACATAAATCGCCGCCACACTTTCATAAATCTTCGTGACGAGTTTTTAAAGTGAGCCCCGAGGTTTGATAAATTACTGTATTTTAATAGCTTGGGAGCTCATAACGTGCTTTATGAAACCATCTTGTTTTTTAGTCAAATGGCAAATAATGTTCAAAACAGCGAAGTAAGAAGTCCTGCTATTTTTTATTTATTTTAGGATCAACAAACAGTAACAACAAACAATAATCTTAAAATAGTATAGTCTTAGAATGTAAGTAGTGAATGTACCAACATCGGCGACCACAGACTGATAAGAAACATAACGAAAGTAGAACAGAGAGATGTTACTTAAGATATTTAGTAAGTGATTCCTAACTATCGACTAAAGGTATCTAACTTTATACTATTAAAAATGGTTTCTTTTTTGTTGCTTGAGCTTGTGCTTGACCATTATCTCACCTGATGTTAAGTGACGATGCGGACTAGGATGTAACGCGCTTGCCTAGAAGATACCTGTTCACTCTCGATTTGTAAACGCCAAGATTGTAGTCCTCGGGAAATACAGTTTTAATTTTACTCGTATAAGTTTAATGTATTCTTACTCAAGCTTCAAGAGATTTAATTAAGTTGGTTATTTTCTTTTGATTCTAAAACCTCGAACATTTTGCCTTGTTGAGTAATCCTTTATGTAAATTATGAATATTTATTAAGACATTTTCGTTATTTTCGGGTTGTTCCTGTCTGTCCCTTCGTGCTGTTTTTCAGTTTGCATATGCTCTACTACCTGATTAAAATATAGAATATTACAATGACAATTAATATAATATTATTGCCTGTAAACACACATCGAGTAATTAAATTTAAATAACAAAAATATATTAATTTTTAAGTACTTCACTAAAATCAACCGTCGTCTCTCAAGCTAAACCTTTTCTTCAGGATAAGGAGTCATGTTCATTTTACTTCTGCTCTGTTTTACGACTTGGAAATTTATATTGTGAGCGCAACGAGACAGAAGACGGCTATCTCGCTCTAGTGACGACGGATTAACGTAATTAGGATATTCACCCCTTGGAGGAGATAAAAGGAAAGTATAAGCTTGAACTAGTTGTGAACTTGTGTAAAAGTTTCATCCGTGACTTCCAGACGATATTCTGGAAACATTCAGGCGAACAATCTTCCAAGATTATTTGAAATAATATGCTGAAATTATGAGCAAAACTTTATTTTTTGTAAATTACACTTGACTTGGTTTATTCATGTGATAATGGCGACAGAAGAAAAAATCAAAATAGAGTTTCTTTAGAGCTTCTGATAGGTAATGAACGTCTCGAAAATACTGAACTTACGTCATCTTTTGTTTTAAATGACAGCCTATGTGGTGTGGTGGTTGAGCAGGTCGGCTCATAACCCGGAGGCGGCGAGTTCGATTCCAGCAAAAAGCCAAGTGCACAGGAAAAAAAAGCGCAAATACTTGTTCCGGGGCTGGGTGTTATGGGACCATGGTCCTCGTAGTTCCTGGGTCCCTAGATACAGGGAATCCTAGTTGGGGTCTAGGTTCTATGTATGTGATCGTTGGGCGTTATTATTATCATTAATCACTCATTTATTATTTTTTCTTATGTTTGTGTTTTTTTACAATTTTGTTATAAAAATACATTCCAAAAATATTATAAAAATACCTAAGCTTAAAGTGCCGCCGGCAGCGGGGCCGGACCGAAACTATCGGTGGTTAGGGCTGCAGAGTGAGGGACCTCCTGACAATACGTGCCGTATCGAGAAGTACTGTTTTCTGAATCTGACCCTTGATCCAACCGTCTAGCGAAAGCCTGCCGAAGTGTAGTATTAACATTATTAAAATAAATCTCAGATTTTTACACGCATTGAACTAATATATATAAATCACAGACTACACAATAGAAGCTGTCAATCATCAAATTGGGTACATTCATTTTGAATAGTTTATCGAATCAATAGAGAGCGGCCAGCTTCAAGAATTCGCAGCCTTAATTAATTAATTAGTAATGTAAGACGATGTCTGCATAAATCGGGCCCCATCGGAATCCGCAATCGAGTCGTTAGCGGTTTAATATTCTAGCAGCTATTCAGAAAGGGCTCCAACGACTCGGAGGCCATTGTTTCGAAATTTAATAGATTATTCATAATTTCTTAAAGGACTTAGGCATAGTACAAAGCTTTATCAGAAACTGCCTTGCGTTACATGTATCCCACTAATTTAGTAGGATTATAAATGCGAAAGTTTGTATATATGTATGTATGGGTGTATGCGTGAATGTTTGCTACTCTTTCATGGTCCAACAGCTGAATGGATTAGGATATAATTTGGTATGGAGGTAGATTATTCCCTGGGTTAAAACATAATCTACTTTTTATTCCGAAAATGGGAAAGGTTCTAAATCTAAATTTCATATCAGCATCACAATTTTTTGCATCATAAAGTGGTAAAACTGTTCAGGTATTCTTGTAATAGTATTGTGAATCGTTAGGAAGTGTCTGGTACTTGATGCGATGCACTTCTGTGCACTAGCACTAATGTACGACTTACTATATATGTCTCACATCACGCTAGTGTAACGCACACTGGTGCCACAACAGTCTAACACCACTTTAGCATACCTAATCTCTTTATACGAATCATTTAACAACGCAATAATTAGACAACGCTTTACTTCATCGACCTTTAATAAAATTGGAACGTCAGGAAGCGATAATGAATGTCTGTTTTGTGTTGTGTATGATACTGTGTCTATTTTTTTTTGCCAATTGATGGATTGAATGATTATTTCTTTATATTATGGTCTCCTGGTACTTCATATGTATGTATTTTTAAAACACTACTAAATTGATCGTTTATTCATCATTTATTAGTCATAATCATCATCGACAGCCTGAAGACGTCCACTCCTGAACATAGGCCTCCCCCAGAGCGCGCCACCTTAAGCGGCTGCTCGCCTCCTCCATCGGCTCCCCGCGGCTTGCACAAGATCGTCGGCCCACCGAGTGGGAGACCCCGGTATTCTTACTGGTTCTAGGTAATAAATAATAGGTGAGACATTTTTGTTTTATAACTAAATAGGCCCGCATTTGACCGCAATCTCACCTGATGGAATGTGACGACGCGGTCTACGATGGTACATGCTTGCCTAGAAGATACCTATTCACTCGCGACTTAAAGAGTTCTCGATTGTACTTATCGGGAAATAAAGACGGTGGTAAAGTGTTCCATGCCTTCGCTGCTCGAATTATAAATATCGAGTCAAACCGCTTTGTGCGAATCGAAGGAATATCAACCGAAAATGGATGAGAATGGGCATTTATTTGATGTTAATCTTTCACGATGATCAAGTATTAATCACATAAGTACTATAACGTAGTAAGATGTCTGTAAAGTAACTCATACAGAAATGATTTTTTATTCCAAGGAATTGCAAAAATGTTTTATTAATATATATTTTTATAAAGGTAATTTTGGGTTCAAACCTCAATGAGCAGAATAAAATTATTCCATGAACTGAAAAAAACCACCTAAGTTATATAATCATGTAGAGCAATTTATCTAACCACAAAATAGGAACAATCCAGGTGTAAAATGAGATCAACTGACTGAGACAACTTGAACTACTCTGAAAGAGGGTAGATCGTGTTTTTGATCACAGTGTCCGTAGTATGTAATAGTATTATAAATTAAATAGGCAAGGCGGATTACTTAAATAAGGTAAAATTAAATAAACGATAAATAATACGTCATACAACAATAATTATTGACTCTAAATTATGCTGGGTTAAAAAGAAGATTACAATTTCAAGTGGAAGATAAGATGGCTTGACTAATTCTCATGATTTGTATTATGTAGTATGACCGGAATTTTCAAAAGTGAACTTTATCGCCTGGTTGCAAGACAGCTGATGACGTTATCGTGGTTTTTTGTGGATAAAAGTGTTTCTCCGTTTATACTAAATGTGGATTTACCACGAAACATGCAGTTAGCTCAGACATTTACCGCGACAGATTACCGCGAGTGTTATTACGATTTTAGTTTATTTTAACTGGAAAAGAATTGAATAATTCGGTAGTAATAAATAATATGACGATTCATAGAAATTCCCTTTGTCGCAGCCTTGGACAAGGTCAGAAGCTCACGGCTCCCAGCAATAAACGAGAAAAAAAACCTCTAGTGAAGGCCACTGACAGCCATCCCATGGGTATGTCACATGACACTGTGATGCTGTGATCCTGAAAAGCGTTGTTTTATAAGTACAAACCCTTTTTATATATATCAGAAGATAAGACGTGTTTTTTTTATGAGAATGAAAGAACTGGAAAATTAAATTAAAGAGCGTAAATGTAATTCTAATATAATTACTTCGACAAAAAAATTGAAGAAGAAGTGCAGATTTGGATTTTTCACAAGAATTATACTAAAGCAGCACAATGAAAAGTATAGTTAAGTAAAAGAAAAAAAACTAAACAAAAATTAAAAAATCTTGCCAATTGGCGAAGATATCGTCACTCTCTTATAATGTCTGAGCTTTCATTTATTTTTCAGTTCCTTTTAATGAAAAGAAATAAAAAATACGCGCTTCATTTAAAACCTCATTTGTTTAAAGTTTTAAATAAATGTTCAATTCAAATAGTATACATCATTAAATTTTAACAGTTAAATTAGAATTGAGAATTTTCTTTTTTCTACGGCGCAGAGGTGTAATATATAAAGAAGAATTAAAAAACTAAGCCTTTAAGGTTTGATGAACTAACTGTACCAAACATGTGCGAGAAAATCTTGTGAGCTTCAAGCTTATAAAGTTCAATCAAACTCAGCTCCAGAAATCTCTTAGTCATTACTGTCAACAGGGTTCATTCTCATAAAATTGGATTGGCGCTACACTGGTCCCCAATTCGGACGACATAAACGAAAATGTACTGCTTCCACGAACTCGGGGCAAAAAGTTCAATAGGCACTTGACTCACGCACACATACAGAGCCAGACGCTGTGAACAACTTTTTTCTTTTCTGTGCCAATCTCCCTTTGCGATGTCGCTTATTTGTCTAGCGGATCTTGGTGCCAAATCAGCTATGCACCCAACTTATACTCTGTTGACTTTGGAATAAAGGTGAATTTCTTCTATTTTCAAAGGAAATTTTCGTGCTGCAGCTCGAGTAGATACGAACTGTGCAGTGCTTTCCGACGACCGTATATACAAGCCGATTGAGGTCAGTTTTCTTTGAGCTAAATGCATTTGCTGCGTGGTGAGGAAAAGACAGGTCTACCAGTCTTGAGCTTTGCAGATCAATTATGCATTCTCTAACGAGAATTAGGGACTGAAATTATGTAGTGGATCCTATTCACTGGAGGGCAGCCTGATTGGATTAATTTTATCTAAGAGTTGGGTGAATATTGAACCATGAAAACATCTTTGCAATATATTCTAGACTCAATGATATAAGGCTTTTTGCACTTATTTATGCAAAAACGCAAATATTACAATAATAATATTGTATAAGTATTAATTATTGTTCTTGAAAATTAATACCAGTGCTCGACACGTTCTTATTTCTCCGAACTCATCGTTGATCAAATAAAATATAATATTCGAAATAGTTTTATTTTACTGAAAACAAAATATCATAATGATACGTAGGTAAATGGACATTTCAATTATTGATTTATCTCCGAAGTCTTCTACCGCTCACACAGCTCTACGCCGTAGCTGTTACAAGCGTAGAGCGAGATCTACGCCACCGTAGCGCGTCTACGAGTTCATTACAGAATCTACTGAGATTTATCGTACTGAGCAACGTTGTCTGGCATACTCTTAACATTTGAAAGGCTACATTTTCTAGTTTCGTTTATGTAAAATGTTTTTTTTTAAAAGAAAATAGTTATTATATTATTATGAAACTTAAAATGTAAATTATTTTGTTTTGTTATTAAATTATAACTAGCTGCCCCGCCCCGGCTTCGCCCGGGTTAGCTAGTCTGTCTTCCTGATCATGGGAAGAGGGAAGAAAAAGGGATATAATTGCTTCGCCTCCCTTCTATTGCCGTCCCATCCATTCATCCTTTTGCCTTATATTTTTCACCTAGTCATTAGCCAAATAAGATAAATAAATACATTTAAAATGGATTCATTACCAATTCTGTTCAATAAACTGATAGTTTCTTCTAATTATGTATACATTGCTGGTTCTCGTGCTCCATCAGATACTGGGTGACGTCACAAGCGGCCGCGGGACGTGCACCGGTACCATCACAGTTCACGCTTCAAGCCGGAAGTACGCAAGTAATGGGCATTCTGATACTATTTCACTTGATGGAATGTTTTATAGGATGATTTTTAGCACGTTTCAGTTTAATAGGGAGTTTTTTTTTACAGTGGATTGACATGCTGCACCGACCCCATTTAAATGAGATAAGGGAAGGTAAATGATGATGATAATGTTTATTATCTTAAAATTGCACCCCTGTTTACATTTACAAAACTGAAAAATATATTTGAAAGTAGCTCCGACTGAAATGGCTGATCCAATCGTGAAGAAATGTATGCAAATAGTTTGAACGCATAAGACTGTTATTATAATAATGCATAGAGTACGCGTGCGCGCTGCAACAGCAGCTAACCATTTTATATATTAATTAGATTTTATACTATTTATATTCACTTTACGCCTTTTATACCCAACGATCACATACTTGGACATGTGCATCTCAGTCCTCACATATGGCGCACACATCACATGTCTATAATGACGGGTCATCAAAGGTGTCGTGTACATTTACGCCTGTGAGTAAGAGGACCTATAGACCTTTATACCTATTCTATTTTTAAGTATCTATTAAAAAGTGTTTTTACAAAATTAAATAAATAAACATGGGGCATGAATACAGCGAGGCTCCCCGATTTGACCCACAATTACATGTTTTTCTCACAAGAACCTTTATTTTGGAAAACATAAAAAGCGTTTGGTATTTTTTTAATAAATAATCTTCTTTTAATTGTGTAAATGGACTGCGCTTTAAAATAAATTACTTCAGATGATGTAGCGTGTAAACTACATAAACAAATAGACAACGCTTGACATTTATGTAACTATAGGGAGTGGTAAGGATATGAACAGGGATTCGAATAGATTTCATAAATTAAAAATAGTCCTGTTTACAAGTGTAACAGGAACCTGAGCTCCTGGGAACCTCCAGGCGGCGACCCATTGTTGTCGGTATCAAAAGACGGCTACATGAAACCGCTTAGTGTCAGACATAAATCACTTTCGGCAGCGGTTGGGTGAAACCTGTTGTAGACAAATAAAACAAGGACGAGGAAAATGAGAGCTTATTTCGAAAGTAATTAGGCGGTATATCGCTTTTATTCTTGAGGTAGAGCGATTGGCTTTCCGTGCGTTAATTAATTTAGCTTGTTTACCAATCAATTTGGTAAATAGAACCAATTTTATGGAAGAGAATTAATACCATTTTATAAGTCAATTTAGGCTAACAGTTTTTTTAAATAACTAGAACTTTATACGTTACAATTATTGGGGATATTGTTATAAACGAAAGCTGTTGACGCTCTATGATTCCAAATGGAAAATTTCTATTGTATTTAGTCGAAATGGTATTAAAATTCTTTCATGTCCTGAGAATCATCACATTTTAGAGCACCCTAACAACCTACGCTATAAAAAGTATACTGTACTCTAAAATTGTCTAATTATGGGCAGACTCATCGGTATGTCTAGAAAGGCACTGTTTCTTATTGGTATCAAAAACCCAGTGCTGCCGAGTGAACTTAATATAGATAAATAAGACACGTGGAGAGGTGTGCTCCCACATCCCTGTACAAAGCTAATAAAGCCTGATTGCTCTAGCAAACGTCACCTCTCACATCAGCTGCTGTCAAAAATAAAATATAACCTCACTTTCCACTGAAGTCCAGATGCGGAAACGGCACGGTGGCGCTGAGATTAATAATTAGTACACCACTAGAGGAGGCTTTGAACCTGACGTACCTATTTTGGAACGTTTTCTTGCACGACCGGTGTTTGATAGGGGGAACAAGCCGGAGTAGGAGCAGCGCGGACGTCCGCCGAGGTCGGCGGCGCGAAGCTGACTAAATCTCTGCCCGCTTCTCCGCCAGGTCAGGTCAGCGTTAGGCCGCGTTCAGGGCGAGACCTCCGGATGAAACGTGTGAATGTTTCAGCGCGGGACCCTGTGCGATTTCAACGGCAATTTGGCGTCGCCGTGCGTCCCGATACCAATTTGTAGGTGTCGCTCACAATTTTATTAGTGATTTATTTGTACGTGCCAGGCGAGGTCGGAGTTCACGGAGCAACTTGTGAATTTAATTTGATCTTGTTTTTACAACCAAAATGGGCAATTATTCCGTTAGATGTCACAACTTTATATACCCACTGCATACAGATTACTTCCTCTACTCTATTTACTGTTCAATTAATATTTTCAAATCTTTTTATAGGTATATCTCAGTTCAGATAGCAGTTGACCGTTAGAACATTTCTCCGATAGCACTAACTCCAATAAATGAACAAAAGACAACACATCGACCCTCAACCTGATACTCATTTTCCGTAAAACAAAACAACAAAGCTTATTTTCCGCTCTCTACCTACTCAATAATTTTCCTCGATCACAAAGGAAGGCATAAAACAATCGACTATAATGTTCCTTATCCAGCTATAAGCTTTTGGCAGTCCGAAGGCGGCAGTTATTCCATAAAGAACATTGGCTCAATAGAAGCAACTCAATCAACCGCTAGCTCTATATGGAACAAGCTTTATTCAGCATCCCACGCACACATGTGCGCCGCGTACACGACGCACGCACACACGCGCACGTCCGCATCCTTCGCAGAATTTGATACGTTTTTAGGGTTGCGTAGATTATTTTCCGGGAAACCGTATGAATGATAAAAGTTTTGATGGAGGCTTTTATGCGAGGGTTGAGTTTCTGGTTTCCCGGCTTTATTTTTCAGTGTCTATTTTTTCCTTCGTTATTTTTTCATGCCCTTCATCCATCTTCTAAGGGTTCTTACTGCAGATACTGAAACGAGTTTGATTTAATTCATTGGTACAAATCCTTTAAGAAGAAGTATAGAAGTGGCTACGTAGATACAAAGCTTATATTTATTTGATTGATTGATTGATATTAGCAGGCGGGTTTACGTGCAACTCCCACTTTGCTTCTCCTTCTATGTGTGTGTAACAACCGCGTACATTAGATACACGCGTGTTGTTCCATGTATTGGTTTCCCTGAAAATGGCCGCCGGTAGAACAGCGCATGCGTATAAAAACTTTATGCTTGCCGCCTACGAACTGCTTTGATATGGCAATGTAAGCGTTATGTGCTTGTACTAAGGTGGTATTCTATTTTGAAGGAGTTAAGTTTAAAATTGTGGTAAACACCGAGTTTTTAAGTTTCCTTCTTGAGGCAGGTAAAGGACACACTTGACGCCAAAGGGAGCGTACTATGGGACAGGATGCGTGCTGAAACTTAATATAGAAAATTATAATATAGATAACGTATTAGTTTTTTTTTATATTAGGTAATACTAAGTAGAGCCAGCCACTTTTAGCCTTTTTTAAATATCTTGCATTATTTTAAACAGAATATCATCATCATCATCATTGACAGCCTGAAGACGTCCACTGCTGAACATAGGCCTCCCCCAGAGCACGCCACCTTGAGCGGCTGCTCGCCTCCTGCATCCATCGGCTCCCCGCGGCTTTCACCAGGTCGTCGGTCCACCGAGTGGGGGGCCGGCCGCTCCATAGCTCGCTGCGCGACTTTGAGCTTACTAATGAGGCCAACAGTAAGAGACCATGTCTCAGTTCCATAAGTCATCACTGGCAACTCACACTGATTGAAAACTTTCGTTTTCGGGCTCTGCGGTATTTTGGACGAAAAGATAGGACGAAGCTTCCCGAACGCTGCCCAGCCGAGTTGGATATTTCGCGCCACCTCTTTGTCGAATTTGGACCTACCTAATTGGACAGTCTGTCCTAGGTAGACATACTTGTCGACAACTTCGAGAGTATCGTTCCCAACAATTACCGGTATAGGTGGAACATGAGCATTAGACATGATCTTTGTCTTGTCCATATTCATCTTAAGACCAACCTGCTGGGAGACTCTACTGAGGTCGTTGAGCATGGCGCTAAGGTCTTCGAGCGATTCCGCCATTATGACTATATCATCGGCAAAACGAAGGTTAGTGATGTACTCGCCATTTATGTTGATGCCAGATCTTTTCCACTCCAAGAGCTTGAAAACATCCTCCAATGCGTTTGTGAACAGTTTCGGAGAAATAACGTCTCCCTGTCTCACGCCTCTTTGCAATGGAATTTGTTCCGTACTCTGGTCCTGTAGTCGGATTGACATAGTGGCCTTACTGTACAAACACTTCAAAACTTCGATATACCTATAGTCAATTTGGCATCGCTGCAAGGACTGCAGCACCGCCCAAGTCTCGATTGAATCGAAGGCTTTCTCATAGTCCACAAACGCTAGGCATAACGGCCGATTATACTCTTCGGTCTTCTGTATAATCTGGCGCAGCGTATGGATGTGGTCTATGGTGCTAAAGCCTTTTCGGAAACCGGCTTGTTCGGGAGGCTGGAATTCATCAAACCTGCGTGCGAGACGATTCGTAATGACTCTCGAAAACAGCTTATACACATGACAGAAACAGAATACACTCACTGATAAAAAACCTATCCATCCATATGGTACTCAAAAATAACCAGAGATATCTAACACCGCCCAGTTACTGGGAACTACAACTACGATAAAATATCCAGCTTCGTGAAAGACCACCACCCAATTTTTTGTTTTCGTACCAAAATTGTGTAAACTTGTTCTAGTTTAGACACAATAATGCAAATTTTATTGATAGTTTGTATAACAATAATCATACCAACAAACACTAAGCCTAGAGCAAGGAGGATGTAAATTTTTATGTCACTGAAAAATTATACAATTTGGTTCAGTGACATTTAAAATTCACACATACAGTCATTTAGGAACGGCATCAAGCCTTTGATGTGGCGCCGGCCACTGGTTGGAAAGCGGCGCGGCTTGCGGGAAACGTTACCGCTCACACTTTTTATTAAAAAAATTAAATTAAACATAAAAATTTAGTTAAAAAGTTCTCTGACACTCGGTGAGCGAGCAATGTTCATACGCCGTAAGGGAAAGTTGGCATGGGAATGTTTTGCGCAGCGTTTTTGCGGTTTATAAATAGGTTAAAATAATATGTAGGGAGTGTTTTTATTGAGATATGCTTTTTTATGTTAATAAATGCTCAAAGAAAAATATATTTCGATTGCTGATACGGGTGAATGGATAACTCATTATAGTCTGTTGTCGAGATAAAAAGAGCTTGTCAAAACGAGCACCAATATCGTAAATATAGGCATCAAAATTGGAGGTCATTCAGAGCGGATTGTAAAATTTTACGTCTGTTCCCCTTGAACGAGCCTGGAGATGTCGTTTTGATGTCCCTACCATTGGTACAGAAAATAATATGTCACCTATATTTCATCACTGGTAAACGCTTATTTATTTATTTATTTATTTATTTATTTATTTATGCACAAAACAAAAGGTAGGTAGGTAGGTAGGCTTATCAGTAGGTGCACGACTATAGCTCGTCACGTCTTTCATTAACATTATAAAAATTCATCAACAGCCTGAAGACATCCACTGCTGAACATAGGCCTCCCCCACAGAGCACCATTTTGAGCGGCTGCTAGCCGCCTGCATCCATCAGCTCTCCGTGGTTTTAACCAGATCGTCTGTTCACCTAGTGGAGGCCGGCCTTTGCTGTGTCTTCCGGTTCGTAGTCGCCACTCGAAAACCTTTCTTCACCTTCGGTTGTCAGTTCTACGAGCAATAAGGCCAGACCAAAAAATATAAAAAAATGCTTGTATGGTATTTATCATTTTAGAAGGTACCTATATACCAATGTGAAGTGGACGATTCTCAGACTCATTATCGAGTTGTTTGCCAACCCTACTGAACTTTTTGGATACTGGTGTGTTATCTTTGTTAACAACCCTATCCTCAACTTATCGAAGCAGAGAGAGTAATTTTCTAGTTTTTCTTTTACTTTTATCTCCATATGAATATGTTATTTAAAGGTTAGCCAACTCGTTTGAAATAAAATACGTATTGATTTCAATATTTTAATATAAACCTTTTTATTTTTCAAATTTAATACAAGATACATGCAGACATCTAGTATCCCAAAAGGCTACCATAGTTGCCACTTAGCTTCTGACAGTCAGGTTTACACTTAAATATTCATAACAAGACGTCATCTTCAAGGGAAATTGAAAGAATAGGTTTTTTTTTTCTAAAGAAATGATGATGAAATGAAATTAGAATTGAAAATATTTTCAGTGAGATTTATCTTTTGTAAAAGGAAAGTGTTTCTAAATAAACACCATTTTTATTGATACTATCTTATACTCTATTTTTTTTTTGTGTTATTATTGTTTACTTGTATGTAATTTAGTATACAATGTATACTACAATAATTACGACGTATGTTAAATAAGAATATAATGTTAATACATTAGTTGCTTGTATGATCATTTATTTCCAGACGTGTAAACTGACGTTTATGAATAAATTGTTTATTGATTACTTGTATCGCAGTAATATTATACAGGTGAAAGTTTGTGTGTATATGTTGTATATTTGTTACTCCTTCACGCTCAAACGGCTGGACAGGTTCGAATGAAATATTTGATAGAGATGGCTTAGCAGCTGGTATTGTATTATGTTTTTTTAAGATTTCATGCTAAAATAGTTTGGATATCATTGTGCATACAGATTGCTTGCAAAGTACTGAGATCTATATTGTATATATTACCCATATCCAGGAGTTCCCGCAGGAATACGGGACAATAGCAGATGAAACCACGGGATGCCTTGAAAAAAGTTACACCGCTGTAGTTTCTAAATAAACAATGAACATAGGCCTCCCCATAGAGAGCTAATATGAGTGTGTTTTAGCCTCTTTACATCTATTTTCTACAGTTTTCTCTCTCTTCTTCTGTTGTTTCATAGGTTAGCGTCAGACAGGGAGTGCGTTCCTCTAGAGATCTCGGGGCCCTTTTTAAAGCACTGAGACAAAACACACAGGGAGTTTTAGTGTGTAAAAATCCCACTAAATCCGGTTGTATCTCAAAACAACCGCGCAGTATGATTAAAGATTCCATCTAGAAAAAAAAGTTGGCTTCAGCATTATAGTTAATACCAAAAGCTCTATTTTAAAACGTAGTAGTGGTAACAAATGGCGGATTACGACGTGCTCTCACACGTTCGTCGACTGACGGTAGCCGATGATAGAGAGATATTGTCTAAGTGCAGTCGCCCTCCGCATCCGCTAGTAACTGCAAGCGACTGCAAGCGACTCCATCCTTATATAACTGCAGTCGTTTGAACGTCCATTGCCAATTATTCTCGATTCTCTTACATTTTGCAATGCTATTAATAATAGTTAAATACTCGGCGGCGCTCTAGGCTTCGGGTTTATTAAATAGTATTTTTGTAATTTATTTTTATTATTTTTATAGGAATATTGTACAAAACTTAAATCTTAGAAAATGTATTAAATGAGTGATATAAAAACCCACTTACTTACTAGGTGGTAGAACAATTAAGTTTGTCTAGGTAGGTTTGTCCAGCGTTTTGCCAGATAATTTAACTACTGCGCTTAGTGAAATTACTGGGCAAATGACACTTTATGACCTGCGGGGTGATCATGTAACTTTAATTGCAATGCAACAGGAAAAAAATCATTCCGAATTTGAAAGTTTACAGAGTAACTATGCACATAAACTGCGTATTGAAACTGTCAAATCCATACATTTTTGTTTTCTATTGGTTGCAATCAAGTTACATGGTCGCCTAGCTGATCTCACAGTCTATATAGCAATTTAAAAGTAATTACTTTTGTAATTTAAATGCCTGAGTTTTACTCACAAACATCATCATCATCACCAGAGTACTTACACAGAGTACGTGCATTATAAAAAGAAAAAATATTATTTTGTTCATCAGTACCTGTACCAGTTCAACAGCAAACCATCTGAAATAGGCAGTAGTAATAAATTAAACGTACAACGCCAAAAATCCCAGTCATTCTTACTCCATTAATCAGATAAACGAGCTATCAAATTAATAAAGTCTGCTCGGTAATCCGAACATTAGTTACAGCAACATCTCCCGGTCATTTGTCACTCGACCGCGCCTTGATGCCGCTGGACGCTTAATTACTGTCACTGACGCAAACCTAACGTGGAACTTATTTGAATTACTGTATGGTTTAAAATTTGTTTTAACAGTGTTTCCTCCTAGGTATAACCTGGGGCTTTTTAAGTCAAGAGTGAATGGGCATCTCATGGACAAACTTGCTCCAGCTTAAACAACTTCGTCACTTACCATCAGTCAAACATAATATGCCCATTTTAGCATTAAAAAAATTGTTGCGGCTACCTTTTAACTAAGGTTGGGAAAGTAAGGGAGGTATAATAATAATGTTAACATTTTATAATAATGTACCTATAATTTTTTATTTCACATACCTATGCATTTTTTATCATACGTAGGATAAAATGAACTTAATAAAAATAAATAACGTCCAACGATCATATAAAAAGAGCCCAGACTCTTATCTAGTTGCCAGACCAGACCCCAGACCCTAACTAGATTTTCCTGTATCTATAGGGACTATTAAGGACCCAGGAACTATGGGGACCATTGATCTCACAGCACCCAGACACAAAACAGGTATTTGCGCATTTTTTCTGTGCACAAATAATAGTAGTACAAAAAAAATCACACTTTAACTAACCAGTGTCAAAGGTTTCACATAAAAAAAAATGGCTTCCATGCAAAAATTCAGTGTCCACAGCATTAAAACCTATTTTAGGAAGATAGGAAGTACTATTAAAATTTATTGATTGCCATGAGAGTTTTTCAATGGCGTGATGCCAGGCCAAGCGAGGCAGTTGCAGGACATAATGCCAAGTCGCCATGTAGGTACTGTTCAGTGCCAAGAAAAACAATTTATTCAGTAGTGAGTAGCTTATAAGTGGTGATAATGGAAAAACTGCTCTAAATCAACCAGTTATCAAATTATTGACATTTCAATGTGGAATAGTAAGATAGGACGTCGAGAGTGGTAGGTGATAACTGGATTTTATTATTGATTTGCGTAGATATAAAGCTGGGTATCAACCAGGTGAGGCTGGCTCACGAGGCAGGCCTTACGAGGTAACTTCACGGTGTGGAGGCGTAACGTGCTCGCGAGGCAATATTGTCTTAGTCTAGCACGGTGTTGCTAAAGTGCTGTATTTCTCAAGGGGCGCTAAATTGTATACACACAAAAGTCCCACTAGTATAGTCATTAGAACTGATAAATGAAGTAGTGAGAACGTACGATGTATTTTGCCTCGCGCGCTCATGATTTGAAAATGTGTCGCAGGCTCATCGTGGCTCATGTGTAGACAGAACTTGTGCATATTGCGAGGCAGCCTCGGGAGTGTTTAGCTCAATGTGATCATTTGATAAGCAGCCTCGCGAGTAGGCTCGATATTTATTAACGCCCAGCTGTTCAATGTATGGATCATTTTATCCGTAAGACCGCGGAAAAATAACCTTGTGGTTAAGCTGAAATCGGGTCTTCCTGCAGTTGCTCGTATCTGTTACTTGATATACTATCCAGCACGACTATAGAAATATTTTGTTACATTACCAGTGAGCTACTATCGTATTCTAAGCCACCCTGCAGTTTTTTTGTTACATTTGGGCTATACTATCCAGCACAACCACGGAAGGCGTTTGTTCCATTGCAGTATTTTCTTACTATAGATTAAAAATTGTTACCTACCCAAGGAAGTTTTAAAGTATATTCTATAATTATCCTAACTTATCATATTATGCTAGCTATTGTAAATGCACAAGGCATTTTTAATCTAGGAACTTTGTATAAAATATGTTGTTCTTTTCTTTATAAATGGCAGGCAGGCCTACCTACCATCGAGTAGTATAGTTATATTTATTAACCTTTAAAATCTACTGTGTACAAGAGAGTACGATGTAACAGAGCAATAAAATAAGAGATATTTTTGAAATTCTTTATTCTTTTCTGTATGTTAGTATTTACAATATTAAAGAAATAAGTACAAATACAGCAAACTGCAGGCAGTGTTAATAACTTAGGAGATAGATTGAATCATATTAATTCATGTGTCGTTAATAAACAATTTATTTAATATCGGGTGAATATATTTGATATATTTACAAAAACAATTACAATGTGGTTTATTGTATTTCTATTACTTTAAAAATGCGTGTTTAAAATTTGAGAATTTATGAGTTAATTTTAGGAACAACGCACTTTTACCTAAAATAACGTTACTTTGGCCGCTCTCTCTATACAAATGTTTATTGTTTTCGTTAATTTATTTCGCTAAAACGAAATATTGTACTTAGGTACTTACTACTTATTCATATCTTAATCCTTTTCCTAACATTAATAATTAATGTATTGAGTAGCTTATGCTAGTATATTTTTACATTTCACCTAATAGATATGACTGACGTAATAACAAATGTATCCGCTTATAAGAAATAACTAGCAGTTCTGCGAACTGTAGACCTCGGGGACACAAACATTTTTTTAATCACGCGGCATGATGTTGTACTTAGTACGTCCCGAACTCAGAACTCACGGCCTTATATCTCGACAACCTCTTGTCCGATTTTGCTCATATTTGAAATACTTGTTAAGAATTGAGTACCCAATGTTCCAACCAAATATTACCAAAATAGCCTGGTAAATGACACCGCTGAAATCTTCCCCCCTTTTTGGGGGACTACCCCACTAATCCAAAATCGCTAAACGACAAAAAGAAATCCCTGAACTTTTAGAACCTGTTTACCAAGTTTTATCAAGATTCGTTGAGAAACCCGACCTGTATGCGAGTACGTACATCCGGACAGACGAAAGCAAAAATCACGAGTTGAACCAGAGTGGTAGTATTTGTGTGTATTTGTGCAGAGTGGTAGGTGGTAGTACTTTTAAAGTTCATCTAGGTAGGTACCGCTTTGCCAGTTATTCTGCCACCAAGTAGTAGTGTGCAAGCACTACTGTGTTCCGGTTTGAAGAGCATTGTAGCTAGTGAAAGTACTCGGCAAATGAGACTTAACGGACTGATCTCACAGTCAAGAAAACTTTTTTAGACTGGAATGTCTCAGGATGACGAGCGCAGTGCGCAGTGTCACGCGAAACTTTAATTTAGAGTTCCGAGTGACACTGCAATCTGTTATGGGCGGCCGTGACGCTTAACACCAGGCGAACGCCTGGCTCGTCACGTCATTTGTTCAAAATAAAAAAAGAGACTTTCGCTCACTTCGTTCACTCAGTCAATAAGAAAAAAATAATTTGGTAAATTCAACATATTAATTAATGGAACCGCAGCAAGATACCTTTTAAATCAACAAACAGTTTCATTTGTAGCTCAGTCTATCGTGAACTTTGTAAAGTTTGTTGAAATCTAAAACCAAACCATTTTTCTACATCTCTGTATCTAATAACTCAATTATACGGAAAAACTTTTGCTAAGCAACACATTGGCGGTCTAGTGTTACAGATGTGCATAGGTTACGGTGACCTCTTCTAATCAGGCTGTAGGTATGCTTTTTGCTACCTATAAAAAATATAAACAAATTTAAATACGTTTACTTGAAGTTTGTCCGTATAACTGAGAACAAACGTATAACGTAACACATGATTATTTTTATCATAAATCTTATAATAAGTTATATTTTATCCAAACAAGATTAATTCATTACGAATATTTGAATATTCCATTTATAATACCTAATATTTTGCGTTTATCCAAAATAGGCCGCCACAATTTTGAAATCCAACGTGGTACAAAATCTCCTAAACATATTTACAAAAATCTTTATTCTCTATTATAATAAATTTAACAAATTTGTTTGCTTGTAGCAGTCTTTATTGTCTTGGTATCTTACACGTGTATCGTAAAATCTCTTTTTTCTTGCTCATGCCTTTGTTGGTACCTGTAATCAATTATTTATTTCAACGCCATCTAGTGAAAAGCAATAGAACTAATAAGAAAAGCTTTGGAAAGGGTTGAAGTCGGGAGTTCAGAAGTGAGACATGGTAAATACGGAATGGATTTTACTTTGACGGCATTTTATACAAGCTGGTTCGTATTTTAGGAGTTAACTACACAGTGATAACATTAATCGCTAGATGTCACTGATCAAAGTATATTGGGGTCTATTTTTATTATTAGGATGTGACTATTATAATTTACTACCTATAATTATGATAATACGATTAGGTAGTAGGTAGTAGATAATGGTAGTAGGTAGAAAAAAAGTCATCAGTGTAACTATTCAACGTAACATTCTAAAAGCATTTACAATAAGTATTAGACTATTTATTACAGCATCAAACTCCATGGGTACTGCAGACAAACCTCCTGAGTAGTACTGTTCTGTGAGGCAAACTGCAGTCCAGACCAATTTTAAAACCAGCCAAGCTAAGAAGCAGTCGATTTTTCTGTTTAATGCTTTCAGCCATGCATACAAAACTTTCCTTTGAGTAGCGGTGTTTAAGATGGGTTTCTTGGTGCGTAGTTAAGGTAACCAATGGTTAAAAATTCTAACAAATTTCAATCAATGGTGCCTACCAAAATTTTTATTGGTTACCTTAACAACGGATGAAAAAAGCCACCCGTGTGATAGGCAAGGAGCTAGCTACCTCGTGGAGGTTACCTGTGGGCGGGCGCGTGTGGCGCGCGCCGCCGCCGCCCGCCCGCCGGCGCCGCGCCCGGGGACCGCGCCGACAGGAACGACTCTTCTGCTCAACGACATAAGGCTATTTTAATAATGAAACGACATTATAATAACATAGAATCTATTGAAAAAACTGTAGTTTGTATCCAGCAGCGGACTTATACATAGATCTAGGAAACGAAAATATTTCTAGGTCCGTGACTTATATTGATAGGTTGATAACGGAAACCGTATGTTGCTAAATGTATTTCTTAGAAGAAAAAAAAATATTTATAAGGTTTCTCATGATCGTTATGAACGATTTTATGCAATTATTATAAAGTAACGTGTTAGAGATAATCGAGAAATTTTCAAAAAAAAGAGACGATTAACAGTAAGAAAAAGTAAAACAAAGAAACATCAAATTGATAAACAAGGGAGGATTCTGCTTGATAAAGATATACTATCGAAAAACCTTACCACCAGTTACAACAGAGTGAACAGATGCACCTGTAGACGAAGCCTACCATTGGTCGTGCAAGTGACCGCCGTACCTTTGTGATTGGTCCGCGGCGCGCGGTACCTGGCGGAGCTGCACTCGGCGCACGGCGAGCCGCTCGACTCCGAGTCCGACTCCGAGCGCCGCACCATCAGTGTCATCGCACGGGATAGGGTGTACTCTTCTAGAAGGAAGGATGTAGTTAGTAGATATACGGGTTTATGTGGTCAAACAAGGTAGATACAATAAAAAATACAGGTTAGTGCTGTATAATCATCAGCAAGCGTATCTAGTTGTTTATATACCGAATGTGTTACTGAGTTGAACTATACTGATGTGGAATGGAGGCAAGGGGCGGAAAACCTAGGAGCTCGCGCAGGTCAAGCTAGCGGTACCTAAAACGGCTGACTGATCGTCAGCCACTCGGCCGTCCCATGTACGCTCGCTTCACGGCTCGGCCTTCTCCCATTCTCTCTCGGCCTCACGGGTTCCATGCAGTTACCCGAGTTGTTCTCCCTGTGCGTGTGGCGGCGCGGCGGGGCGGCCTGCAGCGGCGGCGGCTCGGCGCGCCCGAACGTGCGCAGCGTGCTGCACGCCGGCGTCCCCGCCCCGCCCCCGCCGCGCGGCGTCCCCGCCCCGCTGCCGGACTCCTCGCCGCACTCGCTCGCCACGCACGTGGCGCCGCCGGACATGCTGAACGTTGCGTACGGACTTATCTCGTACATTTCTGCAGAAGACGACCCGACGGATAATTAATAAAATTTCGTAGCACGTTGCAACAAAATCGATTTATTACATTTACCAACACATTCATTTTAATTTTGCATTAATTTACATCAATTGCTATTGTTTTGATTGCACATAATATTTATTGAGATCCGCAGGAGAACTAAAGTGACCGATATAGCTTTTAGAGTTAGTAAATTGAAGTGGTAATGGGCAGGCCACATCGCTCGTAGAACTGACAACCGATGGGGAAGAAAGGTTCTCGAGTGGCGACCACGAACCGGAAGACGCAGCGTAGGCCGGCCCCCCACTCGGTGGACCGACGACCTGGTGAAAGCCGCGGGGAGCCGATGGATGCAGGAGGCGAGCAGCCGCTCAAGGTGGCGTGCTCTGGGGGAGGCCTATGTTCAGCAGTGGACGTCTTCAGGCTGTTAATGATGATGATGATAATATTTATTTCCAATTGATGTATTATGTAATAATATTATCTTAATTTGTAGCATTACATTTTATTTGATACTAACGGTCAACATTATTAGTTTCTAGTTTCTTCGGCGCTATAAGCCACCCATCCATGAAAAATTTTAATCTTTGGCATCATTATCCCTTCCCGAAATCAGCCCATCTTAATACTAGAGCTTTACATCGCCAAGTCAATATAAGTTACCTTGCTGGTCCTTCTTCCCCTGTTTGATAGGCGATGATGTGTAGACCTGCTGGCAGTTCCTCCGGTTGTCGCGCTTCTCCAGAGACTTGTTATCTTCGTCCTCTGACACCACTCCCTGCTCGTAGCCTTTGCTGAAGCAGCGGGCTGATGGACTGGAATCCAGAAAAAACAGCAATTATAAATGAAGATGATGAAAATGAAAATGATGAATGATGATGTTTTATTATTAATGTATTATTTCCACGTCATTTTTATGCTGTTGAATGATGATGAGGCAATCAGTTAATGATTCATCTGTTGACATCAATTTTAGCTCAGCTGCTATAGGAGCTGATACTAAGACCCTAGCTATGCAAGCTGATGTTGTTAATTCACCTCCTCTTATAAGCTAGTGCAGCGAGCAGCAGTAACGCGGCGAGCAGGCCGCAGCCCGCCGCCGCGATGGCCGCCGTCGCTCGCTCCTCGCCGCCCTCGCCCGTGCCGGGCGGGAAGTAGGCCGGGGCTGGTATCCTTTCTGGAAGCACCCAGCATGTGGAAATGAGAGCTAGTAAAAATTGGAAACATTTTAAGATTAAGAATCACCACATTATATACACTTTAGCATCGTAGGAAGTCAGCGAAGCTTTGCTTATAATTCCAAATGCAGCATTTTGCTTTCTTTAATTACTAGTTCTAGAAAACAATAACATGTGCTGTTGAACTTCAGTCCTAAAGCTAATCATTCCTCGAAAATTGCGTTGGCTGAATAGCGTTGAATCTTACCTCCATCTTCGGTTAACGTAGAAAAGTAATAGTTCCCCGTGGTACTCCCAGCAGTACTCGTGGCCACGACCTTCAAATGATACCAAGTAGCAGTTCGTAGGTCACATATCGCTACAGGCGGTGAGGCAGGAGAAGCCTCCCGACTGCGCCAACTTGACTCATCGAAAGCTCTCACGGAAACTTGAAAGTGCGTTAGTGGACAGCCGTTGCTGTCCCATGTCAGCAGGTTTAGACGAGCGCAGGTGCTGTTGCTTGTGATAAGATCTTTCTCGGATGGAGCTTTTGGTGCTGTAAAAAAGTAGTTAGGGTTGTAAGTAGGTACCTAATGTGTATTATTTTAATTGTGGGATTGAGTTCTTTCTCCAAAAGTGTGTCAGTACAGGCACAGGTATAATACGGGTTGGTGATTCTGCGAGTGGTCATTTGGGCCAGGATAAACTATTAGTAAATGCAAGAATTACTATAATATAGAAATAAGAATTAGCCCTAATATCTTATCATAACCATCTACAGCCTGAAGACGTGCACTGCTGAACATAGGTTTCCTCTATAGAACGCCACTTTGAACGACCGCTTGCTTCTTGCATCCCACGGCTTCCCGCAGTTTCGATTAGATCGTCTACCTAGATCGGCCTGACCTACTCTGAGTCTTCCCGTTTGCGGTCGCCACTGGAGAAGCCATCGGTTATCAGTTCTACGAGCAATGTGACCTGCATATTGCCATTTTACCTTGCTAATTATAAGAGCTATAAGTGCATTTAGTCCTCCAGCGGATTTCCTCATTTTCGAGTTTCATCTCGCAGGGAAACCCTGACAAAGCCCTATTAGTCTTAATTCGCCTCAATTCTCTTCCCTTCATGATAAAAAGAGACGAAGAAGACAAAGTTGAGACTTACGTCCCCCCTTAGTGGCCACGAGCAGCTCGGCCCCGGGCGCGCCGGGCCCGGCCGCGTTGGTGGCGGCCACGCGCACGCGGTAGGCGGCGCCGCACGCGAGCCGCGCCAGCGTGTGCGCGCGGGACTCGGCCCCGAGCTGCACTGTCTGCCACGCGCCGCCTGCTGCTGGCGCGTACTCTACGATGTAACCTGGGGGATGATTCATAGCATTAATTGTAGATTAGTAGCCAAGGGCTGTAAGGCATTAATTGCATCCCGAGATATTTAGGCGCACGAGCGCAGCGAGGGGCCTATAGTTCGAGGGTGCAATTGATGCTTACACCCGAGCTAACTACTCTGCTTTACATCTCGATTGTGAGGTAAGTAGAAAAAAAACCAGCATTACAAGAATAAAACATTTTTCTATTCCCGCCTTTGTCATCTTTTTTTTTAATTTTTTTTTTCAAGAACGAAATTGAGCTTCGCCGTTCGATATTTAAAATTGATGACTATTATACTCATACGAAGACAAGGCTGAATAGCAAAGCGACCTCTTTTGTCATTGGGCTGAATGCATGATGTTTATTGCCAGTATGATGGTTAGATGTACGCGAACTTTTTGAAAGAGTGAAGAGGTTTTTTTTAAATTACTTACCGCCCGAGAGCTTTTCTAGCTACATTATTACCCTAGAGCGCTAATTGGTTACCTACAAGCCCCATTTGGGGGTAATAAGGACCTACTTACCGAATATGAGAGATGTAAACGTATTATTATGTTTTATCTTTCAGATACTACTCATTTGCATAACAATAGATGAACATTTTTAAAGTATAGACTCTTGTCGTAATAATATATTTCTTCGCATTTAATCATTAATGATATTATGTAGCTAAAGGTGGCGCCTGGCTACGCCTAGACCATCAACTAGCTCTGGGGTGAGGCCCGTTACCTGACTAATCAGATAGGTAAAGCCAAAGTCAGAAGAAAACTGGTAAATGGTCTATCACCACAGAGCAAGAAAAAAATTACGGGCTCGGTGCTCTACTTGGTAGTACCTACCACCATACTTTGTGCGACGGTTTCTTTTTTTTTTTATGTGATTGAATGACGTGACGAGCAAGTCGTTCACCTGATGTTAAGTGACACGGCTGCCCATAACAGTTAATGAAAGCGAATCTCAATTCAGTTGTTTTGTCCACAGCGCACAACCTTCACTGTGCACCAGTTCACCTATAACTCCGACATGAAGTCCACGTACCCCGGACGGCGCCCCCCGGCGGCGCGGGCGGCGCGTCCCAGGCGAGCTCCAGCCTGCCGTGCGCGGCGGCGGCGAGGCGCGCGGCGGGCGCGGCGGGCGCCCACACCGCCGCCACCTCCCACGCCGCGCGCTCCTCGCCCCACGGGTTGCGGACCGCGCACGAGTAGTTGTCCGTCGTACTGCGGTCCAGGCCTGGGGATGTACACGAAGATAGCTATACCTATTAGCACTGTCCGCTCAAAGATCTCAGTCGTAGAACGGTGTCAACCAAAATTAAAGGTACTGGCCCAAATACATGTAGGGAGGAGTTCTTAGCTGATTTTCTCCCAATAGTAATCCAACAATTCTAAATGCTGACACAAAATCATGAATAAACTTAGGTACGCCCAAAAACTATCTAGACTAGATATCAATTAAACAACTGTTACACCAAACCACAGTACAAAAAAGAGTTAAAGTCCAGCAGTTGGTATACTTACTGTGTATAACAAGGCTGTCGCCCACCAGGTCGTACCGCGGGTCGGCAGCCAGCGGCGGCGCGGGGCGGCGGCGCGACCACACGCGGTGCGGGGGGGGCGCGCCCGCCGCCCCGCACCGCAGCTCCACGCGCCGCCCCGCGGGGACCACCACGCGGCGCCCGAACGATGTTATCTTGGCGGGGGCTGGAGGAACCGACACGAGGGGATAGTCATAGCATATATGGATTTTCATACAACTTTTGCCGACCGCTGCTCACCAGTACAGCAATTTAGATTTATCTCTAAGAAAGTTGTCAAAATAATGCTCAAATTTCCAAGCATGTGTGAGACAAATATTCTGTTATCACCAAGACAAGGGTTTATCAGTGAATAAGCTGATTATGTTTATACATCCATATATTATCAAAATGAGCTAATGGACTCCTGCAGAGTTAAAAAAAATAATAGGCACCTCCAAAGCGTACCTCTAGCATTAGGTTTCCTAGCAATGACAGCGCTCATCTCGCCCTCCCCTGAGGCGGTGGTGGCGGTGACCCAGAACTCGTACACCTGCTGCGTGAGGCCGCGCACCTCCACCCACAACTCTTCCGCATCTACCGTCTGTGGGACGATCAGCTGCGCGTGCTGCCCTGTCCTGTCAGAGGGGTTGCTTAGCAGATAGACTGTTTCTTTCCTTCTTCACGTGTTGCTACATTCATTAAAGGTTTGGCCATATAGTGGGACGAGATGGCACCATAACACCATCGACATGTGCGATAGTCATGTTGCCGTTGCTTGAGCCCAAATGGCTCACCTAACTGCTGTAATGTGACCACTGAATTGGCTTAATTAGCTGATATTTGAACTTTAGTTACCTCTGTGGCCGATTGTACACGGTGTAATGCTTAATCTTGCCATTTTTCTGCACTGGTGCCAGCCAGCTTACAATCACGCTGTCTTCTGAATTAGCTGATGCTTTTATATCTGCTGGAGGTCCTGGAACTGAGGAAATAAACTAAATTCAAAAAGAGTTGGTGTAAAAAGTTTAGCAGAATACAAAATGAAAAAAGCATACCTAGTGTCATTCCGATAATCTATAACCGTATCGGTACCGAGGGTATCGGGGGTATCGTACGGTATCAGTTTTGTGATAATCTTTAGTTCTTTTTACCGGAATTACACTAGATATACGTTTTTCATTTTGTATTTAAGATGAACTTCCGCGAAGTCACGCCTGAGCCAATCAATTAAGTTTAGCAGACATTGGTGATGATCAAAAAGAGGTGGACTACAGTCGCATAATGATCATGCATCATTATTATTTGCTACCCGCCAGTAGATAGGCTCTTTACTTAAGCTGCTACCATTAAGCCACCAACGCGCATAGTTTTTAAGTGCAACTACCACCGCTTTCTTTCTGGAGACAGATCCATCACGTTAAATCTACCAATTACTACGAAAGGATTATCACTCTCGGGTATAAAAGCATCAAGCAGCTACCGCTTGCTACCAGGCTACTATCATAGAGGAAGAGTATACTGACTATCCTCATGCGTGGCGCAGTACACAGGGTTGGAGGGTGGTCCAGCGCCGGCAGCGGTGCGCGCGCGCACGGTCAGCGAGTAGTTGGTCGCACGTTGTAGCGATCCCAGCACTGTCTCTAGCCCACCAGCGCGACGGGACTCTACTGTGCGCTCCAGGTCATCCACTGCCTGTGGTCACAAGACATCATAACCAATCGAGAACCAGTGTAATAATTATATCAACGCCCAACGATCACATACATAGATCCTAGGGATCCAAGAGTAACAACACCCAGACTTTTTTTTATGTGAACAAATGACGTGACGAGCGAGTCATTCGCCTGATTATAAGCAACACGGCTGCCCATAACAGATTGCAGTGTCACTCGGAACTGACACTGCACTGCGCACGTCATCCTGAGACATCACACAGTCCAGTAATATGATTACTAGACCGTGAGATCAGATCGTAAGGTCTCATTTGCCCAGTAATTTCACTAGCTACAATGCCCTTCAAACCGGAACACAGTAGTGCTTGCACACTAATGCTTAGCGGGAGAATAACTGGCAAAGCGGTGGTACCTACCTAGACGAACTTTGCAGAAAAGTCCTACCACCTAGTAAAACGTACGCACGTACGTAGGATAAGTATTTACAAATAGGTAGGTACTTGTCCTGTCGCGGGAATCGAACATCGTAAGCTAGTAGTTTGGTTAGAACAGTTAACGATGACTCAACATCGGTGTGTCACACACACAAGTCTTAAGCAAACCAGCATGTCCATAATAACAATATAGTGTGACTCGGCACGATAACTTTAAATGTAGGTACTGTCTGAAAGAAAAGTTACCTAAAAGTATTAGAATAGAAATTGACACAGGACAGTTATCAATAAGGAACTGTTTACTGCTGACACAGCTATAGTTAGATGCGGTCCTCCTCAGTAGTAGCACAAATAGTCTCACCTCATACGTGAGGTCGTACCCGAGCAGCACGCCGGCGCGGGCGGCGGGCGGCGGGGGCTCCCACCACGCGCGCACCGACCGCGCCGACAGCGGCTCGCACCGCACGCGCTCCGGGGGGGCTTCGGGTGCTGGCAGGGGGAATACTTAATCGAATGAAGCATGCCTATGAGTATTATTAGGCGTGTGGTCTCAGTTATGTTAATACGATCACGCCATCTCCTCCAGTGGCTGTCGTAAGAGCTGCTGGGTTAGCATGGACGGTAGACAAAATTATCTTTCCCCGGTTTACGTCACTTTCTTCATACTTGTTTGGAGTAATTCAGTGGAAAGACAGTTTTGTCTACCGGCCGTGCTAACCCTACTGCAGCCACCAGCCTTCTCCTCAGTACATTAAAATCTTCTGCGATTACCAAGCCACCTGTCAAGCGTGGTGATTATGGTAAGTCCTATGACAAGCGTCCAAAATGGCGGTTTATGGGGGCGATCAATGTCCAGCAATGGAAATCTTTTAGCTGTTGATAATGTGATGGCTACTATGCGGGTTTTCCCCGTGGTCTAACATAAGAAGGTGATGTGGATAAACCTCATACGCAAATTTTAAAAGTAAAAAACTACATAATTATTACAAGTACAATTACTACTTCACCGTTTCAATATGAGATGGTTTAAACATGGTTTAAACACATTTCCATACTCCAACGTGTACTATCCGTAGCGCTAGCTTTGGTTCCCATAGTAACGATAAGAGACTGGCGGCTGGTTGGAGACCGGACCTTATTGAAACCATCTCACAGAAATAAGTCTTAAAGCTAGTCTTACACGAACATCCACTAACCTCCCTCCAAAGTGGTAGCAGTAAGCGGTGCACTAGCTGGGCCAGCTCCAACCGCGTTGAAGGCACTGACCCGCACCTCGTAGTGCGCATGCGTGCGGAGCGGCGCCAGCGTGGCGTGCGTGGCTCCCCACCCCGCCGCAGTCAGCGCCGCGCTGTTGTTACCGTCGGCGTTCCCTAGGGGAGTCGCCTCGCGCCACGTCACTACGTACCCGAGGAGCTCGCCGTTCCATGTTTCTTGGGGAGGAGGCTGGAATGAGATACAAACAGATAAATGTATGTCTTATAACATATTGGTAGACTGGGCATAGAGGATGCTTACTGTGTAGCGCTCGTAGAGAAGCACAACTGGCCGTTTCTAACTAATCGGTAAAGTTAAGCAATGTTCGCTGCGGTCACTACTTTGATGGGTGACCGCTACAGCAAAATGTGGTATTTACAACTGAGCGCTACCATGCTTCGGAGGGCACGTTAAGCTGTCGGTCCCAGCTGTGTTCTTAAGACAATAGTCATTAAGCCAAGTCAGAAGCCTTTGGGTGGCCTAAAAATTCTGACACCAGGGCTGACCACTTACCTACACGAGGAGAAGAAAAGAGAAGACTGTGCATTTGCACCGACCAAAACTAGCTATTTTTCAAAATTGAGAAGATTGAAAATAATAGTTCGATTGAGTAGTACCTGGTTTTACTATCAAACTGGCTATTAAGCCTACTGAATAAATCAAGGCTCACCTGCCATTTCACTAGTAGTTCCCCAGGGACTGTGGCTTGCACTTGAACGTGATGTGGTGGTTCTGATGGAGCTATAAATAGTTACATTTTAAACTATGTCATAAAGAAATATATAGACAAAGAATATAGAAGAGTGTAGAGTAGGTAATTGTTGTAAGTTACCTTCTTCCAAAGTCTGCACAATGACTGGATCGGAATAGTCACTGTCTCCGATGGCATTGACGGTGGCTAACCGTAAGGCGTATGCGGTTGCAGGGCGTAGGCCGTCTACTTGGTACTCCAAGATCTCTTCCAAATTTGGATCTGATGAGTCCTGTCTAAAAAGGAAGGAAAAAAACGATCACTAGGTTTTAAGGAATATTATTAAAAATGCTAATTCTAAAAGTTATATCAGTGACTTCAATTCTCTTGCGGATTTCCTCATTTCGAATCTTGTGTCGCTCGCAAGTAAACTCCGAGCATAGCTCTCTCTATAGCTCACTGAGCTACTTTGAGCTTACTCATGAGGCCAACAGTAAAAGACCACGTCTCAGTGCCATAAGTCATCACTGGCAACACACACTGGTTGAAAAGTTTGGTTTTCAAGCTTTGCGGTATTTTAGACGAAAACATAGGTCGAAGCTTTGCGAACGCTGCCCAGTCGAGTTGGATTGGGAACTTAAAGTAGCAGTGGGTAGGCCACATTGCTCGCAAAACTGACAACCGATGGGGAAGAAACGTTCTCGAGTAGCAACCACCAACCGGAACATGCAGCGTAGGCCAGCCCTCCACTAGATGGACCGACGACCTGGTCAGAACAACGCCAAGTCGATGGATGCAAAAATCATGCAGCCGCTCAAAGTGACCCTCTATGAGGGAGGCCTATGTTCAGCAGTGGACACCTTCAGGCTGATGTTGATTAATAAGTATGTATAATTTATATTCCTGTTTATTGGATTCAACTGATATTTCTTATAATGTGGATATCCATAGTCCACTGTATTAGCAAACTGATGTGACATGTGTGTTATATTTATTGGCCACATAAATGGTAATCATAATGTCAGGGTAGACATAGTCCTGTATTCCTTAACTGGTTACTTATAAATTAACTTCAGTTCTGACTACTAATGTTTGAATATTATCATAGTAATAAATTAGAGTCAAGTCAGAAAAGCCTTTGCGTGGTCTGAAAATTCTGACACCAGGGCTGACCACTTGCCTACATGAGAGAAGAAAAACAATAAACTAGAGAACTTGGTAGAGTGACGTCACACCAACCTGTGCCTAACACGGTCGGCGGGCAGGTCCCGCGCGGGCGCGTCCCGCCAGTCGGGCGGCGCGGCGCCCACCACGCGGTACTGCAGGCGGTACAGGCGCACGGCCGCGTTGCCGTCGTACCCGCGCCGCCACTGTACCGTGACCGACCGCCCGTGCCGTGACGTCACCGCCAGCCCCGCGGGTGGCTCGGGGAGCTCTGGGAGAGAATATGGTTCAAGTATACTAAGACACGAAAACCAGATATAAACCGTTGACTAACGACACGGTTGAAGACAGAGTATAATAATAATTTGAAAAATATTACGGTATGAACGCGTTTAACCATTTGGCTACTGTATCACCTGATGGTAAGTGACGACGCGGTTAACTTTAACTAATCTGCCAAAGAAAACTAGCAAAACAAATACTCTTACTTAGAAGAAAGAAGTATCTGTAGCTGATAAAGATAAAAATAATTTGAATGGAAAGTAAAAGTAGAATAGCTAATACGTCCTACTTTTCCTCTTTTTTACTCCAAGTTTTTAACTCGCATACTCTAAACTGCTCCATAAGTTTATGTACTTACACGGTGGAAACGTGCATGTACTTTCCGTAGCAAGGCACGAGTGGGCGTGTTAGTATGTGCGTACCTTGTACGGCGAGGTATATGAGCAGCTCGTCCCGGCCGTACGCGTTCTCGGCGCGGCACCGGTACACGCCGGAGTCGCGCCGCGCCGCCTGCTGCAGCACCAGCGTCGAGCTCACGCCGCGCTCCGACCGCTTCTCCGTTACCGAAACCCTGGGGACATCACGGTACCACATACTGTACTATCAACAGCTGGAAGGCGTCCACTGCTGAACGCAAATAAATAAACACAGGCCTCCCCCATAAAACGCCCTTTTGAACACTTATCACAGTGGGGTTTGCCATAGTCACCAATCGCTTCACGGAGTTTGGGTGTGTTATATAGATGTGTTTATAATATTCTATGCAAGCACATCCATAGATAACCTACATGTAATAGATTAAAAAAAATGTAACAATTGGAAACTTCTCGGTCTGGTCCAAATTGAGGGTTTTGATCTTTAGGTACAATTTTACTTTGTAGTAAATGACGATGTGGTTAGTAATAAGGTCAATCAGTGGCAATAATGGCACATATGATGGTCTGCTATGAGCGGTCGTATCGCTTAACTTTAGGCAAACTACCAGCTCATCACGTCATTCCATTAACATAAAAAAAGAATCTTATGATTCCAGTAATAGATACACTTACTACCTGACTTCTCCGTTACCTGTAGGTGGTGAGGTCCACCCTCTTCATGTTATGCGTCCACTGCAGCTGTATCGGTGGGTCGCCACGAGCGTCACACTGTAGCGTCGCCTGCGTTGTACGCTTCACCGTCATGTTGCGGGACGAATACTCGAAGTGTGCGGGCTCTGGATAAGTTTCAAGATTACTGTTCTTTTAATGGTGGAGCGGTATCAGGCAATATTGGACTATGAGATAAGGAGATATGGTTAATTTTAGATTAACTTAGAATTCGTTTTATATCTTCAACTATAATCATATCAAAAGGGCAATTCCATGATTTTCAACGCAAGTCACAAACGTGTATGTATAGTAACAGTTCTTAACAGAGCTTTCATATCAATAGAGCATAGCATCAATCAACGTCTGCTAGGGTAAGCAACGCATTAGTGGCAAGTCTAGTGTCACAGATGTCTACCCAGGTAGCAAATCTTCGCCATAAAGGCGTCTTTATCAGGCCATTCTGTGACGTAAAGACGTCCTACAATGACGTCTGGGAGTACCAGAAAAGTACGTACATTTGTCACAGCCTCATGACATCATCTTAGGACGTGAAAATGACGACTATTGAAGACGGTCTGATGACGTCTTCGCATCTCGTGTTTTTGACGTTCCTGAAATACGTGCTGTGGTCGTTATATCAGGACTTAAAAATAACGAATATTGATTAATGATAATTTTATATTATTGTTAATATGACATTCCAAAAAACAGGAGGATCCCATTTAAGGGAAAGAGGGGGGTTACAATAGGCAATTAGGCAGGAAGGAATGTTACTTACTTTGGAATCGTAAGTAAATCTATATATTTGGTTTCGAGTTGGTATGGATTTACTTTCGTTTACAGAGAACGTAAAGTCCCTGCAGGCCACCTGCCTGCCTGGTGGTATTGGCATTGAGACTACAGGTCAATGAGTCGATATGCGTGCGTGAAACGCTTGCGTGTGCTAACTTGCATGCTGGCGCCATCTAGTTGTTTTGTGGATAGTTCTATCATTTGAAACTAGATGGCATGTTTAACAATAAACTTAAATGACCTTAAAATGACGACATTGCGACGTACACATGTGACGAGTTCCGCACGTCCTTAAAAGACCTTAAAATGACGACATTGTGACGTACACATACGCCAAATTCCGTACCGACCCTAAAATGACCTTCAAATGACGTCTTTTTTTCGTCAATGACATTTTGCTACCTGGGTATAGGTTACGATGACCTCTTCCCAAAAAGGAGGGCCGTATGCTTGGTTGCTACATATATATATATATAAATTCATCCTTGATAGTACCCATAGATATTTACTAACCATTAACAGAAACAGTGATGATCTTCGACAAGCCCCGCCCTATCCCGTTCTCAGCGCGGCACATGTACTGCCCCTCGTGGTGGTGGGCGGCGGGGGAGATGCTGAGGGAACCGTTCGCCAGCACCGAGAACTGCAGGTCCATGTTGGATACTGGCCTGAAATCGGCTACTCCTGAACCTGGTAACCAAGTATCTACATTAGTCAAAGGAAAGCTACTGTACTGCTACTGTAGCCACATCAGCCGAATAAAGCTCATTATCATATCATTATAGGATAAGTCTGGTTTTTTTTGGGGCAATCAAAGACCTGCTTAGAAGCAGACAGCTGGAGATGACTCTAAGCAAGTCTTTGATCTGCTTGTCTTTGTTCTAAGCAAGTCTTTGATCAGTCTGAAGGCGTCCACTGCTGAACATAGGCCTTCCCCAAAGAGTGCCACTTTGAGCAGCTGCTTGACTCCTGCATCCATAGGTACGCGGTATGCGGTGGCACGGTTTGTTCTTTAATATTTAAAAAATCTTACCATGACCTTTCAACCAAGCAATCCTTGGCTCTGGATATCCCTTTGTCGCACAGTGAGCCAAAATCTGGGTTCCTAACAGAGCAGAAACATCTTGAGGCTCGTATGCCCATGACGGTGCCACTGAAAAAGCCAGAACCACAATATTTTATTGTAGCAGTTGTTTGAAAGGACAAGTAGGTCATATAGACAGAATCAGATTAATTGTTTGTACCTTTAACGGCAAGTCTTGCAGTGTGGTTGACTTCAGAAGCAGAGTTAGTGGCAACGCAGGTATATTCTCCGCTATGCTTTGATGTGACGTGAGAAAATATTAGGAAACTGAATTCATCTAGAGATTTCTCTTGCACCTAAAATTTGAACAACATTTAACTAAAATCTTCTTTAAGATGCTATCCAGTTATTGGTAGATAACGATTTACTCTTACTTGTAAATTAGATGGTATAAGCTGACCATCTTTAAGCCACGAAAAGTAAACAGGCTTATCTCCAGAAGTAATACCACAAAGAACTTGTATCGAACTGCCTTCCACCAGGTCAGATGGAAAAGAAAATCCAGCAATTTTTGGTGGATCTGAAATTTTCACAATGGACTCAAAATATAATCTTTTAGGATCCAATTTTCGTAAACGAGTTTTGTGAAGTTCTTACTTCGGACAAATATTTGAATATCCTTTTGAGCATACTGCCCCGAAGGAGCTGTAACCCTGCAGGAGTACACTCCAGCATCAGCGGGTTCTGCTGGCCATAAGAGAAGCTCACCACCGACTCCTAAAAGTGCTCTGCCACCAGTGGAACTGATATCCAAGCCTCCTCTTTGCCAGCGTATTTCACTAAAAATAATTTCAGTTGACGTATGAATTTTGAGACTAACGTTAAACTTCTTAATGAAAATCATGACAATCAGATAAAAGTTTTAAAATCTAATGCAACAATATCAACTAGAAGAAGAAAAGATATTTCAGCTAGTCCTTTAAAACAAGACATCAAAACGGGATAACTTAATAGGGTAATTTTCTACAGAAGAGACGTTAAAAGAATGAACTACAAAAAGGGAAAGGAAACTTATAATTTTTACTAAGCAAATGCACCTCCATCAACCTGATTGGAAATCCGGAGTAGGGACAGTAGATGGTCGTGTTAACGCCTGCTACCACCCGGATCGGACCCACGCTCCTAATGGACGGAGGCCCTGGAATCACACAATATTCACATACGTTATCAAATTTATAAATGCTGCCGTGGCTATACAGATATGTTAGTAATACACACCATAAACATTTAGCCTGGTAGAGTGCTCGACGGCGCCACGCGTGTTGTGAGCGCGGCAGGAGTACCGACCACCGTCCTCCGGCCGCACTGACGTCATGTTGAAGTAGCTTACCACGTCACCGTTGGGGTTCATGAACTGCGACACTGACCTGGAAATGTTACAGCTAAGTATTAATTTAATCTTTCGTCAAATTTCAAATGTCTAATTCCATAGTCCAAAGCACTCTTCTTTCATAAACACAAGCAATGAGGTAGGCACAATGAGCACCTATTCTCAGTGAAGATTGCTCAAACGGCACCGGGTGGCAATGTTTGGCAGTGCCCCAGGGTAGTGCAATAAAGTTAAACATCTGACCACTTAGTGGCTCCAGTTGGCAGTGGCCGTGGTCCTCGACCTACTCGCAACTTTGCTGTCGGCGATACAGGAACTTGGCAATGTTGTTCGTAAGAAACTTTTTTGGATGTTTAACAATATTTTCCAGATGTTACTATAAAATCATTTCTATTAACATACCTAAGTACGTTCAGGCGTTACCTATCATTGATACCACTAGACTACTAGGCTGGAGTGCTCCTTATAGGCCTACGTGCTACACCTTCGACCTTCAACTGCATCGTCAGTTAACGTCAGGTGAGTTGCAGTCAAACGTTGGCCTCATCATTATCATCATTAACAGCCTGAAGACGTCCACTGCTGAACATAGGCCTCCCCCAGAGCACGCCACCTTGAGCGGCTGCTCGCCTCCTGCATCCATCGGCTCCCCGCGGCTTTCACCAGGTCGTCGGTCCACCGAGTAGGGGGGGCCGGCCTACGCTGCGTCTTCAACGTTGGCCTATTCGTACATAAAATAAAACTTTCTCAATGCCAAAATAAAAATAAATAAAGGGAACACACGTCAGCTTGGTTCACAGGAAATAAAAAAAACCGGCCAAGTGCGAGTCGGACTCGCGCACGAAGGGTTCCGTACCATTATCCACAAGCAAAAAAGTTACGTTTGTTGTATGGGAGCCCCTCTGTTTTTTTGTATTTGTTGTTATAGTCGCAACAAAAATACATCATCTGTGAAAATTTCAATAGTCTAACTATCACGATTCATGAGATACAGCCTGGTGACAGACAGACAGACAGACAGACAGACGGACGGACAGGGGAGCCTTAGTAATTGGGTCCGTTTTACCCTTTGGGTACAGAACCCTAATTAGGAACATACCAGCGTAAAAACAGATAGCGACTCTCAGGCAGTACTAGTAGATAAGAACTGTCAAGAAGAATGAATTAGCATGGAGATGTTTGTCCTGCCTCGTGATAGAGGCATAGCTAATTTCGTTAGCAAAGTTACACTCAATATTCTTTATCATTTGTTTTAGTCAATATTTTATCCGTACCGTTGTGCAGTATTATGTTCCTCCAGAGGCTGTCCGTCCAGCAGCCACGTGAACCGCGGCGGCGGCGCGCCCGATGCGGCACAGTGCAGCGCCAGCGACGGGCCCGGGTGGAGAGCCTGCTCGATGAACGTGTAGTGGAGCTCAGGGGCTGTGTCTGGAATATAGACCGAAGCAATTCTTACAAACAAGTTGCTGTAAATAATTAAAATACATTTTAAATTTTACTATATTTCCCCCATTAATTACTTCATTGCAGCATATGAAGACTTCGACCGTGTTGTCCACGCAGTTTGAGTTCTTGATTTCATCTAATGCAACTGGTAATTTTGAACAATATCACCGCCCATTGTTACACTGTTTTCACTTCATTTTTTATGATTTGTAATGTAGCGTTTCAGTGAAGAGCTTTTCTATCTTTCTATCTATGAAACTATGAACAAAATGATATTTGATCTAAATAAACAAACAAGAGAAGGCAAACGAAATTATATAATAGACCTGTATAATCGGATTAAAAGTTTTTTTAGCACATTCAAATTTTGTTATTACTTAGAGCTATTATTCCCCCCACTCGGTGGACCGACGACCTGGTGAAAGCCGTGGGGAGCCGATGGATGCAGGAGGCGAGCAGCCGCTCAAGGTGGCGTGCTCTGGGGGAGGCCTATGTTCAGCAGTGGACGTCTTCAGGCTGTTAATGATGAGAGCTATTATTAAAATAGCTGTATTATAGTAGTATACAATTTCACCTTTATTGATAGCAATTTGAAATAACATTTTGGATGACCGCACCGTACCGTCAACCACAAACTTTTGTTTCCATTAAACACATGCTTCATCAGAGCTTTAACTCCAGTTTATCATTCAAAAGCAAAATAGGACAAGTTACAAAAACGGATATATCATGGATCAGTTGCGTCAAAACAAAATCCAATCAACAATATTGGGCTTGACAGAATGTAACTCGTTGTGATTGAACGCGAAACTGCTGAAATCGGACCTTGCTTCTGCGGCAATCAGTGGAAAGTTCACATTGCAGTGGTGTATACAGAAATACAAACAGGAGATCAGCTTGATACAACCAGTTCAGATTTTTTTTCTGTTATTTTTCTCGTTGAAAAATATAGTTTACATTCATTATTATTTCATCTAACTCAGTGAGTGTCAATTTCCTGGAATTCTGTAGCGCGTTGTTTTTTTAAAATTTGATGTTGTTCATCAGACGGGTCTTCACTTAATTATAAACTAAAACTACTTTCCAAAGAGTTTTTACTGATATAGTGAGAATAAATGAAAATGTGGAATGGACTGCCATCTTTGGTCTTTCTACAGGGTAGCAACATGGAGTCTTTCAAAAAGTAATCACATTATCAGCGCTCTTGCTGTTGTGTCCGTGTGATAGGCGACTGTGGCCACTTACCCTGAGGTGGTGCGTCTGCTTGTTTGCTACTCATAGTATACAAACGAAAATATCCTACTGCACACACTTATACTGCGGCACAGCAGCCGAGTGATGTATCACCGTTCGTTTATCAAGGATCACGCGCGGCTGCCTGATGGATCGCCTAATGATATTGCGCTGTGCTAACAAGGCGCTGCTTATGATCCGATTTGTCTGATGGTCGGGTTATAGTGTGAGCTTATGAAGGGAATATAAATAAGGGGGTTGGAAGGGATGTTCTACTGATAGCCGCTAATTTATTGGCCGGTTTGGACTTGGGCCAAATAGTGTGATAATGTAGGATAATGGAATAGGTGTAAGATATCGTTTTCGGTTTTGATGAAAACCTAGGTACGTATAGTAATTTTGTTTTGTTTTTAACAACAATGCATTTAAGCACATGTATTGCCATGTTTCGTCTCAATTCAAGGTTGTTTGGAAGATTTTTTTCCTTCATTTCGTTAAGACCACCAGTTGTTTGTTACACTGTTTGTTCTCTTCGGTTTTATGTTTTGTGATGTTTTGTTTGTTTCTTGTATAAAGTGTACCTATTAATAAAAATGTATCTACAGACTTTAGTGTCGTTTAAAATGTAAATATAATAATTGTATAGGGGTCAAACAAATATTGAAGTTTAGTGAAAAATTGGAGCAACAAACAGTTCTACTACACCATAGTATTATAATACACTTATACATTTATACCTTATACCATATATTATACACTTATACCTTATACCAGCTACAAGTTCTAAGTTATTGAGTTTAATTTATATTTTCCTAACCACACTCATTATGTTACATTAAAACTGTTGGATGACAACAGTTCCCGAAATAGAAAACCTAATAAGTCATAATTCCATCTCATAACTCCGCTATCCAAACCACAAATCCATTTACCACGTCACAGTACAAATGCAAACAAATAATTCAATTTGGCGCACATAACATAACACTACGTAACAAAATGAGCACAATGGCCAGGAAGCGGAAATATGACGGTCTAAATCGTAAGCGAGAGCGGGTGAGGGCTTTATTACGCGCGTGTGCCGGACGTACTGACACACGATCTGTTAGGTTGTGGTGTAAGTCAGTAGCTGAGAGAGGAAGTTATTGTTGATTTATTTATTAGGTATTTATTTATTTATTTATTACAATAAGAACGGATGACACACCCAATTAATCGTTTATTGTGTGATGTGGTTTATTTTGATGTTTGATTCGATTGACCATGCATCGTGCCTACTTCGTATAGCTTCTAATATCTACACCCTTTTAGTTGCAATTACTTATAAACAAACATGGGCAAAGCTGTTAGATGTACGACGCACAATATTGATAAAATTATTTATTCCCTCATTATTTATCCACATTTCACCTTCTTCGACGACCATCCGCCACATTTCCTACATTTTGTAGGCAATGCAGAGTACGGAATAGGTATTATGAGTACCTATAAGAATAGTTGATAAATATATAAAAATAAATAGCGTCCGCAAAACACTAAATCACAAACTGGACGTTTGGTCTCACTCTATTTGTGTTCAAGATTTGACAGCTCTTTCAAAGATCAATTATGTTACACCTAATTACGTTACACCTAATTCAAGCAGACTACTTTAAGATGCTAGTACCTTCTCACTTTCTTAGTGCTTCAGATAAGTATCAGCTTATTTACTGACTACTCTATAACTCAAATATTATAGTGATTCATAAACCGCTTCCGCTTATTTCCCATACCAAACCCTTACTTCCTGGCACCACGCCCGCTCGCAATGTTGGCTCTTGTAAACGTTGCATCGTTTTGTCCAAATTTATATCAGATGCCCAACACTGATAGCCCACTAATTGTATAATTGCCGCGGGGATGCGGGGATCAGCCGTAACATTACGCCAGGGTAATAGTGTTATGAAAACTTTTACTAGGGTTAAATTACGGGGTTAGTAGTACGGCAGTTTACGGGGTTAAGTTCCGGTTAGTTACTCAATCGAAAGGAAGTTTTCATGCGTTCTGTAAAAAGGTCGAAATTAAGTAGAGGGGTTCTCTAAGCCGTGTTTAATGTTATTTAAGTGGGAATTATACGTCATACTTTCGCTACCTGTTAAAGACTCCTTAATACACTTATTTCAAAATCGGGTAGAAAAATTGGCTGAATAGAATAAAATAATCAACCAGAAAATAAAAAAGTGGCTAAATCTTAAAAATGTATACCAGTATATATACCAGTACAATGCAGTTCTCATAGTGAAGCTTGACTATCTGTTCTTGGATGGTAAAGTTAAGCACCATTCGCTGTAGTTAATACATAGATGGATGACCGCTAAAAAAGTTGTATTTAAATCTGAGTGCTACCATGCTACGGAGGGCACGTAAAACCGTCGGCTCCTCTTGAAAGAAAGACAAGTCATTAAGCCAAGACTTAGGGTGGCTTAAATATTCTGCGACCAGGGCTGGCCACTACTCGTCCCCACGAGAAGGAAGCACAATTTCAGAAAATTCATCATGATTATCATCATCACTGCATCATCACCACACTTGGCAGGCGTCTTGGTGATCGCAGGAGATTATAAAGCAGACCGACTCGAGGAGACTATTTTCCTCGAGTCGGTCTGCATTATCACCTCCTGTGAAGGGAATATCACGTGAATGAGCATGCAGTACTTATTAACTGCATGCTATTCCCGCATCGCGTATCGCTGCGGTAGTCATATACTTACGTCAGGATCACACGGCCGATAATTTATTAGATAATTATAACTACCTCAAATTCTATTCATGGACCTTTTCCCGATTTTATGTGCTATGAATAAGAATTCTGAAGAATAAGGGCGCAATAAAACCTTCGCTGACACAGAACGGACCGCACTAACTTGAATAGATTACAGTGAAATATAGTCCATAGATCCGGTCCATTATTCCATTAGTGCTGGCCGGATTATGCCACGTTGACTTATGGATGGTTCAACCACACCGGGCTGGTAATACTTGGGGTCGCGTTCACTGCGTAGCTATCGGGAGACAACTACGCTGTCTTCGCTACATGAAACGCCATCCTATTTTTTTAAAATGCTAATCTGTTTTGGCTCTTCCATTATTTTTTTTATTATTGAAGGTTTTCAATACTGAAAACAACGATTATTAGTATTACATATATAATATATGTAACATACTAAAAAAAATGTAGCTTGAATACTCCATTTTCATGCAATCCCTATATAATCCCAATATCTAATAGGGTTATTTATGTTCATTACATAGATGTAAACGTAGCTTAGATATTGATTGTCCCGATTTATTTGTATGCCTGTACAAAACAAAACATTTTTGTTGAATTTAAAGTACAATTTTCATATTATATTAAACCGCGTACGGGGTTTATAATATGAGTTCAAGTCTCAAAATTTTAAAATGTGTTATCATTACAATTACTATTCTAAATGTCATCTTCATCATCATCATCATCATCAGCCTGAAGACGTCCACTGCTGAACATAGGCTTCCCCCAAAGAGTGCCACTTTGAGTGGCTGCTTGCTTCCTGCATCCATCGGCTCCCCGCAGTTCTGACCAGGTCGTCGGTCCACCTATGTAAATAATTAAAAAAAAACATTTAAGAAAAAATATCCTATACCATTAGCCCAATACGTTCTCACTGCTGGGATATAAGCCTTTCCTCGTATGGAGAGGATATTATCTACCACAATGGACAAGTATGGATTGGTAGATGTCATTAATATCTCAAATTTTTGTGTTTCTTGAACATGCCAATTTGTTTTCCTTCAAATCGGCATGTTTTCCATCACCGGCGTAAAAGCGAGTGCAAACGCAAATAACTTTTAAAGTCATTGGTGCGAGCGAGGCCATGTGGGATTAAAACCAGGGTCATAATTCTGTATGACCACTTTACGATTCCTTGCTTTCAAACCACGCGTATTCCTTGTCTTACATAAGAAATCTGCAAAAAATCTATTCTCTATGAAATGAAAACGAAACCACGCGAAATGAATGTGGAATTAACTGGAATTGGCGCGATTTGAACTGTCAAAAATCATATGTTCGACTAAGACGCGTTCCGAAATATCAACACGTCAAAAGTTACCATCACTTATGTAAATATTAATTATTTAAAATAAAAATAATTTTAATGTGACGTGAAAGTATTTCTAAAGGTTTTCTGTCAATTTTTAATAATTACCCATAGTTTCGTTATATCACAACATAAATATCATAAGCCATTCCTTTATTTTAATTTTTACCCGTTTTTAGATGAGAAATCTTTGAACCTAATTCGGAATGCACTCAAGGGATTCAAAATCTGTCATAGATAATTTGTCTTAGCTCATACAGAATACAAAAATTGAAGATTTCTTGCTGTGACACGATTTGAACAAGACACAATAACGACGTGGTTTCTGTGTTGTGTGGAATCTGTGTTTTTCTACAGAATTATGGCCCAGGTGCGTTGGTTTCCAAGTCACTCGGGCTACCGCTGAGCTGAGACTCTTAGCAACAATCTACGCTATGTAGCATCTAAATTAACATTTCATTATTAGAGTTTCATTTACAACTTAATTTAAACAAATATGTAAATCGACTTGCCAAGCTAGTTTTCAAAGGTTTAAAGCGATGTATTCATACACAGCTAGTGAATACAAGTTACAGCAACCCTCGCTAGGTTACGAGCTGGCAAATTTCGAGTGTCGTGTGGACACGAAGGGTCACAATTAATGTGTAGCTTCAGGAATATTAATCTTCAGGTTATATGGTGCTGTGGGTAAATTACTCTATTATGGGTAGTCTTGTTGGGTTATGCTCCTATTCAGTTATACTATCTGTCACGGTTACTGCTGTTTGTATAGGAGAACGTATTCTTGGGTGTTTGAGAGGTGATGTAGAGGGATAAATGGGGTGTTTATGTTTGTTTACGAAGATTCCTAAATAGATCTCAAAGAACTGGTGAAATAGAAACATAATAAGTTCTTATTTTGGATGGATAGCGTTTATACTAAGTTAAGTTAAGTTCAACAGAGAGATAATAAATTAAATGACAAAACATATTAGCTAATATATTACGTTGCTAATATATGTGAACTAAAGTGACCGATATAGCTCTTAGAACTAGCAAGTTGAAATAGCAATGGGCAGGCCATATCGCTCGTAGAACTGACAATAGATGGGGAAGAAATGTTCTGTAGTGGCAATCACGAACCATAAGACGCAGCGTAGGCTGGCCCCCCAATAGATGGACCAAATCTGGTGAAAACCGTGGGGAGCCGATGGATGCAGGTGTCGAGCAGCCAATCAAAGTGGCGCTCTGTGAGGGAGGCCTTTGTTCAGCAGTGGACGTCTTCAGGGTGTTGATGATAATAATGGTTTTGATGAATATTATGTTATTATGTTGACCAAAATATCTTGACATCGATAAATCATTATTACAATAACTGGAGATAGTGTTGAAACTATACCGCTCTCCAAAAACAACTGTTCCATACTAAGTTCATCAAAATTAATGTTATTAAAATTAACTTAAAGCTGCTTCAGTCAAATTTTAAAGGAAGAATACCACATAGCAATATATTAAATTATTTGTTTTAAACTCAATCCTTACATACAATAACTACATAACATCAATTAGAATACCCAAAGCCAGTTGTGTAGTTTGGGTACGGAGATCCCGTAATCATTATAGTTTAGGGTCAAGACAATATATGCGATCGTCGGGCATATTAACTTAATTTACATTTCAAATAGCACAACGTAAACTGAGTTCTCGTTTCGAACGGCATCAGTAAAGGTCTGTTCCCTAGAGTCGAAACTTGAACACACAAACATAATATAGGTAGATTGGTATGTATTATTCAGGCCTATAAAGATCCAGGGCATTGAGAATGGGGTCACTTGAATTTCGCATGCCTTGTCCGGTAGTCCGGGCGGAGTCCGATGGCTGTCCGGGGGCTGTCCGGCCCCGAGCAAGGCTCTCGTTTGACGCTCGCAATTGATCTCCGAGCGTCCGGCTTATATGAATTGGCTGGTGTAAGGGCATCAGCGAGATTATCTTGTCCGTACGGGCTTAACATAGCTTGCGCTTAAAAAGAAGTAACGTGTTGGAAATAAAAGGATTTGCAGTACTATGTGGTATGAGAGAAATGCTACGTTCAATTTTTTTGATGTGTAATATTTGGTAGCAGCAAATGTTCCGAGATTTCATTTAAAAAGGGAATTTTCAAATACATAGTTATTAAAATTCAGTTTTTTTATATACTGTTTATTTCACACAGAAGTTCTAGGTACTTGCTCAATGACTGTTAACTTTTCTCAAAGGTTTGTTGGAAGAAAGCTCTTTATAAAGTCAAGCTTGCCTTTGAACATTTGTTAACGGGCAAATTGCCTTTATTACTCAAGCTAACTACTACAATAATAAAAACTAAACTAAACTAAACTAAGCTAAACTAAGCTAAACTAAACTAAACTAGCTACACTACCTATTACAAAGAACACTTATGGACTGTATAATAGCCGCGATGGCCTATAGACAGTCCAAGTGCACCAGCCCACTACCGGTAGGTAGCGTACCCAACATGCTGGCCGCATTGCCACGTTGAATTGCAATGCTGATGCGTTGGGCCAAATAAGTGCCAGCATTTTGGTCACGCGTCGCATCGACCAGGCGCTCTGATAGACTTTGGAAAACGCGATGAGCTCCCGGTCCCCACGGACCCAGGGTCTCAACACCAAACGGCTCAAATATGTAACCGCTACCGAGATTACTATATTTGCGGCGTTTTAGCTGCTCAGCAGAATTAGCCGCGGCGCCGGCCCTAACGTGTGTCTCGGGAAGGTGTGACGGCGCCATAGTATCGACGCAAGTAGCGTCCCACACTAAAGGCCGCCCCATCTTCCAGGGAACCAGAGTCATTCCGTCGGGTCTTTTACCATCGTCACGCATGAGACCATTCGGTTCGAGAATGGCTGCAGCATTGGCGGTGGTAAAAGCCCGGCGAATGATGTCATTAAGACTAGCGTGGCGCGAAATTCGACCAGCGCTTTTTGAACACGAGAGACCGTGATGACCGAGCTGGTCAACTGCGGTACCGCACTGGCAGCGATGGGCCACACAGCATCTTGCGCCCAAACGTAAGCTGATAGCTAAACGAAAAGTAGTCGGATCTAAAAGGTTACCAGTGGTGAAAGAAGGCATGGCCTGTAACCAAAGTCCTGACTCCCACACAGAGACTGCGAGAAGCCGAGCACGATCAGCGACGCTAGGACACGTATCTAAAAGATTTTTCCGTGCTAGTTCGCAGAGCGGTCGGTCCCACAGCCTCTGTGAGGAAAGTACCACCGGGAAATCAGAATTTGGACTAGCCAACCCCCAGGCATTCTTGGCCTCAGACAAATGGGCTACTTCGAAAGTACCTAAAGATGGAGCAAGAATTTTTTCTATTAATTTATGTGTACCATGTACAGAGGACAAAAATGCCGGTAATGCAACACTCGAAATTTTGCGTATCCCTAAACCTCCTAAGCGCACAGGTAGAGAGGCTTGCGACCACGTCCTGTCATCCATATCAACATTCAAGACCGAAACCAGAGTGTTTTTTACAATGCTGTCTAAGCCCATAAGGAGCTCACTGTGTTTCCACAGTTGACAACATCGTAAAATATAAGTAAATTTAGGGACAAATAGACAAAAACGAATAATTGTAAAAGCCATGTGGGCGTTAATTTTGAGTAACCTGTCTGATGCGTTATTGAACTTTTGAATTTTTTCTTCTACAAAAGGTGAGATAGACTCATCCAGAATCGGCGAACCCAAAAGGCGAAGAGAACGCTTGTCTACTAATTTGATATTCGGAGCAAGACTATTAAACTTTTCAAAAACCAAATCTTTATCAGGACAAGTATCGCAAACAAAAAGTTCGCATTTAGAAAAATTTAAATCCAAACCAATGTCGCGAAATTCGTTAATAATGATACCTAGATCATTAAAAACAGTGTTCACGTCGCCTCCTAGGGTTCCGTCATCCAAGTACCAAACATTAAGTTTGGACTGAAGACGTTGAATAACTGGATGGATGGCAAGGCTAAAAATGGCCGGACCTAGAGGGTCGCCCTGTTGACATCCGACTGAGGATAGGATCGCGTTATTTTGGTAATTTAATTTTGTTGGATTGCCATAACATTGATAAAGGAATTTATATAGTTCGGGAATTTTATCCTTGACTTGTGTCAAAAGAGCGCCTCTGTCGACAGAATTAAAAGCGTTTTTAACATCCACCTTTAGCAACACTTCACCACAATTTAGTTTGAGAAAGGTTCTAAGTGAATGAACAGCGGCCTCACAGCCACCCCGCGAACCAAAGCCCAGCTGTATTGGCTGAAAAAGGTTGCTTAAAAAAGCAACCTTTTTCCTACAGCCGACCTTGGCAGCGAGACGGCGGTATGTGGTGCCTACCGCAATAGGACTGTTGTTTGTTTGTTTGTTTGTTTGTTTGTTTGTTTGTTTGTCAACATTTGTTTCTGTCTGTATAATTTAACAATGTATTTTGTGTATTATAATAAATACAATAATTTATAAGATAAATTCATCTAGTCATCTAGTAGAATATATTAAGCAACTTTTACTATAATCAATACAAAATTCTAACCATTTTTTACTGCCATTAAACCATTGCCAATGCATCCTGCTTCAATTTCCGCTCCAACCACCTCCTTCCACCACAACCATAGCTCCACTGTCAGACGCAGGCCGGGCCAGTCATTACTGCATCTGACGTTAATCAATAACGGACAAAACGGTTCACTGACCCACATCCCTGTACTGTGACAATTACACACTCGCGCAATTACAGGGTACCGCCAATTCACACCTTACAACCCTTCTATACGTTCCAATTTGCTGCGAGGTAAGTCATTATGACCCTGTCAGTAAGGTTGAATTTTGTATATTCTGTGCCTTTGGTATAAAGCGTAATATTGCTGTGGTTTTGGTAAATGTTCGATATTGAATTGACCAATACGGCAGTAACTTCGGAGGGTTTTCGTTTGGGATTTCAGGTTTTTTGCTGCTGATTATTAAATCCCTGAGTGCTGCCAAAGCTTGTATCCAGATTCAGATTCAGATATTTTATTGCTTCCATAGTGTACATAGGTGGAATAAGTATAAAATTAATTAAGTAGGCTTATTATGGACCCCGTCGGGCGCAGCAAGTTTGGAGAGAGGAGGACGACTTCACAAAAGAGTTAATATGTACTTACGAAGAAAATAATGAACATGTTAGTTTGACTATAATAAAATTTTACTCCCAATTTTTTAATTGTAATTATTAATTAATTTAATGTCAATGGAGTATATAAATATGATTAATTATTATTCAATGTCATTCCTATCGATTCTAAATACCTAATATTATATACATTTTTAATGTCAAATATTCATTATCTTAAATTTTCATTTGTACATAATATTATCTGAGTAATGTTGTCGGGGTGCATTCATAAATATCAAATAAAAACTTGCTTCATTCAATATCTATAAAATTCTAATTGGAGACATAATATGCTCCAACTAGAACTTTACGGTTATATCAGTGCAAACTTCTGCCAGTGGTTTTGTAGCATGACTATATTTACCACGATAAAGTACATCCTTTTACAATCTATCTCCATAACAAATATCAAAATCTGACACTTCATCATCATCATCAACAGCCTGAAGACGTCCATCGGCTCCCCGCGGCTTTCACCAGATCGTCAGTGCACTTATTAGGGGGCTGGACTACGCTGCGTCTCCCGGTTTATGGTCGTCACTTGAGAGCCTTTCTTCCCCATCGGTTGTCAATTCTACGAGCGATGTGGCTGTCCATTACCATTGCATGTGACTACTTAATCAAAAATAAAATTTGCTGGAGATGATTCCCGCCATTTTTATAATTATTCTTCACCTAAATTGCTTTTATCAAACTGTCATTTCTCAGGAGGCGTTAGACAACCGAGAATAGAAAGGCGATGGGACCATAAAACACAATTACTCGATGCAAGAGAGTCCAAAGCAAATAACGCAAAAGCCCATTTATTTGAGGTAGATCCCGGAAGCCGCGAGAAGAATCAATTAAACGAGACAGTACTAGTACGCGCACTGCTGTGCATTCTGTGGCACGACAGGGCGCTGTGTAGTAGGCGACTAGCTTCAGAAATGTGATGCTCATTTGCATTTGAAATGCTGAGGATTTCATTGTCTGCGAAGCTGTGTGTAAAGGTTAAATTAAGCTTAGTAGAAGTTATACAATAATGCTATTTTTGCATATTCTATCGCATTAAGAGATGCTCAAATAGTATATAACTAAAGGCCAAAGATACTGAATTGATTAATTAGGATGATCCTGGATGGATGGTTTGTTTTGGATTTTTTGAAGGCAATTTTGTATCACTGACACGTTACTAATTAAAGTCATTAAATGGTCCTTCCTCTCTTGATAATCTTCTCGTGTAGGCAAATGGGTCTGCTCTAGTATCAGAACTTTTAAGCTGCCTGGAGGATTCTAATTTGGTTTAACGATTGTTGTCTTTCAACAACACCCGTGACCTGGCTTAAAGTGCCCTCCGTAACACGTAGCGTTCAATTTAAAATAAGACCGGCCAAGTGCGATACGGACTCTCGCACGAAGGGTTCCGTACCATTATCTATAAAAATGAGCAAAAAAACCACGCTTGTTGTATAGGAGCCCCGTAAAAAAATATATTTTATTCTGTTTTTTAGTATTTTTTGTTATAGCGGCAACAGAAATACATCATCTGTGAAGATTTCAACTGTCTAGCTATCAGTTCAAGAGACATGCCTGTTGACAGACGGGCAGACAGACAAATAGCAGAGCTTTAGTAATAGGGTCCGTTTAACCCTTCGGGCACGGAGACCTAAAAAGTACTACTATATGTTAACAGTCACCCATCCAAGTAGTAATCACAGCGACCGTTGCTTAACTGCTGATCAGTTCATCATCGTATGATTATCGTCTACACCAACCTCACATTATCAGCCGGAAGACGTCCACTGCTGAACATAGGCCTCCCCATAAAATGCCACTTTGAATGCTTATCATAGGGGACGGGGTGGTTCCCATAACCACGACAAGATGCTTGGCAGGCGTCTTGGAGAACGTAGATTTCCATGTATCAAATAGAATGCTGCTGCCCAAATTCCACTCTTACGGCTTTTGCGGGAAAAAATGGGACGGTACTATTCTCACCGCGAAACCAAAACGCATACTCATTTCATTTCATCCTAAAAATGATAATAAAAATTTAGAATACCTTACCTCCCAACCTGAGTTCAGCAGCGGCCTGCGCGCTATCCATGTCCCTCTCCGCGAAGCACTGGTACATGCCCCGGTGGGCCCGCACGACCCCGTGGACCCGCAGGACCCGCTCACCGCCCCCCACAGGGACCCCGTCGTGGAGCCACCGGACCCGCGCCTCACCACCTTCTACTGAGCAGTTGAACGTCACCGAACTGCCTGAGTTGGCCACCTATAGACAATTGGTTGGTATTAGTTGCTAAAATGTTATATTTTAACTTTTTTTAATATAGCAAAATTATTACGTATTGCAGTTACATTTTAGGTGCTACAACTGCATTCAAGTATTTAAAAACACGAGCACTGCTTTGCCAGATGTCAAGTGATAACACTTTGGTGTACGCTGGTGCATGCTTGATTCTGTTCTTAAAGACTCAAGTCCCGTCTCTAAAAGTACCGGTTATAGCTGCGCTAACGGTGGGTTGTTTGATCCGTAGTTAAGATAACCAATGGTTAAAAACTCTAAGAAATTCTAAGCAATGGTAAAAATTGTAACCATTGGTCACCTTAACTACATAACAAAAAAAACCCTTCCCACATTTTAGCAATGCTAAATTTTATTCATAAAAATGTTTTACTATGTTCACAGTTGACTAGACACTTACCCGAGTGATTTAAAATAAAGAAGCGAAACTAAAATGACCCCAAAATGTTTAATATTATTTTGACTACTTACTTACTGTGGATATACTTAAGCTATGCGGATAAACAGCTTCCTACGTGTTAGGTATTAAGGACCTAAAAAAATGTGCGTATAGCAAACACAAGTTTTTGCAATGATTAGTTGGATTATGTAACGAATCAAAATCGATCAACTAAATTTATCACGAAGAATTCCTTCAATAAGGTACTCCAGAATATTATATATATTTTAAATCTTGAATTATAGATGTCCAGCCTCATAAAGTACATCTTTAACTTCTACGAAACCATAAGTTAATATAAATAATCATTTAAGTACTACAGCCAAATATGTAAGATAGGAGTCCGAATGTTCTCGAAAAATAGAGCAGGGAGATACGACTAGGCTATAGGTTAGAGTAGGATAGGAAATGTACTCCCGTAACCAAAGCAAAGACAAAGAACGAGAGGGGCTGCGTGGGAGCAGGGATAGTTGGGGATAGGCCGCGCTTGAAGGTGGTTGGTACTCTAACTTAAAATTATAAATGATTAAATTATCAATAAAAAGTAGGTCTCTTAAGAAAATGTGAGTGTGAGGTGAAAATTTACGCGAAGGAGTTTGGTATGTTTTAATTATATTTTTATACAGGGATTTCGGAGATGCTGGCGAAATAATTAGCGTTATCTAATTAACTAAAATGTGTCGTTCCCCACAGTAATGTACGAGATAATGAATGCAGAAATGTATGCGGCATAGTTTAAACATGATCAGATATTAACTGTCATAAGTAGATATCAGTTATTAATCTCTTTGTCAATCTGTTTTTTATTCATAATATTATGTTATTATTTATTACTATGTATTTCTCGAAACCAAATCCTCTACAATCCTTTTGAATCCGGTGCGAAATAACGTTAAGAGCCAGTGAGTAAATGTTCTTAGAATACGCAGTACGATTATGCATTCTGTGCCTATACGTGGATTTCAGTGCTACGCTATCTTTGACATTAATTAATTAGTCAAGCCCCAACTAGCCGAAGTTCCTCCTGCCAGCCAATCAAACGACACGTTTAATCAAATTTCAGTGACCACGCAAACTAGCCATAAAGTTCATCAGTTCCGTCATCATAACTTACAAAGCAAACGCATTAACTCAATAACGAAAGTGTCGAAACAAACAAGGGGGCTCCCTGACCATCGAGACAGTTCCTGTATGAATAATTCATGGGGGAACCTTGTCCGTCGCTGGCACAAACTGGATTACGCGGGTGCGGCGGAAACAGATGACAACTGCTTGCAGATTTGTTTCAATAAAGCCATGGAATATAAGAAGGCAAGTATCTGTCAAGATTGCCTGCAGTCAGTCTTGTTCATACGAGTAACGAAAAAATTCTAGGTATGTGGTTCATATCATAATTATTTTTTCTAATCTGTATTCATACCACAGATAATGTCAGGCATATTTTATAACAGTAACTAGAATTATGCCGTGGATTCTCACGCGTTTCTTCATAAAATCTGCAGTGCTCTATCAGATCCCACAAGGGTTGAATTTTATACAACTCTACCTTAGTACACCCCTAATACACCATAAAAGAAATTCACCCTCTAGATGTCAAAGTCTTTAGGCCCAGCGACTTGGATTGTAAGTTATTTGTCAATCAGTCAGTGAGTCACTCAGGCCAATGCCTTTTATTAATATAGATAGCGCAAATCCATGGTAGCACATAATTATTTTGGTATTAAATTACCAAAATATGCGCAAACCCAGGGCAGCACATATTTTGGTATTGCCAAAATATGTGCTACCATGGATTTGCGCTATCTATATTAATAAAAGGCATTGGCGTGAGTGACTCACAGACTGATTGATAAATAGTACTATTTGGGAAAAGTTTTCAATCATTGTGTGTTGCCAGTGATGACTTATGGAACTGAAGCGTGATCTCTTACTGTTGGCCTCATTAGTAAGCTCAAAGTCACGCAGTGAGCTATGGAGAAAGCTATGCTTGGTGTTTCCCTGTGAGATAGGATCCGAAACGAGGAGTTCCCAGGAGATCTAAAGTGACCGATATAGCTCTTAGAATTAGCAAGTTGAAATGGCAATGGGCAGGCCACATCGCTCGTAGTACTGATAACCGATGGGGAAGAAAGGTCCGAAGACGCCCATTGCTGAACATAGGCCTATGTTCAGCAGTGGACGTCTCCAAACTGTTGATGATGATGATGATGAATGCGTAAATTGCTAATTTGTGAAGAATAAGTTTACTCATAAACAAAGCGCTTTTATGATTAAATTCAATTCAAAATAGCTATTAATTGCTGATTCGCCAACAGCTCACCAAAGTTAACAAAACAATTTCCGAGAGCTACTCATGCCTCCACCACCTCAGGCTCGTTTACTGAGAGACTCGCAGCTAAGATACCTATTAATAAACTCTTGATCTGCTCAACCTGACTTAATGAAACGCTTTATGAAATACTTTAATGAAATAACAAACAACCATGTTCACTGTCGAGCTTGTTTTCATCGACGGCCGTTAGAATTTAATTAAACGCCGTTTCAGCTCCTCGAGTTCCTTATTTCTTAAATAAATAAATTAAAAATCTTTTTGATTGTTTCACGATTTTCTTTATCTTGCTTAAAATGTGAGCAGGGTATTATCGATGCTTTATTTTTTCTGAACGCGTAATGTTGTTGTTTTTTGCCAAATTTTACAATGCTACTATTGTATAAGTCGTCCAGCCGTCAAAATTGAGAGGTCACTAGCTCGAGGGTAGCACTGGGTGCAAAACTCAGCATAAACTGTTGCTGGGAGAAGAGCATCGAGAAGATTAATTTCACTGAAAGAATGGAAGCGGAAGTAGCGACAATTCTAGCTAACCTACGGTGGGTACGTCGATCTCGGCGACGAAGTTGGTGTTTGATAGTATTAAGCTGGTATCTTATACTGGTGCCACTACCTGAGCCAGAGGGGCCTAAACCTATATCCGGTAGAACCGTACGGGCTACCCAAGACGTGTCATGGGTAGCGACGACGGAAGAGGCTGATACCGTAGTCTTTTATGTAACGTCAAGTTGGTGGTGACGCACAAATTTGTACGCAGACTAAATAGTACGTACTGAAAGTTTAGAATAACTGAAACAAACCCGGCATTTTAATACTTTTCTACACGACTTTAACAAAATGAGCCGTTCTTAAGTCGACCGTATTTTTCTTTTGTAAGTATATTTAATGTATCGCAAAAAATAACTTACTTAAATGCTTACCATTAGAATACAGTTGACTGAGTCACTGTATAAGTATATAATTATATTACCACATTAAATTTTATGATAACATCTCACGTACCTCATTTCACATTCGTCTCGGATCGGTACTGTATCAAATCCATCAAGGTGTGTGATGAATACTTTACTATTCCGCCTGTGTGACGCCACACGCTCCAAATAATGGCACACTATTGAACTTAGAACTAACTAGACGGATTATTTGATCGTATGTTCATGTCGCGTACTGAAGCCACCCTACTACACAAATTGTAACGATATCCCAGTTCAACACTAGCAATGCCCCGTTTTTGTCTAGAGTTCACCCGTTTTCTCGCAGAATCTCGTTATTAAAATATACACTATTTTTATCTCGGTAGTAAAAGCAATAATTAATACCAATTTTCATCTAAGTCACTTTAGCCGTTTTGTTACAGACAACGTTTCTATTTCATACACAGGATTATTTGTAATTCACCTAAACCAATTTCAATTTAACACCTTTAATTAAAGAAAAAATTGCCTTGCATATTTTATTGTGTTGTTACTTTTCATGTTGTTAAACACTACAAGTTATTAAATATGTTGATCTACTTCCGGTTAGATCTACTGAAGAGATCCCCGGTGGATAATAAATATTTAATATTGAATTGCCCTATATAAAATTGTGGAGTAGAGGTAAGAACACCAAGACATCAAACTAATCTCTTCAGAGCAGTTGTTGTTGCCTCAGTTCGGTCTGCGTTCGGTACATCTGGTCTGTTTGAGCACATCCAGCTCGTCAATATTCGATAGGCAGGCGTTCCGGATCACATCGGCTGCGTCTCGTCTGTCGGCTCGGGTGTGCGCAGAATACTTATTTTTCAATTTTTCACAACGTCAACGGCACGCTTGTGAGGTGAATGTAAGCGGATCGGAGGGATGAGTGCCTCTTTTGCAAGTTACGTGATTCTTTGGTCTCTTATTTTGTCTGTTGTGGTATGGATGAATCAACAACACTACTGGTTTTACAGGAACGTTATTCTGCTATGTAATACAGGTTTTTATCCCTAACCGTTACGATTTGCATAGACGCGTAGAGATATCTACGGCGTAGAAATGTAGAGGCATCTACGGCGTAAAATCGTAGACGTATCTACGGCGTAGACCCGTAGAGGTATATGCGGTGGGTTATATTTATGTGAAATGTTCCTAGAAACATTATAAGAGTTTTCTTTTGTTACAAGGGACAGATAGTCATCGCCAAAGGAGAATTACATTTTTCATTTTGAATTTTGATGTAAAACTTTAATTAGAAATTTAGAATATATTTTTTTTATTGTTTGATAGGTTTGCGCTTGACTACTATCTCACCTGATGGTAAGTAATAATGTGGCATGCTTGCCTAGAAGATACCTGTTTACACTCGTTTTAAAGACTCCAAGATTGTAGTTTTCGAGAAATACAGACACTGACAAAGCGTTCCACTCTTTCTTCTTTATCTTCAAATAATAGAATTGAAAAATTTATATTCTTCGTATTTTATTTTATTATTTTAGTATTTTTACAATTCTAAATGATAAATGTTTACTAAAGGTGACTTGCGGTTTTACCCATTTACCTATTTTCTTAAGAAAACTTCCAATTTCCGTTTCGTGGTAACCACTTGAGAACCTTACCGCTCATTACTTTCTGCGAGTGATGTAGCCTGCTCAAGTGCTCATGCAATATACGCATCCTAATTTATATTATTCTTATTCGTTCACCTGTAACTGAGGATGCACGCTAACCACCAGCCTCGAGCGGACCCTCAGCCTTGCATCTTTTCTCTGCTCCCCGTACTGGTTGTGAGCCCGACAGGTCCACACTCCAGCATCAGACAGCTGCGCGCGGCGGATGATCAGCACCTGCTCTGACACCGATATCCTGATGGAGTTAGAGACTGGGCTGAGGCGGCCGTTGCTGTGGCGGAACCAGCTGGAAGAAAACAAATTAGAATGAGTATGAGCTGGAGAAACACCAGATCCTGAGGCCATTCACAGAAACGATGGGTAGATTATATCCGAAGACGCGCAAGGGAATATTGGATGGCTAAGGCAGGAGACCATGTGGCATGGTAAAGGGAGATGCCGATGTTCATAAATAGACTTAAAGGCTCAAGAAGAAGGTGATGATGGTGATGATGATGATGATGAGGTAACCATTGATCTCATCATCGTTAGCATATTTCATTCTCACTGATATAGCTTAAAATTTCTCAGTGCTCTTTATCAATGCGAAATTTTAGTTTATATCAGTACTTATCTAGTTTTATCTTTATAAAACCAGAGAAAAAGAAAAATAAAAAGAAAGAAATTACTGGAACCTATAAAGCTGTTCCAAAAAAGCAATAAGAAAACTTATCTTCAAACTATATAACTGTGATCGTAGTTCCTACAAATGCATATTTTTTCGTGAAATCACCAACCATTTCCAACTGAACCCGCTGACTTGTTGAACCTTACTTTAATGTTTTATCTTTTCACACGTAAAAAAAATATTACTAGATCAGAAATCTCAATTTACTTTATTGTGTAAGGAAAGTAAGGTGTAAAATAATTATAACCTGTAAGTCGGAGGTGGACTACCAATTGCGCAGCAAACAAGTCGAATATCTCCTCCTTGAGGGACCATCTCATCTTCTGATACCGTCAGCATTCTTGGAGCCATGCTGCCTGTAGCGTCTGGAAATATAGATTTGTATCAGGTCGCTGATACGTTTCTTATGATTTGAACTCTTATCTTATGCAAAAACCTGGAGTATTCCGTAAACCCCCCGGAATGACCCACATTGATTGTCATTTCTGGAGCTTTTATATATAATTATCTTCACCCACCATACTACGAGACATCGTCGGGGGTTTCTGGATATAAAGCGTACACATATTATTTCCACTGGCCCTTGAATGTTTTTTTTTTTCAGAAACAATTTATTGTTCAGCCCTATAATTTGTATTTCTATTAAAACATGTTGGGCCTACGCAGAAAATAAAAAAACAAGGCTATCCCAAACATACAAGTATCATCAACACATCAAACATTTGTGTTTGTTAGAGTATGCCTATCTTGTTAAACTTAATTTTTATAAAATCACTGGTAGTTATCTGTCTATGATTTTTAGAATCTCCAATTACTTTAGTTACCTACCTTTATTTTTATTGAAGCAGGATTATAAATAACCGTCTTTAGTTCTTAGACTTCCTTTAAGATAATTAATGATTTTATCTAGAGGAACTTTTTTTAATTTTTCCATGGCCAGCTAAGATCTTAATTAATATTTTTTTAAGGTGTATCTAAGAGTATTTATAATTAAAATTCTAATTATTGTTTCCTCGTAAAAATTGATTTTTAACATTTACTTTGGGCAATCATAATGTGTTTGTTCTTTTCAAGCTAAAGCTGCATGAACAGACTCACGTGAGACCGCGACCACGGCCGGGGGGCTGCGGTGCTTGTCTCCGGTGAGAGCGTGCTGAGCCTCGCAGGAGTAGGACGCGGCGTCATCAGGTCGAGGGTCCTTCACCACCAGCACGTCACCGCGACTGCCACCGATCACGTACCGACCTGAACAGGAGGAAACAGAATTTCTAATATTTGAAATGCTTTTTTTTAAATCCACTTAAATTTTAATTATGTGTTAAGGTCTAGTCACATAGGTATGAAAACCTATGTAACTTGGTTTTAACTAGATTTTCATAAAACTAAGAACGTTTTGTTGTTTGCGACTACGACAAATTACATATTTAAAAAAGTAACGCTATATTTTATTTTCTTTTATATAACAGTAGTAGGTTTCATATGATTTATTGTTAATTGCAGTACATACAAAATAGTCTAACGTAATCAGATTATCAGAATAAAAAAAACGTATGGGCAAGATGTACAATACCTTAGCCATATACCTTAAAGGTATCCTATTCACTCAAGAAGTCCAACCTTCCATTTGGCAAACCCAATGCTAGCGTTCCCTTTTGTTGCCGTTCCATTGTAATTCCACAGCGATCCCTTCGAAGGAACCCTCAGACCGACGGAAATAAACCTTTCAAAGATCGCGGAATCCGTCACTCTAAATTTACAACATAAAGAGCGGGTGGACGATGGTAGGTGGAATGAAAGGGAGGGGGGTAATAAAACGCTCATGACTTTGAAATTAGTCGGCAGCTTCGATTGAGTGCACTTAGGTAGGTACCTACGCATAGAGCGAGGCGACGCCGTTTGACCGACGGACTTGTCGGCGAATGTCGGCAAGAGTTGGTGAGAGACGGCGAGTGTCGGTGAGACGGTAGGGGCGATTCGGGTTATTGTTAAAGTTTAAATTGTTTAAGTTTGGGATCTAACATGAGCATTGTTTGTTTGCAAGTCGTAAGCTAGAGTATTGGATACAGATGGTGTGGAATTAAGAGTGGTTAATTACTCTTGATATTGAAACAGTACAGTTGGATTAATATTACACATAGTTTAAGCTACAATCCAGAACAGATTTGTTTGTATATTTACCTATTTGGAATAAGTTGTCGATTGTAATTTGTTTTGTGTACATATATATAAATAAATAAATAAATAAAATAAATATGAATCTCTCATAAAAAGCATATTGGTATTTCAATTGAACATTTTGTTAAATTATCCTGATGACTTGCACTTACGAAAACTTGATAAAATGACACTTGGACACAGAAACACTCAGATCAAATGGGTGTTTTTGGAGTTAAACAAATATGGCTTGTAAGAAAATGGGTAAGAAATTAACTCCAAAAATCACCGCATGAGTCAATTAAATATTATTTATAGCAATCATTTAACTGCTTTCAATAAAAGCAAGCAAGTTGAAAACAAAACGTTCATGAACGATTTTAAAATTCATCCTTGATATAAAAGAAGTCGTTTTTTTTTCACCAAAACACTTAACACTCGCCGCCCGAATGCCTCGCGAGCGGCGGTCGTCACCGTTTACGATCAGATAACTTTCAGAGCGGGTTTTTCAATGAATTCTAAATGCACCGGGTCCACATCCACAGTCGCTTGGCTTTGTCTCAATAATACTGATACTGAGATACCGCTGAGACTGTATTCTAGGCAAACTGATCATTGTTGAGATAGTTGCCTTTTGGGTGACCCTATCTGAATATTCTAAGGTCCAGGCATTAATTTTTATTGCATGTTCTAATAGTTATTTAGTTGGTGAGGATCATTTTCGTGTGTCAATCGTCTGGTAGAGTACGCCTACTTTCCTGTGTTAGTACCTACCTCTATCAAAAATTGGAGGATGTAGGTGTTCTATAGCATAGTCAAGAGTACCAGCCTTGCAAGAATATATTTTTCAATATTAAAAGGATCTGTTTAAAATTTAAATGTTATGGGCAATAAACGGAATATAGAAAAAGCTAAAGCATTTCTGGGATAATTATGAAAGGGCGTTAGAGTCAAGGCCGTCGACTAACAAATGACTGTAATATTGTTGACTACAATATCTATAATCTAACCTGCAGATGTTGGAGTGTCTATAGGCCATCGCGGCTATTATACAGTCCATAAGTGTTCTTTGTAGTAGGTAGTGTAGCTAGTTTAGTTTAGTTTAGCTTAGTTTAGTTTAGTTTAGTTTTTATTATTGTAGTAGTTAGCTTGAGTAATAAAGGCAATTTGCCCGTTAAAAAAAAAAACCTGCAGATTAGATCAGTTTGTTTGGTATGTAATTTTAATATAAATTAGACGTCAGAGTTTTAGCGGAAACACGAAAAAGTTCACGTCGTTACATTGTATTATTTTTGAAAACTTGTGCTTTTTAGTGTTAATATTATAATTGGTGGTGTTTTATGCATTAAGTGCTGAATTACAAGCGTGAGTGTGTGCAAGTGATATAATGTGGTGAAACGTGGTTTTTCGTGTTGCTTCCAAAATTCCATGAAACTTATAATAAAGTTTTCACCACTTCACTGGGGCGTGACTTAGACTGGACTATGACTACCCGACCTGTGACTAAGACTTGACTTTACGTGAAATATTCTATAACACGATGAAAAATTACAATTCTTGACACTGGCTAAATACACTAAGTGCGAAGCCAAATTATCAGAATAAAAAAATACCGTCCTTCGTCCAACATACTATGCGTAGCGTAATACAATTTTTGCATACTACTGTTTTGTTTTGATGTGCCACGGGTAGCACTTCATGCCACATGAAGTTAGAAGTGGTCCAGCGTGGCGTTCAGAAGACAAAGTTAGAAGAACCTAACTAATGCTCTCCAATCCCCATCTAAGTTTAGGTTTCTTTATGAAGAGTGCCACAAGGACATCACAAACTGAAAGCGTTATGTATACTTCCAGTGTACGTAGCTACTATTTGAATAATATAAAAGTTGAAAGTATTGTCGACACCGAGCCCGCGCACATTGTTGAGTGTTCGCCAGTGTAGCCAACATGGCGGCGAACCTCGCTGGAGGCTGCTCCCTGGTGCAGAAGACTATAATGAGCACATGCTGCCAACTGTAATTGGCAATTTGGTAAAACTACATACTTGCGCATGGTTATTTTCATACAATTTTAACTGATTGTTATTATAATTACGCACTCATTCCAATTTCCTGCCATAATCTATGTTCATTATTTACTTAAGGTATGAACGTCTAAGTAATAAAAAATAATTCTTATTGATATTTCGATGGTGGCATTTGTTATTCTATCATATTACAAAATGAGAAGCAAAATGCCTAAAACACAATTGAATTCTTGGAATATTTCTGCTTACTGAGTTAAAAGATCAAAATATCATTCTGTCTTGGTGCACAAAGACAACGCAGAATCCAACACAGTCAGTTATCAATCTAAGTGTAGCATGGCGCTACCTACAGCAAAATTGTTACTTAACATCAAGTGAGATGAAGTCAGACGTTAGTTTAATCCACTATAAATTTATTATTCACTTGGCTCATGTCTGATAATATAAAAAAGATATACTTACACCCATTTTATTTTGGAATAGATTACTATGTGTGGTTTACATTTTATATACATCAATAAGCATTACTTATATAATTATACAAATATCTCCAAAAATCATATCAACAGCCTAAAGTCGTCCACTGCTGAACATTACTAAGGCTTCGCTGTCAGTCTGTCACCAGAATGTTTCTCATTAACCGTGATAGTTAAACAGTTGAAATTTTTAAAGATGTATTTATGTTGTTGCCGCTATCACAACAAATACTAAAAACAGAATAAAAGAAATATTTAAGGGGCTCCCATACAATAAACGTGTTTTTTTTGCTCGTTTTTATAGATAATGGTACGGAACCCTTCGTGCGCAAGTCCGACTCGCACTTGGCCGGTTATTACTATAAATACATGCTTTTACGATATATGTTTTGGTAAATATACCACCGGAATCTGAAACGATACTTTTGTGTTTATGCGACTTGACGTGATCGAAGCAGTAATAATTTGTTTAAAATACCTATAAAACGTCCCGATTCTAGCACAAATCTTTTTCTGTGCAAGCCGTCATGCTCTGGAATGAGCTCCCAGTGCCTATCAGGCAAGCAAAGTCATTGTCAGTTTTCAAGACTATGGTGAAGACACATTACTAATCCAATCTCAGCTAGTACTATTTTTAATTATAAGTACTTATGTTTATAAATTTAGTTATCTTTATATGTAGATACGTATATGTAGGTACCTATATCTGTAATAGTATGTTTGTATAATATATTATTAATGTAGTGTGTATGTTTATGTATGTATGTCGTATAATATGTATTTTAGTAGTTTTAGGATTATTTTTCATATCTAATTTCGTATTTACTGTACATCGCCAACCTCCCTAATTCATAATCTGTTTCTGTCCATCCAAAGGTTGTCTGGAAGAGATCGCTTTAAGCGATAAGACCGCCCATTGTACTACCTTTTGTCAAATAATTCATATTGTCATGTATCTTTGTGTATGTTTTGGTGTGCAATAAAGCATTCTTCTATTCTATTCTATAAAAATACTAATTTCTACGAATCCAAAGTTGTTATTTGTGGTAATTAAATGTTTTCTTCATTCTTGCAGTTTAAAATATATTCAAGTAACTCGTGATTCTAAGATTTTTTAATTAAACTTGCTTGGGAAACTTTAACGGAAGTCTCATTTCTTGAGAAGATCTAGTACTTAAACAGTTTTAAAGCTTGAGGAAATCATTTTAAAAGCTCTTTTACTTTCAATGCAAACGAATTGAAGCACTTCAACTTGTTCTCCCTTTAGATAGAACGGATAAAATTATTGTTAAAATACATAGCATAAGCATTATTACTAATATGTAGCATTTGATTATAGTATAATTTAATTTATATTATAAAGTTTGGTGTCGCTTCCATCCAGTATTTTTAAAGATTGCGTTATAGACACAAATAGAGTAGTCAATAACTAATCTTGAGTTTAGAAGTAGACTTTGATTTGAAATTATAGTTTAATCCTTGACATGGATACCGTTAAACATTCATTATCATCACAACATTTTAAAGTTATTATAAACCGTACAAAAGACTATCTGCCGTTACCGCTTACACGGCGACACTGCTCATTAACTTTGATGTTCGAATAAAACCTCTTTCAAAATTAACTAGCTGTTCATTTAGACCTTTTACAGCTTGACGTCATTCAAATATACATTAAGGCGAATGTCAGAGACGTTAACTCGATGTCCCGATGTATTAGAGGCCGTTACGACGATGCTGCGGAGATAATGAAGCGGCTGCTGGCGCGAGATAAGCGCTTCACTTTCTTACTATGTTTGTTTAGAACTTGGTAACGTTGTTGGTACGGATATAAAGCGCTTTATAGCTTGTCTGTATGCAGCATCGTTTTATTTAGCTCTTAAAATAGTGAAAATTAAAATCAGATGCATTTTGGCACGTTTCCTGGCGTAATTAAAGCATGTGAAGCTTTGAATTTAACATATCATGTAATTAATTTCAATAAGCCTTTTGTGATGTCCGTAAATACAAGATTAATAAATATAGCTCTATAGAAAAAAATCGCAAACCTCCCTCAAAAAATTTGAATGTTTCAATTTTACTTAGTTTCAGACTTATTTGCAGACTAAATTGATATTTAAGACTAAGACGTTAAGGCACCGATGTTTCTTTGAACGGAATTTGACCTGTTTTCTGGCCCTACACGTCACTTTAACGCTTATTGAGTCTGTAATAATATGAATAAAATAAAAGTAATCTGCATTCTCAAACTGTTATGTCTGCAAATGAAGCTATTACAGTACAAAATTCTTAAAGGATCTGTGAAAGAAAAGCAAAATTGTAGAAGGTCATAAACATAAACAAACGAAGCGTAAGAGAAAGGTCCATGATCCCGCAACAAGTCACGGAATTATCCAAAATCCTCCAAATTATTACTCCGCCACGTCTCCTTACTCCGATATTATGTAAATGAGTCAAGAAGCTACTAAAGCAGTTCTGATGCAAGAATGGGAAAGTTGAAATTAAACTCGAAAATCTCTGAATGCAGGCGCTTTAAATCAAGTTGCTGTAATCTGCATCCTGAGTGTCAACCCACGTTGAGGGTCTGGAATTCTAATTGATTACTCATTCGTTAAACTTTTCATGATATTTTGCTAACTGCTAAGCTAGAGTTATTGAATTATAGAGTACTTGTTTACATTAAATTGACGATCCTCGTTTTGTAGTTCATATGAAAGCAAAACCTTACCAAACCTCAAACCCCAAACCTTCTTTGAAAACAGCAATCACATCAATTCATTTAAACATCAAAGGCACTACTTAGTAGTACTACCAAATTAAGTACAGCAATTTCTCCAAGTCACGAGTGAATATGAATCTTCTAGGCAGGCATGTAACTATCGTAGATCGTGTAGTCACTTTCCATCAATTAATACTGAAATCGAAATGCTGTCCTATTCAGACACAGATTAAAGAAAAAACAATGAACTAATTATAATGTATTCAGTAATTTAAAAAATCATCATCATCATCATCATTAACAGCCTGAAGACGTCCACTGCTGAACATAGGCCTCCCCCAGAGCACGCCACCTTGAGCGGCTGCTCGCCTCCTGCATCCATTGGCTCCCCGCGGCTTTCACCAGGTCGTCGGTCCACCGAGTGGGGGGCCGGCCTACGCTACGTCTTCTGGTTCGTGGTCGCCACTCGAGAACCTTTCTTCCCCATCGGTTGTCAGTTCTACGAGCGATGTGGCCTGCCCATTGCCACTTCAACTTACTAACTCTAAGAGCTATATCGGTCACTTTAGTTCTCCTGCGGATCTCCTCGTTCCGGAGCTTATCTCGCAGGGAAACACCGAGCATAGCTCGCTCCATAGCTCGCTGCGCGACTTTGAGCTTACTAATGAGGCCAACAGTAAGAGACCATGTCTCAGTTCCATAAGTCATCACTGGCAACACACACTGATTGAAAACTTTCGTTTTCAGGCTCTGCGGTATTTTGGACGAAAAGATAGGACGAACCTTCCCGAACGCTGCCCAGCCGAGTTGGATTCTTCGCGCCACTTCTTTGTCGAAGTTGGACCTACCCAATTGGACAATCTGTCCTAGGTAGACATACTTGTCGACAACTTCGAGAGTATCGTTCCCAACAATTACCGGTATAGGTGGAACATGAACATTAGACATGATCTTTGTCTTGTCCATATTCATCTTAAGACCAACCTATTTAAAAAATATTAGTGTTCAATGCAAAGTGTTTTTTGGCATACTATAGCATTTCTTTATAAACTTGTTTCTTTTTATTTAAACAGAAACATTTTATTTTTTACTGTATTTTATCATCTTTAAACGATTTGCAAACTGTCCCCAAAGATTATGAAAATGGTTTAAAACTTGGTCGCTCCCGCTCAGACCTACAATTTACTACCCGGCGGTATTTCTTCCAACTGCATCAAAAGCAGGACATTAAAGTTGCATTAGCAGCAGCTTAACTTTTATTGGGAGTTTCAGTTGAATCTCATTTCAAGAACCGACTGAGGCGTTACACAATGTACTTTATTTTATTAAACTATAAACAAAGGAAGGAGCAGTCTTTGTAAATTATCTCAAGATTCTCAGAGGAATATTTTCGAGTACCTTCTAGATTTGGTACCTATACAAAAGGTAGTTGTGGTACCTATAAAAAAGGAGATTTGTCCTAAAGTAATTGATAAATGTTTAAGGTGTGTTTTGAGAAGACTAATGTAAAGAAAACTTGGAAACTCGTTTTGATCCAATTTCCGATTTGAAAACTTTGTCGATAATAAAGGTGAAATGTTATTTATTTATTTATTTAAGTTTCTTTATGTTTTTTGAATATAGAGTGAAAAATAAATTCTACAGTACAATGAATAGCAGCGTCAGTCTCTGCGGCGTGATCTCCGGTATTACATTTCATTTAATTCCCAGAAGAACGAGAATAATGATTTATGACACTAATATTAAAGTTTATCGGGATAAAAAATGACTGTTCTTTATTGGATAGTGTGAAATTTCTTGAATGTGACAGCAAAGCCACCATAGCATTTGAATCATTTACTCAATAATCAAGGTTTCCTTCTACAGAGTGATCGTGTTAATTCAAATACGTTTTGTGAAATCGGATTATGAGTTTTCCTCAAATAAAATCCATTCGCGAAAGTATAAGCAATCTTCTAGATAAGGGCACTCAATCGTTCGCAAACATCTTCACTTAACGTCTCAGAAAACGGCACAATATCACAATACGCCGTTGTATACTAAAGGCACTATTATGTTTCTTGTAATAACATTAACTTCACCTCAATATCAACATAGTTATGATAGAAATAGGCACAAGCTCATCCGGCCCAGTGAGTCGAAGCAAAGAGACAAACCCTTGTCTCGGGCCCGCTCGTTATTAATTCACAATCGCCTATTGTTGCTAATCTGACATCCAAAGGACACGAATATGACGCAATAACCGCTAAAATGTTATTAGAAACATCAGTTTTGTGTATATGAGGAACGATTAGTTATTAATAACAACTAGTTAGTTGTAGCACGCGGCTTAACCCGTGGCTCTTCCACATACAATTTGACAACTGCCAAAAACTCACCTCTCTCTTTCTTTCTTAGTAGGTCATCATCATCATTAACAGCCTGAAGTCATCCACTCCTGAACATAGGCATCCCCCAGAACTCACCACGCTGAGCGGCTGCTCGCCTCCTGCAACCATCGGTTCCCCGCGGCTTTCACCAGATCGTCGGTCCACCGTGTGGGGGGCCAGCCTACGCTGCGTCTTCCAGTTCAAGATCGCCACTCGAGAACCTTTCTTCCCCATCGATTGTCAGTTCTATGAACGATGTGGCCTGCCCATTGCCATTTCAACCTGCCAATTCTAAGAGCTATATTGGTCACTCTAGTACTTCTGCGGATCTCCTGGTTTCGGATCTTATCTCGCAGGGAAACACCGAGCATAGCTGGTGGATTATGACCTATAAATTGTAATAAAGATTATGGTCTCTACCTGTGAGGGAAAGCCCGAGCCCCAGCTGTGGGCATGTAATGCTCTGACCATAAAGACAGTAATAATGTTGATACGATTACAATAAAACTAGTAATCTAAAAATTGGTGTGTCGAGCAAATCTACATTAAGAGGTGAGAAAGGGTACAGGGAACCCTCAGGTCTCCGGGGGGGTCTTCCGGTTCATGGTCGCCACTCGAGAACCTTCCTACCCCATCGGTTGTCAGTTCTACGAGCGATGTGGCCTGCCCATTGCATTGTCTTAGTTGGTACCTTTACGCAAAAACAAGACGGCCGTCTTGCTTTTGTCCAATTAATTATCAGTTTTTTAGATCCAGTCGCTTGTGATTGTACGTTGTCTATCACGCAGTCAGTAAATCAGTCACTCAGAATGGAGCATTTATATTTTATACAGAAGACTGGCTGCTACTGCCATATAAGATATCTTATGTCTTTTACCAGAGGGTTCAAACTACATTGATATCTTTTCTTTTTTTTTTTGGCTTTTTTTAGTCGTGGAAAAGGAATAACGAGGCAGAGGCAGAAAGAGTTACTTTTAAGTTTATAATATTGGTACGGATTTATAGTATGGATAAATGGATACAAGTATGTAACCACGAGAAGACTGTGATTTGAGAACCCATCTTCTTTAGTCACATGAAACAAAATATGTAGTTCAATAGATTAACATCTAGATTAACACCTTTGAAAAATTGTATTTGCGTAATTATATTGAGCATGGCAGTTAATAACTGCCATGCCATGTTATATTAACTGCCACGATCAAAAGAAACTGGTACTACGATGAATTTCACTAATAGCTGATATGAAAACTGATCCGTTGCCAACGGACGCAAGCTGCCATAATCTGATTACCACACTACACTATTTTCTCTCACCATTTTACTCACCGAGCAGCGAGCCGTGTCGATCTTGCGGGATCGTCGTATTAACTAAGACACGCAGGACGTTGGATTACACGTAATCGAGTTATGTTCTATTCATCACTTTGATGTAGTACCTATGTAGTGGTTTGTGGAGTTTGGGGTAAGCCCTGATTAGGATGGGAGATCAAGACGCATCAAAAGCTTGTTTATAACGTTAAAGCTTATACAAAGAGGTGAATAAACGTTTCTAATGTAACATGAGTACCAGACGGAGTGAATAATGTTAGAGATTAAATCAAGCTTTCTGTACGAAAGGCTTTCAGCAATATTTGCATATTGATGCTTAACGGCTAATTAATTATAATAAGAAAATTGAAAAGTCAAACCAAATCACAAAGTAACACAATGAATGTAGCTATAGCAGCGGACGCAGAAACATTTATAAATTAATCATTTATAGTGAAAGTAATTGGCGAAGAAAGCGTTTCCGTTTCGGAATGGAACGTTAATCGAATTTCCGCTTAATCTCAAGATTAGAACTCATAAAGAAAGCCTTTCTGTCGCGGACAGCCGTCTCGAAAAATCCTTAATTTTCGCCTTTCGAAAGCAATAAGTGGAAGTTCCAGAAATGATCCCGATTTTATAAGTGTTTGGTCGCTGGCAGACTTCCAGTGCTGTCCCGAGGGCCTCGCTTGCTTGACTTTTCCCAACTTGTTTGACAATAGAATAGAACCAATTGTAAAGAAAAACAAAAGTGAAATGAGAACTGTGAAATATATTGAAAGTTGCGGACCAATGTCCGGTCTTTTCAGTCTTGTTTCCAATATTCCGATGTCTGTGGTTAATGGAATCGGGGGAAAATGGAGTAATCCTCTTTGTGAAATACTCCTCGAGATAGAGGGTTTTATAATAGCAACTGATCTTTTGCTTTGTTATAGAAACTTAGCTAATGGCACAGACATAATTTAGAATTATTATCTGTGGTGTATAACTAATGCGTTTAGGTATGAAACCAGAGTGTTGTGGTCAAAATCTGCAAGGTATTTAATTCAAATTATGACACAAGGGCTGTAAAGTCTTAAAACTGACTTGTTGTCCAATTTGCTACACTGACGTCAAAAGGTGATTTGTGTATGCTGACGTCCATTGTATCGTCCATATTGCAGTGACTTTCTTGACTGATCTTGTTCCACCTTTCATCTGCTTTAGAAGAAGATGCAGAATTGTTTTACACTCACCTGCTTCAGGGCATATAGATGGCATCATTCCACACTCACTTGTGTCTGATGATAGAAATGAAATGAAACGAAACGAAACGAAACGAAACGAAACGAAACGAAACGAAACGAAACGAAACGAAACGAAACGAAATGAAATGAAATGAATTTATTCCAGACAAACACACTATATATCACACAGTTATACAAGAATTTATAGGTGCAGCAGAAATAAAATGCAAACGTCATAAAAATAGTATGTGACATTTTGCAATATCAGGAATGAGTCCCGGCTCAGCACACAATTAAGGTGCACACAACATCCTCAGTTACTGATTTTCAGCCGGAACCCAACCCATGACATCACGGACGCAATACAAAAAGAACAGAAACATAAAATAACACAATATAAAGTAAACAAACACAAATAAAAAGAACAAAAACAAAACAGTAGCAAACATAACAACCGAACTACCTGGCAACTCAGAACGGCTGACAATTACAGAATCTAGCTATCGCCCTTTTGCCAGTATTCTACGATTTTATATTATATCTACCAAAGAGTATCAATAATTATATAAACAACAGCGTTATAATATTTTACGTATTTGTACGATATACAGTACTTAATAACAACATAACAATAAAAAGTGCTATGAATACATCCTTTTTTATTCAAACATGATATATAACATTATAAGTATAGCGAAGTATCATTTACTAGGTCTGCGAGACAAGTACATATAGGTTACCGTTTACACAACATTAATGGAAAATATGAAAGAAAAAATAAAAGAAAACTGCGCTGTGCTAGTGACTGTAACGCATTATCAAGACACCGAAAGATGCCAAATGGAAAAATAAAAAAAAGAATTGAAGAAAGTGTAACAAAAAGTGAGTGAAATACGCTTCTGCTGTTTAAAAGAAAATAAAGAAAAACATTAAGCATAATGTAAAATGCACAATGTAAAGCTAAAATCCTGAGATTAATATTCCTACCCACGTAGCACACATGTAAGTAGGAAGTTGACAGATTCCTCACTGAAGCTTTTGTTCCTTCAAGAGATGCAACCTCACATGCTTCCTAAACGTTTGCACTGCTTTCAGAGACCGGATAGGCGGAGGAAGATCATTCCAGCACTTTATAGGTAGCATATATATATAGGTAGCATTGTCTCACACTCACCTGTCTCAGTAGATATAAGTGGCATTATCCCACACTCACCTGTTTCAGTAGATATAGGTGGCAGTACAGCCCCGTTCTTGAGCCACCTGGTGACTGTGACGTAGCTCCTCACTGCAGGCGGCACGGTACAGCTGAGCAAAGCAGCACCACCGCCAACGCCGTGCGAAGACTGCACTCTGACGTCCCACGACATGTCCATTACTGCAGGAAAACATTTTGTAGGTGAAATTTGTATAAGCAAGAAGTTTTCAAGATACAGATAATATATGTAAACCTCTGCACATGGAAAAATAAAGCCTCAAAAGATATCTAGTGTAAGTCTCAGGTTGTTGTAGTACGTTTCTCTCATCTGATTTTACCGTAGTTTCTAGTTTCTTCCTACACAACACACACAACACACCACAACACACACTCACAACACTCCTGCTAGTTAACTTAATTCTGCAGCAGAACCTTAGCCAGAAGAAATTCCCTGCGTGATTATTTTTATCAATGAATGGCTAACATTTGGCCACGGTCTTACCTGATGGTAAGTTACGACGCGGTCAACGATGGAGCATGCTTGCCGAGAAGATACCGGTTCACTCTGGCCTTAAAAACTCCCAGATTATATTTGTCAGGAAATAATGACGCTGGTAAGGAGTTCCATTCCTTTGCTGTCCGAATTATAAAGGAGGAATCAAAACGCTTTGTACGTATTCGAGGAATTTCTACCATATACAGATGCCGTGTTTCCGTGCGTCTAGTTGTACGATGGTAAAAAAGGGATGGGAGAATTAAGTTGTGCAATTCTATCGCACACTCTCCGAAGTGCAACTAGTAAAAAACGGATAGAAAAAAACTTTTAAAAGTCAAACTAGTAAGCTGATGACACCACTACAAAATATAATTGTTTTATCTCTTACTGAAAAACGGATTATTTAGATATATTTCGTTATACCAATACGTAAATTTTAAACAAAAGGTTTCTGCTATACAACACATGAGTTACACCTGATACCTCACAAATCATCAAATAATCACCAATTAGCGTCCACCCGAGCGCGCTAACACTAACAGATCGTCCTGTCACTCATTACCTCCCCCCTTCCTGCAGTGCGCTGCAGTGACGTGACCCGTGACGTCATTAATAACAGGACGTGTCTGAAATGGGTTAGTGATCGCCGCGTCATGCTGGGCTGTAATGCTCTCCGGTTTTGTCGTTTCATTTCTGTCACGTCGGATCAGGATCGACCTTAATTGAAATGTTATATGATGATTGTGACGTTTCTTTTTTGTTTGTTTTGGCTAACCTCTAACATTATTTTTTTTTCAGCACTAGAGCTTAATTCTATACAATAATCTAAGCGTAGATTTGTGATTTTAGCAGTATCGCCTGCTTAGCGTAATCAACAAATTATTTGACTAGCCTGATAGCTGAGTTGATAGTAGCTCTGCCCTCTAAACTGTAGGTCGTGGGTTCGATTCCTACCCAGGACAAACATTTGTGTGATGAACATAGGTGTTGTTTCTGTGTTTGGGTATCATATTGTATTCTATGTATGGTATTTACTAACAAAAAGTATCTATGTATTGTATGAGTTATCTGGTTTCCATAGTACAAGCTTTGCTTAGTTTGAGGCTAGATGGCGCTGTGTGAAATATCCAAAAAATTTTATTTATTTAATTTTAATGAAAAGAAAATAATAATAATGAACGGGATTCAAACTCGCATCCATTCCAATCCTATAAGTTTGTAAAAGGTAAAGAATATATTTGGACAAGAGATCACTTGTCACAGCATGGCCCTGCTCAAAGGACGGACAGATGTGAAATCAAAACCCCTTCGTGATTCAAATTTTTCTTTTACTTTAAATGGCGTTACATGAGAATATATAAACAGTTACTAAACTCTTTGAAAATACCTACCTAGCACTGTAAGTATCACGGGGGATAAACGAAACGTGATACATATAATACGAGCAGTTCACAACTTTCAATTAAACAATTCCAAGCTCCCCTCTCGCTCAACAGCAATAAGGTGACAACTGGCCTCTCAGGAGTGGCAGCTAATGAAAGTAATGAAATCCGCGGTGACGTGAATAATAAACGCGGGGTGATTTCCCCCGCCGACTCGCCTGGGACTAGACTGTCGACTGCGCTAATGGTCAGAAGGAGGCTCCAAGTTTTTGTATTGGGGTGTTAAAAGGCACTGAAGGGCACAGAGCAGACAAAAAATAACGATCGTAGCTTAACCTAATTTCAGTTCAATTCTATTGTTTATTTGCATTCCACAATGTAGTTTACAGATGTTCTTTATTTAATAGTTTACTAAAGACCCTGTCAGGTACGCAAACTTAGAAGAGTAGTATTTTGAATTTCGCTATGCTTCTTGCGATATGCAGGTAGTATCTAAGATAGTTGTGTATCATCACGCATCAAAGTTTATGGATATGGCTTACACGACGTGATGTCTGGCTACCCCGCATGCGGAGCCTCGGGAAAAAGCTAGTTATACAACAGAGTAAATAATAGTCCTAGGAAGTTGATTTAAAGTGACAGGAGTTACTAAATTACTTGTGCAGTAATTACTGCCCATGGTTTGTTAGAGAAAGACAGTTTTCAATTGTTCTTCTCGTAGACCCAGTAACGAAAGTATTCTAGGTCTGTGGTCTTTCTTATGATATTCGGTATCTCGATAAACTAACGTTGCACTAATGTCGAACGATAATTTCGCCTTATAAATCACAAATTTTTGTCACTACAATAGTTTTCACTTGCTGTGAAACGAAAATAAGATAAATTTATTTCAATGTTACTAGACGGCACTATAACTCATTTTACGATCTAGCATTAGCTTTACGGATGCGCTGAATTTTTGAAGCGCCAAAAAATTACCGGTGACTTAGTGCTTTTGCAGGTGATGGGCGTTTTGGCGCGTGTGGTATAAGAAACAAAAAGTGACACAAAACTTAGGTATGGCGTGCTTTGGAAAGGGCTAAAACACGTAAAGTGGACAACAGTGTCTGGTGATGATGATGATGATGAAACAAATAAAAATGGTTACTGCGGAGTGCACAAGCCACGTGATATCTATTACAAAATTGTAGTTTTTAATTAATGACGTCATTTTGAGGATATTAATTTGAGATGATAGGTTTGATTACATTATTTTCACCTGATATTAAGTAATAATATAGCCGAAGGTAATATCCGCACAAGCTTGTATAGTGTGTGACATCCTAAAATAATGTTGCAATAATATTGTTCCGATCCAAACTATCGTTGCGAACTAATACATTATTTACACTCATTTCCCTTTAATATTTATTCAATTACCGTTCACCAACATTTGCATTTAATTCGAAGGCAATTCAAAAACAAATTATTTGGTCTCCCATTCCCGATACAAAATGTTGTTTGTCCGTTTGTAAATTAGAAACGTGTCCGCGCCGCCGCCTCCCGGATTCGCACGTAAACAGTGAGTAGATTAATTCAGAAAGAAATGGATATTTCATTAATATAAACAGCACAGAACACTTTCTGAAAGAGTATGAATAAACTTAAAAGTTGTTAATGGTTTTCATTGTGTAATTAACTAAAAATGTCACATTAATAACAATAAACGCAGGGGCGGCTTTGTGGCGAGCCGTCGGTGAGTGGCGACACCGCGTACCCTGATTCCAAGGGGCTAAATGAGACCCCTGACCCTTGGCTTGCCTTAACTGGCTGTCCGGGGGTAGAAGTCGCAAGAGCTAAAAACCTAAGCTCCAGGGTGGAAGTGTTAAAGGGCATAACGCCGCGAGTAGCGTTCAGTGAAAGTGCAGCACACCTCTCGACACCCTAAGGGTAGATTTGACCAAACTTAGAGTTATGCGCGAGTAACTATACGAGAATAACTCTATTCTACGATCTTAAGCTGGAATAATTCATTAGTCGTTTTACCATGCAATACAAAGTATAGTATACTTATACGCGAATAGCGGAGTGAACGATGAACGAAACTATTACCCAGATAACAATTACTGTTCTACAACGCCAAGGTATTCAAGCTTATGTCATAGCAACTCAATTTTGTCGTATTATAGTGCAGGAAAGTAAATGTTGGAATTATATGGCGCGCTGCCGCCATTAAAATATTCTCGGAATAGTTTATTATTCCACCAAAAACGGTAGTATAAGTTGTTATTCTCGAATAGGCTTGAGTGTAGATGGTAAAATGTGAAATTGGTTTACTCTCGGATAACTGGCGATTTATTCTAAGTATAACCCTTACTCTCGTTTGGTCGAATCCACCCTAAGTCACCCACACCAATGTTGCTTCCTCGGCACCAATATGCGGTAGCCACTACAGGAGGCCCATTTAGTGAGTGGCAAGTCATCATCTGCATCAAAAATTTTGATATGAGACAAAATTGGCAGGTGCCGTTATCTCATTCCATAAACCAATGTCATCATCCATCAAAAGTTCACCACAATAGCCCAGTTTTATTTTTAACCATCATATACAAAATAGTTTATAATATGCCGTACCAAGCCTTGTCAGTTATAATTAATTTTATATTCAACAAGGCCTCTTGGTGTTAGCTTCGGCCCCACCAATGCTTCCCAAATGTCCGGGCTAGACCGAGAGTGTTGAGAAATAGGAGTATGTTAATAAAACAAAAATTGAGGAATTCAATTTTACCCACGGCACTACTACTCAGTAGTGCCGAAGAGAAAAAATATGCCTTTTTATACTTATGGTAGTAGGTACTATGGGGAGTTAATGAGATAGAATATAATCAAAGAGAGCTTTAAAGATGTAATTAATATATATTCCCTTCGTTATCGCTTAAATCCAAATACAGACAGTTCAGTGGTTACCTTGAGGTTTCTAATCTTAATATTCAAGCAGCATAGTCTAGATAAGCTGTTTACTAGTTCAGCTCACAAAGTAAATTGAAACTAGAATGGTCGTGTTGAATTAACCGATTACGAAGTTAGAATCACTCCTAATTTATTGTACAAAGGCCGCTCAAGAGCCGCTTAAATATTCAAAACGTTATTAAAGAAGTTAACAAAATGTAGCGTCTCATTCAATTTCAATAGATCTCCGGAATACAGCTGAAATCTCAGCCTTGACGAAAGTAAACTTTATTTCTCAACGGTTTAAGTTCAAAATTGCGTTGTCTATTGTGTGTTTTAATTCTAATTTACATGAAGGAGAAACAAAAGCTAATAAAGTTGGACAGGTCGGTGTTTGGAGTAAGCGTTTTGTTTCTCCTTTAATATTTGTCACAATTTAGTAGGATTTGAAATCAAAGGCCAACCCTACTTTTTATCTCTCTCTGTATACCTACAGAGAGAGATAAAAAGTAGGGTTGGACAAAAACTTACTTAATTGTTTAGGTACGCCGTTGTTGTTTACGTCAGCGAATTGTTTAAAACAAAACATTGTAAGTACAACCCCTACTCATTTTAGGAAAAAAACTTTTTGTTTGAATGTATTTTGTTGGTTTTAATACCCTGTAGTAAAGCCCCTAATTGATTTAATATTTTAAATTGTTGGTAAAAGGTTCTATATCGCCCGCGCGGAATAGATAAATACTTTTTTGTTCTAAAAATGTATGTAGGACAATGAAAGTAGCGTCCCGGCTTGTTAGTGAAGTAGCCTGTATGTAAAGGACGTGCTATCCGGCATCTGCCGCCCGCCCCTGGGCCGGCCCGGTTAATTAATATGCGGGAAAAACAAGATAAGTATTCAAATACCTAAATGCTCGGTAATCTTGGAATAGAGTCACAGAAAATTTACGTTTTTGTAGATTCGTGCTGTTAATATTATAATAGTGAATATTTATGATTTTACCAGTATCGCCTGCTTTTAGAACTTCTCAATAGATGGCGCTACCAACCCCGTAAGTTGGTTGTAAAAAGTTTTTTTCTTTTTTTTTATGTGATTGAAAAAAAGTAATAGTGGTAGTTGGTTGGTTGGTTGGTTGGAAGTAGTAGTAGTTGGTTGTAAAAAGGTGAAGGATAAATTAAGCGGTCGCTTAAGTAAAGCGTGTCCCAGCTAAAGGGACGGATGCGGGTTCAAATCCCCTTCGTGGTTCAAATTTTTCCTTTACAAATCAATCTGTATATTTTTTTACGGTGAATATCGTCAAGTTTCCAGGAACACACGATCACAGGAAAACCTTAACAATGTTATTCTATTTTCAACAAAATAGCCAATACTTTCTTCTCGAGTTACATTGTCCAATGTTGACCCGTAAAAGTTATAAAAATGGAGTATTTGCAGTAAATTATTTGACTAAAACTTTGACTTTTACTTCGTAGGCTACTTCTGGCCTTATAAGTCAAAAAATGTTTAGGCTTGTTCTGAGATGGTTTCTTTTTACGAGAACAGTCGAATAGGCTCAACATGCCCTGCCATGCACGCAAGCATGTGAATATAATTTCAAGACCACCCATCCGAGTGATGACTAAAGATAGTCAGGTTACGCTACAAAAAGCCGCTTGACTATTTTAAGCAATCAATGTTTAGTTTGGCTGGTACTAGGTGGTAGGACTTTTCTGCAAAGTTCGTCTAGGTAGGTACCACCGCTTTGCCAGTTATTCTGCCGCCAAGCAGTAGTGTGCAAGCACTACTGTGTTCCGGTTTGAAGGGCATTGTAGCTAGTGAAATTACTGGGCAAATGAGACTTTACGATCTGATCACTCAGTCTAGTAATCTGATTATTAGACTGGGTGATGTCTCAGGATGACGTGCGCAGTGCAGTGTCGCGCGAAACTATTGTTTTAAAGTTCCGGGTGACACTGCAACTGTTATGGGCGGCCGTGTCACTTAACATCAGGTGAACGACTAGCTCGTCACGTCATTCAATCACATTAAAAAAAAAAAACATAATATAATTACCGAGACATCACAACCGCGTAAAGCTGCTCGTATAAAAGTACAGTCACAAGCCATCCAGAGGTCTCGTCATTAATGCCAAGCTCTAACTACCGCAGTAATTTACCTAAGTCCTTCAAGGTAGAGTGGACGAGGAGCCGCTTGAGTCTCCTCACCGTACCTATAGGTACAGAGTGCTATGTTACAGAACTGGTAAGGTACTCATGATTTGTGTTAATTTTGGCTAAGTACTGCCTTTTTTGCGATGTACTTTTTAGCTCTTGATAAAATCAAACACGCCGCTGCTTTTAACCTTTTCCATTTACATAGTAAACGAAGAATATCAGTTTTACGTTAATGTTGCGATAAAATCCATCTTTTGTTGCACAAAAAAAATAAGTTTCACTTTTTTGTATCGGTTCTTCCCATTATTGTACCTAGTTAAGACGGGCATTTTGTCGTTTAACGTCGAATACAATTACAATCTAACCACAGGGTTCCAGCGTAATTGTATTCAATGGGAATCAATGGGAATTCATCAACAAATACTTATACCCTATCTAATAATACAAAAACCTGATAAGATTTACTGTAGGCCTCTACGTCTCGACTTGTTTTAATATTACTGAGCATATGAGACTTTGTGATCTGATCTCACAGCCTAGTGATGTGATTTTTAATCATATTACTAGGCTGTACTGATATCTCAGGATAGCGGCAGTAATATATACTTTATAATTCAGAGTTCTGAGTGAAACTGCAACTGCTATAGGTGGCCGTGACGCTTACCTCCAGGCTAACGACACAGCTACCATTCGATTACATAAAAAACACGTACATAATTTTACAAAATATTCAAAAGATTTCATCTCTAATTATTCTAAACAACAACAAAGAAAATATAAGCATATAACATTTTCGCCGCAACCTTAGCTAAAAAAATTCTAGCAACTTTATTACTTCATTAAGCAAACGGTTCATTTTGGTTGCAATAAGCTAAAATGGGGGACGGTAAAGCCGCGACAGGTTGTGGTTATTGCCCACAATTTTACACGAGCACAACATTCTATATTCTAAGGGAAAGTACGCATACCTAACTATCTAGACATCAATATAATAATTATGTAGCAAATAATAATGTTAATATTTCCGAAAATGTCAATAGTAATAATAATTTCTACGTAATTAAAAGCATGAAATACTATGTAAAGTTTTTATTAGAAAAAATAATACAGGTTCAGCGCATGGTAGATATGAGCCTCAACTGCACAGTGGAATTCTTAGAAATCTGCAAACCAGTTGCTGGTTTGTTTTTTATTATGGACACAAATGCCGTGCCACAGTCTAGTAATTAAAAGATGGTATGAACCTTTGCATTACCAGAACTCATAGAAACAGTCGACAACCACCTCGAATATGGCCTAACATAAGTGCAGGCACCGACGCCGACGGTAGAAATAATGAACGTGGGGCTAAAGAGGGAGATTAATCAGCTACTTTTGGCTTCGGAGAGCTTCATCTCTGATGTTACACGAAGCACTAGAGCGACAAAACGTTACATAATGTACCTATTTTTTTTGTTGTTGATAGGCACAGCATTTGACAACTGTCTCACTTGATGGAAAGTGACGACGCAGTCTACGATGGTGCATGCTTGCCTAGATTGACAGAGATCTCTGTACAAAGTGATGTGCATTACTTACCACCGACTCGTACGCTACATTGAAACCTCTGTTTTTGCAATGTTCTACGAGATTGATAAATATTGTATTGTAGTGTGCTTTAGCTAGATATAGCTACGTCAGTTTTTTCAGCACTTTGCAACTGCTGTGCTAAGCAAGTTGGAGTATAAACTTAAACCCGAGTCCGCCGCTGCCTGCGTGCAGCCCTCTAAGGACCTGCTTAATCGGCAGTCTTGTGGGCACCCTTTTCGTCCTATCATCGGAACAATAGCCTTTTATACTCTACGGTTGGAGGGTCATCAGCAGCACTTCAGTAAAGCGCTTTTTGAAACGCTTTATTTCATTTATCTTAAAGCTTTCAATAATGACGGGACGGAGATTTTGTTGATACCAGATATTGCCTTACAAGATGGGTTTTTAATAGTTAACATATGATCATCATCAACAGCCTGAAGATGTCTACTGCTGAACATAGGCCTCCCCTAGAGAGCACCACTTTGAGCGGCTGCTCGCCTCCTGCATCCAATCCAACATATAATAAATTAAAAGAAATAAAAAAGAAGCAATAAAGAAGGAAAGGAAGAAAAAAAGTTGTTTTGGAAAGAAAGGTCACTTGTCACGGTCTCTCACGAGACAGTGTCAAGAAAATTTTGTCGCGGTCACGCTAGCCGGGCAGGTGAATGCCTATTCATACATAAAATACTGTAAAGCTTCAAAATGGCTGAACCAATATGTATTAAGTTTTGCCTCAAAGTGAGGCACATTTTTATTTAGATATCCTTACTTGTACAGATATTTCACCCAATAAGTAAAATTAGAATAGAGACCCAAAAACAAAACTATGTACGAGTAGGTACGGTGAACGAAAATACCTTAAGCATATTCAGAACAAATGGATCGGGCAGCTCCATTGAGCTCTTGACACATTAAAACCTACGAGACCCCAACAAACAGTCCTCTGACACGATTTCCCGGCTTAATACCCATTCCACTTATCAAAGAGAAATCACTCTTTTTACTTCTCAGGCAAGATTGAATTTTCCACACAGATTTAAGACCCTTGACCTACCGTATTGACATTCCAAAGTCCGGATCAATCTAACCGAGAATGCAAATATTCTTTACACAAGGTCTGAGGGACGTCGGAGGCAGGATTGGGGTCTGAGAGGCCGCAATATCCACGCTTTGTACCGCTCGCGAAAAGGCCCTAATGGAATCAGGCCACCGCGAAATTCCAGAGGCGCCAAAGCCTCCAATATTTGCGGGATTTATTGATGTATTGGACTGTGGTATGCTTAGAAAAAAGTCTGTAAAAGGGGCTAGTCCTACGGTTTAATCAATTTACCAATATGACGAGTAACGTTCACAATGATTTCAATGTTTGTTATTTTATTTTTGCATGGCCAAATTGGCCAATTTCTTTGTAGGCCAAGCCAGGCCAAACATGTGCGCTACCGTTATAAACTTTTACCACCTTCATTTTCAAAATGTTTATTTTAAAAGCTTAGTGTCTGAGGAAACTTCGTACGTTTAACAGTTGTATTTTCATGTTACCCTTTACTTATCGAGAAAACAAATACTTTCAAGTAAAGTGTGGATAGTTGAGGTGATGTCGCACCATTTTAGTGATCTTCACAAAATAAAACATTCATTTTCACTACGAAACAAATAACATAGTACGTACTGGACCCGGGCAGTATTATTATGGCTCCCAAAAGATTTCAGACCATATTCCCAAAAAGTTATAACATCACTGAAACTTAAATGTGTTTTGTTAACGATTTGTTGGCGTTTCGTTTCGTCTTTGCTCGATAGATTTTATGTCAGAACGGTCAATCTGGAAAACACCTTTCAGAGAGTCTCTTCTTTAGATAATTAATACAAATAATCTATTAATTTGTTTTGACGTTTGTTAATGCGTATTTCCATTTTTTTATTATCGTTAAAGGTATTTGGAGTATTAAATAACTGTACCGTTACTGGAACCTTATATTGAGAATAGCATTTCCGTTTCCGTCGATTTCCTGCCAGTTTTTCCGTACTTTTATACCTCGTTTCCTGTAAAGTGGCGCCACCTGGCGGACGCGCAGCATTTTAGTTTACTTGGAAAAGTGCAGCGCCGTATTGGATCATTGGCGTTTGAGTTCCCGTCGTAGCAACTTGTGCGCAGCAGCTCTGGCTCTGCGTGAGTTGCAAAGTTATTAAGTGTATTTTCTATATGCTTTACTTCACATTATTATTTTATTATATTATAGTGAAAGTGAATATGTGAGTAAATTGTAAAAGTAAGTGGTACCCACACTTGGTAAGTAAACCAATTACATTATGCTTAAACGGCTTTTGCCGTTCGACACTTACAGTTTAAATTTTAAATAGCCAGTGTATATATCTTTCGTAGTGCTTACAGTAGTTTTATTATGGACTTGAAGTTACAGAGCACACGAATAACGAAAGCAGGCTGCCATTCAAGCCCTGCTAAAGAGCGGCACCGAAGCAGATCTAGCTGCAGAAGCAGCGACAGCAGCTCTTCAGGTTTGTCGTCCTCAGGCAACAAACAGAGGCGAAGATTCCAGCCACAGAATTACAAGCGTTCCAGCCATACGAAGCAGGGGTGAGCTTTATAACAATTTTCTTATTTTCTTACTACAAATACCTCGGTAGGTTTTATAGATAATGCATGTCATGTCATCTCAAGTTATACTAGAGGATATCGATTTTGAAGATAATTTCGTAATCCTAAGAGTGACAGTCATAGTCATTATGAATTATTTATAATGTTGAATTGTCCCTATGCAAAACGTCAGCATTTGACTACGTAAAAATATTAACCGATCTCAGTGACTGGGTAGTGTTCTTGTTCAAACATCAGTCGAGGAGGTATATAAATATAACACCTTTCGTCACCTAACCTATGATAATTATAAAATATTAAGAGTTATATCAGAACTAAGATACCATTAAGTCTCGCTAACACTGATCACCATAATAATGGATTGTATAGATGTTTTGGCAGATTGCGTGTTACACTATGGTAGACAGAATTCCACCTTTAGCGACTTGCAATCAAAAGCCTGTCGTTCCATCGCATGGAACTGGATATTTGTTACTGCTATGAACAAAATTTGTCATTTACAAATTTACCAATTACGATGAGCCATCCTCGCGGGATGCAATCACATGATATGAGCAAAGTATGCCGTTTTCAATCCTACAATGATCCATCCTCGCGGGATGTTATTACATGCTATGAACAAAGTTTATCCTTTAAAATCCTACAAGGGGCCATCCTCGCAGGATGTTATACATACATGCTATGAACAAAGTTTGTCTTTTAAAACTTACAATGAGCCATCCTCGCAGGATGCTATCACATACTGTGAATTAAAGTTTGTCTTTTAAAACTTACAATGAGTCATCCTCGCAGGATGCTATCACATACTATGAATTAAAGTTTATCTTTCCAAACTTACACTGAGCCATCCTCGCAGGATGCTATCACATACTATGAATTAAAGTTTGTCTTTTAAAACTTACAATGAGCCATCCTCGCAGGATGCTATCACATACTGTGAATTAAAGTTTGTCTTTTAAAACTTACAATGAGTCATCCTCGCAGGATGCTATCACATACTATGAATTAAAGTTGTCTTTTAAAACTTAGAATGAGTCATCCTCGCAGGATGCTATCACATACTATGATTAAAAGTTTGTCTTTTAAAACTTACAATGAGCCATCCTCGCAGGATGCTATCACATACTGTGAATTAAAGTCTGTCTTTTAAAACTTACAATGAGTCATCCTCGCAGGATGCTATCACATACTGTGAATTAAAGTAAAGTTTGTCTTAAATTGAATAGCCATCCTCACGGGATGTTATCACATGCAATGAGCAAAATTTGTCATAACAAACTTACAATGATCTATCCTCGCAGGATTGTATCACAGGAACTGCCCTCCCTGAGGTCAATCCTCAAATAGCCATTTTAACTGGCACTGAGCTAGGCTCACAACCGGGGCTCGCAGCCCGCTCGTAAAAGTAGCAATGAGCGTACAAATGCTCAGACGCTCTTTCAGAGAGAAGTAATAGCTCAAACATTTCCAAATCAGCCAAGGTATGAAATGAGCGGAATTGTGCAGAAATGAGCACACCTATGAGGTGATCATGGAACTTTGATTGCAATGCAACAAGAGTATTTTAATTCCTAATTTGGAAAACTTCCTTAGTAATTATACACGTAAACCATTTATTGAAACTGTCAAATCCAAACAAATTGGGGTTTCTATAGATTGTAATAGAAGTTTCGTGATCACCTAGCAGGAATGATCGTTAATATAATGGCCGCACCATTTCACCTGATATACATGAATTGTATTCCATACTTCTTGCAACCAAATCAGGACTGGGTGTGAAAGTAAGTTTATGTTGAGCATCCCTTTGAAAATATACAGTTTTATACAGACAGGCCTTTTGCACCTTGTGAGCACAGCACCAAAAGAACTTTGATTCTTACAATTGGGTAGCTCAATTATTGCAAGAAAAATGGGACATAGTAGTTTTGCTATTTCTCTCGACTATATATATTTTTTCTGAAATGAATACATGAACACTGCGGTTCGTCAGAATAGTAAAATTTTTGCGCTGATCCTTGTCAGCAAAGAAATATTAGTATAAATAAATAGTAATAAATAGTCGGGTACTTAGAAAAATAAATATTGCCTGTTGTGGTAGGTACCTCGTGTTTTGTTTAACCGTAAATAAACGTTGAGGAACCTTTAAAACTACCGAAAGATATTCTTAACGATTTGAGTGGTCTATGAACTGCAAGCGAGCAACGCCCTTGCCCCAGTGAGTTGGTAATATAGAGACGTTACAGTCGAACCACACTGCTTTAAAAACTAGCTAGAAGCCACCTATACATACCTACGTATGTTTATTATAAAGTGTGTGGAGTATGGCGAGTATATACGCCACTGTTGTTAGAAAGAGACAAGAATGCAATTTTCGTTACGACGTTTATCAGCATATTTTTATCTAATTGGTGGCAATGTGTTGCCGGACGCTCGGAGTGCAAGACTGGTAGTGATGACGGCACGGCAGGGCAAAATAGCCTGAACTCTTCGTGTTAGTTTTGGCGGGCGTACAACATACCTACAGGTCATCACTACCTTGCCTTGCCCCGGCCCAGTAAATTCGAGCCAGTTCAGTCTCCAATAAATGCGACAAGCGACAACAAAACTGCCAGGTCGCCCAATAATGGAACTATAGAGATGCTAAATAAACTTTTGCAAGTATTAGATCAGCATCAAATACACTCATGTCATGATACGTCCATTCATGCTGAATGCAAGTCAAGCCGATCATCTATCGCTGCATCGCCATCCTCCAGAGTGGCACCTGCTAATAATACTGGCCAGTGTAGAAATAATGAAATTAAAAACAACGGGTTTGTTTAATTCGGACTAGGTACTGGTAAGTATAGTGCACCCTAGTATTGTATGGTTATATGGTTATATCTATGGTTGAGAGTTCGGAACAGCCCGTCTTGTGTTTCTTCTGACACGAAATGTGAGAACCGATAATCCCTATTTTTGCGTCCCATATCAGTATACGTAGTATCCACTACCTGGTCTGTGAGTATATAATACGTTAGTATCGCTATCTAGTTGTGTCTTTATCAGTGTTAAAACGAACTATCTACTCACATGGGCGCTTCCATGTCCATTTTTCGAGTCCTGACCTGACTCACCAACATCGGCCAAATGGCGTGTTTGTGATGTTTAAGCCCACAAAGATGTGAAAACTTGGAAATCTCAATGCCCAAGCACTTGAAGCATGGTTGATCTTGAACGACTTATGAATCATGAACAGTTGGAGCATTCAGCTCACGAAATTTGAAAATACGGGGTGGCCCAAGGTGACGGAACCGTAGATTCCTAACTTAAACTATAAAATTATGGTTTCCTTAAGTTTGTGACGTAAAACCGCATGTCATAGCTCGGAAATTTACATACCAACTCACTCTTCGCCAGCGTGGTGGATCGTGACCTGCACCCTCTCCTTGACAGGGAAGGCCAGCTTTGGAAGAGTATTAACCGTAATTACGCTTGAACTTTTTTGTTTATTCTGTCGTAGGCATATCGTTTTCACCTTGCATTGTATCTCGAAAGATCCAGTCAGTAAGCTCTCACGCTCTTTTTTAGGCTTATCCAAAAGCCTTGAGGTACTATGATGATGGAATGCCAGCTGATTTATATGGTTGTACCTATTAGACAAAAGCAATTGATTTCAGGCATCGTATCATACTGCAATTACTACTTTGTTCTGAAAATATCAGACAAAGCATTGTTGAGAGAAGATTTTAATCATTGTGTAAGGTTGAAGTCTGTCGAATATATAATATTTATATTTTTACTTTAGATAGCCATGTAAACAGTACAAATCTTAATGCTTGATTCTGGATAGAAAGCACCAAATATAAAACGTCAGGTTTTATTTCATCAGAGGAAGGTATTGCAAAACCACCTCGCGCACAGCAGTATCTGGCTGAGATAAAACTCTGTTTGAATAGGCTGGCATCAAACCACATCTTCAAAGCATCAGCAGTAGTATTAAAATATTTAGACAAAGTCTCTCTCAATCACGTTTTGGCGCAGGGCAATTAGCAAGCAGCTAAATACATTTCATCAGGTCTACCGGCATGAAGTGGTAATAACATATACGATGATTTACAATCTGTAACACAATTCATAATGCTGAATTGACAATCTAAATTGCCTTAGTGTGAATATTATTCACTGCACTTCTTGTTATGTAATATATAATTATATTTGAATGTTCATAATAGAAAACCACACTTATCTACTGTGTTTCACATAAAAGCCACATCACATCACATCACATTGGCGTTATTTTGATAAGGATCTAAATACTAATTATTTTAAAAGTGGCGTCACCAGGCGATAACAAACACGTCTCAATATAAGGTTCCAGTAACGGTACAGTTATTTAATAGCAGCGTTTTACCTGAAATAAAACGCATATTAAAATACTTACCTTACTGGAACCTTTCACTTAACTTCTGCCTGGTGAAAATTGAGCCAATGATCCAATACGGCGCTGCACTTTTCCAAGTAAACTAAAATGCTGCGCGTCCGCCAGGTGGCGCCACTTTACAGGAAACGAGGTATAAAAGTACGGAAAAACTGGCAGGAAATCGACGGAAACGGAAATGCTATTCTCAATATAAGGTTCCAGTAAGGTAAGTATTTTAATATGCGTTTTATTTCAGGTAAAACGCTGCTAATATTTTTGCCCTGGATGTAATCTGTCTATGAATTTCGCTTGGGATTTTCCCCTTCGCGCTGTATCTGGATTTTGATGGACGACGTGTCGAACGATTGTGGAGTGATAAAACTGAAAATAACTGAAACTGGAAACGGTTTTACTGACACTTTAGATCAGTTTTAAAAAGTAACAATATTTTACTTTAGTAATCATTTTGTGAAAGTAGTTTCAAAATTTTGAAGTTGAATTGCTCGCTCTTACGTCAGTGAAGGAAAACACCGTGAAGAGACCGACATTCTAGAATCAGAAAATTCGAGAACGTGTCATCTAAAACCCGCACTTGGCCATGGCCAGCTTAGTGGATGATGGCCTACACTTTTTCTATGTGAGAAAATACAAATAAGTGTCTTAAATACCATCAATTACTAATATCCTGAATACACTGACTTTTCTGCAAAGTTCGTCTAGGTAGGTACCACCGCTTTGCCAGTTATTCTGCCGCCAAGCAGTAGTGTGCAAGCACTACTGTGTTTCGGTTTGAAGGGCATTGTAGCTAGTGAAATTACTGGGCAAATGAGACTTTACGATCTGATCACTCAGTCTAGTAATCTGATTATTAGACTGGGTGATGTCTCAGGATGACGTGCGCAGTGCAGTGTCGCGCGAAACTATTGTTTTAAAGTTCCGGGTGACACTGCAACTGTTATGGGCGGCCGTGTCACTTAACATCAGGTGAACGACTAGCTCGTCACGTCATTCAATCACATAAAAAAAAAATACAAAACCACTAAACTACTTACATAATATAAAATGAAGTGCACAATATGTTGAATTTTTTTTGCAATAAAATATAAAAGCACACCCTAGCTGCTGATGTAAAATTTTCAACACAATCTAAGGAAAGCTTTCATTTGCATAGCCTTTTAAAGGGCGTCATCTGTAGAACCATCAACCTCATCTATCCGCAAGATCTTGCAATCTCCGGCGCGTGTATCGACGATTTCCCGCTCGACGTATCTCTACAACGTACGACCCGACAGCAAGCGGTGTCGCTCAGACTTTTTGTGCGACAATAGCCCTCGTCGCGATAACAGCGCAGTGTGCGCGTGCCTTTATGTCAAGACCAGTGACACTAGAGTGAGATTGGTGTTTTTAAGTAAAGTTTTAGAGCGAATTGTTGAATGAAATAAGTGCTTGGGCTGTCTTGTTACTGAGTGCAGCGCTGAATACAAGTACAAAGTTCGATAACCTTATACTTTGGGAGATACTGGCAGTGCATCGACAACGCTCCTAGTGCTGCAGAGGTACATAGGCTGTGGTTACCGCTTTCATTAGGCGGGCCGTATGCTTGTTTGTCGCTCATAACATAAAAAGTATAATTTTTACTACTTATATAATTTCATGTTTCACTCATTCAGAACTGTTCTGAATGAGTGAATAAGCTCCTCATAGGTCCACGTGCTACGCCTTCGACTGCATCGTCGCTCAACATCAGATGTGCTGCAGTCAAACGTTGGCCTATTCGTACATAATAAAAGATGATTAACGTAACGTACATAACAAAACCGAGTTTCATACAATAATGTGTTAGACCAATTATTAATTAATCATCATCATCATCATCATTGACAGCCTGAAGACGTCCACTGCTGAACATAGGCCTCCCCCAGAGCACGCCACCTTGATCGGCTGCTCGCCTCCTGCATCCATCGGCTCCCCGCGGCTTTCACCAGGTCGTCGGCCGAGTGGGGGGCCGGCCTACGCTGCGTCTTCCGGTTCGTGGTCGCCACTCGAGAACCTTTCTTCCCCATCGGTTGTCAGTTCTACGAGCGATGTGGCCTGCCCATTGCCACTTCAACTTACTAACTCTAAGAGCTATATCGGTCACTTTAGTTCTCCTGCGGATCTCCTCCTTCCGGAGCTTATCTCGCAGGGAAATATCGAGCATAGCTCGCTCCATAGCTCGTTGCGCGACTTTGAGCTTACTAATGAGGCCAACAGTAAGAGACCATGTCTCAGTTCTATAAGTCATAAAAAAAGAATAAAGATAAAGATAGGACGAAGCTTCCCGAACGCTGCCCAGCCGAGTTAGATTCTTCGCGCCACCTCTTTGTCGAAGTTGGACCTACCTAATTGGACAATCTGTCCTAGGTAGACATACTTGTCGACAACTTCGAGAGTATCGTTCCCAACAATTACCGGTATAGGTGGAACATGAGCATTAGACATGATCTTTCTTTGATGAATATCGATGTATAATCTAATGTTTGAGAAGGGTATCACTAAAGGAATTGTTCCCAACTCTATATATTCCCAATTCTCCAAATTCCTAGAGTATTCTTTGGCTAAAAGTTTGCGCAAGACACTCCAGTGTAATTATAATTCAGTAGTATACACGTAGTAGTTCTCGAGTGGCAACCACGAACCGGAAGACTTAGGTTAGCCCCCACTAGGTGGACCGATGATCTGGTGAAAACTGCGGGGTGCCCATGGATGCAGGAGGCGAGTGGCGCTCTCTGGGGAGGCTTATGTTCAGCAGTGGACTTTTTCAGGCTGTTGATGATGATTAATATACTGGTTGAGTATTTTGTTATATATAAAATCATTTTACTAAGATAGTGTAGGTACTCAACACAACAATAGAACAAATATTTTTCTGTTTCTGTAGATATATCTAGCAACACTTTTGTGACACATCCACAACAATAAAAACCGAGTTCCAACATTGCAATAACGCAAACGGTAGTTGACTCTAAACGGCTTTGAAGAATAAGTTCACGCACACAACACAAACTTCCCTCGACAATGAAACTACAAATGAAAAGTCCGCCGTACAAGAAAGGGGCAAATCTTTCCCTTGGGAGCCACCTTTGCAATCAAAGAGCTCCGTCATCATCCGCACAATGCAATCCAATTTAGTAAACGCGCGTTTGCGTTACGCTTTCACATTACCTGCTTAACTTGTGTGTTTTTTACATTTCTACGTACGTTTTTCATTTTAGGTACCTACTTGGTCATTGTTTTTATGTATTACTTACCTTGTAGTTTCATCAAACGGAGTACACTAGTCAATAAAGTAGAATACATAACTATAGTATACATCGAATGTTTGAATATTGAGGAGAATAGACAAATATTATATCAAAAAAATGAAAGTTATGAATTATTGTCATTTATAAAAAGAAATGTGACCAGCCTTAGAAAAATATAATTGGTCATGATAGAGTATGAGAACGCACCCATTCATATTACAACACTGCTCTGTGTCCGCCTGTGCTCTGTACCTATAGTCTGTGACTATTATTGTCTATCATTCTCTTTGTCATAAAATAGGTGATAATATACCGCGCACTTTATTCCAACAATTATTAGTTTCATTATATTCGACTATATTAATCAATAGGATCCCTTTAATATCATCAGGTCAGATTAGTCCCAGCTGTGCTGATATCTCAGGATGCCGTGCGCAGTGCAGTGTCACGCGAGACTTTATATAGAGTTCCGCGTGACACTGTATAAATGAGGTGAAAGACTAGCTCGTCAAATTTCAACGTATCAAATTATCCACTGTGCCAAGAAAAAGGTAGTTACGTCACTTGAAGAGCCACATATATCGAACCAAGTCAATAGAACGTTTTTGTTCACTCAGCCAACATTGCTAACCAACAATGCAAGAGCTTTTCATACTAAAAAAACGTACTTCCAACATCCCAATCGTGGCCATAGTTTTCCAACTACGCCAGCAATCTGCAGAATATATTCCCTTGTCGCAGCATCGAACAGCTCCCGGTCTGCAGGTAACTGTGACCTATCGTTGTCGCACCGTCAGATTATAGCCAGATGGCAAGCGAGAGACTAAAAAGTGGAGCAAAAAAGAATACCAAAACACAAAACCGTATTAGAAAGAAAGAAGTATTTCATTATAATATGAGTTCAAATCGTGAAAGTTTATAAAGTGTTGGAACTATTTCCGTCTGTAGGCACGTTACAGAAAATCTATCGATAGACATTTTCATTTATATGTATCAGAAAATTATATTTCAAAACTTGCTATCCAAGCGTCTACGTATTAGACAATTCATTTTTTTCGCTTTATATGGACCTTTGAAACTAAGTACCTAGGTACTCCTGGCACCGGTCACAAGTCGACCAAAATAAATGAAGTCTAACGCGGCGATTTGGTAGGGATAATAACTCCAAGAAACGGGGTAACTTACTTAATCCACTGCTACAGTACAAAATAAAGTTAAAATAATACAGTACTGTTTTTAATTATTACAAACAAGGTAAGAAAAACTTTTAAAGTACCAAAATCATTCGAGCCAATTACGTTAGACGCCGGCAATCTTCATAATTTTCAATAAAAAATATTTTCATTTGCACTCATTAATAATCTTGAATAAATGATGTACTATCATGTAATCAGAATATGTTAATGAATTTAACTAATTGCATCATGTAGAAGCTAAGTATAATCCATAGGTACACAGACGTACAAAAAGCTTGGTTTTAAAATTTGGTATTATTTTTTCCATCATTTTCTAATTCCTTAAATCCTCTTACATATAGCTTTTTTAATCTGAGGTGGGACAGTCTTGTGTATAAAAACACGCGGCGACGTGACTCACCGCTTATATTCAATCCGCCGGATGAAGGGACGCCCGTGACGGGACTACCTAATGTAACACCTGGGGAAATGAACATTGACTAAAGAGGGAAGGGGGAGCGGGGAGTGTTGAGGCGTGTTAATTGGGTTTTTTCAGGAACTTGTGTTATGTCAAAATTCTGGCAACGTAACCTCTGAGCGAAGTTTTTGCTGCGTCGAAATTTTGTTTTTGATTGGAGTTACGGTGACAACATCGATCTTGTTTTGTTTATATTCCAATTTGAAATTATGTTTTTGTCCTGGATACCATGCTTTTAGTATGATATATACTTTGATTATAAGTGTGCATTTGTATTATTATGTTTCATGTTTAGATCCTAAGCTAATAGTTTTCTTGCAAACAGTTACAATAAAAATCATCGACAAATAAAATAGTTTTTGGTTAACAAAAAAGTACTGTTATTAATAACACTAGTAGGTCTGCGAACGGCAGAGCTCGTGAGCAAAAACGTATTGTCTGAGTACAATCACATTAACAGCTGGAAGAAGGCCACTGCTGAACACAGGCCTACCTCATAAACGCCACTTTGGATGCTTATCAAAGGGGGTTTGCCATAATCACCACGCTTGGCATGTTGGGTTGGTGATCATAGAAAAGTTTAATGTACCGAGGAGAATGCTGCTACCCATTTTCTGAATATACCCCCTAGCCGGCTTTTTGACAGCACCCCTGGGGAAGAGATGGTGTGGTCTTATTTTCACACCACCGCCGGGACCACACAGCATGATGTTAGATTTTTATACTTGGTATATGCCGAACTCAGACCTTACGGCCTTATAACCCAACAACCTCTTGACCGATTTTTCTCTTATTTTAATTACTTGTTAAGATTTAAGTACCCAACGTTTCTGGAAAATATTATCAAAATTAGCCGATTGATGGCGCCGCAGCAATCATCTCCCCTTTTTGGAATAAATACACCTCCAATATAAAATAGCAGATAATAAAAAAAATCCCTGATCTGGTAGAACTTGTACATCAATTTTCGTCAAGATTCGTTGAAAATGCGACCTATACACAAGTACGTACGGATGTACGTACTTGTGTATAGGTCGCATTTTCAACGTCAAATTTCAGTTCCCCTGTCCGGATGACAGGGGAACTGAATCAGAGACTTTCGCTCAATGAGTAAATTAGATAAACATTTAATTTTGCATATTACAAGCCTTCTAGGTACGTTCGCAACTAAGTTTTGAAAGCACTAATGTGATAGAAAAAAAAATTGCAATCTAAAAATATTGAACAAGAGGCACACATCTAAACTAAACAGTTTAGTGGCAGTATGCGTAAGGGGTAAGACTTGCTAAAATCTTCGGCCTTGTATCATAATGTGTCATTTCTTTAAACGTTAACACGTGCTGACCAAAACCCCGCATCTTTTCAACAAAACAAAAACTTAATCCTATAAAACGGTATATCTCAACGTCTCCTGTGTCTCAACATTCAATGTTACTGACAAAAGTTGTTCAGTAAACACGAACAGGTTTATATGTCATAACCACCGTCAGAGTTCATCTGCAGGATGATCTGAACATCTCGGCATATTCGCATCACGCGCGGGACGGAGTAATCCGCTACCGGCCGCTGTTGACAGGCATTCTTAAAAACTGAGCGCAAAGATTAGGTAGGTATACGTGTAGATGTGAAATATTAACACAAATATTTATTTAAATGTTTTATTTATTAATTCGGGGAAATATTTTGCATGGGATTAGAATCTGTTATTTCTTCATCTCATCATCATCAGCCTGAAGACTTCCTCTGCTGAATGTGGTAAGCCTTCGAGGTAAAAATTGTTTCGTTCTCATGCGCTATCAAAGTGACGTGTTCGCAGTCGTGTTATTCGACAAAACGGCATTCGATATGAAAAGTATGTAGCCTATCAGACTTTTAGCGCTGCCCAAACGCTTATGACTTGGCTTTACGTACCTTCGATAGCACGGTAGCAATTAGTAAATATTACTTATTATAGAGGTCACTCCTAGTAGTGACCGCAGTTAATCTTGCTTAACCTTGCTGGTCAGTTACGACAGGCTAGTAGAGCTTCGTTGTACGCGCTACATGGTTTGTTATCCTAAACCAGATGCTAACTGAAAAAATAATAATTTAGTCATTCCGAGAGGTTTCAGGCTATTGATAATGAGAGGAGCCTATTGTTTCGCTTCTGTATGATAGCAATAATAATCTTTGCCTTCGATCACGTCAGGGTCAGTCCGCGTTTCCATTAGGGCCCGTTTTTACCGATAAGCACTTAACGGAGTTTCGAGGAGCTGTTGTGGCGCGAAATGTGGCGCCATCTGTCGTGGCCGAAATTATCATGAAGCTATTAGGGAGTTATTTTAGATGTAGCACTATTTTTTAATGCTATAGGTAGCAAACAAACATACAAACATCTGCAACTTGCCACTAATGCGTTGATACCCGATGCTTATTTTAACATAGATACCTGATAGTTTTCAGGCGCTTACGACTATTATTTTGGAATTACAGTTATTAGTGATGACTTATGGAACTGAGACATGGTCTCTTACTGTTGGCCTCATTATTAAGCTCAAAGTCGCGCAGCGAGCTATGGAGCGAGCTATGCTCGGTGTTTCCCTGCGAGATAAGCTCCGGAACGAGGAGATCTGCAGGAGAACTAAAGTGACCGATATAGCTCTTAGAGTTAGTAAGTTGAAGTGGCAATGGGCAGGCCACATCGCTCGTAGAACTGACAACCGATGGGGAAGAAAGGTTCTCGAGTGGCGACCACGAACCGGAAGACGCAGCGTAGATTGGTCCCCCACTCGGTGGACCGACGACCTGGTGAAAGCCGCGGGAAGCCGATGGATGCAGGAGGCGAGCAGCCGCTCAAGGTGGCGTGCTCTGGGGGAGGCCTATGTTCAGCAGTGAACGTCTTCAGGCTGTTAATGATGATAATGATGTACCTATGAGGAAAAATATAAAGGTGAAATGAAACAAATGAATGCAGTCGCTGATAGCCACACTGTTGGTCTACCCGTCGCGTCGTCGTGGCGCTTGTTGTGGTATCAAATGTTAGACAGGGATAGATAATTGTCATTATGTATGATGGATTTTTCGCCCGTGTGGTCCCGGTTACGAATAGGACCACCCCATCTCTTCCCGTGGGTGCCGTAGAAGGCGGCTAAGGGAATATCCAGGGAATGGGTCGCAGCGTTCCCCTCGGTCTTGGTGGCAATCAATCTTCACCTACTGCGATCACCAAGCCGCCTGCCAAGCGTGGTGATTATGGCAAACCCCCCCCCCCCCCCCCCCTAATGACAAGCACAAATAAAAACGGCCCCCAGTCCCCGGCAGCTCTGCTATCCCGTGGCTACGGTAGCGGCCACGGTAACGGCAGGGCAAGGGGTGCGAAGAATCCCCGGCAGACGCCCGGCTACCAACCCCAACGACGACCCCTGGCCCTGGCAACACATAACGTGCGCACACTGAAGGCTGACGAAAGGATGGTCGAGCTAGAGGCGGAGATGGGTAAGTTACGCTGGGATGTAATGGGATTGTCAGAAGTCCGAAGACAGGGACAGGACACGATAATCCTAAATTCCGGTAACTTATTCTTCTACCGGGAGGGAGACCAACTCTCCCAAGGGGGTGTCGGGTTTCTCGTCCGCAAGTCTCTCGTCAACAACGTGGTCAAAGTCGACAGTGTGTCGGCCAGGGTAGCGTACCTGGTACTCCGAATAACCAAACGGTATTCGTTGAAGGTTATACAGGTATACGCGCCGACATCGGCACACTCAGACGATGAAGTAGAAGCTATGTATGAGGACATATCCGAAGCCATGCATACTTCCGAAACATACTTCACCGTTGTGATGGGAGACTTCAATGCGAAGTTGGGCACAAGGAATAGCGATGAGCTGAGAGTGGGGCCATTTGGATACGGGCAGCGGAACCCTCGAGGACAGAGGCTGGCTGACTTCATGGAGAAGGAGGGACTCTTTATGATGAACTCCTTCTACGAGAAGCGGCCATCCAGGAAGTGGACGTGGATAAGTCCCGACGGTTCCACTAAAAATGAGATAGACTTCATCATGACGACCAAGAAGCACATATTCGATGATGTCTCTGTGATCAGCAAGGTGAAAACCGGTAGCGATCACCGTATTGTTAGAGGCACATTGAATATCAATGTTAAGCTCGAAAGGTCACGTCTGGTGAAGTCTACGCTCCGTCCAAATCCTGTCCAAATCCAAAACCCCGAAGGCTTTCAGCTGGAACTCCAAAATCGCTTCCAGTGCCTAGCCGACTGTAACACAGTGGACGAGCTAAACGACGGGTTGGTGGAAACTGTCCAAGCTGTTGGATCGAAATTCTTTAAGACCCAACGCCGAAAGAAGACTCAAAAGCTCTCAGAAAAAACTCTTGAGCTAATGGCCGACCGGAGCGAAATGAAGCTGCAGTCTTCAGTTGATATGTCAGCCTACGGTGAACTCAATAGACGAATCTGGAGTTCCTTGCGACACGACTTGCGTGCTCTTAGTACTTCACGTATTGAGGCCGCAATTGAGCGGAACCAAGGCTCTAAAGTGTTCGCAAAGGATTCGTCTATTGGGCAACACCAAATGACAAAACTGAAGACCGAAAATGGTAGCGTCATTTCATCCAAGCCTGAGATTCTGAGAGAGATCGAGAACTTCTATGGACAGTTATACACCTCGACACGTAAGCCCGCTACTAACACAGCTCAGGACATCAGAGCCAAGTTAGTCCGACACTATACCGAAGATATCCCGGACGTCAGCCTGTACGAGATTAGAATGGCCCTCAAACAGCTTAAAAACAACAAGGCACCAGGTGAAGATGGAATTACGACCGAACTTCTGAGAGCGGGTGGTAGACCGGTACTTTTAGTCCTCCAGAAGTTATTTAATTCTGTCATCCTTGAAGGTATAACGCCAGAGGCATGGCACAAGAGCGTGGTGGTGCTCTTCTTCAAAAAAGGCGATAACTTGAGTCATGTGTATAAGCTGTTTTCGAGAGTCATTACGAATCGTCTCGCACGCAGGTTTGATGAATTCCAGCCTCCCGAACAAGCCGGTTTCCGAAAAGGCTTTAGCACCATAGACCACATCCATACGCTGCGCCAGATTATACAGAAGACCGAAGAGTATAATCGGCCGTTATGCCTAGCGTTTGTGGACTATGAGAAAGCCTTCGATTCAATCGAGACTTGGGCGGTGCTGCAGTCCTTGCAGCGATGCCAAATTGACTATAGGTATATCGAAGTTTTGAAGTGTTTGTACAGTAAGGCCACTATGTCAGTCCGACTACAGGACCAGAGTACGGAACAAATTCCATTGCAAAGAGGCGTGAGACAGGGAGACGTTATTTCTCCGAAACTGTTCACAAACGCATTGGAGGATGTTTTCAAGCTCTTGGAGTGGAAAAGATCTGGCATCAACATAAATGGCGAGTACATCACTAACCTTCGTTTTGCCGATGATATAGTCATAATGGCGGAATCGCTCGAGGACCTTAGCACCATGCTCAACGACCTCAGTAGAGTCTCCCAGCAGGTTGGTCTTAAGATGAATATGGACAAGACAAAGATCATGTCTAATGCTCATGTTCCACCTATACCGGTAATTGTTGGGAACGATACTCTCGAAGTTGTCGACAAGTATGTCTACCTAGGACAGATTGTCCAATTAGGTAGGTCCAACTTCGACAAAGAGGTGGCGCGAAGAATCCAACTCGGCTGGGCAGCGTTCGGGAAGCTTCGTCCTATCTTTTCGTCCAAAATACCGCAGAGCCTGAAAACGAAAGTTTTCAATCAGTGTGTGTTGCCAGTGATGACTTATGGAACTGAGACATGGTCTCTTACTGTTGGCCTCATTAGTAAGCTCAAAGTCGCGCAGCGAGCTATGGAGCGAGCTATGCTCGGTGTTTCCCTGCGAGATAAGCTCCGGAACGAGGAGATCCGCAGGAGAACTAAAGTGACCGATATAGCTCTTAGAGTTAGTAAGTTGAAGTGGCAATGGGCAGGCCACATCGCTCGTAGAACTGACAACCGATGGGGAAGAAAGGTTCTCGAGTGGCGACCACGAACCGGAAGACGCAGCGTAGGCCGGCCCCCCACTCGGTGGACCGACGACCTGGTGAAAGCCGCGGGGAGCCGATGGATGCAGGAGGCGAGCAGCCGCTCAAGGTGGCGTGCTCTGGGGGAGGCCTATGTTCAGCAGTGGACGTCTTCAGGCTGTTGATGATGATGATGATGATGGATTTTTAAGTGTTCTGTGCTTACTACTACTGCGGGTGTACCTACTACTAAAACGAGTACGCGTAGGTATATATACTTTACTGTTATAAGTCTACCAAATATACATATACTTACAACTGGAGCAAAGTATTACAGATCTATAATATCTTCGAAGAAGAATTGTTTTAACCTTTTTCATTAACATTATTTTTAACATTTTTAATAAAACTTTTAAACATTAATTATTTAGTTTATAATTACTGGCCAAATGGAAATAATTCTGCAGCTCTGCATATTGCGGGACATTAACGTCAGAGCGCACATCTGCAGCGGTCGACCGCAGCGTCGGAGTCACACGTTTGCGGCCTGTCTAGCTGTTCCATGAAATATTACCTCTGGAACTCGAAGCTTTACCTAATAACATGTAGCCCGGATCAACCGGGGTCTAGATTATTTATCAGCAAAGATCCCTTCAAACCCGTTCGGCCATTACAGTTCTTTCATTTCAAACATCTGCTCGTATATCCATCTATCATCTGGGCTTCGTTAAAGCTAGGTAAGGCATTTCCCTCCATTAATCATTGAATAAGCGAGATTGTCAAAATTTCCACACTTAACAGAAAAATATGTTTAAGTAAAGATTAAGATTTAAAATTTATTTATTTCTAAAGAGGTTTAAATTCGCAAAATTTAGTTATGCTAGTGGTCACGCCTGTCTTGTAGGTGCAGGAGCGTGTTCAAAATTAAATAAATAAATAAATATGTGTGGACATTTCACACAGCGCCATCTAGTTCCAAACTAAGCACAGCTTGTACTATGGGTACCAGATAACTGATACAATACTTAGATACTTTTTGTTTGTAAATACATACATAGAATACAATATAACACCCAGACACAGAACAAACACCTGTTCAACACACAAATGTTTGTCCTGGATGGGAATCGAACCCACAACCTATAGCTCAGAAGGCAAAGCTACTACCAACTAAGCAAACAGGCCAGTCAATTCACAAAAAAAAATTACAACAGTTGTCAGTATCATCATCAGCCTTTTTCGTCCACTGCTGAACATAGGCCTCCCCTAAGAGGGGGAGGGGGGGTGTTCCATAATGACCACGCTCGGGAGGGATGATATGAGATAGGTATCAGTATATATACGTAACAGCAATTTTACGTGACACCCACCTGCCTCAAGCCGCATGTCGCGCGACATCACCGCTCCCACCGCACTTGCCGCGCGGCATCTGTACACGGCAGCGTGCACGTCGCTTCTATACTGCGCGGCAGAGAACGTGCCCAGCCATAGCGTGCCGTTCGGGAGTGCTCCCCTGTTGGACAAAAACCACGTGATATTTACCTTCTCTATTAAATAACTTACGACACCATTATTTATCTTTATTAACACGTATTATAATATAGGTGCAGTCATGACTACATAATAGCTTTGCTTACTAAACCATTACACGACTGAATCCGTAGATTTTTAACCATTGGTTACTTCTTTACGGATCAAAAAACCCGCCCTAAATGTCAAATAAAGTGGAGGGCACTTTACAGCTTGATGGTTAAGGCCGCCCATACACGTTCAATTTTATTAATCAATCTTTGTGATTGATAAATTTTATTGATCGTAGTATTGGTCAATGTTTTTCAGCATACAATATGGAGAAAACATTGTCGGAAGTGGTCTCGTCAGTTTTATTGATCAATAAAATTGAACGTGTATGTTGTGCCAAACAAAGACCTTGCCTTGCCTTGCCTTGAACACCTGAGGTTAGCCGTGGCATACCTTGAAATAGGCTTAATCCAACAGATTGTGCTAAAAAATAATAATTAAACTGTGCTTTTAATTTCAACTGGAGACTAAAATTTAACCATTAATAAGACTACCCATTAATTTTCCAAGACGTCAAGAGTAAGTTTAAAACTAAAAGCAATTGTCTGTGAGATAAATTAATATGGTCTTCATTATACATTTTATTGCAAAAGTCTAGCACTAAAAAGACTTAAAATCCTCGAAAGGTTTAAGTTACGAGATGCCGCAGACTTTTAGGTTTCTTATGTGAAAAGATAAGGTTTTACGATTGGTTAAAGCCTTTCTTTGATCTCCAGTCTTCAGTCACGAGCTTAACCGAGCTTGGTAGAGCCTGCCCCGGCCTTTTTCTTTAGGGCCGATAGACATCACTGGTGGTGTGCGACCTCATAACTTCAACTTAAAAGCTTAGGGTCTTTTTTGCTGGCGTTAATAAAACCTATTACAGTCAGTCATTGTACGATTACGGCTACCGTAAAAAATTAAGTGCAAACCAAACGAACCAAAATTGGCAAAATTTTCGGAAACATTTGAACCAGTTTTATTTCGTTTTTGATCCTTCTACCTTTGAACTTACTTCTCTTTCCAATTACCTATCTATATCATTAGATGACAAGTAGGTGAATAGCATATTCTTTTTTTTAATTTTCCTTCTTTGTTCCCATTTACGCAAGTGGTCAGCCCCTGGTATCAAAATTTTAGGCCGCCTAAAAACTTCTGACAGAGCTTAGGCGGCCTAACGACTATTGTCTTACGGCAAACAAGACCGACACCGTATACGTGTCCTTCAAAGCTCGGTAGCGCTCAGTTGTAAATACAATTTTGTGTGACAGTCACCCATCCAAATTGTTCTATGATGAAAATCACCTTCTTCAAAAAATCTTGTATTCTTAGCTGTCACAGAAACCCTTACATTTACTTCAAGGAGCCCCATTCACAACACTTGTTTCTTTCATCCCGCACCCTCTCGGTATAATCTCTTTAGAATCTAAACAAAACAGTAACTTCCGAGACAGTATCTTGTAATTAATCAACGGTTCCGTTTCTATTGAATTCCACCGCATTTTTGAATGAGAAATCGTTCTAATAGAATAGCTTGGGTTCTGAATAAGATAAATGGACGTACGATTTTTGGTGAGAATAAAAAATGATGGTGAAAGAGGAAAATATCGCGTGAAAGTCGACAGCGAGGTCATTGACCTCGCATCACCGGTATTAGCAGGTGAGCCGTTCCACAAAATAGAACAGAAGTAAATCAACATAGTAAGTGCGCTCGAGCAACGCACACATAGACAGCGCTCACCGACACGATGTCTCGGAGTCTTTCGGAGTAATGCGAGCGTGAGTGCCATCCGCTTGAGACACGCATGCGTGCACGCACCTTGTGCAAAAATGGAGCATCTAAAAAAGCTATAATAATTGTTTTTTTTTTTTTTTTAAGTGATTAGTTGGATTCTACCGTGAAATCATCATAATGGAATTTTCCGATGCGCGCGCTGATGATCCAACACCACCTGGATTATTTCGCGTCGGAGTTCGCATGCCACCATTTTGGACGGACAAGCCTGCAATTTGGTTTGCCCAAGTGGAAGGTAGCTTCGCTATTTCAAATATCACTACCGACGAGACCAAGTACTATTACATAATCGCGCAGCTGGATGCTTCGGTAGCAGCGGAAGTAGGAGACATTATTGTTGCACCTCCTGCTACCGGGAAGTATGAAAAATTGAAGCTGAAACTGATTAAGAGGCTGACGGCTAGCAAAGAGAAGAAGGTTAAGCAACTTTTAGTTCACGAGGAGCTCGGCGATAGAAGACCTTCGCAGTTTCTTCGGCATTTGCGACATCTTGCGGGAAATGAGGTACCTGAAGATTTTCTTAAAACTATTTGGTCGAGCCGTCTCCCTACTAGCATCCAGGCTATCATAGCTTCACAGCCGACTTCCCCGTTGGATATTCTGGCGGAATTAGCTGACAAGGTGAATGACATAGTTCTTCAGTACCACGTCTCGTCTGCTTCAGCTGAACCTTGTTCTAGTTCCTGCGCACAGCAGATTGCAGCATTAACCAAACTTGTCGAGAAGCTGGCGTCACAGATAGATCGCTCGAGGCCTCGATCCAAAGATCAACATCGTAATCGCGGTCGTTCATCTTCAAGCCGGCGCTCTCAGTCCAGCTACCGCAAGTTTCCAACATGTTGGTACCACTCCAAGTTTGGACCAAAGGCGAATAGATGTACCAAGCCATGTGATTACAGTCCGGAAAACTCGAAGAGCAGTCAGTAACGGCGATAGATGACTGCAACACCTGCAAAGGCCGCCTTTTCATGACGGATAAGACATCCAAGGTCCAGTTTTTAATTGATACAGGTTCTGACATTTGCGCATATCCTCGAACGCTTCTTCGAGACAAACGCTGCAAGTCCAAGTACGAGCTGTTTGCAGCTAACGGCACACAAATTGATACGTATGGATGCATAGACCTGAATCTGAATCTTGGACTTCGTCGAGATTTTAAGTGGAAATTCGTGGTAGCCGACGTTTCAAAGCCTATAATCGGAGTGGATTTTCTAAGCTTCTATGGTTTGCTCGTCGACTGCCGTCACCACCGCTTAATAGACAGCCTGACAACACTTTCTGTTGAAGCTCCGCAGTCTCATCAACTCGACGACGAACTTCTGTCTGTCAAGTGTATTAATGGAGATTCACCATACCATGAACTCTTGCGTCGTTTCAGTGAGATCACAAGGCCTGCAGGATCTCAAGCAGAAGTGGTTCACAATACTAAGCACCATATACGCACAACACCTGGACCACCTGTAACTTCTCGACCTCGTCGTTTGGCACCAGACCGTCTCCAAATTGCCAAGAAAGAATACGAGGACATGTTGCGCAATGGTACTGCTCGTCGATCAGAAAGCTCATGGTCATCACCTCTACACCTGGTCCGCAAGAAAGATGACTCCTGGCGACCATGTGGAGACTACCGGGCGTTGAATGCTCGGACGATCCCAGACCGCTACCCGATCAGACATCTTCATGACTTTGCCTATCAACTGTCAGGATCACAGGTCTACACGAAAATCGATTTAGTTAAGGCTTATAATCAAATTCCTGTCGAAGACCTGGATATTCCGAAAACGGCAATTACCACCCCTTTTGGACTTTTTGAATTCCCGTTCATGACATTTGGACTGCGCAACGCTGCTCAAACTTTCCAGAGGAAGTGCTGCAAGGGCTGGATTTCACGTTCGGATATTTGGATGATATCTTAGTCTTTTCGAAGAATCAAGCCCAACACCTGGAACACCTGGAAATTTTGTTTGGCCGGCTAAAGAGGTATGGCGTTTTGATTAACACTGCCAAGAGTGTTTTGGGCGTTAGCGAGCTTACTTTCTTGGGATATCACGTTTCTCCAGTCGGAATCCGTCCCATGGATGAGAAAGTCAAAGCCATCCAAGACTTTCCGACGCCAAAGACCGCAAAAGAGCTCAGAAGGTTCCTTGGGATGCTCAATTTTTACCGGAAGTTTTTGCCTGGAGCAGCAGCTATTCAAGGCCCGCTCAATGCAGCCCTTTCTGGACCTGATATTAAAGGCAACACACCTATCGATATGACGCCGGAACTACAGCACGCTTTTGATGAGTGTAAGTCCAGCCTGTCCCATGCCACACTACTTTCGCATCCAGATATGCAAGCTGAGCTAGCTTTATTCACAGACGCGTCAGATGTTGCCATCGGTGCAGTCCTCTAGCAGCGCAGAAATGGAGATTGGGAGCCACTTGGATTTTTCTCGCGGAAATTGACGCCTGCGCAGAAGAAATACAGTCCATATGACAGGGAGTTACTGGCAATTTATGAAGGAATTCGGTATTTTCGCTACATGGTCGAGGCGAGGACTTTCATCGTTTTCACCGACCATAAGCCTATCACCTTCGCCTTCACCACCAGAAGAGACAACTGCTCGCCACGTCAATATCGTTATCTCGACTACATTTCACAATTCTGCACGGACATCCGCCACATTTCTGGAAAGTCAAATGTCGTAGCAGACGCATTTTCACGTGTTGAGAGCATCAACATCATTAATTATGAAGCTATGGGACGAGAGCAAGAGGAAGATGTTGAACTTCAGGATCTGCTGATAAATGGTTCTTCGATGAAACTTGAGAAGATCACAACTCCTGAAGCTACGTTGTACTGCGATCTGTCCATGCCTAGTCCACGTCCATATGTACCACCTGGCTTTCGCAAAACAATTTTTGATAGCCTTCATAATTTGAGCCATCCAGGTCCAGCAGCCTCCAGCAAGCTTATACCACAGCGTTTCGTATGGCCTGGAGTTCGTCGCGATTGCAGAAAATGGGCACAACTATGCACAGATTGCCAACGCAACAAAATCACACGTCATATTTCCACTCCTCTCACTCCATTTTCACCTCCATCCGATCGTTTTTCACACATTCACATGGATATCGTGAGGCCATTACCATACTCATCTGGTCACAAATACTGCCTCACCATTGTCGACAGGTTTACTCGTTGGCCTGAGGCGTACCCTTTAGCCGACTTCACAGCTGAGACCTGCGCTTCAGCGTTCATCTCCGGCTGGATTGCTCGTTTTGGTTGTCCGCAACGTATAACCACTGACCGAGGGGCCCAGTTCCTGTCGCAGCTTTTCAAGTCTGTTTGCAACCTCCTCGGCGCGAAGCATTGTCCGACGACGGCATATCACCCAGCCAGCAACGGGATGGTGGAACGTCTTCACCGTCAGCTGAAGGCATCCATCATGTGCCATAATAATGCACAGTGGACGGAAGTGCTGCCGCTGGTCCTGTTGGGTATTAGGAGCGCATGGAAGGAGGACATAAAATCTTCTGCGGCGGAACTGGTCTACGGAGAACCTCTGCGGTTACCAGGGGAATTCTTCGCGCCTTCTAAAGAACATTCATCTGACGTCACCAGTTTCATCGTGCGACTTCGAGATCATGTGAGGAAGCTGTCACCAACAGCACCTATATGGCATGGCAAGAAGCCGTTCTACGTGCCCACAGACATCTTGACGAGCGACTACGTGTTCCTTCGGCAGGGTCCAGTAAAGAAGTCGATGCAATCTCCTTACACCGGGCCGCATAAAGTGCTGGAGAGAGGCTCGAAGACTTATAAGATTGAGGTTAAGGGCAAAGAAGTAACGGTGACCTTAGACCGATTAAAACCAGCGTTTCTGGTTACTGAAGATGATAATCCATCTCCTATAGCCAGCACAAGTTCATCAGATCCAGCAGTTCTGCATACAGAACCAGAACAGAGAACCAGCAGTGGTCGTAGAGTCCGGTTCCCTAACTACTTTCGCCCGTGATCCGGTCTCAGCAGGGGAGTGATGCGGCCAGGTGGACCTCCTCGCTGCAGTAGCAACCTTCTTTCTAGTGGCGACAGAAAAGTCTTATTGACAGTAGTGACGCGGTGTCAATCAGTGAAAATATTATCACGGCAAATTGTTCATTTATAATTCCTTTTTATTTTGTATATACTTATCTAATTCACAGTAAAACCAGTTATTATTTCTTCTCATCAACCATAATTACCAGGTAGCCCCCACAAGTGCACGGTTGTTTAAATTCAATATTAAACAGAAAATTTTCGTTTTTTAAGCTACCAGTTGTTTCAGAGAAGTAAGGTATTTGTTTGCATTTCGCCGGTAGTTTTAACGTAACACAGAACAGCTAGGTAGGTAGGTGAGTAATTAAAGGTAGGGTAGGTTTTGCTTGGTGAGCCGGCCGCGGCCGTTGAGCCGCGCCCGAGTTACGCGACTAACATTGAAATTGAAATATTTTAGTTATTATTTTAGTTGTTATATTTCCGTTCATTCCGTTTCATTCTCAATAATAAATCAAACAACTAGATAGGTACGAGTGTCACTACCACGATCGTTTTTTGTGCATAAGCCAAAGCTGACAGCCCTAGCGCGAGCGCCGAGCGTAGGTATAAAAAGTGAAGTACATACATGTGATTGACTTCTCACCCCGTCGTCGCCGCCCAAGACACGTCTTGAGCGATCCGGATGATCCTATAGCAGCCGTTGTGTCGGCTGCGCTAGGATCACCGGATCAGTCTAGCCCTTCTGGCTCAGGTACCGCTTTCGGCACCGGCATAGGATACCAGCGTAACACAATCAGACACCGACCCTGCCAGCGAGGTCGACGTACCCCCCGTAGGTTAGCTAGAACGGTCGCGACTTTCCATAGGGTCCACTCTTCCAGTAGACGTAGCCTTCTCGATCCTCTTATCCCGGCAACGGCCCAAGCCGAGGCTCGCACCCCAGGGGTGCCCTTGTGCTAGTTGCCTCCCACTTTTGATTGGGCGCTTTAAGCGCCTGCCCTCCCGCCCGGTGACGCTGTAAAGGTCGGTAGAGACCAACAGCATTAGACCGTTCAAAAAAAAAATGTGATTGACTTCTGTTCTATTTTGTGGCCGTGCTTATGAGCATTGACTTAGATGTCACACTATGGCAAATAAGTAATTGTTACAATCTGGCAAACTACAATACCAATAGCTCTTCAGTTGCGCTCTTGAAATTTAGGTTATTGCAATACCTAGCACTTTAAACAAGAGTTTGGTGCAAAACACCAAGAAATATAGTGCTCATTTCCAAGCTCGACTATTTCTGTTCTCTGGAAAAGCAAACAGTGATAAGACCGGCCATTGTAACACTAATTTATAAAGTTTTTTTAGGTACTTTATGGTAAGTAACGCGTTAGTGGCACGGTACCTCTAGTGTTACAGATGCCAACAGGACACGGTGACCTTTACTCATCAGGAGGGCTGAATAATGAATTCTCCATATTATCTATTTGCCTTCTAATTAACATTTCTATAATACATCTGCTACATGCCACATAGCTCCAATAACAGCAATTCTACAAACATTTACTATCACAATACTAAAGCTTGTTTATTTATCCATTCTACTAATTAAATAGTAGTGGTGTTTAATTGCGACTGGTAATTGCGCGCCGCTGTTTGCTTGTAATTTACACGGGCCGCTTGAAGCCGGGAGGCAAACTATGTTAATGTACGACTCACAGCTATGTAGTGCTGTTGAAGTGTGGAGAGGTATTTGGGTATGGGAAGCTAGGATGGCATGGTTATGTAATGACACTCTTGATACAACATGTCGTGTCGTTATATATCGTGGTGTAGGGTGAAGTCATGTGGCTTTATAATTTGTTTGTTTGATGTGGAAGAGAGGTTCTCGATTAGCGACTACTAACCGGAAGATGTAATATAGGCTCCCCAATAGGTGGACCAATGATCTGGTCAAAACTGCAGGGAGCCGATGGATGCAATAGGCAAGCAGCCGCTCAAAATGGCGCCCTATGGGGGCAGCAGTGTACATCTTTGCGCTGATGATGATGATGATGATGAATGATGATTCATTATACTCATTCTCTTTTATATTGATGGATCAATACAAAAAAGAACTCCTTCATCGATTTAACCTACAGTGACATTAACAATTCGATTTCGAGCTGCTGGTCTCCCATTCTTCATCTATTAGTTAGTACCCACGACAATGTACAGCACACAAAACACAAAACGAACTGCCCTAACTAAATATTAAAGAGACAAATACTCAACAATATGGGGTCACAATAAAATAATCATGTCGATGTTCCGCCGGCAGAAGTTCCATGCATAATACATGAACTTCGATGTACGGTTAAACCTACATACATACGTGTGTGTGAGTGTCCCCACGAGTAGGCAGGATCACTTGAACAGGGAAGCATTCAGTTACAGTTTTATGAAATGCGCATAATTTATTAGATCTTCAGAAATATTTTGGAACTATGATGTCTGAGTTTTAACTATTTTTTTTAATGGTTAATGCTATTTGCATTATTATAACACCAAGTTCCCTTTTGGGTAAGAACGCCACTTCATGTTATCTCTTCAGACATCTATAAATTGACGACTTTTGTGTGGTTTTTTTTTTGTGTTATGTATTTTTGTCTATTGTGTTGCTTTTGTGGTAGTTAAGTATTTCGGCTAATAATATGTTGGAGGGCGCGAGATTTATTTCTGCGACTAGACAACTAATTAAACAAATTTAATTATAAAAAAACGATTGCATTTAGTCTATGTCTGGGTATTATGGAATCACGGTCTTTACAGTTAAAAAATAAGGTCAAAATAGATATTCCACTAAGTATTTTAATTTTGCATACGAAACGAAACTGTAATTAAAGTTAGAAGAATCTGTCATCACAAGTAGAGCAGAAACATTTCATCCCTAAATTAATTAGGATTCCGCCACGGGGTGCCACAAGGGTCGTCGTTCATTTCTTTTATACACTTCGAATCCTTTGAACCTGCGTTATTACGTTATTTTCATGGAAATTTGCGTTCGTGTTAACCGTACAAGTCAAATAAACTTTTCGAACACAAGACTGAGGCGCTAATGAAAGCCTCAGCGACAGGGTAATTACATTAAATTGAATGTCAGAACGTAAGCTGATGAGAGTCGAAGCTTAATTAGATAGCCTTAACGACGGTCTGTGGTTTGATACATCTTGAGGCTTCACGCCGACTAATGAGGACTTTTGAAAGATATAACATGACGTGCACAACAAAGCGTTCTTAACCTAGTTACCTACTTCCATACTAATATATAAAAATTAATCCATGTCTGTTTGTGTGACTTTCATGCATGACTGGACCAATTTGAATAAAGTTTTTCATGCGCAGGATAGGCCATGTGGATCCAGAGTAAAAATAAAATCACCCAACTTCTAACTGCTGAGGAAGTATCCAGAGAATGAGCAGCAGAATTTGCCTCGGACTGCATTATAATCTGCTAAACGATCACCAAGCGTGGTGATTATGACCAACCCTTCCCCTAAAGGGGGAGGTCTATGTTTAGCAACAGACGTTTCCTAGCTGATAATATGAAACGTAGGATAATTTTTGATCCAAAATATTAAGAGTTCCTGCGAGAAAACAAGAATATGCGTGTGAAACCGCGAGGCGATTGTAGTTTTTAAATAGACGTATAAAGTAACGGCAATTTTGTAATAAGGTTTGAAATTCTGAACTAATATAGTCGCAGAATACTTAAATATAGACTTTTTAAACGTAAACAAAGTTGGGACACAATGTGGGACCAAAATGTTTATTTGAAGTTCTAGTACGAATAACGAGAATTACTTGCTTTATGTAATTAACGTTATTTGTTCAACAAATACATTGAAAGGGACGTGTTTTCTTTCGTTTTATTAATAGATCCTATTCGTTAATCCTGCCCTCTGGTAATCACTCACTTGCAGTAGGACCAAATCATTCATGTATTTTTCTTCCTTTTCAGCCATTTGGACCCGCGGGCCATTGGTGCAATAACCTAGACAAGGACTCTGATAAAGAGTGTAACTCAGATGAAATCAGACGCAAATCTATTCAAAGAAATAAAATTAAGTCGTACCACAAAAACTCATCCTGCCATCGAGGAAAAAAACTGAATCGAGACGTACGACGTAATCGCGGCTACGCATGAATAATTCAGAGGCGGATATTGAATTATACAGGGACGATACACGACGACACGTATTTGTTGACTCGACGCCGCCAAGCCGAGTTGACATGAAAGGAGGAAAGGAGACAAGTATTGCGGAATGGAGGCAAGCAATAACTGGGAATGTGGGCCAGGCGGGAATAAGCTACTGAGGTTTTGAGATGAGGAGTCATTGATACGGTAATTTCAATGGGTAGTTCACTATTATATATTTTCATCTTATTTGTTAGTAGCTGCGCTTTGTGGTTTCACCCGCGGATGAAAATGTTAATCCAGCATATAATCCACATCCATTTCATCCAAATCTGTCCAGCCGTTGCAACGCTCTCACTTACTTACACACAAACTTCGACAGCGGTCCCCATAGCCTATGGATATCTGATACACTATAGTGCTGTGCTGATAGATGAACAAATAGATTGAATAAGTTTAACTGTATAAAGTTAAAAGAGTCATCCATTTTCGGGCCATGAAAACGAATTATTCAAATCGGTAGGGACAGAAAGCTGCTGTGAAGAGTTCAGTGTTTCCATTGACAATTTAAATTCAACAGCTCAGCAAGTCGCGCGGACGATTGTTGCCACTTTATTACTCACATTTACATATTCATACGGAGTCAACTGTTACCGTAATGTAAACATCCCGCTGTAGAGGGTATAATAATAAAGTGGTGGGAATAAAACAAACAAGTGGAATTCATCAAGGGTCTGGTATCGATGTTGCGGGTCCGCTAGTCCGGCTAACGAGGTCAACGAGCCAGTGCTGAAATTCAAACTAGCCGGGTTGCGACCCGACAAATATTTAGTGGGGTCGAAGGGAGAAGCGAGTCGTTTTGGTAGCATCGGGTATCATCGTAGGGAATTATAAATATCTGCTTCAGATAAAAGCATATTGGGTAAAAAGTATCTGTAGTTTTATGGACATTCACAAGCAGTTTGTTGCTCAGAAAATATCGTCAGGGCTTAGAATAATTGTTCTAAGCATCAGTCAGGGTAATTAGTTTAACCACAATATTCATTCAAGTTCACCTATATCGTGTTTATAGACATAACTAATTTAGATCATCATCATCATCATCCGCTTGAATACGTCCACTGCTGAACGTATGCCTCCCCCAAAGAGCGCCACTTTGAGCGGCTGCTTGCCTCCTGCATCTATCGGCTCCCCGCAGTTTTGCTTCCCCAATTATTGTATTACAACTCTTCTATCTTGCGCCCACATTATCATCCTCATCCGTCCGGTAATGTGCCAGCGTAAGGCCGGGTTCGGGTTCGGGTCCGCCGCTCTCACCCTTGGGGCTCTGTTTGTCGACCAAACAACCCGGACGCACTATTGGCTCGTTTATATACGCCCTTATTATGTGCTTGTGTTCAATTAAGCCACGCGTTTGTATGTTACTTTAAATTTAATTAATTATGTTTGGAGTGTTTCAAGATTTTACATATATTTCTTTATGGAACAAACATGGAATATGGTGGATGATTTGATGTAATAAGTATGTAGTAGAGATCTCTTTGGGCAAATGAATGTAGCTATTTCAATTAATTTTTATAGGGATAAAAATAGGGAAGTAGGTTACCCTTTACTCGGGAGGATTCTAATAGAAATTATAATTACAGTTTATTCATTTTAAATAGGATTGGGTACAGTTTAGGTAATAGGGCGTTTGCCTACCTTTCATCTTATGATAAATCACAATATGACTTAAGGTAGGCTGGATTGAGAACGAGCAAATAGTTTAGCCCCATCTTATTTTTGGTTGCTGTTCGAAACAAATATAGATAGATCTCTAAAGCTACAACAACTATATAGGCCGAGTTTGGCGTTAAACAAATTTGGCACACGGATATAACATGTATTTGGTAATCTTAGTTCTTTTACTATTGATTTTATTACGACGTTTTCCTTTATCATAAGTCCAAGAAAAGATTCCAATGAACCGTGCAACCATAAGATTGCAATGAAACGTGCAACACATAGCAACAGCTGGCTGTGAACCACGCGCACCACGCACAGGCAACAATACAATACAATACAAAAATACTTTATTGAACACCAAAGTACAACAATACACATGATACAAAAACAAAGGATGGTGGAACAACGGGCGGCCTTATCGCATAAAGCGATTTCTTCCAGGCTACCTTTGGATGGACAGGAATAAACAATCTAAGTAATTGCGGTTGGTGCTATTACAACTATCTATATAAAAAAGAGATTAGCTATAACGTATTTAACATTATGCTTATATTAAAAACAACTATATCTATACTAATACCATACACATACATTATTATACTATACATGTAAACATACCTAATAATATATACCTATATATAAATATATATATATATATATTATATATAAATAAATACCGTAAATACCTAAATGAATAGTGACAAAGTAATAGTAACAAGATAAGTGACACATTAATAATAACAAGATAAGTGTAAAAAGAAAGAGAAAAAGAAAATTAGTATTGTTCAGATAGGTAATGTTTCTTCACCATATCTTTAAAAGTGGTGATAGACTTGGCGTGGCGAATATTCACGGGTAGCGCATTCCATAAACGGACAGCTTGTATAGTGAAAGAGTGGTCATAAAAACCGGAACTATGGGCTGGCATTTGCAATTGAAGAGTGTTGGTAGAACGAAGGGAGCGAGCATGACTAAGATGGAGAAACACAAAACGTTCTTTGAGATAGCATGGGGTCGATGGGATAAACAGTACACTAAAGAGAAGAGAGAGAACATGAGCATCCCGGCGACGGCGGATTGGTAACCAACTGAGCTTTTTGCGAAATTCTGATATATGGTCATACTTGCGCAACCCAAATATGAACCGGATGCAAAAATTTTGTATGCGCTCCAGCTTATTAAGCTGTTCTTGGGTTAAGTCCAGATAGCAGGCGTCTGCGTAGTCGAGAATAGGGAGAAGAAGAGACTGGGCAATTGCAGTTTTGGTGGCAGTTGGAAGAATGTTGCGAAGCCTACGAAGTGATGCTGCTGATACTGCTGCTGAGGCAACAATTCAGGCCGAGAATGTATGATCGTAACCTTGAATATTGTATCAAGGAACAACCCAATTTTATACGTAACCATGATGTTCATTAATAAACCAAACAATAACACACAGTTTTATTACAGTGTTAAATTTAATCATACTACTACATAACATCCGATAGTTTCAAGCGAATGTTCCAAGCAATTAAATAATAAATAAAATAATAAAATAGCCTTTATTGGCCTTAATACATAAATTACACGTACTACAACTTAATAAAATATAATTATAAGTAAAATATCTCTTTTTAACAACTAAATGGTACAAATTAATTTTATTTGGGCACCCAGGTATGGATATAGACCTCCTCCATGCAATGCCATTGCTGTCGATCTCGTGCTATTCCGGTCAATGCCACGCCTGCCACCTCAACAATGTCATCTCGCCATTTTTCTTTTGATGACTTCTCGTCCGTATGCCATCCCTCGGGTACCAGTGAACAACGCGCTCACTGCACCTGCCGTCTGTGGCTCGGGCAAGGTGTCCTGCCCACTTCCACTTTAGCCTGCTGAGCATTGATACTGCGTCTATAACTTTCGACTTTTGTCGTATATCAGTATTTCTGACCCTATCGCTGAGTCTGAGATCCAGCATCGAACGCTCCGCTGCTCGCTGAAAAGTGGCTATTTTTTTGGCTAGCCTCTTCGTCAGTGCCCAAGTCTGACAGCCATATAGTAGAGATGGCAAAATGGTGTTATCCATTAATCTTTTCTTAAGATGTATTGGGATTCTGACTTTAAATACGTCTTTATTAGCCCAGTATTTTTTCCATGCTGTAGCTATCCTGCAATTTATCTCTTTAGCAGTAGTCTCGCATCGTTATCAATTGGCCTAGATATATGTATTCGCTAACATACTCTACGCTATTGTTGCCTAGTTTAATAGGTATAGGATCTCCATTCGTCATAACTTTCGTTTTAGTGAGGTTCATGCTGAGTCCTACTTTTCTACTGTCTATGTCTAGAGTGTTGAGCATGACCTGTAAATCTTTGTGATTTTCTGCCACTATAACGATGTCATCTGCGAAACGAAGATGTGTTAGTCGCTCTCCGTTAATGTTGAGACCACAAGTTGACCAGTCAAGTTTTCGGAACATCGACTCTAGGATGGCTGTAAACATTTTTGGTGAGATAGGGTCCCCTTGTTTTACACCTCTTTTAATCCAAGCAATTAGTGGAACTAATTATTTCGTTTAGTTTATGCACCGAGTCTTCTCTATCATTATTGTGTTCAACAGACACAGTGTTGATCCAAAATTGTGTTTATGTTCAATTTAGGCTGTTTTGACAGCTTCGCTCGGGCCGTGCATGTGGCCTACAAGCGAATAGCGTTGTTTGTGAGCTTTATTTGTTTGACTAGTAAATATACTTAGGTACTAAATACTGTTGATTGTTGATATCGTTGTTCGTGTGTTGATTAGAAATTGTTGATTTTGTTTGATGAATTTGTTTTCCTAGAGATACATCTATATGAAAGTATATCATTTCAAATATAATGTAAAAGAATTTTCCAATTCGATTTTACAATAACGGAGTTCTGAGGAAACAAACATCAAAAAATACCATCCGTCTTGAGAACCTACTTCGGTTGAAAAAAAACAAAATAGAATGTGCTTTAAACCACAATGTCTTGTTTTTGGCTCAAACAATACTCCGCATTGAATTAATATCTATTTATTTAATTGCCTCATCAACACCTTCACTCACCTGAAAGAGTCGACACAGTTCACGAGAAAAAAATACAAAAGGTTGTCAAACCGCATCTGCTACAAAGGACGAAAAAAATAATTTGAAACCGCAATTGGGCTCAAAGGGCCATAAGGCGTTATTTTTAACAAACCCGACTTGTCCAACGAGCGCGCAATTTTCAGGAGAACTCTGGAGGATTCTCGGCTTGGTACCTACGTTACATTTTTAGTCATTAAAGCAGGATACACACCTTTACAGTGTAAGTTAGGCAACCTTCACACCATTTAGTACCTATATCCTTCTTCACTTCACTTCATCAGTCAGACGACGTCCACTGCCGAACATAGGTGGGGGGAGTTGTCATAATCATCACGCTTGGTAGGCGGCTTAAAGAATTAAACCCCCCAGCCTTATATGATAAAGCGTTCAAAGCAACGTTTTATGGGGGAGGCCTGTGTTCAACAGGGGACTTCTTTCGGCTGTTTGTGATATGATCTTTTAACAACATCATTTCGCGTCTACGATTACTGTTACCGTTCAACGAGATGATTTTTAGAGCATAATATTTATGATTATGATGATAAGAACGCCTTGTTGCCGTCCTTGTTTTCAGCTAACTACAACTTGGGAGTCCTCAAGACCGAACAACACCTTCTAGGCTTCTGAATCATCGCTTAACATGAAGTAAAAGAGTGGCAAAATGATTAAGCGATAAACTATAAAAAGTACAATCAGCTGTTATTTTCTTCAAAAATTGAAAAATTATGTAGAACTGTCATTGTTAATGATAGTTATAAATTAACAATGTTGAATCGACATGACTGTGTAGGCTAGTACTATTAGGTACTTATTCTGTGATGTAAATTTCATACTTATTATTACGGTTTTATGTAAATAAAATTGAGAACGATGAACGTGAAGCCACAGCAAATAAATAAAAATTAATCGTTATTTTCATCTGTCAAAAAGCAACCAACAAAAATCTTTTATAACTATAATCAGGAAACGACAAAACGTAAGCAAAACACAAAGCCCACACCTATTTTCATGCAAGAACAAATTCCACAACTGAAATTAAGGCTCCCGGAGAGGGCGCGAATAAAAGTTAAATTAAAGGGCAACACCGTCTACGCTCACTGGATGCGACACATTTTTACTGTTGGTTCTACTTTTTAATGCAATACGGTGTTAAATGTCACGCTCTTTGTCGAAACTGTAAGAGAATACTAGAAAAAACAATTTTATATATAAAATTCATTATATTTCACATCTCTAAATCAAAACAAATGATTTCTTTATTTCTATCTATCGTCCCGTCATATTCATCGTGTTTATAGTATACCACTACGTAACAGTCGTAACATTTTTGTATGGGAAGTACATTTCGCAAAAACATTAACGTTAATAACAAAATCAAGCCATATTTTATACTAATTGTTATTAACATTTTTAAGACAAAGAACACAAAAGATGATTTTTATTGTGTGCTATATTTAAACGTTTCTTCCCGGTGTATTACCAAGTTTGATAACTGGTTATCTAGTGGGATGAAAAAATCTTGTTAGACTACCTGGTCATGAAGTAGGAATATTTTTTTCACCTCACTAGCTCGGAAAGATTCTCTTTGTCATTCAAAATCTGGGCGCAAAAACGCATTTTAATCGCTAGCGTGGAAAGTGTTTTTAAAATTCGAACGATTCTATTGAATAATTTTCTCGTCAAGAATGAGAAGTTTTATTAAAAAAAAAGAAATGGTGTTTTATGTATGACCCAATAGATGGCGCCAGTTGTGGTTTTACCAAATTCTGTCACTGTCACTGTTTCAAGCATAGACCACAGGTTATAGGAAATGTGTCACGATACTGACTGACAACTCTAAACTGTTTCGTTTGTTTTATTTTCGTTGCGCGATAGCTCGGCTTTATTTTGGATCATAATATTAACGTTTATCTGTCTCGCAGTTCTGCTGTATTTTCAATTTACTCAAGAAGAATGCACCACAGACTACTTAGGAGATACTACAGACAATGTACTCGTGGTCCATCATCAACAGCCTGAAGACGTCCACTGCTGAACATAGGCCTCCCCCAGAGCACGCCACCTTGAGCGGCTGCTCGCCTCCTGCATCCATCGGCTCCCCGCGGCTTTCACCAGGTCGTCGGTCCACCGAGTGGGGGGCCGGCCTACGCTGCGTCTTCCGGTTCGTGGTCGCCACTCGAGAACCTTTCTTCCCCATCGGTTGTCAGTTCTACGAGCGATGTGGCCTGCCCATTGCCACTTCAACTTACTAACTCTAAGAGCTATATCGGTCACTTTAGTTCTCCTGCGGATCTCCTCGTTCCGGAGCTTATCTCGCAGGGAAACACCGAGCATAGCTCGCTCCATAGCTCGCTGCGCGACTTTGAGCTTACTAATGAGGCCAACAGTAAGAGACCATGTCTCAGTTCCATAAGTCATCACTGGCAACACACACTGATTGAAAACTTTCGTTTTCAGGCTCTGCGGTATTTTGGACGAAAAGATAGGACGAAGCTTCCCGAACGCTGCCCAGCCGAGTTGGATTCTTCGCGCCACCTCTTTGTCGAAGTTGGACCTACCTAATTGGACAATCTGTCCTAGGTAGACATACTTGTCGACAACTTCGAGAGTATCGTTCCCAACAATTACCGGTATAGGTGGAACATGAGCATTAGACATGATCTTTGTCTTGTCCATATTCATCTTAAGACCAACCTGCTGGGAGACTCTACTGAGGTCGTTGAGCATGGTGCTAAGGTCCTCGAGCGATTCCGCCATTATGACTATATCATCGGCAAAACGAAGGTTAGTGATGTACTCGCCATTTATGTTGATGCCAGATCTTTTCCACTCCAAGAGCTTGAAAACATCCTCCAATGCGTTTGTGAACAGTTTCGGAGAAATAACGTCTCCCTGTCTCACGCCTCTTTGCAATGGAATTTGTTCCGTACTCTGGTCCTGTAGTCGGACTGACATAGTGGCCTTACTGTACAAACACTTCAAAACTTCGATATACCTATAGTCAATTTGGCATCGCTGCAAGGACTGCAGCACCGCCCAAGTCTCGATTGAATCGAAGGCTTTCTCATAGTCCACAAACGCTAGGCATAACGGCCGATTATACTCTTCGGTCTTCTGTATAATCTGGCGCAGCGTATGGATGTGGTCTATGGTGCTAAAGCCTTTTCGGAAACCGGCTTGTTCGGGAGGCTGGAATTCATCAAACCTGCGTGCGAGACGATTCGTAATGACTCTCGAAAACAGCTTATACACATGACTCAAGTTATCGCCTTTTTTGAAGAAGAGCACCACCACGCTCTTGTGCCATGCCTCTGGCGTTATACCTTCAAGGATGACAGAATTAAATAACTTCTGGAGGACTAAAAGTACCGGTCTACCACCCGCTCTCAGAAGTTCGGTCGTAATTCCATCTTCACCTGGTGCCTTGTTGTTTTTAAGCTGTTTGAGGGCCATTCTAATCTCGTACAGGCTGACGTCCGGGATATCTTCGGTATAGTGTCGGACTAACTTGGCTCTGATGTCCTGAGCTGTGTTAGTAGCGGGCTTACGTGTCGAGGTGTATAACTGTCCATAGAAGTTCTCGATCTCTCTCAGAATCTCAGGCTTGGATGAAATGACGCTACCATTTTCGGTCTTCAGTTTTGTCATTTGGTGTTGCCCAATAGACGAATCCTTTGCGAACACTTTAGAGCCTTGGTTCCGCTCAATTGCGGCCTCAATACGTGAAGTACTAAGAGCACGCAAGTCGTGTCGCAAGGAACTCCAGATTCGTCTATTGAGTTCACCGTAGGCTGACATATCAACTGAAGACTGCAGCTTCATTTCGCTCCGGTCGGCCATTAGCTCAAGAGTTTTTTCTGAGAGCTTTTGAGTCTTCTTTCGGCGTTGGGTCTTAAAGAATTTCGATCCAACAGCTTGGACAGTTTCCACCAACCCGTCGTTTAGCTCGTCCACTGTGTTACAGTCGGCTAGGCACTGGAAGCGATTTTGGAGTTCCAGCTGAAAGCCTTCGGGGTTTTGGATTTGGACAGGATTTGGACGGAGCGTAGACTTCACCAGACGTGACCTTTCGAGCTTAACATTGATATTCAATGTGCCTCTAACAATACGGTGATCGCTACCGGTTTTCACCTTGCTGATCACAGAGACATCATCGAATATGTGCTTCTTGGTCGTCATGATGAAGTCTATCTCATTTTTAGTGGAACCGTCGGGACTTATCCACGTCTTACTTCCTGGATGGCCGCTTCTCGTAGAAGGAGTTCATCATAAAGAGTCCCTCCTTCTCCATGAAGTCAGCCAGCCTCTGTCCTCGAGGGTTCCGCTGCCCGTATCCAAATGGCCCCACTCTCAGCTCATCGCTATTCCTTGTGCCCAACTTCGCATTCCATCACAACGGTGAAGTATGTTTCGGAAGTATGCATGGCTTCGGATATGTCCTCATACATAGCTTCTACTTCATCGTCTGAGTGTGCCGATGTCGGCGCGTATACCTGTATAACCTTCAACGAATACCGTTTGGTTATTCGGAGTACCAGGTACGCTACCCTGGCCGACACACTGTCGACTTTGACCACGTTGTTGACGAGAGACTTGCGGACGAGAAACCTGACACCCCCTTGGGAGAGTTGGTCTCCCTCCCGGTAGAAGAATAAGTTACCGGAATTTAGGATTATCGTGTCCTGTCCCTGTCTTCGGACTTCTGACAATCCCATTACATCCCAGCGTAACTTACCCATCTCCGCCTCTAGCTCGACCAGCTCGTGGCTCGTGGTCCACTCAACTTAATTTGACATTTCTTTGTAGGTAGTCTAAGCATTTTCTTTTGTTTAAGCTACTCTGTGGTTTGAAAGGTTTGAACTATGTACTTTCAGCGCCATCTAGAAAATAAGCGTTTTTTTTTAAAATAAAAAGCCTCATTGAGGATTTAATCACATATCTGCCCGAATTTAACCTTCTTGATATAGCCAGTCCACTGAAAACTCATTAATACCACAGACTACCTCCTAAAAGATACCATCTTTTTCTCGTTCACCAACCTTATTTTTAGAATAATCGCACTGTCCAGCACCAAAGAGTATAAAACCAATACGCTATCCAGCACGGCGACTGCATGGAAAATGGATGAAAAACACTTTTTCTTTAATTTTCCGTGAATCACGTGGCGAGCTAGTCGTTTACCTGATGTCAAGCGTTACCGCCACCCATAACTAAATTAATAAGCTAAAAACTAATCTTTTCTTAGCCTTTTAGCTGGTTTTCTAGCATTTTCCTCGCTGTAGTGAGGTGAAAAGTTGTGTGTTGCACTCGGCAGCAAAGTTTTTCTGCGTCTCGTACCTTTGAAACCTTCGCTACGTTCAGGATTCAATTCAAGTACTCGCGCCAAAAACCAACTTTGCAGCCTTGTATAACAAATAACTATTTCCCCTTAGAATAATAATTTGGTAGCTAGTAACCCACCGAAAAAAAATGTATTACATAACTGGTTATGAAATAAGAATGTTTTTAGGGTTCCGTATTCAAAGGGTAAAACCCTATTTCTAAGGCTTCGCTGTCTGTCTGTCTGTCTGTCTGTCCATCTGTCCATCTGTCACCAGGGTTTATCTCATGAACCGTGATAGTTAGACAGTTGAAATTTTCACAGATGATGTATTTCTATTGCCGCTATAACAACAAATACTAAAAAACAGAATAAAATAAATATTTAAGAGGGCTTCCATACAACAAACGTGGTTGTGTTTCACATCCACCTGTTTTTAGTCTATGTTTCTGTTGATAGCTAAATGCTAACTTTTGAAATTAACTATTAAATTAAAAGGCACTGTATTTTACACTTTATAACATTGTAAAACCTGGGCAGAAAAGTGAGAGGTATTCTATGGGCTATTGGCAATTCGACGTATTCTTTTAGGAGGTGATGGGGGTGACTATTTGCGATAATTTTAACCCCCATATGAATTATGCAAAAGTGAACCATTTTTGAGTTCTCATATTTTTTTTTAGCTTTTTTCAAAATAAGTCAAAAATGCAACATCAAAATTTATTTAAAAGAAGTATCATTTTGAATCTCACTTTTTCTTCGGATTTATAAACACGATTAAATACTGGTTATCTATCAATATTAAAACGACAATTATCGTTCCAAATTTAAAAATGCGATAAGAAAAACGATATTATTTCAATATTTTGTTTGAGATTTTTTCCACTTAAATGCCTTAAAATATGCACAAATATAATGTTTCCAGCTTATAGATATGTAGAGCTGGGCGGTTATAGCTGGAATTTTGGTAATTACTGGAAAGAGACCAAATTTTTAATTAATTGAGGATGTATTGACTGTTATTCATAAATAGTAGTGTATACTTAGTGTGTGAAAGTCTTGATCAGGTTTCGATCGTGTTTCATGCTCTTCCTAAACAGGTGAATAATAATTGATGCATGTTTTATTTTTTTTATGCACAAATAAATTATCCAAGTCGGTTAAATCGTTTTAGCATATTTGACAAAAAAACATACATGCATATGAAACATTTTAAAAAAAAAGTAAGACCTCACTTTTTGACCAAAAAATATTGATTTGTATTGAAAAAGTGAAGGACGATACTTTTATCAGAGTTATTTTGCTGTAACTTGAAATTACCTATTTGGCTTGTGATTGATCAATCCCCGTTTGCTCAGGTACGCTACCCCAATCAATCGCGGAATACATTCCAGCCGCACCAGCCATCAGTATTTCACGGATAGGGTTGACAAAAACTATTACACGGACCGTCACCCATCGATCTCGGTGTCGACGTGTACGACCAACCCTATAACAACGTACACATATAAAACGCAGTATCGCAAGTTTCAAGTTTTGTTTTTTCTATCAAGTTTGTGTGTTTTATTCACATAAGTTCTACAAAAAAATAAAAAGCAAAGTACACGTGAGGCTACAGTCACAGAAAGTTCTTGATAGGTAGGTAGTAGGTACCAACCGTGACAAGTTTTGCTTAATGTATGATTAGGTGTACCTAATCATACATTAAGCAAAACTTGTCACGGGTTTTTTTGTAGTAACTGAGCAGCTGGCCTACCTGATGGTAAGTGGCCACTAACGGTTATAGACATCTCCAACACTAGAGACGCTGATGATGCATTGCTGACTCCATAAAAACCTCAAATGACCGCCATCTAGTTCAAGAAAATAGAAATTTAGGAGCAACTTATACAGTACCTGCGTAATGTTTACTATGTCCATACTGTTATTTTGTATCCAAATACGGGCTTAGTAGGTTTATTGGCCAGCTGAGGTCCCGGAGTAGAGGGGAATTATTTGCTGATAATGTTTATGGGACCGGGAAAACACTTCCCCGTAACAATGGAAAGGTGTAATTGTACACGAAGATTTTATCATGGGGATCATTTCGAGTGTCTTATACAATAACGAGCGACGTTGAGTTTAGAAAATAATATAAATAACCAAAAGTATATCACAAAAAGTTTCTATTATAATTATATACATTTTACTAAAACTATGATGATGATTACTACTGTAATTATTTATAAAAAGCCTTATAGTTGTAGAAACAAAAGTCATTTTTACTTGTAATCCAAAAGTATAGCTAAACATAATTTATAATCACAACCAGTCGTAGAACATCTACGTTATCCTGTCGAAATGACTACGTCAGTCTACGAAATCACTAAATAGATAAGTGGGCTTTATACAAGCCTAGAGTCAGGTGGAAACTTTCTTGTTTCCTATTCCCTAAGGTGAATATTAGTATTCTAATTGGAATAAACGGCATTTTGTGCAATACGTGAGCCACCTGCCTTTTGTGTATTTGGGCCTCAAATTATATTTTTTTAAACACCTTTTTTTATTCATAAACTCAAAAACTTTCTCCTTAATAAATTTAATGATACCATGTTTGTTATCGGTTAGGCAATTATGGTGGAGCTACCTGAGAACAAACTTGCTAGTGATATAGTTTTGAAACTAGTTAAGAGGGATCGTAACCGATAGTACCTATACCTACATAGTTATTCTAGCTCGACTCAGACACGAAATTTAAACAAATACCCATATAAATGATCAAGAATAAGCAAATTGTGCTTTCATTAAATGACATTTACAGCGGAGCATTATCGCAAAGGATCCGACAAAGAGCCGCATTAAACAAGTAACAGGTAGGTAATCAGTTAAGGCGCCGCTGCCGGTCGACAGTGACGTATGGCAGTGACGTCACAGTAATGACGTCACGGCACACAGGGCCTTGTGCTCATGATGGATGGAGTGTTTTGTAACGCGAGTAAAGAGCGCGGTAATTTGTTGTTGTATGATATTGGACGAAAATAATGTTGATGATTTATCGTTCGAGTTAGAATCGCGTTTGATAAGCACAACGAGACTATTAGCGTGCGGTTGTGGCTCAGTGGTTTTTAAACTGACACAGTGAACACACCCTGGTTTGAATTCCACTCGGCCCTGACTAATAACTTTTCAAGCTATGTGCGGAATCTGCACTCTCTTTTACTGTGAAAGAAAACGTGAGTAAACCGGCATGTTCAGGAATCACAAAAATCGATGACATGACTGTGTCATCCAATAGCTCACACTTAGGCAGCATGGTGGATTGATTGCCTCTCTCTCTATCTATCTATCTCTCTCTGCCATCTTGTGTGGCCCGATAGTTAGAGAAAACAAACAAAAGCGTCCCTTTCAGTGTCCAGCTTCGTATGAGCAAAAGTATAGGTACTCGGTATTGGTCGGCAGTGCCAGTTGGAGATGTTCTGTCTAGTATTATACACAGGTCTTTGGGTTCATACAAAAAAAGCAGATGTTTTTAATACGCCTCATGTTTTGTGGAAACCAACGTTTAGAACCATCCAATGGTGTTAATGTGGTTCTCAAACAAACAGCTTATTTCCATTTTTAAGAGATTTTGATACTTTATCTTCTGCGGAGCTACAAAATCAAATTCAAGGGGATTTTGGCGCCAATTATTCCAAAATCCATTGTCAAGAAATCAGAGGTTTACCATTTATTAAATACGCTTAGGTCCAGGGTATGTCGATAGGTGCAATGGAGAATGTCAAATAAATAAATAAATAAATGAATAAATAAATAAATAAAAAAATTAAAAAAAAAGAGCAATCTTAGAAACTAATTTAATCTTCTTCGTTTTATTAATTGTAAGTCATCATCATCATCAGCCTGAAGACGTCCACTGCTGACCCCTTCCCCAATGAGTGCCACTTTGAGCGGCTGCTTGCCTCCTGCATCCATCGGCTCCCCGCGATTCTGACCAGGTCGTTGGTCCACCGAGTGGGGGGCCGGCCTACGCTGCGTCTTCCGGTTCGTGGTCGCCACTCGAGAACCTTTCTTCCCCATCGGTTGTCAATTAATTGTAAGTAGTTATTTTGTAATTAATTATTGAAATGTAAAAATGTCTCGTGGTGATGATGTCATATTATGGTTCCATTAATTTTCGGCTGTTGCCTCTACACTATAAAAAAATTTACTTCATGTGTTTTATGTCAATAATGTAAAATTTCACTATGACGTGAAATATTAATGAAGGTGCAATTTACTCAATTGTTAGTGTCTACGTCTGGAAATTACATCAGGTAGGCATTGAAGATAATTAAAAAAAGAATTCTTAATTGATGCATTGTCTGTTTTGTATTTGTTGTAAATTATTATCTTGTACTGCAATTGACGCAAGAGCGTTATTAATACTATGAGGTCGACTGAATGCGCATTCTAATAAAATAAAGCCAAATGCGTGTCGAACTCACGTAGGTACTAAAGGTTCTGTACGCTGTAATACTTACCTTGACAGCCTTTGTGGTGTGGTGGTTGACAAAACAGCTCATAGCCCGGAGGGGGCGGGTTCGATTCCCGCAACAGGACAAGTATTTGTGCACGTGGAAAAAAAAAGCGCAAATACTTGTTCTGTGTGTGGGTGTTATGTGACCATGGTCCTCGTAGTTCCTGGGTCCCTAGATGCAGGGAATCCTAGTTAGGGTTCAGGATCTATGTGTGTGCTCGTGGGGCGTTATTTTTTTTTATTATTTACATTTGTGAAAGTAGCCAAATAGAAAAGCTCCGTAAATTGAAAAGTGGTGGAAAACAATTATCGCCAACACGGCTTTGGCTGGCTTTTTGGTGTTTTTTTGTATACCACAGTAGGCAATATAATTAAACCAAGTTTAAAGATTGTATGTATTACCATTTTTGGGATATGAAAAAATAAAAACCCGTTACAAAACAAGTCTCTTGTACCTATAGGGACCAACCTGATCATTTTCATTTTTTTCATGTAAGTATATTATGTTTGTTATGTAATCCGCCGTAATACCGCATATTCTGTGAAAACTTTAGCTAGCTGCCCATTACGGTTCAAGATATACAACAAAATACCCCTAATAATACCCCTATACAATACCTACTCTTTAACATATATCCCTACTTACTTTACCCGACAAATTGCGGTTCTACGTACTGTTTATTTAATTGCATATTAAAATGACTCTCATGTAAATAAGTTCATGTTTATCATTTCACATTCAACGATTTGGTCCCGACGTGCAAACTTGAATTTGTATCAGCGTTAAAAAAACAAAAATGTCACCTAAAAACTTTATAATTAAAATGCTAATAAAAATGTTGACTGCTACTGAGCAAACAAACTCAAGAAATATGACAAATGACACATTGCCGAAAGACTTGCTTTATTCAAGAAAGAGTTGTTATCCTTGGGAATAACAAATGTTGTCGACAATAATGTCAATGACTCCACAGCGGATATACTGACGTACAATTTCGGATTAACCAATGAAGATAAATATCTCAACGCAACAGAACTAATCACAAAATACGGCTACTTCTTCGAAGAGTACGAAGTAGTCACACCTGATGGGTACACGTACCCATCAGGTGTGTGATTTAGTGGATTTTGTTGTTTGGTATAATATAGGAAATGCATGAACTAAGCTATTATTAGACTACCTAAACGTAGAAATAACACAATACAAGCGTGCGAAGCCGCGGGCAAAAGCTAGTTTAAAATGTAATCATAATTTATTAGTGTGACACAATTATACCGCTAAACAATACTCTTGAAAACTTGTTCCTATTTACTTTGTCTACTATCTTGCAGCCGTACCTACTGTTTATTTAATTTCGTTTTGTAATGATTCTCATTTTCATGAAGTTCATGTTTATCATTTCACATTTTACCATTTGGTCCCGACGTGCAAACATGTAATTGTATCGGCGTTAAAAAAACCAGAAAAATGTTACCAACAAACTTTATAATTATAATTTTAATAAAAATGTTGACTGTTACTGCGCAAATAAACCCGAGAAATATGACAAATGGCACATCGCCAGAAGACTATCTTACTATATTCAAGAAAGAGTTGTTATCCTTGGGAATTACAAATATTGTTGACAATAATATCAATGACTCCACAGCGGATCTACTGATGTACAATTTCGGATTAACCAATGAAGATAAATATCTCAACGCAACAGAACTAATCACAAAATACGGCTACTTCTTCGAAGAGTACGAAGTAGTCACACCTGATGGGTACGTGCTCACTATATTTCGTGTTCTAGCAGATCCAGAAATTAAACCCCAGAAACCGCCAGTTTTCGTATTTCATGGGTTACTCAATAGTGCTGACGATTGGCTTACTTCTGGACGAGATGACGCCCTTCCCATTGTACTAGTCAACGCTTCCTATGACGTTTGGATGGGTAACGCGAGAGGAAATAAATATTCAAGAAAACATATCTCCCTTTCTTCAGATGGCAGAGAATTTTGGGACTTTAGTTGGCATGAAATTGGGATCTATGATTTGCCGACGATGATTGATTTTGTGTTAGATAAAACGAATTATACGAAGTTATTTTACGTCGGCCATTCTCAAGCTACAACAGCATTCTATGTGATGGCATCTGAAATACCCAAGTATAATAAAAAAATCACATGTCATGTCTCCTGTGCTCCGGTCGCTTTTATGAGTCGTCTGATAAGTCCAGTAGTGCGCGCCATAGCACCATTTGTAAATATAGTGAAATTTTTACTACAAACGATTGGAGCTTATGAATTTGCACCAACCGATGGATTCCTTAGTTTAGTGACGAATGTAATATGTGGTACATCGGTCACTGCGGCCACCATATGCAATTCACTTGTTTCAACTACTTATGGATTCGATATAGCGCAAGTGAATATCAAACAATATCCAGTACAATTAAGTCACATCCCAGCCGGGGCTGCCACTAAACAGTTAGTCCATTACGGACAAGAAGTTAACTCTGGTAAATTTCGGCAGTATGATTAAGGTAAAATCCGAAATCTGGAAATATACGGATCGCCGACACCGCCGTCTTATAATATCAGCAACATATCTGCTAAGGTTGTACTTATATACAGCTGTAACGACTGGTTGTCGAACTGCACGGATGTTCATATGTTGGCTGCACAGCTACCGAATGTGTCACTTCGAAAAGTGCCATTTCCTTTCAGTCACATGGATTATGTGTGGGGTAAAGATGCCAAACAGTTAGTATATTTACCAATTTTAGAGCTCTTTGAAGAATTAGGAGATGAAAGCAACACCTAAGACACGGGGGAGCCACAAGAGTATGCTGGCGGAGACGGCAGGTAGACTAGACTGTCCGTTTATATTAATCGTTGTTGCAGCCTACACATTGTATGAGCTAATTAGTGTAAGCGTAGGAATAGTTATTTGACATTTAGAAATAATAATGATAATAGATAAAAATAGTAATAATTACTTTGACATTCTTATTTAATTTTGTTGTATTTTTTTATATATCATATTTAATTTGTAATAAATGTAATGTATTATAATAATTATTGTGACTGTGACTGAATGTTTTTCTAATTTACATGAGTCTATTTAGGTTACTCGGAATAAACAATTTAATTTAATTTAACGAAGACAACCAAAACTTTATTATATAATTTAGCTTTGTTGTGACATAGAATACTTAATAGTAGTTATGATCACAATATTTACTATTATACAATGACGAGGATCGTTTATATAATGTGCTAGCTTATGCCCGCGGCTTCTCCTGCGTGGACTATCCCCTCAGAAACCGTTTTTTTTTTCCAGGATAATTTTACTTTCACCCTCCTTTTTTGGGAGTCATTTAAAAAGTGCTATAGCTAAACAGGTTAATTTCAAAAATCTATCTTCGAAACTCCAAGATATTAGCTTCAGCGGTTTAGGCTGCGCGAGCCGTTTATTCCCGTTAGAAAACCAAGTTTGATAACTGGTTGTCAAACTAGAATAATATTTTCTGTTTAATTACCCAGTTAATAAATAATAATAAAGAAATAATTAATAAAATACGGGCTTACAATCATATTTTTTATAATAATGATACTAATAATATTTAACACCTCTGGTAAAAGTTGCGATCATCATCATCATCAATAGCCTGAAACGTACACCCCTGAATATAAGCCTCCCCCAGAGAGCGTCACGTTGAGCAGTTGCTCAGCTGCTGCATTCATGAACTCCTAATGAAGCCAACAGTAAGAGGCCATGTCTCAGTTCCATAGTCATCACGTCATCATAAGTGATGAATAATGTAGAACAATTAGAAATATACAATTACAAATATTTTAGAAGTAGTTAGTTTACAGAAATAAGGCACTTTGCCTGTTAAAAAAAAAGAAGTTATGTTAAAACATGTAGAAGAACTAACAACGGTATAATATGTTTTACAAAAACAGCAGAAATAATTCAAATGCAGTCGAAATACAATCAAAAATTCACGCTGGTCCACCAGGTGGCCGCCGAGTGAATGTCGCTCGTAACGCGCTTACGTGGCCAATTCTACTGCTGACCACGGGCTCGAGTATTAATATTGTAGCAGTAGTTTTTGTGGCTGTTAATGATGATTAATTTATTACTTACTACTTTTTAGTTGGTGCCTAATCTAAATCTAAATTCTAATAGCGTTAATTTTTTTAATTGCATAATGTTAATATAATTTTTGACAGGATTATGAGGCTTCAAACCAACTGTATTTGTTCTGTACTCTGAATTACAGGCTTCAGCCCTCAGCCGTTTTTAGGTAAAAAAGCCGGCCAAGTGCGAGTCAGACTAGCGCACGAAGGGTTTCCGTACCATTCATTATCTATACCATTTAGTGTTGAATAGCAGTACTAATTAAAGCAGCGCCACCTATGACTCATCAGGTAAACGAGCAAAAAAATCACGTTTGTTGTATGGAAGCCCCCTTAAATATTCATTTTATTCTGTTTTTTAGTGATTGTTGTTATAGCGGAAATAGAAGTACATCATCTGTGAAAATTTCAACTGTCTAACTATCACGGTTCATGAGATAAACCCTGGTGACAGGCGGACAGACAGACAGACAGACAGTGAAGCCTAAGTAATAGGGTCCGGTTTGCCCTTTGGGTATGGAACCCTAAAAATGGACATGACGAGTCAAAATTACATCTGTCAATGAGAGGTTTGATTCGCTAAATAAAAGTGACAGAGTAACAGGGCTCAGAAATTCAGTCGAGTATCGCGGTAGTTCAATCAAAACATTTCATTGAACTAGTGAGACTAAAATTTCTCAGTAGTTCGATCAATTATTGAACTGTTAATTGACCTACTGAGAATAGACGGATACCTATTACCTATAAAGATCCTGGTGTTTTTAGGAATCCTAACAAAAATCGAATTTTCCTGCAAAAAGGTAGCTCTCTTTTTTTTAAAGTAGGCTATAACTATGTCAAAAGAAGACTTAAGTAGACTAAAGAGCATGGCAAGTATGCAAAACAGTACAACAAAGGTCCAAGATATGTTATAGAAGCGCAATTTAAGACACCTACGCGAGCGATGGAAAAATACACGGCTTCATACAAATTGTACACAGTAAAATTGAATTTACAATCTAAATTTTTTTACGGTTGAACAATTTTGTAAATTTATATGAAATACAAATCCGAGGATTTAGTGTTTTGTGAAATCAAATGATGCAATGCAACCGTACTTTTTGGATTTTGTTTTATGCATATGCATACATACAAAAAGACTTTTCATGACACAATGTGGACGCAATCTCATGTCAGACGAATACTATTCAGAAAGCATTTTCGTTTATTTTTTCTAGTTTGTTGTCTTTTGTAAGAATGCATAGCAACCTCGGGCAGCTTATTTTTTTTTTTTCAATAAAGTTTGTGTTATAAATTTGCTACTAGTTACTTATGGTATATAATTATAATTATTGGCTTTTAACATAAGAACATAGCTTTAAATTTCAATGGAAATGACAGATTTAAATTCCAAGAGAAAAACACATTTCCTTTAAACATTAAAAATTAAATCCAGGCTTGGCAGGCAACTTGGTGATATTCCACCTTGACTATGATTATAATATATAATACTTCAAACATACGAAACGAAACGTGGCACGTGTACCATCGTATCGCATATATTTACCGCTTCCACTTCATGTTCACCGCTGTTTTACAAAGTAATATTTTTTATCAGGACTCCACATACCACGGCTCGGATATTACGAAATATATAAAATTCCATCCTGTCCCTTCCCCTGAGCGCCCGGTCCTTCCCGTCCCCCACCCGCACCACGTCCGGCTCGATAATTGTGTACACGCATCACCGGACCTCAATTTTCATGTAAATTGTAATACTGCCACAAATGCAAGCTTTACTTTACACATTAACACGTCTAAGTTTAAGTACATGAACAAGGAACTATGTTCATCATCATCATCATCATCAGCCTGAAGACGTCCACTGCTTATCTTACTCCATTCCACACACATTCTCATTCCATATCTCCACACAACAACACATGCACATACTTCCATATCACATACATACATCTCCATACTCTCCTCCAAGCACTAACTCACACAATTTCACTTCATACATGCACTCTTTTTTGTTGCATACACTTCACACTTCCACAAACTAACATTACACTTGTACATATTTTATACCTTTAAATGAGTTATTAAAATACTTACATAGTTATTGTTACGTTACTCTAAAATTGTTATACTTACTGTTCCCTTATTAATAAAATGCGCGACAAATTTTTCGAATCCAGTAAAGCATCTGATGCCCTAGATACAGGTGTTATATAACTTAAACAGGGCATTGTTCGTAGGAGTTATGTTATATACTACTGTATCTTTTAATTTATTATCTGCATTAAAATTATGTATTTAGCTTAATATAATATGAATGTTGAACGTGTAATCACAGACAGACGCAATGAACACAATTAATGTGGTGTGGTTTTGGTGATCGGGTTTTGGAGGTGGTCGCCGTACTCTGAAATACAAGTTTTGCTTAGTTCGGAGACGGTGATCGCTGTAAGATACTGCGGTGACCAAAATCTGCGTATCTCAAGTCGATGTGCGTCTGTTTGTATGATATAACTAGCGTCCACTTGTGAATATATATAATACATATAGGTATAGTAGCATAGCTTTTACAATATACAATTGTAACTATTTTTGAATAAATATATATTGATTGATATTGATTGATTGATTGACTGCTGAACATAAGCCTCCCCCAGAGCGCGCCACCTTGAGCGGCTGCTCACCTCCTGCATCCATCGGCTCTCCGCGGCTTTCACCAGGTCGTCGGTCAACCGAGTGGGGGGCCGGCCTACGCTGCGTCTTCCAGTTTGTGGTCGCCACTCGAGAACCTTTCTTCCCCATCGGTTGTCAGTTTTATGAGCGATGTGGCCTACCCATTGCCATTTCAACTTGCTAATTCTAAGAGCTATATCGGTTACTTTAGTTCTCCTGCGGATCTCCTCATTCCGGAGCTTATCTCGCAAGGAAACACCGAGCATAGCTCTCTCCATAGCTCGCTGCGTGACTTTGAGCTTACTGATGAGGCCAACAGTAAGAGACCATGTCTCAGTTCCATAAGTCATCACTGGCAACACACACTGATTGAAAACTTTCGTTTTCAGGCTCTGTGGTATTTTGGACGAAAAGATAGGACGAAGCTTCCCGAACGCTGCCCAGCCGAGTTGGATTCTTCGTGTCACCTCTTTGTCGAAGTTGGACCTACCTAATTGGACAGTCTGTCCTAGGTAGACATATTTGTCGACAACTTCGAGAGTATCGTTCCCAACAATTACCGGTATAGGTGGAACATGAGCATTTGACATGATCTTCGTCTTGTCCATGTTCATCTAAGACCAACCTGCTGGGAGACTCTACTGAGGTCGTTGAGCATGGTACTTAGGTCCTCGAGCGATTCCGCCATTATGACTATATCATCGGCAAAACGAAGGTTAGTGATGTACTCGCCATTAATGCTGATGCCAGATCCTTCCCACTCCAAGAGCTTGAAAACGTCCTCCAATGCGTTTGTGAACAGTTTCGGAGAAATAACGTCTTCCTGTCTCACGCCTCTTTGCAATGGGATTTGTTCCGTACTCTGGTCCTGTAGTCGGACTGACATAGTGGCCTTACTGTACAAACACTTCAACACTTCGATATACCTATAGTCAATTTGGCATCGCTGTAAGGACTGCATCACCGCCCAAGTCTCGATTGAATCGAAGGCTTTCTCATTGTCCACAAACGCTAGACATAACGGCCGATTACACTCTTCGGTCTTCTGTATAATCTGGAGTAGCGTATAGATTCGGTCTATGGTGCTAAAGCCTTTTCGGAAACCGGCTTGTCCGGAAGGCTGAAATTCATCAAACCTGCGTGCGAGACGATTTGTAATGACTCTCGAAAACAACTTGTACACATGACTTAAGAGCGAGATGGGCCTATAGTTCTTCAATAAAATAGTTCTTCAATACAGTGTAATTGCCTTTTTTGAAGAAGAGCACCACCACGCTCTTATGCCACGCCTTTGACGTTGTACCCTCAAGGATCATCATCATCAACAGCCTGAAGACGTCCACTGCTGAACATAGGCCTCCCCCAGAGCACGCCACCTTGAGCGGCCGTCTTGTCCCGTGTGGTCCCGGTTACGAATAGGACCACCCCATCTCTTCCCGTGGGTGCCGTAGAAGGCGGCTAAGGGAATATCCAGGGAATGGGTCGCAGCGTTCCCCTCGGTCTTGGTGGCAATCAATCTTCACCTACTGCGATCACCAAGCCGCCTGCCAAGCGTGGTGATTATGGCAAACCCCCCACCCTCAAGGATGACAGAAATAAATAACTTCTGGAGGACTAAAAGTACCGGTCTACCACCCGCTCTCAGAAGTTTAGTCGTAATTCCATATTCACCTGGCGCCTTGTTGTTTTTAAGCTGTTTGAGGGCCATTCTAATCTTGTACAGGCTGATGTCCAGGATATCCTCGGTATAGTATCGGACTAACTTGGCTCTGGTGTCCTGAGCTGTGTTAGCGGGCTTACGTGTCGAGTTGTATAACTGTCCATAGAAGTACTCAATTTCTTTCAGAATCTCAGGCTTGGATGAAATGACACTACCATTCTCGGTCCTCAGTTTTGTCATTTGGCTTTGCCCAATAGACGAATCCTTTGCGAACACTTTCGAGCCTTGGAACTATGTTATTAAAACAAAAATGCCTATGCAGCACCAAAAAAGGATTTTGAAACTCGCTCGCGCTGCCGGGGTCGATAAGACTTTAATTCCCATCGGCCCCGTAATATTCTTTGTTCGATTTGTCAGTCTAGTTGGCATGGCCAGACGTAACTTGTAACTTACTCCACAAATGCCATTATTAAGAAGTGGAGCAAAGCATAATGGGATCCAGGATTATCTTGTGAGCCGTTACATAAGCGAAGTTTCATTATCATAATTATTGACAGCCTCTTTGGCGTGGTGGTTGAGCAGGTCGGCTCATAATCCGGAGGCGGCGCATTCGATTCCTGCAACATGACAAGTGGGTGTGCACAAAAAAGCGCAAATAACGGCACGCGTCGTCGTCTGTGTCTGGGTATTGTGCGACCATTGCTCTCGTAGTTCCTGGGTCCCTAGATACAGGGAATCCTAGTTAGGGTCCAAGATCTATGTATGTGATCGTTGGGCGTTATTTATTTATTAATCACAGTATCTTGAAATCATCACATAGTGAGACAATCAAGCTTAAAAACTTCCAGCATCAGTATTCCCTTAGGCATAATCTTCATGTTAACAGTGAAGCAGCATTTTAAGGGCAAACATACTACAGACAACATCATCACTTCACGTCAGGTGAGACGTTGTCAAAAGTATGCCCATTTAAGCATTCAACTCTGGTAAGGCAACTTGTCACAACAACGTGAAATCCAACTCAATTGTCTCCGAAAATGATTTTAATATAGTTGACCGGAGACATAACGTCATTAATATCGAGGACGTCAGAAAATGAGTCATAACCTTTTACGTCAGATTTATGGCTTACGACATATTAACTGACGTCATAAAATATGTAAGGGACTTTTCTGTATACAAAATTATGTTTATAGCATGAATATTTGTGTTGGGAGGTATCATAAAAAACCCAGTCTGATTAGTATTATGTTATAACTTAATAGAATAATATAGTGAACAAAACGTACTAGATCAGAACGTAAACTATACTTACATAGCAAATAGCAATATTCAAAATTATACTTCAAAAGGCGAGCTGTTAAAAAGAATGTTTACACCCAACGGCTATTTTTTTTCAACATTCACAATTTCTGTTGTAATATATTTTTATTGAATAGATACGGAATTTGTGACAACGTCGCATGTAAATGTTAGAGTAGATATTTTTATATAACTTTGAGGTTGTCCTCTATGCAATGCGTGATGTCAACTGAAATTTCACTTGTGTTTTCTGTATAGCTGATAATTAATGAATAACACTAAATAGGAAATAATTATACCAAAAGTTCTATAAAATACATTTCGTTTGTGAAGTCAACAAAATATCATCGTAATATAAGGGATTTTTTCATGACAAAGTGTCAAGCTGCCAAGAGCTACCATTCCATATCGCCATTCACACTTGAATGGAGTTTTAGTCACAGAAATATGACGAGAATTCTTTTTAGGTGCCGCCACCATCTAGACTCTAGAATACTTTATTTAGAATCTTAATAACAAGTTTGGAAAATACTAGGCCTAATAAGTCATGGATGAAAACAAACAACTTCATACATCTTTGTGGATTTTGTTTGAATTAGTACACATTTGACTTTTTAAGTATTAATGTACTGCTAACAAATCTGCAAACATTCTGGAAAGTTCCCTTCCAGCTTCGTTCGACACCGAGTTTCGTAACAAGATGCGAAAGAAGGAAAAAATCTTTAGTTTAATATGTACATGGATACAAACATAATACTCAAATTCAATACACGTTAGCAAATTACGGACGATTCAAGACAAGAAATACGTAATGACATTCTTACAGGTTCGATGCATCAATTATTGTCTTTGAGTAATGAGCGCCAGAGCCGCGGGCGGGGCGCGGCGCTAACGTAGATAAACGGCGGCGCTTTACGCGAACACGAACAGAGCGAGGTGTGAACAAAGAAAAAGAGCGATCAATTATAACAAAAAGGATTCTTTGGACCTAGAATTTACCTGAGGTTTGTTATTAACTATATTGAAGTAGTTTGTAAGCCTATGGCCAAATTCAATTGTAGTTTCTTTGAAAAGAAGTGGCGCAGTCGGTAGGATTTTTTTGCAATACATAAGACTTAAGGCTTAGCCTGAATTTTGCCCGTTTATTTTTTCCACTCTTATATAAAGTTTATGTAAGACCCAAATAAAAAATCTTTTCCACCGCTTGTAGCTTGTACCTTGTTTCTAAGCCTCTGCACCCGCTTTCATATACATAATTTATCAATCATTCATCACGGCCCGACCACGTCCTACGAATAAAGACGTCGTGTTGAGTAAATTGCTAACGAATCATGAAAATTGCTCCCTGATGATAAACAAGCAACTCGGATAGAGGTTTTTGGCATTTCTTTTAAAGATTATTGTAGAATTTTATCATCGTTAAACTATATTTTGTATGGTTGATTGCATTTACGTTGAAATCTTAGAATGGAACCCGTACTTGTATCGGTAAGTTTCCACTAACTTGCCGTGTCAAATCAATTAAATAAATACATCTTAAATCAGAACATGGTAACCTCAGAGTTCCCGTTCCAAGCTGTCAGGTCCCGCATTTTCATTCCAAACTCCGCGATAACTTAACCAGTGTTCATAGCTCGTTAATCTTGCTGCTGACCCTTCCACGTCATTGGACCCGGATAAATTAGAGTTGGCCGATACCCCGACAGCGGCCCGGTGCCCCGGTTGATTCCCCTGCCCCAGCCGCAAGATTTCCTGCCTGTTGGCTGTCGGGTACCCGGTAGGTTAACGTAATGGCAAGCCTTGGGGCACCCGACCGTGAACTGACGCTTTGTTCATTAGAAGGTGATCGACACGATTCGAGATAAGAGTTGAGGTTGATAGTGTAAGTCAGCGCAAGTGTAGATGGGACTCAAAACCTATGTACTAAAATAGCAGTATCATTCTTATAATAAATATAAAAAACCGACAGGATCATTAATCAAGCTCACCAAAAATAAAGAAACGTGCGCTGAACAAAACCACGCAACATTTTTAATCTTTATTCACGCTTTACGGGCTGCTGTAAATGCAAACAAAAAATAATCCAGCGTTATCACGAAAACAGAGACAGGAATTAATCGGCCCGTGCAAGTCCGGCAGGATGATAAAAGCACATCGTTCATTCATTCGTTCGCGAAAGGAACGAATGGAAACAAAACGCCGCGAAGCGTGGGACATTAATCTGGCTGTCAGCTGCTGTGTGGATTAGGACGCGAATCTGAGTGTCCCGTTACTTCACATAGGGAATGCGATATGAACGTTTGCATCACTTGTATTGTGAGCTTTTGATTCTACGTTTTTGACATATATATTTAATGCGATTACTACACCTAGGAATTTGTAAAAGGTTTTCTATCTTAAGCAATGATGACACGGTTCGATGGAATCAAATTGCTGTAAATTCGCAATATGAATCATTTCTTTATTTCTTCTCCATCGAATAAAGCTCACCTAAGTCCAGGGATGTCAGACACCGGCGCCCCATCTTCGGTGAGCCAGGTGATGACCGGAGCAGGCGTGCCGTGAGCAGCGCAGGAGACCCTAGTGCCGGTGCTGTTTGAGAACGACAGCCGAGGGGGAGGCTCCATCAGGAAGATCAGCTGCGTTGATGATGGACACGCTGTGGAAGAGAGGACCACCTTAGATTTATTCTATGTGAAAGAAGTGGATGACAAGGCCTGCGCTTGACCACATATCTGATCTTAAGTGACATATGCGATCGAGAATTTAATAGCGTTACGCATAGAAAAAAGCATAGGCTTTTTTCTATGCGTAACGCTACTCTAATCACTACTCTTGAAAAGTTTAGATAAAAGCATTCGGGAACGCAGATGATTGATTGTAAGTTATTCGTTTATTTGATTGCAACTTATTCGTTTGGTTAAAAGAGCGAGAAACTAGAGGCGCCTTGGAGTTTCACTTTCACTTTTCATTCATTTTCCCACGGGAACTCTTTTTTTAAAACCGATCACATACATAAACCCTGAACCCTAATTAGGATTCCCTGTATGTAGGAACCCAAACTACGAAGATTATGGTACAACAATTTGATACCTTATCTTCCGGAATAAAATGTATTCTATGTTGATCTTAGTAGTATGAGCAATCAGTGTGCATTCAATTATTAGGAATTTGAAGAGTAATAAGTTTTATTTCAATTGTATTTTTAATATTTAGCCGTTTGCTTTCAACGACTTCACACGCGGTTCAACTAACAAAAAGTTACAATTATTTATGGAGAACAATGAAGATGCCTGATGGTATCTATCTATAGGAAAAAGTCTCAAACCCATGCAACAGGATCAAAATTACATGACGCTAACTTTATCCAGTCGCAGATACATTTTCACGAATTCTAAAACGGAAAGCTTATCCCTAAAACATACATAAATAGTATTAAATTTTGAGAATTGAGCACATTTGATTTGACTCACTCGTCGTTCATGTCTGTATAGATAAAAGCCTTTGTCTAACTTCCACACTCGCACAAGTAAATAAACAATTCATGCATCTGTCACCGACAGAATACATACATTCCGATCTACACGTTAATTAGCTCTTCCTCTCTCTTCCTTCTCCCCCCTCAAAGTGAAATTCTGGTAATGTTTCCGAGTCGATTCACGTCACTCGACGACGCGTATAATTGTTTACGCGTCACCTTCTGTAATTGAGTACACCCCCTCCCCCTCACACCCCTCTACTTTTAAGATCATTGAAAAGAGAGAATGGATAGCGAACAAAACTCGCATTCTGAGGGTTCCCTGTACCCTTTCTCACCTCTTAATGTAGATTTGCTCGACACACCAATTTTTACATTACTAGTTTTATTGTAATCGTATCAACATTATTACTGTCTTTATGGTCAGAGCATTACATGCCCACAGCTGGGGCTCGGGCTTTCCCTCACAGGTAGAGACCATAATCTTTATTATAATTTATAGGTCATAATCCCCCGGCTATGCTCGGTGTTTCCCTGCGAGATAAGATCCGAAACCAGGAGATCCGCAGAAGTACTAGAGTGACCAATATAGCTCTTAGAATTGGCAGGTTGAAATGGCAATGGGCAGGCCACATCGTTCATAGAACTGACAATCGATGGGGAAGAAAGGATCTCGAGTGGCGATCTTGAACTGGAAGACGCAGCGTAGGCCAGCCCCCTACTCGGTGGACCGACGACCTGGTGAAAACCGTGGGAAGACGATGGACGCAGAAGGCAAGCAGCCGCTCAAAGTGGCGCTCTTTGGGGAGGCCTCTGTTCAACAGTGGACGTCTTCAGGCTTTTGATGATGAAAATGATGATGGATCTACCACGATGGCCAGGCGGAAGTGTGCGTTATGTGCGGAAGTGTGCGTATGACACCGTGGTCTTAAATTTTGTGAATATTAAACTTGCTGGTTTTCCTGCGATGTTTATTTTTCCTTCACCGTTATAAGAATGAGAGCAAATATCGCACATAATTTGTAAAGTCATTAGTGCTGGGCCGAGTGGGATTCAAACCTGAGTTGAGAACCGGACCGTTCGTTGAGTTAAACGCGCTCTTGTTCTATTCTTGGCTCTAATAATTTATATTTGGAAAGGTTTCTTTAAAATATATTTTACTTAGTCACTTTAATTGCTTTTCAACGATTAAACTATTAACTTGAATCTATAATTAAGTTTTAAGTACTTACTTGAAATAATATCAACAATTCACCGGAAGCTCTCAGCATTGACGCTGAAGCGAGTTGTTCTTCAGTGCCAATTAAAAAGTGTCTAACAATTAACTCTTCCACTCTCAAACACTGAATTTAAAATTACAATAAATTGAACTCAAAAGAGACAATTAAAATAAATGGTATTTTAATACCAAATTAAAAAATTTAAAAAGTAATCTATGCTTAAATTGGGAGTTGTTTTTAAATTTTTTCTTCTTTTTATCACAATTTATTTATATTTATATATACAGTTTACCATCACATATCCATTTCACTTCTTATTTGTATGGAGTTTAGTACAGGCGTTAGCTATAATCCAACTGAAAACAATCTATTAAACTGAATGGCTATTAAATTAATTCCCTAACAAAAGCCATATTAATTAATCGTCTCGAAGTCACCTCACGATGGTTTTGGTAAATTGGCCCGATTGGTTAATTACGTACAGAGAAACTGACGGCGTTTTAATAAACATTTACCTTGAACATCTGTTTACAGGCGAGCTTGAGCTTCGTTAGCGAGAGCTTGCATATGTTAAACACACTGTCACAGCAGTTCACTCCTTATGTAACTATTACAATAATAAAATGAACTACACTAATATAACTTTTTCATTATTTCTCTTTAGAAGTAGTGACTACTACTCCTAAAGAGAAGAATAAATAATGAAAAAATGGTAATTATGCAATGTACATAACATTGCATAATTCTGGGCAAATGAGACATTACACCCCCCTCACTCAGTCTAGTAATCTGATTACTAGACTGCTGGGTGATGTCTCAGGATGACGTGCGCAATGCAGTGTCACGCGAAACTTTATTGTTTTAAAGTTCCGGGTGACACTGCAATTGTTATGGGCGGCCGTGTCACTTAACATCAGGTGAATGACTTGCTAGTCACGTCATTCAAATCTATTAGTAAAAACGTAAACGTTAAAAATAAAAACGTACGTTAAAAATTTCGGCCGAGTGTAGTAGGAACGGCCATTAACACTGGTCAAAAAAGCATGTAAGTGGCATTATGACAGGATTTCTCGTTAGCAAACATTCCATTTCATGTTTTCAAATAATTAATTTACACTTAAGTAAAATAAACTACAAGCGAGCAAGAACAACGACCTCGGGATCGACAACAATCGGTCACCAAAACCAACCGTAGGCACCACCAAATTCAACATCACTGGAACAGTTGTGCCAGCGACTCAGGGCCGTGCTTCGATACATAAAACAGCTGGGGATCTAGCAAAGATACTTTTCCATTACCGTTAACGCCAAGCGATAGCTCAAAATGTATGGGAATGACATTAGCTATGACATTACCTGCGGAAAAGTTTTCCGCGGGCAATGTCATTCCCATACATTTTGGGTTATTGTTTGGCGTTAACGCTAATAGAAAGGGAACTTTGCTAGACCGCCTGGGCTGATTGGGGTAGATGCTGGCAGGGGAAATGCACAATACACCTCATGCAAGACGTCAGTGCAGGCCTTACCTTCCCCAAATAGAACAAGAATAAGTGAAATTATTCTCAACAAAAAAATAAGACAATTGTATCTCTGTTGTTTTGTTTATTTTTGAACTGACGCACCCTGGTTCGAATCCTGCTCGGCCTTGCACTAATGACTTTTCAAGTTATGTGCGGAATTCACGATTTCTTTTACAACGGTGAAGGAAAACGTCATGAAGAAAAAGGCATGTTCAAGAATCACAAAATTCGAAGACATGTGTTCAGCCACTAATCCACACATGGCCATGCAGCGTGGTAGACGATGGCCCACACTTTCTGTAAGAGAAGCTAGTGTCCCAGCAGTGGGACAGAGGACACTGCTAAAAATCATAAACCTACGATATACTCGGAACAATAAAGAATATCCGGTATATTCTTGCGAAAAACATCCGAAAAACCCAAGTTCACGTAATTTATCCGTAATTTATCTTCATATCTAGCGCTAAATCCAATAAAGATGACAAACACATAGTCCAGGAGGCAGATATGACCATTCATTTTTTACGTCAAATAAGACCTGACTTTAATATCCTGTATGACGGCGAGAAACTTAATAAAACGAAATTACACGGCCCCAAGCTTAGAGGGGCTTAGTCGAAGGAAGCACTCAAATTTACTGCGTCGTCTCTTAGACTATAAAAAGAGCATTTGAACGTGTTAGGAGCACGTAAAATATAGCTATTAGTGATGGTGTGTGGCTCTTTAGTCGATAAACGTTCTTCATCGAAGTTGGCAGTTTCATATCTGCTCAATGTTTCTAAAGCCTTGCAATGTAGGAAAAGTTTAGTTGATTTTATCGATTTTTTTTTTTTTAAATACGTAGATACTTTTTATACTAGTATTAAAGATCCTGGCATACCTTCATAATTATTACATACACTTGTAACGTAATAAAAGTTCCTGTCGTATAAATCTTGACTTAACTTTTTCATATACTATACCTACAACATCTAAACTACTATTTTCTAACCACTTTACTACTAATGAAACAAATGAAAAACGCGTTGTTAAATTAAGAGAAAATAAAATCTTGTTTGCAGATGTCATAGTTAATTCACTTCCGACTCTTTTAATTTTAAATAATGTGAAATTCGAATGATGTGTGTTATGTTTACACAGCTATTTTCTTTGTTTAAATTTCTAATACTATTCTTTTATCGATTAACGTAGGTGTATAGCTGTGTGGTCCCATCCCTACGTCACCGTTTGGTAGGTAACGGTCCCTGCCAGGTGCACGATATTATTTTATGGGAGTTCGACGTAAGCGCCGAATTGTACAAGTTACTTTATTATGCGTTCATTGAGAGCCGAATTTGAAGCAAAACTTTGACAGTTTACTTCAATGACGTTTCTCAAAATATAGACTTTTAAAAAGTTTGTGGCCCAATGGAGGAGGAACCCAGAGGGACTCACTCGAGGAGTTTTCAAGGATATAAAGTTTGGTAGACAAGAAAGTCCGCACTCCACAGTGAACTTTTTGTTTGGGTGCTGAAAGTGTAAACTACGAAGTATCGATTACGTCTCGTAACCTCCCCCGCCCCACAAGTGTGATTGCTACTAGAAAATTTATTTCTTCGCGTAACTGAAAACTATTTAAAAGAAATAAACACCTAATTCAATTTGCTTGCTTTTTTTAATTGGTTACAGGCAAGTTTTACCACTGTGTCGCCTGATGTTAAAGCAAGATGCTGCGCACACACAACACGAGTTATTAAGAGATATTTTTTTAGAATCTATCTCTATCTAAGCATTTGCAAGCTTTATTAACATAAAATCTTTTTTGCTTCAAAAAAGGCATCTGAGATTTTTTTAAGTCTGAAAAAAGTCCCAGAATAATCTAAATTTAAATTTTTGTAGTTAACGTAATATTAGATGTTACTTCAATCTGAAATTAATTTTACCAACACCCTTCAACAGCTCACTGACAGGTTTCTGACTTTCCTTTAACCTTTCCGAACCTAAATCCATTTTGGGAAATGTAATCGGTTAAACTTAAATGAATAGTAAGTACATTATACAATCCGCCCGCGCCGAGTAACGGTATTGCTTAACCCTTTTTAGCCCTAAACAAGGCTGTTACATGAAACGTTCCTGAATTTAGGTGTTGGGGTGAGTTTTGAGAACAAGCGGATCTGATTTTGTACATAATATGGCTTATACGAGTACTTATTAATCATGCTACAATCAACCTTGTGGACGGGTTGATATGACTGTGTAAATCGCCAGTAATTGTATTCTTGTTTCTATCAATCCATCTTCGTATAACAAGTTCTTAGCTGATTCCACGCAGCAGCACAGGTGACGTGTCGCTGCGACACTAGACACTGCAAATTAGGAAGATGACAATTTTGGAAATGGACAATTTAAGAAGTGGACCAAACCGACCAGAGGGCTGGTTTCTGTGTACCTGTTTCTATGAAATACTTTCCGTAGCTCGCGTCGTCTGATGTTTATTCATAGCCAAACAAAAACCAAGTAGTGGCACGGCAATACGTCACCTATTGCTAATGAGCTGCAAAATTATGGCTAATATTACATTTTTAATCAAATTGAATTGAATTGTCCCGTGTGGTCCCGGTTACGAATAGGACCACCCCATCTCTTCCCGTGGGTGCCGTAGAAGGCGGCTAAGGGAATATCCAGGGAATGGGTCGCAGCGTTCCCCTCGGTCTTGGTGGCAATCAATCTTCACCTACTGCGATCACCAAGCCGCCTGCCAAGCGTGGTGATTATGGCAAACCCCCCCCCCCCCCCTAATGACAAGCACAAATAAAAACGGCCCCCAGTCCCCGGCAGCTCTGCTATCCCGTGGCTACGGTAGCGGCCACGGTAACGGCAGGGCAAGGGGTGCGAAGAATCCCCGGCAGACGCCCGGCTACCAACCCCAACGACGACCCCTGGCCCTGGCAACACATAACGTGCGCACACTGAAGGCTGACGAAAGGATGGTCGAGCTAGAGGCGGAGATGGGTAAGTTACGCTGGGATGTAATGGGATTGTCAGAAGTCCGAAGACAGGGACAGGACACGATAATCCTAAATTCCGGTAACTTATTCTTCTACCGGGAGGGAGACCAACTCTGCCAAGGGGGTGTCGGGTTTCTCGTCCGCAAGTCTCTCGTCAACAACGTGGTCAAAGTCGACAGTGTGTCGGCCAGGGTAGCGTACATGGTACTCCGAATAACCAAACGGTATTCGTTGAAGGTTATACAGGTATACGCGCCGACGTCGGCACACTCAGACGATGAAGTAGAAGCTATGTATGAGGACATATCCGAAGCCATGCATACTTCCGAAGCATACTTCACCGTTGTGATGGGAGACTTCAATGCGAAGTTGGGCACAAGGAATAGCGATGAGCTGAGAGTGGGGCCATTTGGATACGGGCAGCGGAACCCTCGAGGACAGAGGCTGGCTGACTTCATGGAGAAGGAGGGACTCTTTATGATGAACTCCTTCTACGAGAAGCGGCCATCCAGGAAGTGGACGTGGATAAGTCCCGACGGTTCCACTAAAAATGAGATAGACTTCATCATGACGACCAAGAAGCACATATTCGATGATGTCTCTGTGATCAGCAAGGTGAAAACCGGTAGCGATCACCGTATTGTTAGAGGCACATTGAATATCAATGTTAAGCTCGAAAGGTCACGTCTGGTGAAGTCTACGCTCCGTCCAAATCCTGTCCAAATCCAAAACCCCGAAGGCTTTCAGCTGGAACTCCAAAATCGCTTCCAGTGCCTAGCCGACTGTAACACAGTGGACGAGCTAAACGACGGGTTGGTGGAAACTGTCCAAGCTGTTGGATCGAAATTCTTTAAGACCCAACGCCGAAAGAAGACTCAAAAGCTCTCAGAAAAAACTCTTGAGCTAATGGCCGACCGGAGCGAAATGAAGCTGCAGTCTTCAGTTGATATGTCAGCCTACGGTGAACTCAATAGACGAATCTGGAGTTCCTTGCGACACGACTTGCGTGCTCTTAGTACTTCACGTATTGAGGCCGCAATTGAGCGGAACCAAGGCTCTAAAGTGTTCGCAAAGGATTCGTCTATTGGGCAACACCAAATGACAAAACTGAAGACCGAAAATGGTAGCGTCATTTCATCCAAGCCTGAGATTCTGAGAGAGATCGAGAACTTCTATGGACAGTTATACACCTCGACACGTAAGCCCGCTACTAACACAGCTCAGGACATCAGAGCCAAGTTAGTCCGACACTATACCGAAGATATCCCGGACGTCAGCCTGTACGAGATTAGAATGGCCCTCAAACAGCTTAAAAACAACAAGGCACCAGGTGAAGATGGAATTACGACCGCACTTCTGAGAGCGGGTGGTAGACCGGTACTTTTAGTCCTCCAGAAGTTATTTAATTCTGTCATCCTTGAAGGTATAACGCCAGAGGCATGGCACAAGAGCGTGGTGGTGCTCTTCTTCAAAAAAGGCGATAACACCTTATTGAAGAACTATAGGCCCATCTCGCTCTTGAGTCATGTGTATAAGCTGTTTTCGAGAGTCATTACGAATCGTCTCGCACGCAGGTTTGATGAATTCCAGCCTCCCGAACAAGCCGGTTTCCGAAAAGGCTTTAGCACCATAGACCACATCCATACGCTGCGCCAGATTATACAGAAGACCGAAGAGTATAATCGGCCGTTATGCCTAGCGTTTGTGGACTATGAGAAAGCCTTCGATTCAATCGAGACTTGGGCGGTGCTGCAGTCCTTGCAGCGATGCCAAATTGACTATAGGTATATCGAAGTTTTGAAGTGTTTGTACAGTAAGGCCACTATGTCAGTCCGACTACAGGACCAGAGTACGGAACAAATTCCATTGCAAAGAGGCGTGAGACAGGGAGACGTTATTTCTCCGAAACTGTTCACAAACGTATTGGAGGATGTTTTCAAGCTCTTGGAGTGGAAAAGATCTGGCATCAACATAAATGGCGAGTACATCACTAACCTTCGTTTTGCCGATGATATAGTCATAATGGCGGAATCGCTCGAGGACCTTAGCACCATGCTCAACGACCTCAGTAGAGTCTCCCAGCAGGTTGGTCTTAGATGAACATGGACAAGACGAAGATCATGTCAAATGCTCATGTTCCACCTATACCGGTAATTGTTGGGAACGATACTCTCGAAGTTGTCGACAAGTATGTCTACCTAGGACAGATTGTCCAATTAGGTAGGTCCAACTTCGACAAAGAGGTGGCGCGAAGAATCCAACTCGGCTGGGCAGCGTTCGGGAAGCTTCGTCCTATCTTTTCGTCCAAAATACCGCAGAGCCTGAAAACGAACGTTTTCAATCAGTGTGTGTTGCCAGTGATGACTTATGGAACTGAGACATGGTCTCTTACTGTTGGCCTCATTAGTAAGCTCAAAGTCGCGCAGCGAGCTATGGAGCGAGCTATGCTCGGTGTTTCCCTGCGAGATAAGCTCCGGAACGAGGAGATCCGCAGGAGAACTAAAGTGACCGATATAGCTCTTAGAGTTAGTAAGTTGAAGTGGCAATGGGCAGGCCACATCGCTCGTAGAACTGACAACCGATGGGGAAGAAAGGTTCTCGAGTGGCGACCACGAACCGGAAGACGCAGCGTAGGCCGGCCCCCCACTCGGTGGACCGACGACCTGGTGAAAGCCGCGGGGAGCCGATGGATGCAGGAGGCGAGCAGCCGCTCAAAGTGGCGTGCTCTGGGGGAGGCCTATGTTCAGCAGTGGACGTCTTCAGGCTGTTGATGATGAATCAAATTGAAACCTTGATCAAAACGAATAATTAAAAACCAGTTTATCATTCTACCTAGAATCATAGAGACCTACAAAGAAAACCCACGCTTTAAAAATCGTGTAGTAAACTTTATTACAATAATCTGTTTAAAATTCTAAGTAATAGGTACGTAATCTCCAAAAAGCTTTTACTTTAAGCCATTCCTGGAAAGTCTTTGATATGCCAATATGCATGCACGGCATGGTTCTATTTGCAAATTGAAATTCGCCAAGGGTCCCAAGCCCGCTTGGGTCTTGGAGACCAGCCCTCTGGACCCTCGGTTATTGTCACAGCTATTTGTATTCATTGCTGGATGTAATGGGGACGTATTGGTGTGTAATAGGCTATTATAAAATATTACTACGTTATGAGTTAAAAGTTATATTGAGGACATGGGTTTTGGTAAAATTTTAATAAAATAGTACCTATAGAAGTGTTAGAATAACCATTAACATTTATTCTGCATGTCAATGGTTCGCCTAATTATGCGTCAATAACGTTTGTATTTAACCAATAGAACTTAAAACGTTAGGGCGTTATCAAATCACCAGCTTTGACGAGTTTTTTATGTTGTTTTGACTCCTGCCTGCTCTATGCAATACTGTCGTATCTTTCAGCAACACATGCGCTAAATTCACTGAACATAAAATTCTATTTAAAATGAAACGAAATTACTGCCTCGCTCTTATTTCGTAATCCTCAGCATCAAACGGTTGACTCATCATTTTCAATACATCCTCCAAAAATGGCTTGAACTCGCGCTTGAGGCCATAAAAACGTATGTGCCGCGGCGAAGGCGGCGGAACGTTAAACAGCCGTATATTTAAACGTTTAGCCGTAAAGTGCGCGAGAACCGACTCCTCGACTGAACGACATTCATTAAATTAGTTTATACTCTTTATGGTATACAGTTTATACGCACTTGAATGTACAAAACGTTGGTATATATTGCCGCTTTTATAATTGTCAGGTACGATCGATAAGACAACACAATGACAGACGCTCGGATGAGAATTATTTGCCAAGATCTCAGTCTACTTACTCTATCTTAAGAATAAGTAGTTTGAGATCTCAGTAAGTATGATATGGCTATAGCTATGGTAACCTGTCATGTATATCATGTAAGCTAAAATTTTTATTACATTTGTAAATCATGTAGTACTGTTGAAGGTCCATAAATAAATAAATAAATAAATCTGAGGCTCAGATGCTTTAAATACATAAACTCTTAAACAGTTTAAGTTTGGGGAGAAATTGTAGGTTTGCTGAAAATAGCAAACCATTATTTTCATCATAATCACCATCAACAGCCTGAAGACGTCCATAGCATGCCATAACACTGACTTGTAATGTTTCTGACCGAGCGAACAAAGCGACCGAAAGTCTCTGTTTCAAGTCCCGATTTTCGCCCAGATGTAGGTACTTGCGTACAAGTCACATTTTTCAACGAATCTTGACGAAACTTGGAATATAGAGGTCCAGGAAGTTTTTTTGTCGTTGGCGATTTTTGATTGGAGGGGTGTATCCCTCAAAATAGGAGGAAGTTTGCTGCGGTGCCATCTATCAACAAATTTGATTATATTTGCCAGAAATATCGGGTACTAAATTCTAAACAAGCATTTTACATATGAGCAAAATCGATCAAGAGCCTGTCGAGATGTAAAGCCGTAAGTTCTAAGTTCAGGACATAATTACTATTATAAATATAACATCATACCGTGTGGTCCCAGCGGTGTGAGAATAGGACCACTTCATCTCCTTCTATGGATACCGTAAATGCCGGCTAAGGGGTATTATTTAGACTCTAGACAATATCTATAAGAGAGAATAGGCAGCAGCATTCTCATCTGTAAAATTAAAATTTTCTGCGATCACCATGCCGCCTGCCAAGCGTGGTGATTATGGCAAACACCCCTATGAAAAGCATATAAATACAAAGTGGCGTTTTATGGGGTAGACCTACGGTACCACTTTGAACACCTATTGCCTCTTGCATCGAACGACTCCCAAAAGTTTTGCCCCATGTGGTCGGTATAGGTAAGTACGGTACCTAATCATTGAACTCACACAAAACAACATTTTTATATAAATTCTGCTATGTTAATGGTACCTACTCCAGTTGCATTTAAATTAAGTGCTGCAATAAGCGTCATAAGCCACTTTAACTCTGGTTCCAGTTTCGATCGGTTTAAAGTCCCAAGGCAGCCATGAGTGGGAAGCATCGCATCTGGCTTTATGGCGCTGAGGTTTACTGCTGGAGTGTAGACATTCGCGTCTATAAAGTGCTCCAGAGAATCATTCGCCGAATCATAGTTCATCTATTTTAAGGTTTTGGTAATTCTGTACTTTATTCTATGTATTAGAAAGAAGATGCTCTAATTATTACATCTTTAGGTCTAGTGGTTTGTATTTGTGTGTTAGCCAGTCAGCCAGTCATTCAAGAGAAAGCCTTTTATCAAAATAGGTAGCCATTTTCAAAAGAATGCATGAACTGTTAGGATGAAATACGCATGGGATGGGTGTATGATGAAATACGCATTCATTCGTATTAGAAGCAAACAAGCATGCTCCATCGTCGACCGCGTCGTCACTTACCATCAGGTGAGACCGTGGTCAAATGTTAGCCTATCGTTGATAAAATAAAGCCGGCCAAATGCGAGTCGGACTCGTGCACGGAGGGTTCCGTACCATTATCTATAACAACGAGCAAAAAAATCAGGTTTATTGTATGGGAGCCCCCTTATATTTATTTTAGTATTTGTTGTTACAGTGGCAAGATAAATAGATCATCTGTGAAAATTTCAACTGTCTAACTATCACGGTTTATGAGATACAGCCTGGTGATGGACGGACAGACAGACAGACAGACAGACAGACAGACAGACAGACAGACAGACAGACAGACAGACAGACAGACATACAGACAGACAGACAGACATACAGGCAGACAGACAGGCAGGTAGACAGGTAGACAGACAGACAGACAGACAGACGGACAGCAGAGCCATAGTAATAGGGTCCGTTTTACCCTTTGGCTACGGAACCCTAAAAAAGATTTCCATTCTTAAACACAGCCCTTTACACTGTTGTCCTGTGCACTCAATAACTCGTAACTCGATATCAGAACGAACTTCTCCCGTCTTTACATGTACCCACCTCCCCCAGCCCGAGGCGCATGGCTCATTAAAACTAAACTTTTGTTTACAGGCTCCAACTCCACGTGTGGTTGAATATTAAAATAATAGACTTCAGTCCGTATTCTATGTATAATGACGCTCATCAGCCGTTAATTTCTATGCGATTGCTGCCATTAATCACTACTTATTGTGAATGAAGATTTCTTCCAATATGAAATTACTGAATGACGAATTATTCCTGATAGATTCTTATAAAGTGAGAGAACTAGCAGGAAAACTAAAGTGAGCGATATAGCTCTTTGAATTAGCAAGTTGAAGTGGCGATGGGCAGACCACATCGCTCATAGAACTGACAACCGATGGGGAAGAAAAGTTCTCGAGTGGCGACCATGAGCCGGAAGACGCAGCGTAGGCCGGCTCCCCACTCGGTGGACCGATAATCTGGTGAAAGCCGTGGGGAGCCGATGAATGCAGGAGGCGAGCAGCCGCTCAAGGTGGCGCTCCCTGGGAGAGGCTTATGTTCAACAGTGGACGTCTTCAGCCTGTTGATGATGATGATGAATTAACTCAATGGCACGTGGCCCAATTGGACATTACCACAACTGAATTCTAGGAGATGAATGCACGCTAAGTTGATTGGTGTTTAAAAACAAAAGTTTACAAACAAATCATAGTGAGTAGATGTTAAATATACAGTATAGAGGGTTAGAGGACATTTACAATAAAAGTAATACTACAGAGTTCAGACTAATACAAATTTTTTAGGGCACACATTATTGTTAAAATAACCGCGCGCCGTAAAGCTTCCGTCATCATTATGAACTTTGTCTTTACTTGCATAAATAAATTTACTGAACCGTAAATTGCTTCATTTTATATATTGCGCAATATTCCAGCATTCGCAAATTTAACTAACTAACTGTTAACAAACTGGTGGTGGTTTAACTGTTTAGTATGTGAAACCTTTGATACAAACTATATTCAGAAGGTAAATTGAAGGTACCCAGCTAAAATATAATAGTGAAATATCTCTACATACTGTTAATACACTGCAGTGCAATTACAGTTGCGTAATTATGCCGCCATAGGTCGCGCGCGGCGCTTCCGGTGGCGGACGGAAGTGCGCGTACTGTAGAGTTTCGCGGCGCCGCCGCTGCCGCTGTATTGTTTCGGCGAGCCTATGACTGTTTCACAAATATTTTAATAAAGTTTCATGATTATTTAAATTACGAATAGCGTTCAAACGTTTCGATATTAAAACTACATGCCGTAATTGGATTGGTTTGACTCACCGGAACGTGTAGGTAAATAAATAATAAATAAATAAATGACGCCCAACGATCACATACATAGATCCTGGAACCTAATTAGGATTCCCTGTATCCAGGGACCCAGGAACTAAGAGGACCATGCTCCCACAACACTCAAACACAGATCAAGTATTTAGGGTATTTTTTCCTATGCACAAACACTTGTCTTGTCGCGGGAATTGAACCCACTGCCTCCAGGTTATGGACTGACCTGCTCAACTACCACTCCACGGAGGCTGTCAAAGGTAAATCTAAATTTCACAAAGGACGCTGCAAAGTTCCTCGCATTACTGGTTCAGCGAGGAGTTGCATACCGACCGTCAAGTATGCGGTGACAACTCAAGCACGAACACTGCGGTATGCGCGAAGATACACGTCACCTTGTCATATTCACGGGAGTTGTAAATACTTCGAACGTTTTCGTGGAAATGACCTTAAACTTAAATTTCGTGCATTGTACGTACACAATGATCCTGCAGGTACATTGTTACAATACGTAACCGGCTGAGCTTTGTGAGCCGCATGCCGCCGCGTGAGGCATGCGACGACAAATGCCCGCTGATGTGAGTTTACGTATGACGTAATGTTGGTTATGCGCGCCTCGCGTACAATGGGCGAATCAAGTTACAAATTGCTTGAAATGTTTTACTTTGCAAAGTTTAACTTCACAGTTATCTTTGTGCCTGAATATTATACACTAATTTAATTGTGATTATAAGAAATATTTTAACCGAATCATTATGAGGTATAAAAGTTATCATAAACACAGATCTTGGATTTGAAAGGACTCTCTATATCTAGACCTGGATACAGGACAAATAGGCACGTGAGCTTTTTTTCTTAGTTTATTTTTAATTTTACGTTCTAGTATCTGAAAATGTTTCAAGCTACTCAGTATAATGCTCAGTTTAAAGATTATTAAGGTATTAGTTATGTGATATGTTATAATAATTTTAATATGGAATACAGCGCGTGCACACAACGGCACGGGTATGGGCGCGGCGCCGCGCTCGCACTTCCGGCGCGCACCGGAAGCATCGCGCGTGGTTATAAGTAGGTAATACACCAACGGATAGAGGGTGTCAGCGATAAATTCCATATTCAGGATTTTTCACATTCTAAGGTTATTAATCATTTCACAGCTATATTAACCTGTGTAGGTGCTTTATATTTTATAGGTTTTTAATTGTATTTTTTTGTTCTGATAAGATTATAAGTGTCACTTAGGGTGAGTTTTTGATCCCTAGTTAAGGTTAAAAACTCTAATAAGTTTTGACCATTTGTTAGAATTTGTTAGAGTTTTTAACCATTGGTTACTTTAACTACGGATCAAACAACCCACCCTTAGTGCAGTACTACCTAGTGGAGAGTAATATTTTTATAAGCTCATTTTAATAAATTGGTAAATAAAAAACCGTCGTTTATACTCTTCCACATCTTCGTTCTTGACTGTGTGGTCGGTCCCGGTGGTATGAGTATAAGATGCAGCTAAGGGAATGTCCAGAGAATGAGCGTTGCTGCTCATTCTCTGGATATTCCCTTAGCTCGCGTTGCCTCAGTACATTAAAATCTTCTGCGATCACCAAGCCGCCTGCCAAGCATCGTGAGCGTCCTAAAGCCAGATTGACGTTTTATGGAGTATATATGTGGTCAACCGTGGATTCCTTTCTCCCGGCTGTTGAGGTGTTGTGTATGCTTAACTCTATAGTTTTATTTTTGGTTGGTCACATCATGTTCGTACTGTAGCTACATTACCACGTTACTGAGTTATAAACGTATAGTTTAAATACCTCTACAAATTTCGTGCATTGGATGGCACTTAAACCGAGAAAGTTCAATCGGTAATACTTTCAACTCTCAACTGAGTTACGAACTGCAATCCTCAGCGAGTCTCAGCGAGTATCAGTGCTAGCGAATTAATGTAATCATAACTTCTCACTTAATCCCGGATGAGAGTCGAGAGTGCTTAAAGTAGGTACGGCCTAGTAAAAAAGAATGAGACAAACTTTAAAAATGGAATGTGAATTGATCAAAAAGGGAAATAACAGGTACTAAAAACTGGCCCTGTATCTTGCACTATTTACCGCAGCACTTTAGACTCACACAAAAACAGGCTAACTCAGACACACAATAATTATAACAGTTACTTGTTTACACAGAATTTAAACACACTGAATATAGTTATTTTTACCTTTACGTTTTAGCGCGATAAACCTTGTATAAACAAATAACTACGTGGTCTAATGGCGAGAGTTTACAAGCAAATGCAAAATTTTATTGGCGAAAAAGTTCACGAACGACAAAAACATGTACAACGGTCGTCGAAGTTGGACATGACAAATACTTGTACCTAAAAGGCAGCTCACCTTAATGCACTTGGAGTTCACTCTCTCAATCGTTGCCATTATTTTGTGTCCACTTTGACCGGGACCTTAGAAGCCGGACCCAGGGGCCTCGGTACAGATGCCAATACAAGTAATGGCAGCGTGACTGCTGCGTTCGACACTTGAAATATCCACAACAGCTGTGCCTTAGTAGCTATTACTTAAACAACCTTTTTTTAAGCCGGTAGTTTCAGCTTTTGTGGATGCGTTATTTTGAACAAAAAATGCGGCACCTCAAATAATATAAGGTTTAAAAGTGTAAAGTTAACACTATCACATCAAATATGACCTTACGTAAAATATTTTTGACATTGATAATAATAGTAGCTAAAAAATAATTTTGGTCAAATTATTATTTTATCGTTACAAAAATTAAAAACTCATTCTAATGTTTGTTTTATATCAAACATTTTATTACCACTGTCATTATTTACTCCACATCATTTGCTCTTCACAGCCTGTCGCTATGATAGCCAGGTCTCCTAGTAACGAGCCCACTGACACCCACACCTTGAATTAAGTCATCTACCCAACAGTTACAGTTCCACCGACCGCGGCTTAGCATACTCCTCCGTTTGCAATGCTAATGCGGGCCGTAACTCGCTTTGCAGCTCAGTCACTATATCTGGGAGGGCCTTCGGGTTCTATTGGCTCTGAGAGAAACGGTTCATATATCTAAACATTTTAACTGGTTTGGTAGGCTGAAATAGTTGAAGAGCTTTTGATACGATGCCCAAAATTATATGAAGAATATTGACAGCCTCTATAGTTGAGGAGGTTGGGTCATATTCTATGTCTGTGAGTCCAAGTAGGTATTTGTGCGCATGAAAAAAAGCGAAATACTTTTCCTAGTTTCTGGATCCCTCGATACGGAACATTCTAGTTGTAGGGCCCAAAATCTATGTATTTTATAGTTGGGCATTATTTATTAATTAATTGAGTTTGTCTAAAACTCTGGATTTGACACGACATGGACATGGACATGTTTGATAATAGAAATAAATTGCTCATTCTGTGAAAAACGATGTAATGTTCAAATCACGCATCTACTTGAGCCTCATCAGGATGCAAAGGGGAGTCCTGTTTCCGGCTATAGGATGACTAGCAGCCAACGCAGTCTCGCATAAAAACCTTTCTTTTCATAAACCAGGAGCGTTATTACGCGCTCGGAAACGCAATATGTGTAGTCTGGCTTTAAAAAACAATTGCCGGCGAACAATATGAGCGCCATTGTACCTGCGACGGGATTCATTTCGGCTGCTCGCAGTGAGATGATTGCGCGACTAAGCACACTTAAGTTAATGCTTAGCTGTACGTAGATTGTTTGCTTACGTTCTAGAAAATTCATTAAACACGTCTCTGTATACTTGGGTGACAAATGCATCAGCTCAGAATAATGAATCAATGAAGTTTTGAGTTTCACACGTCATTGATCTATATAGGATTTATAGTGTTGACACGAGAATGACGGAGAGCAGAAAACTTTAATAAAACTATATAATAGTTTCTCAGGCAGGAATGATGGCAATAAATATATTCTCATTACCAATACAATTACTTACAAGCGCAGTAAAAGCGTATCTTGTTGACAATAATGCTACTTGTAGTTTACTACAATTGAATCAAATAAACTTGAATTCAACTTAAAATTAAAGCGAGCGCACTCATTACTTCTAACTCAGCGAGCTAATTAAAAGTTTTAACTTCGCAAAGTGGAAGTTCTTCCGGCTTCCTTTGGGCTTACAGTTAATTTTGTTGACAACATGTTATTGGAATCCTATAGTTTTTAATTTTTTATTTGATGCACGTTGTATTATGGAATTGAAGAAATGTACCAGATTTCGTACAATAAGATGTTGCTAATCACTCACAATTGCCTAATTTTTGCTGTCTTTATATTTAAGAGGCATGAACACCGTAGAAACTTTCCATCAAGTCGATATAAGTGATGTAACTCTATCAAAATACAGCCAAACGTGACAAAAAGCAGTTACCCAAAAAATTGGTAAATATTAAGGGGTTCTGTTCTCGCCGCGGGCGCTTGGTGGCGGGCGTGGCGTTCACGGCACAACTCAATTTACACTGTTTACATAATGTATTTGCTTACCTCGATGATATTTTTGTATAGTCCACCGCCCGGCGAGTATGTACTACGTTATTACTATTTCAAATATGAACGTATGGACATTCTGACACATGCACATTTAAATATATTATGCCGGCACATGTATGTTTTACTTAGCTATACAATTCGACATTTTGGCATGTGAACCAATTGGATCCTAAATCCTGCAAACTTGGACATGTTAACTTTCTCAGTCAGGTGATATTATTTTATTTGTCATTATTTATTTTTTTCCAATCTATTCAGTGATTTGCAACTACTCAAATCAATATTATTAGTAAGAACTTCTGAACTTCTGTAAAACATTATAAATTCAAAGTAAAGACTTAGCAAATAATGATGTCGTATGCTACATTACTGGGTGCGAATGTTTATCATTTAAATACAGACTTTATGGCTCCAACGTTTACGGAACACATAGTTGCAACTTGCAACATCTATAAAACTTAGCAATTAACGGCTTCTCGGCCCTTGCAACTGTGCGCCTTACATTGTACGCTCTGTAGAATGACTGCCGCTTTCGACTTGTAGTTGGCGAGCGTTATTACTACAACTAACTATGTTAATTTTACACCAACCCGTACCGCGAGAAGTTTGCAGGGAGGATCTAATATGAAATAAGAACTATGCATCCGGAGTTTAATTTTCAAGTGTCCAGTTTAACTCATCGGAACAACAATTTGCATTCAATACTTGTTGGGGTCAGCAGGCATCACGTCGCTTGTCCGTGACATAATATCAAACAAATAACAAGTAAAACAAGTAAAGTGAAGCAAGTATAAATCATAAAATCCGTAATCATAATGCAACTTGTAAAATGCTGGCGCGATCATTTTAAACGATAATAACATTTTAAAAATAATATTTTCAGGGAGGATGCTATACATAAAATAAAAGGCACCAAATATTATTATGTCATTAATCCTCGCATGTTGTTTAATATTGTTGTAAACATAAACATAAACATAAACATAATTTTATTCACAAAAATATACAATTACAATTACATGTTACAGGTCACAAAACCAAGCTATAGCTTGTAAATAGTGCGCTATTTTAATGACGTGCTTAACCTACACTAAGAAATAAATCTTGTGACGTAGGTTTAGGCATACCCTTCGTTATTGCATTTAGCTGTAGCTGACATCACTCAAGCACAAAGGCAACGGTGAGAAATTTACTAATATTTATATTTCATACTATTTTTGTGCTTTAGGTACACTAAACAAAATGTGGTACATTATATATTATAAATATATATGTATGTATATATATATATATGTATATAAATATATAATTATTAAAATAAATGTGCATATTTGTGAGTATTTGAGGGTGTGTTTGTGTGGATGTGTATGTGATGTGTGTGTGTGTGTGTGTCTCTGTGTGTGTGTGTGTGCGGGTGTGTGTGTGTGTGTGTGTGTGTGATAGTATGAATTAAACCTACCTTTATACAGATACCTTGAGTAACTGTTCTGTCTCAGCATAGCTGAGGTTTCTCAGCCAGCTGTTAATTGCTACTTTTGCGTCTCTGTTTGAAAGGCATATAAGATTACGTACAACTTTGCTTGTGTTGTTGTACAGATATGGACCAAGAAAAGCTTGATGACGTTGGGCTAATTTTGTATTGACTTTTGGTGCATTAAAAACTAGATCTTTTCTCCTCCGTTTTTCTAGCTTAGATTTATCCAGTAAAGTACTTTGTCGGTGCTGAGCCAGGACAAGATTCTGTACAAATAACTGGCGAACAGTAAGTACTCCACAGTCATTATACAGCTCAGTGGTAGGAAACCGGAAAGGTCTGTAGGTCGCCACTTTTAACACTGCTCTTTGGGCGCGCTCTAGTGCTAGCATGTACGTACTACATGCACCGCCCCAGGAGATGTTGCAGTATGTGAGAATGGATCTGCAGAGTGAGTTGTATACATCAATAATCAATGCTCGGTCAGCGACATCACGCAAATTTTTAAATATATATATTAGCTTACGAACCCTGCTGCTGAGCGTCTCAATGTGATTTTTCCAAGTCATTTTACTATCTAAGGTTACACCAAGGTACTTAATACTAGGCACACTTTTTAACTCTGGGCAGTTGCAGATATTTGTTGAGCAGTTTACGTGTGCCTTAATATTTATACCAGGTCCTCTCACACGTGAGTTTGTAAATTTAATATATTTCGTTTTTTCTATATTTAGAGAGAGCAAATTATCTTGCAGCCATTCAGTTACCATCCGCAGTCCCTTCTCAGCATGGATCCTAACCTGTTCCCAGTCTTTTCCTACAAAAATAAGTGCAGTGTCATCTGCATACGAAAAGATTTTCCCATGGTCGATGTTTAAATTACACAAATCATTAACATAGACTAAGAACAGACTAGGGCCCAGCACACTACCCTGAGGAACTCCGTAAGTTGTTGTCTCCTCACTGCTTATAATATTACCTACTTTGGTTCGTTGCGTTCTTCCTGTCAAATAATCCTCCATAAGGCGTAATGATTTATCTCGTATTCCGACATGTTCGAGTTTTTTCACAAGTATAGGCACAGAGACAGTATCGAAAGCTTTGGCTAAGTCCAAAAATACACCTATTACTTTATTTTTCTTATCAAGTTCATTTATAATAAAATTTGTGAGTCTATACACCGCGGTCTCTGCTGATCTACCCGCTCTGAAACCAAATTGACATGAAGAAAGTATATTAAATTTTTCAAGGTATGAGGTCAGTCGTATATTAATTATTTTTTCTATTATTTTTGAAATCGCTGGCAAGATTGAGATAGGCCTATAATTTTCGACACTATCTCTGCTACCACCCTTGTGAATTGGCGTAATAATAGAAGTTTTAAAAACTGTTGGAAATATACCTGTGGATAAGCTTAAGTTGCAGACATGCGTTATGACAGGTAACAGTACGGGTGCTGACTGTTTGATTATTTTTGATGAGATTCCATCAACGCCAGCTGCACAATCATTTTTCAGGCTATTGATTAAACTGTGAACCTCAAACATATCCGTTTCTAAAAGCCCAATTGAATTCACTTGTGAAGCAAGTTTACTAGTATTTTTAAATAAATCATGCTGATTCTTGCTTATGATTTTATCTGCAAGAGTTTTACCCACATTTGCAAAATAGTTGTTAACGTAATTAATAGAATCAGTGGCGTTCATTTTTGTTTTTAACAATGTCTCATTACTAGTCTTCTCTTTAACTGTGCTCGTTATTTTTCTAATAGTTTCCCATGTCTTTTTTATATTATTTTTATTTGTTTCTAGTTCGGCTCTATGGTATTCTATTTTTAGTTTTTTCAATAGGTTGGTACAATAATTTCTATACCTCGTATATGTTAATTTGAGAGTTTTGTTATTTGGTATTTCTTTTAGTCGAAGATGCATTTTGTCACGAGTGCGAATGCAACGCAGCATTCCGGGAGTAATCCAGGGTTTGATGATACGCTGATTATGCGGAACTTTAAATACACGAGTGTTTAACTTGATCACATCCATTAGTTTGCTTATAAGGAGGTTAGCTGCTAAATTTGGATCCAGAGATTGCAAAATTTCATCAAAATTTAACGCTTTTATTTGTTGACCAGCTTTATATAAGTCAATTTTTGTTGATACTTTTTCTGGCGAAACCGAGCATGCCATCTTACTTTTGATGCATAATATAACCGGTCGGTGATCTGTTATAAAGGTATCAACCACTACTACTGAACATTTACGTTTGCTTTTCAGCATAATATGGTCTAAGCATCGATCACCCCTAGTTGGTATATCATGACCAGGCAAAAACCCATGACTGGCTATTAGCTCCAAATAGCCAGCAGAGTGCCTGTCCGTGTTATTTGGATGAATGTCTATGTTAATATCTCCTAGTAGAGTGAAGGAATTAAATTTTTTATTAACTTTTAGAATACCATCAAGTGAATTCAAAAACGGTTCAGTACTAGTGAATGATGGGGACCTATATAATGCTAATACTGCTATGTTATGTCCTATTTTTATTAAAAGACAGTTTGCATCTTGAAAATCTGGCTCTTCTACTACTAAATCAATGCTGATTTTCGAGTAGACAATAATACCACCATTTTTGTTTATACAATTTTGTGTGTATGCGCAGTTATAGTTCCTTAACTTAGGAAATAGTTTGTTATTATGAATCCAGCACTCTGTTAATATTATTAAATCACATTGAAAGCCAAGTGACTGTAAAAGTAGCTCTAGTGCTACAAAATTCATGTTAATACTTCTAATATTCATTGATAGAATATTGATTGACTTATTGTTAGTTGTAATAAATCGTCTACATAATTCTGGTTCGCACAAGTGTGAATCAGTAATCGAGAGGTTATCTATAAAATTGCACAAATTAATTTGTTGGCTTTTATCCATTATTATAGTAGTAAGTTAAAAAGGTACTCATAAGGGTTCGTAAGCTGTACACTAATTTGAATGCTATATTTAGGTTAATCATATTTTTGATTGTAAGATGTGCAGAGGAGCAACAATTGAGGTACGTAAGTTGTGTGGTAGGTTTGTGTGTTAAATGTGCAGCAGTGCTGTATGTGAGATGCATGAGTTGTCTGATAGGTGTGTTGGTAAAGATGTGATTACAGTTGTGTATTAGACAAGAATGGATCTGGTATATGTAGGGTGAATGTAAGAGTGTAAGAAAAACTTGACATAAGAGGTGTCGTGAGTTATTGTTTTTACAATTAATCATTTTTAGTACAAGAGGTGTTTGTTGTTTAAGGTCACTATTTTTACATGCTAGTTTTTTTGTTTCAGGTCTTCGAGCTGCTGTTCACTGCTGACTACGATCGGGGGCGAGCCTTCAGCTTTTCTCAGAAAAACTCTACCATTTGCAGACCAACAGAAATCATACCCGCAGGTCTTCGCAACATCACGCGCCAAAAAATAGAGTCGTTTCGCTTTTGGAGTTAGAAACTCAGATACAAATACGGGTGACTTTTTGCCTTCTATTCCCAGACAGCTGGTATTTAACCTATCTGTGGAGTTCGACGCATTGTATTTTTTAACAGCCTGTAGCATGGATATTTTTAGCAGATTGGTGCAAAAGTCTACTACTATTGGGCGTTCTCCGTTGGGTTTCCCGTTAATACGGTATATGTCCTTAATGGTATTTGGCTGAAATTCAGCTTTTACTTTTGTGTGTATCTTTTCTAAAAGGTTTGCTAGGTCCTGTTTAGATTCACTAGGCTTAGACGGAATACCCCGAATCTCCAAACATGTACTTCTCGTGTATCGCTCTAACTCGTCAACTCTATTTTCTAGCTTTTTAATATACATCTCTCGTCCTGCTTTTTCACCTTCAAGAGCAATGACTCTTGAATTCATTTCTTCATAGTTTTTTATGTAGAACTCTAGAGACTTTTTCATTTCCGAGTTAGTTTTACGAACTTCCGTTACTTCTGACAAGACTCTAGTCAACATTGCCATCATTTCCTCTTGTTTGTCCTGGGTTTGAGTAGGCGAGCGCGGCGAGTTATTAGGCCGCTGGCGCTTCGGTCGTGGCGTGGCTGCAGTGGTGCCCCCAATTGGGGATGGTTTGGGCGGTGAGTGTAACATAATAGCTAATAAAGTTACTAGGATAGCAGAATTACCCAAGCGTAATTCCTTCCTGTTAAACAGAGACTTACAAAAATTCACAGCACCCGGCTGCAACCTCACGCCGCAGAGGTAGTGGGAGCGCTTACTTTCTATTGGCTGATCTTCCAGAATGGCGGCGTGCGCGCAGGTTCTCAGTGGGCGGGGCTTGGCTCGTCAATGATGGCCGCCACCGCTACGTCGTAGGTTGCTGTCACTCTTAGCGTAAAGTAAGCTCTTCCGTAGTTATGCACTCCTATTTTTTGTGCTTACAATTGAATCACTATTAAATTAATAAAATGGTGAAAAATAAACTGAAAGTAGTCTAGCACACGTCCACTCTCTATCGAGGTCCGAGGGGAAGAGCCGTGGGGCGCGCGTCGCAGGCAAATGCAAGGCATGCAGTTTTAGCATAGACACCCCGCTCACGACGTGCGCGCCTCAGTCACCTCGCCTCCACGTACGGAGTCATACTTATGTAAAGAGTTTTTCCGCGCAAATAAATTCGGTTCACGTATCCCGGATTTCATTCCAAAATTCCGAGTTGACCTACTAGGAAGTAGATTCATCAGACTTAACCAACAGTCAACTACGTCAAACAATAGGTAAGCTTCGACCGCAATCACGAGCGCTAAGCGATTCGAAAAAAATATTTGTAAGTAAAGATTTAAGGTCGTGTACGCACGTGTTTATTCGGAATGATACATTGAAAAAATCGCTATGTCCTACCTACGATGGCCCCTACCGCGTCTTAGGTAGGCAGGATAAGATTTTTAGAATAAGTTTACCAGACAGAGAAATTTATGTGTCTATAGATAGGCTAAAACCGGCCTATATGTTACAGGAGGCTGACAAAAGCACAGAGAATATAACACGTAATGAACCTGATAGGAAAAGTGCCAAAGTGCCCATACTGTTAACGGCACCAATGAATTTAACCCGCACTACGCGTAGCGGCAGGCAAGTTAAGCCACCAGTGCGATTTTTGGTATAGGTATAACATAATTAAGCTACGTAGAATATGAAACTGTAAACATTATTGCAAAATCACTGTTAATATGTTTGTCAATTTTGGTAAATTCAATTCATTCTATTTGCAGACACACTCAAAAGTACTTACCTATTTGTAAATTTTAATAATAATAATTGAAAAGTTTTAACACATTTTATGCCAATCATGGGTATCAACGGTTCCAAGAACGAAGAAATAATCATAGCTCAACAAGGTGCTAACAATGTTGATAGAGTAGGAGATATGGAGAAGAAGCTGGAAACTGTCGGCATGGTGGTTATTGCAGTGACCGCATGCCTGCTGATTTTGTTATGTTGTGTTTTCAGTAAACATTGCCGCAGAGGTACCAAGAAGTGGTTCCGTAAGGAACTAGCGTCGGTGTGTCCGGTACCCGCGGGAGCGGCTGCAGCCACTACTCCCCCCGCGACCGTTTTTCAAAATCCGTGTTAGGATTTATCAGTGTTAGTTAAACTAGTGATTTTGCATAATGGCGTTAGAATAATAAAATAGTGTGTTCGATTAAAATGGTGCCGTAGATAAGAATGATAAATTAGTGCGTCAGATAACGTGTATTAATGTGTAATTGGGGATATAATAGGGATTAATTAGGAAGGTATTTAGGTATAATATAGCGCGGATGTAACTACAACAAACAGATTAATAATTAGTAAGTGTATCAGAATTTATGGAACAATGTAAACGTGAATTGACATATTGTAGTGACAAAATACACATTAATTTACAGTTAATTGTATAAGGGAACTTAACTGAAATCATTCGTAATCTCATAATTTCATTTTAAGATTCAACTTTGTTACAATGGAAACGATGTAACGTGATAGCTCGATAATAGATGGTCGCGTAGGTATTGCGTCATCCATGCCTGCGAGCAACCATGTACCTAGGTAGGCAACCCTTTCTGCAACGCGGCACATTCCTGTGTGCCTTGTGCGCTTTTGTTAGGCACTTATAATATTGTAATGTTTTAGGATGTGATTTTCATTTTTTTGTAAGAGGGGGATGATTGTGGGGGCGCGCGTCGCAGGCAAATGCAAGGCATGCAGTTTTAGCATAGACACCCCGCTCACGACGTGCGCGCCTCAGTCACCTCGCCTCCACGTACGGAGTCATACTTATGTAAAGAGTTTTTCCGCGCAAATAAATTCGGTTCACGTATCCCGGATTTCATTCCAAAATTCCGAGTTGACCTACTAGGAAGTAGATTCATCAGTCTTAACCAACAATTGTCTAGCTGGACTCTATAGCTTGTGAAGTAAAGTAAATGTTATACTTAAAAAAAAAGGGTTTGCCAAATTTGTAATTATAAACCATTTTTGATACTTGGTATATTATAATATTTACACATTTCGGTGTCATAAATAACCTGTAATTTAGCAACAAATACTAACAACCAGCCAAGTATTTATCGGAATAGCGCTAACGATCCCCAATCGAATAGAAATGAGCTGTGCAGTTGGTACGTTACCCTCGGTTGGGAGTCCAACTTCCACATGGCCATTTAATTTTCATTTAGCATAGGAACAAAAATTATTATTAACGCATAAAGGCATTATTCAAAATTTGTTAGAAATTTTAACCATTGATTATCTTAACTACGGATCATAAAACTCACCCTTAGTGTATGACACTAGTATAAAGTTGCACTTGCATCAATATCTGAAAATTTTAAACTATGTACTATCAACTTACCTACCTATGAATATGAATTAGGCATCTTTAAAATTGCAGTCGCAGGTAAAATCTTTGCAATTTAATAATACTGAAATGACCAGTTAAAGAAGACCCATGAGAGAGCACTAGCAATTCGCAGATCATTAGTTCCATTAAAAGTTTACGGGTTAATTAAACTTGGTCGAGTTCTCAGTAAGTTCGCGAACCGAGTGTCTTCGCACCGAAATAATTGTTAAAAGATACCACTCCTGATAGTAAGGACAATCGAGTTTACCTAACAGCCGTAAGAAATAAGAAAGCGTAAGAAATGTTTATAAAGTTAAAACAGCGGTGGAAAGTAACCTGACTTACTTAAAAAAATATTACAGGAGTTGTGTTTAACCACAATAACTGTTTCTATAAGACGTGGTGTTTATTTACAGAGAGAACACAGTAAATAGTTTAAATAAAGAGTTATCATGAGTTCAATCATGAGTAAACGTATTGTTTCTTTAAATATTTGCAGTTATTGCGATTTAAACGGTAGTCTTTGACGATAATTCATGAGTTTAGTGTGTAAATATCTTTATGAATATAGACTCTGATTCTCTTTCTCTGATTTTTTTCTCTTTTCTGATTTCATTTTTGTTTCTTTTTTCTCTTTTCTATCTTGATTCTGTCTGAGTGTTACGATGGCCAATATTTTAAATTTTAAATTTCTTAAAACTGAAAGTTACTTCTAATTGTCGTCCTCGAGTTAAAGTCATTTCACCCCGCTAAAGATTTCTCGAGCTCTTGAAAGCGAAATGTCACCAGCAGGACAATGTTTCTAGCTGTTCCTAGCTGTAAGGATTTACAAAATTTTCTATCAATATTAATAACAGTCGATTAGTGTCTCTATTACACATATAATCTGTTATTGCTACTGCATTCACATTGCTGCCTATCTTTACGACCATATTTATAGGCAATAGCTACTATGTATATGAAACAAATGGGCCATTGCGGATTTGCAGATAGATAATGTTCCAAGCTATCACTGGCTGGTAGCTTATCTACTAGCAATGCCCATGCTATGTTATCCCATTGAGTTAATACACAAATGCAAATTAATTAAACATACCTAATATAACTTTTATTTCAAAACTTAAGTAACATATAATAATAAGTATACTAAACTAAACTAGACCTAAAAACTAAACTATACCTAAAAACTTTAAAACTAAGATATAAAACTAAAAATAACAATCTAAAGGAATCTTGAACTATCTATAGACCGGCAAAGGTCTATAGATAGTTCAAGCAATCCGTGGAATCTGGCAACGTTCCCATAATGCTGGCAGCGTTACCCCACTGTATAGCGAGGCTGATCCTTTGACCAAAGTAGACGCCAGCATTATGGTCACGTGGCGATTCAACTAAACGCCCCGCTAAATCATTATAGATTTCTATGGCACTCGGTCCCCATGGCCCCATCGTCTCTACGCCAAACGGCACAAATATAAAACCTCTGTCAAGGCTAGAATACTTGCGCCGCTTGGCGAATTCCGCAGCCGCAGCAGCGCCGCCGGCCTGGTGTGATGTGTCCGGAAGATGGGACGGTGCCAGTGTATCGACACAAGTGGCGTCCCACACTAAAGGCCGGCCCATCTTCCAGGGAATGAGCGTCATACCATCGGGCCGTTTACCGTCGTCACGAATAAGGCCATTGGGCTCTAACACCGCTGCGACGTTGACGTTTCCAAAGGCCCGACGTATGACGTCATTCAATGCACTATGGCGAGGTATACGGCCAGCACTCTTACTACATGATAGGCCATGGTGACCGAGACTGCTGACCTTTTCACCGCATTTGCATCGATGGGGAGCAACACAGGGAGCACCGATGCGCAGTGATATGGCTAGACGGAATGTGTTATTGTCAAGCAGTGTTCCTAGATGGTGCGATGGTAGTGCCTGCAACCAAAGACCGGATTCCCAGCGAGAGGCAGCTAAGAGACGAGCACGCTCTGTGAGGTTACTGGACGTATCAACTAGGTTCTTCCGTTCCAGCTCACAAAGCGGCGCGTCCCACTGCCTCTGCGAGGACAGGTCTTTGGGCAGGCTGCTATTTGGGCAGGCCATTTTTCAAGAGTTAACTGCTTCGGTTAAAAATGAAATATCCAAAGTGTCACTACCGTCAGATAAAATTGCATTTACTAAATTTTGAGTGCTTTTAACCGAAGACAGAAAAGCTGGTAACGAAACGCTTGAAATTTTGCGAATGCCTAGGCCTCCCAACCGGATCGGTAGTGAAGCCTGGCACCATGTCCGTTCATCCAAAGAAATGTTAAAAATGGAGGTGAGCGTATCCTTCACAATGTTGTCCAACTGTTGTAATAAATCAGGGTGATTCCAAAGTTGGCAACACCTTAAGGAATACGTAAATTTAGGTACGAACAAGCAAAACCTAATAATGATAAATGCCATATGGGCGTTAATTTTGAAGAGTCTGTCCGAAACCGACCGAAAATTTTGTATTTTCTCTTCAATGAAGTCTGGAACAGATTCATCGAAAATTGGCGAGCCTAGGAGGCGAAGAGAACTGTTGTCAATAATTTTTATATTTGGAGCTATTGAATTGAAAGTATTGATTATGTCATCTCTTGATTTGCAAGAGTCGGATAGAAACAGTTCACACTTTGAAAAGTTTAGTTCTAACCCGATCGTTTTGAATTCAGAAATGAGGAAACTTAAGTCTTTAAAAACGGTGTTGGCATCGCCTCCTATCGTCCCGTCGTCTAAATACCATACGTTGAATTTTGACTCAAGACGTTTAATGATGGGGTGAATCGCAAGGCTGAAAATAGCCGGCCCAAGAGGATCTCCCTGTTGACAACCCACTTCTAATAAGAGGAGGTCATTCCGATAAACTAATTTAGAATTTTGGCCATAACATTGCCAGAGAAAACGGTAAATTTCAGGACATAACTAACAAAACATACCTAATTAGTAGGTACCTAGATAGATTGATCAGTTTCAGCCAACAACACAAGACATTTTGTAAACCTATTGACTAAAACTATAAAAACGAATGAGCATTTATTTTTGTTAATGTTTAAACTCACATAAATTGTAATGGCTTGCTATATAATATTTGGCATTAAGCACTTTTAATAATTTCATTTTATTATTTTATCAAATCTATTTTGACTTCTAAAAGTACTAAAAATAGCCTATTTGCAATATTTTTTTTACTTTTGAGTCAATCTTAAAATGATAATAAAATTATTCTGGTCCACATAAAGCTGTAAGGCTTTGTATCATAATAATAAGCTCCACCTTCTTTATTCCTCCTCTAAGGAGTTCATTTACCTCACCACTTGTCGCGGCCCACATTCAACAATACCTCTTACAAAACATTTCCTGCGAGAAAGCTTGACTTAATATCGCCCGCCGCCACCGCCGTTCTGACTCGTCCTATTCTAACTCATGCCATTTCGATTTGTACCATTCTGACTTCTGCCTTGGACCATACTACTTGAAATTAATGTAATTTATTGCATTTCGTTAATAACGTTGTTCATTTGAATAAGTTAAGTTATTCAGGGACTGTAATAAACATAGCCGTTTTGTGGAATTCACATTGATTCCTATTCAAACGATTTATAAATATTTTCAATACAATATAACTTTATGATTTTGTGGAAATTAAAAAAAAATTAGTTCACATATAGATGACCGCCAGTAAGCTATAGGATTTATTGCGATTAAGTCCTATTATCTCTACAAATACTAATAAGCAGTAATAGCATGCACCATTGTAGACTGCGACATCACTTTCCATCAGGGAATACAATGGTCAAATGATTTGCCTATAAACAATTTAAAATAAATAGAAGTATATTTGATTTGTGGTTTTCACGTCAAAACAGTTTAATTGAATTAAATGGAATTTAGCAAACATTTGACCGAAACCAACAACGTCATCGAAATAAATAAAAGTTTTCTTTTTATGCGATTGAATGACGTGACGAGCTAGTCGTTCACCTGATGTTAAGCAACACGGCCGCCCATAACAGTTGCAGTATCACTCGGATCTTTAAAACAATAAAGTTTCGCGTGACACTGCACTGCGCACGTCATCCTGAGACATCACACAGTCTAGTAATCAGATTACTAGACTGAGTGATCAGATCATAAAGTCTCATTTGCCCAGTAATTTCACTATCTACAGTGCCCTTCAAACCGGAACACAGTAGTGCTTGACACTACTGCTTGGCGGCAGAATAACTGGCAAAGCGGTGGTAAATACCTAGAGTAGAGCTATCTCAGAAAATTAGTGATTGCTACGGGAAAATAGAGGGTGGAACCGCAGGGCAAAAAATAATCTTAAAAAGCCCGTACAAAGCCACATGAAATATAAACAATTAAGCATAGGTGCGGCGAGCACACAGTGCTTCACACGCGGAGTTCATTAGCGGGCCGCGACACTCATTACGGGATGCCCAACACCAACAGCCCTTTCATTCCTCAGTTACTGTTTGCCAATTGACGGAACGGTATTGTCGCGAAAATGGAACTAGGTACCTACTATTTTAAATTTTAGTGTCGAATTTTGTCTTCCTAAAGATCCAGAAATCCCGCAATGACTTTATATTTTACTCTTTAACATAAATTATGTTGAAATTAGGTTCAATCTAAATGTAGTAAATAATTCAAGATGCATGCTTAATTTTATTATTATAACTACTGCTGGTGATGCTTTCCTTTTGTGTCTCTGAATAAAAGAGTTAGTTGATTAAACCCTTCAAAGTACACATACATTATTTGTGAGTTTAGTAACACTCGAGTAAGTATAGGCGGTTGAGATAAGGGCCTTTATAAGTTTGAAGGTCGTTAAGGAGAGCCAAAGTAAACTCGCAGCAGTTGTGACGCCTCAGCCCAAATTAAGACAAACGCTTTTAATAATGTTTAGACTACAGTGTATTCTCAGTTCATATAATTATTGTAATAAATTTGCGGCTACCGTTTTGGTGCCGGAATTTAGACATAATGCTAAACCGCGGCTTAATGCCAACTTTAATAAACTTTACCTTTATTGAAGAAACAAATTTTAAACATGCCTGATATATTTTTGGTTTTGCGAATAATAAGAGAATGTTAATTAAAATAATGCTGGTGGGATGATCGCTGTGGTTTGATTTCATTAATTAATATACGCCACAAAAACCGCACCAAAGCGCTTAACAAAATTAAATTTTAAAATAAAAAATATGTACCGTAGTATATTATTTTATTACATAATAGCCTTTTCAACTGTATTAATACCAATTTGTGGCAAGTTGGCAAGGCTGTGGAAGGAACAACGTTGATTTAATTAAAAGGTTTTTTACATCCAATAGTTTAAACTACATACTGTTTACTTTACTAACTGTTCTTAATTTTAATTAATAGTACGTAAAACTATTGTTTGTATAGTAGAATCTCAAGTCTTGAAGATCGTTTATTTTTATTTTTTTTTGACATGTAAATTGAATTTATGAATAAATTACTATTGACTATTGACTATTGACTATCGTGCTGTTCTTGGCATCGCGACCACACTGGCAGCTGTCGTAAGCTCTGCAGTTATCTGAGTGCCTGAAGCGGATGCGTGTCGTCTAGCGAACCTATGCAGCCACTAACAAAGTAAGTATTGGTCATAGAAAATAATTGTTGCTGAAAAAATCCCATAGCGGTGGCAACTTTGAGGGGGGTTATTATAACCAGTATTCTTGTTTTAGTTGTTTTGTTGTTGTTATTTTATTCTTGCTTAGCCGTTGTGTAATGTATACATAATTATATCTACCGTTTTTGGAATATTTGAATGATTACTTTATATCCTACAACAGTCGTTAAAGAAGTGGGGTTGTTTGGTTTAAATCAATATTTCAGTATCTTACACTAACAAACAAACAAACACATCTAAGCAAGACAAACCTTAATTCAACATCATTAATATTTCAAACAAAAGAGTAAGCGCTTCAAATCCCCAAAAGCAACACATCAGCGGCTCAATCCCCTGAACATCCATAATCCGAGATACTCGGCCTCTAAAACGTGCAAACAGTAAATAGCCGATAAATCCTTTGTTAAAACAAAACGCTCATTGTTAGTCCACGACTCGAGTCTACGAACAAGTCGGAACTTCACCGGAGGAATGTCTGAAGCGATTATCTTTAATAGAATCAGTCTGTGCGCGCCGAGATGAACAAGTTGAATCAGTTGCGCGCGGATTACGCGGCCGGCTTGTATGGGCTTGCCTTGCATCGGAGACTTGGAAGACGTTTAAATATAGGCGTTGTCTGTAATGGATAAAGATCCGTAACGTGCACGCAAACTTGCTTTTGATGAAATAAATTTGATAGAGCGCACCTGTACTAGCTCAACATTCTCTGTACTTATTATAACATAAACGTTATTGCGTTGTACCTTCAAACACTGTATGAGCTAAATTGCTTATGTTGTTAATGTACAATTTGCTTACGTCTCAGTACTTTCAGTTACAAAAAGGTGTCACGCGTGGAGCGAGAGAAATCATCAAATCAGCTTCTTCATGGTCTACTCCTGTCTAGATAATTAGATGCCCAAGATAATATGCCTCTCCAACGGGCTACTATGCTTGGTCTTCTCTCTGCATCCAGTGGCCACTTTCTACAAGTCATCTACCCCCCACGTGTAACTTTCACTACATCGCTCGGCCACCCCAGAAGCTATCGGTTCTTCAAAAAGTGTTTTTTTATTTTTTACATCGGACTTATCTAGCGTTTGACCACGCTCTCACCAGGGAATGTAGATAGGTAGATACTCTCAATGTTTTTTTTAATGTGGTGAATGGCAAACAAGCAGGCCGCCCTTCTGATGGTAAGTGATCACCACCGCCAATGGACATCTGCAACACCGAGGGCATTGCCGGTGCGTCGACTACCCTTAGAGATAACTTTTTCAACACTTTTCTTGAAGCTCCCTTTCCGTTATGCGGAAAAACCTTGGAGGAAGATCACACAGGTTTGTGGAAGAAACAAGCGCAAGAATCGCGTCGTATGAGATTTCTACGTGCCCGCAGTGTAGTGTGACAATGTTCCAAAAACGAGTATAAATGTAGTCAATCACACTAATACATCATTAATGTGTAATCATACCAACACAATTTTATTACTAAAACATTATTTTAACAACATAACAAACAAAAAAACTCTTCTATAAGTGGAAACTTGTTTGACCTAGTTTCTTTTACTATATTATGTTTACTTGTAACTGTTTATTTGGCTGTAAGTTTTCCTATGATAAATAAATAAATAAAATAGGTAAATCTAAACTTAACTTAAAAGAAAGGCAAACAAAAATGAAATAAATATGCCAAGAGTTGTACAATGTACATCTTGAAGCCCAGTATAAAAATACTACACAAAAACAGGAACACTACAAATGACATTGAATCACACATTTTGTTGTCTTTATAAAATATTTTTTTAAATTCTCATATTATAGGTACACAATATAATTAATCTTTACGGAATCAGTTCAATATAGAACAAGCTATTACTCAGTTTCAGCCGACTGTGATCATACTGTGATCGTATCAAGCTTGCGTTGCTTCTGGGATTTGACATCTCATTTAAATTCAATCTTTCCAGCGTGGTTGGTTACTGTCCAATAAAGTCATATTAATCTTTTCTTTCTTTTTTGCGTGCTCTGGGGTAGGCCTATTTTCAGCAGTAGACGTCTTCAGGCTGTTAATGATGATCTTGAATTTAGACGTATTATCCAAATTAATTCTAATAATAACAAAATTTTATGATAGTTTCACATGTAAATAAAACAAGATTTTATCAAGACATAATAATTATTCTTCTTATTCCTTAATAATTATAGTATGCAATAGTAACGACTCTATCATGTTTATGGCCGTATCGCTCTGTTGACAGAAGCTCAGCCTTCGGGTTCATTTCCAGGATATGACTGACTTAAAAGTTAATTATATTGGTGTTTCTTCTGTGTAATTATAAAATATAATACCTGGGTGCTATTACAAGTTTGTATGCAAACAAAATATCTATTTCTTACAGTGATCTGGTTCCCATTACAATCATTAAGAATTGCTTCAGATGACGCTGTGTGGAATGACTACAAATATTTTATTTATTATTTATGTTCATGTTCATGTTTCTTTTTCAGCTGTTACATGGACGATGCTATTTATATTTCAATAATTATGATTGATACCTGCCAAAAAGTATTAATTCAGCAAACTCATTACTTTTTCATAGACTAGCTTCTTAGCATCTTTGGCCCACAAGTAATCCATGTGATTAAACTTGTCATTTGGCACTTTGTATACAACCACGATATTTTTCAGTTTGCCAATCAATATTTGCACATCAGAAACCGCTGAAAGCCAGTCGTTGGTAGCATAAAGTATAGCTATAGGTGCAGTTATATTCTCAACGGCATACCGTGGCGGTGTCACCGTACCGTAAGCTTCCATGTTTCTACTGCCGTAATCAAACTGACGAAATTCACCCGACGCGACTTCTTGGAAGTAGTGAATAAACTGCTTAGCACTAGCTCCTGCAGGAATGTGTCCAATCTGAGTAGCGTACTGTGTCAGATCCACCTGACTATAGTCAAAACCAAAAAAGGTAAACAAAACAGAGGCACATAAGTGTATGGTAACCCTAGATGAACTGCAGAACTCCCGAGTGATAAACTTCCAAAATGTATCATACGGTAATATGTCATAATAGCCGAGAACATTTGCTATATGATACAATGAATTTCGAAAAGGCGTCAAGGCTTTTAACACAGGGCTTCTCAAGTGAGACAACCACGCCACTGGAGCCAGGGAAATCATCAGTGTTATTTTTTTATTGTACTCAGGTCTTTCTGAAGTCATTACATAAAACACGGTTGTCCCTTGAGAATGTCCTATGTATGTCAGCTGAGTGGTGTTGGATTTTTCTAGAGCATAATCGATCATAGCTGGCGCGTCGTAAATACCCATTTCATGAAATGTAAAGTTCCAAAATGTTTTTTCTGTTGGAGATAGGGACACGTGCTTTTTAGAATATTTATTTCCTCTGACATTTCCCAGCCATATATCATAGTTTTTTTTGGCAAGTAAATACAGCAGGGCGTTTTTCGGTCCCAACGTGATATAGTCATCGGCACTATTTAATAAGCCGTGCATCAAAAACAGAGTGCTGCCGTTTCCCGGGACCCTGATCATTGTTAGTAGGTAGCCGTCTTCAGTTTCCACTTCATGTTCTTCTACGCGGTAGCCATACTTCGATATCAACTGTGTTACGTTTAAATATTTATCATTGACCACATTGTTATTAGTAATATTTTTTTCTTCCTTTATCGTATAATTTTTCAAAAAGTTTCCTATAATATTTTCAACAAAACCACCATCTACTGTAGCAAACAAATATAAAACATTTAAATAAATCAACACAATAGTAACACAGTCGAACATGTTATTACCTAAAAAAACAAATTAGTGAATGACTACGAATTTATGACCCGCTTAAGTAGGTATGCGGTCGAACTCATTTGCATTATGTTTAACACTTTTATCTTTCCCATGAATATTTTAATGTTTTGTGTAGATTATACTAGATGACCCGCCCCGGCTTCGCACGGGTTAGTTAGTTTTACATCCTAACCCTGTTCAAGGGAAGAGGTTAGCGAAAGGGAAAAAGATAGGGAGAAAGGATAAATGGATGGGCTGGCGAAGGAAGGCAGACTTCACCTGCCTCCTTTCTATTGCCGTCCCATCCATTCATCCTTTTCCCCTATTTTTTCCCTTTCCTTTTTTTTATCAACGATTTATTTCCTTCTCTCTTCTCTTCTATATGGTGGTGATAAATAAAATACAAACAAAAAATTCTTGAATAAAAATTACATCCTTTTTGCTTCATGCAACCCGCACTTGGCCGTTTTAGAAATCATGAAGTATCCTTAATGTTATTCTGAAAAATTAACTATAACCATAATAAAAATAAATTTGAAATTCATTTACAACGGCCTTCAAATAAAGTTATAAGTAGGTAAATAGAAACTTCGCGTATTATTAAAATTTCCTTGGAGGACTTGGCTAGGGGACTTTAAATGGAATAGGTTTGGTTAAAACTAGTTGAGCCCCCAGCGTAGGGGATCTAAATGGAAAAGCGAGTGCTGTAAAGTCCACTGGGGGACTGGGCTAGGGGATTTAAGTGGAAGTAGCAAACCAACTAGAGGTGCCCTAACGCTTCACAAGCAGCAACTGACTCGTTTTTTCACGGAAACCCTCAATTATCAGAGATAAAAATATCCTACACCATTGATTTCGTAGTAAAAACGATTTAAAATGTACGTTTAATTTAGATTTGGTCAGCCATTTTAACAAGAAGTCTACACATAATAAACAAAATAAACAAAAGCAGAATAGTATTCTATGATTGCCAAATCATGCTGCTCGATTATCATCAAAAGAGCGATTTAATCATTATTGCAGATAAGTTTTATCTAATTGTTTTATTAAAATAAACTCAACGCAACTAAAAAGTATAACAACAAAAATAATTATTATGAAATTGGAAATTCATACCATTCGTTCAGTACATGATTGATTCAATATTATAAAAGAAGCTATAAGCGATTCCTCAAATTCAAACGATTGTGATCTTATTGTCATCATTTCAGGTTTGCGTCTGGGATTCGGCATCTCATTTGAATTTAATCTTTTCCATCGCAGTTGGTTACTGGCCAATACTGGAGGCATTTTTGTAGGCGAGATCAACAAAGCTTGCATTTGGGCTCATGAGATATATCGAATAGTATATTAAGCTATGCTAATTTATAGGTTGAATGTCTTTCTAGCTGTTTCATCTATAGAATTAGAATTTTGGATCTTTGAGCAATTTCTTCCTACTGGAGAATATTCTCTCAACAAACTCATTATTTTTTCATAAACTAGTTTTTTAGCATCCTTTGCCCACAAGTAATCTGTATGATTAAATTTGGCAAATGGCACTTTGTATACAACCACGATATTTTTCAATTTACCGATCAATATTTGTACATCAGAAAACGCTGAAAGCCTATCGTTGGTAGCATAAAATATCGCTATAGGTACAGTTATATTCTCAACTGGATACCGTGGCGGTGTCACCGTACCGTAAGCTTCCATGTTTCTACTGCCGTAATCAAACTGACGAAATTCACCCGACGCGACTTCTTGGAAGTAGTGAAGAATCTGCTTAGCGCCAGCCCCCGCGGGAATATGTCCAATCTCAATTGGATAATGTATCAAATCTATCTGACTATAGTCAAAACCAAACAAAGTAAACAATACTGAGGCACATAAGTATATGTTGAATCTAGACGAACTGCAAAACTCGCGAGTGATAAACTTCCAAAACGCATCGTACGGTAATATATCATAATAGCGAAGAACATTTGCTAAATAATACTCAGAATTTTGGAAGGCCACTAGGGCCCGGAACGTAGGACTTATCATGTGAGACAACCACGCCACTGTAGCCAGGGAAATCATCAGTGTAATTTTTTTATTGTACTCAGGTCTTTCTGAAGTCATTACATAAAACACGGTTGTCCCTTGAGAATGTCCTATGTATGTCAGCTGAGTGGTGTTGGATTTTTCTAGAGCATAATCGATCATAGCTGGTGCGTCGTAAATGCCCATTTCATGAAATGTAAAGTTCCAAAATGTTTTTTCTGTTGGAGATAGGAACACGTGCTTTTTAGAATATTTATTTCCTCTGACATTTCCCAGCCATACGTCATAGCATTTGTTGGCAAGTAGATACGGCAGGGCATTGTTTGGTCCCAAAGTGATAATGTCATCGGCACTGTTTAATAAACCATGCATTATTCAGGTTGTGGGGCCATTTCCCGGGACCCTGATCATAGTTAGTAGGTAGCCATCTTCCGTTTCTACCTCATGTTCTTCTACACGGTAGCCATACTTTGATATTAGCTGTGTTACGTTTAAATATTTATCACTGACTACATTTATATTACTGTTATTGTTTTCTTCATGTATTACATCACCTTTGACGATGTTTCTTATAATATTTTCAACCAAATTACCTTTTGCTTTTTCAAATAGAAATGACACGTTGATAAAAAGTAGTGCCCAATTAAAATATTGAAACATGTTTTAACTCTAAACAAAGAAAAAAGTAAATGACTGCAGTGGTCGTATATCTGCAGGTAATATACTCACATGTATTGGGTTCAGTAGGTAGCCCATTAGTGCATTAATTTTAAATAGTCTATGTTCACGTATCTTCGTGGTTCCGTAACGTTAGTTGCTTTCAATACCCTTTTCCACTAGCATCGGTTATTTTGATGGTGCAAACAAGCACGGGTCACCTGAGTAGCCGGATTAAAAGCGGCCATCATACCTTATGAACATTTGATAACACTGAAGGTGCTACTAATGCGTTTCTGTCTTGTACTTGAACAAGATACAATTTCGATGCCTCACAGTAACTACTGTCATGTTTTTATCAGTATTCTGTTACTGTAATATTGTGTGCGTATATTTTTAAAAGAATAAAATTATAAATGTTAAGTTTTTAGCCATACCTACTGTATCCAAAGCAACGCAAGACGCACTGAAAAAATAGAAGATAATTTTAATATGTATTCAACTTATCTTTTATGCTACTATCAAAGATGTAAATAAAAGAGTGAAGATATCTCACCAGCTTTTATAAACAGTCTATTTAAATAAAATGCAACTTATATAGAGCCGCCAAAGGGCCAGATTTTGTAATTTTGAGAAAACTTTTCAGGTAGCTAATACGTTGTGAAATATCTGGCGTACGTATCTTTCCCTTTAAATAGTTTGAAAAGACAACTTTTATTCGATTTGACTTAGAAACCCTTCCAGAGGTTATCAGAAGCTACTCAAATTTTCAATTTTGACTATCATAATTCATTCTCTGTCAGTGTTTAATGTGTCTAATAAGAAAATTAAAATGCCGTCCTTAACAATATATTATTCGGTATTTTTAAGTTATCACGCAGAACAGTTTTGCCAGTAAACCGATTCACTTTTGACAAAGGTCAACATCCTTAAATGGTATGTTACGATATCGTTGACGTCAGAGCTATTACAGGAAGTAGGTTAACAGTTTATATAGTTACATTAATGACATGTGATAGATAACAACTTTATCCATTTAAGGTGGAAAGTTTCACTACCGTGGCAAATTAACATTTTCTTGCGTTTTTTTGCCAATAATAGCTTAATTACTCAACGTGATTACATGAAAACTAATTTTGCGCAAATAAATAGAATGTGTTAATAAATTACAATTAAAATTATCACCTACATATCATTGGTTTAGCGACACATGGCAATAGACTGAAAAAATAAGTCGAAATTTGTATACTGCCGTAAATCCGTTCAAAGAAACATCAACCTTAACGTCATAGTCTTAAATTTCAATTCAGTCTGCATTTAAGCGCGGCACTTACGATAAAGACAACGCACGAAATGAATGATTTTGACAGTTTTTAACTAATATTTATTTTTATATAGTATTTTTAAGTCATCGCGACATCTGAATGTTGGTGGGAATACACTAATTTATTTTTTGTATAAATATATTGGGTAGAAGCTCAGTAAACTGGGAACATTCAAATTTTTGAGGGAGTTTTGAGTTCTTGTTTGGTCCACCCGTTGCCTTAACAACTTTTGCCTTACGACAGCAGCTAGGACCAACGCCGGCTCAACGTTTTTGTTGTGGTCACACATCCATGTAGCCGCTCATAGCAAAGCCCGACTAGCCGTTCCTTAAGTTCGCTGCTGTTACCCATGAACTTTGAGATCATGATTGACAGTTTGATATAACCGCTAAGGTTGTCACTAGACGGTGAAAACTCCCAAATCGACCTCGAATCGAACTTGAATGTAATTTTCTCAAAATGTACATCATTTACAGAATTTAAAAAAGTGGATGTTAATATTGGTTATAATTATATTCTTTTCAACTAAAAATTTCAAAACAAGTTACGAAAATAATCTCGATAAAAAAGTTCTAACCCATTTAAAAGTTGCAGGACTCCAAAAACAATATATTTACTAAAAGAATATATCTGTCTAACGTGAGAATTGAATTAAAATTTTTTTTTTTTTCATCTTTAGTGAATCAAGGGCGTTTCAAAGTAATGAACACTGAAATCAGACAGCTCTCGTCCCGCGTTTGAACTCGTTGAGGGCTCTCCTCTGTTTGATGCAAATCCAGCCGCGACTGTTACCTCGGCACCAAGTCATGCAAATGTATTCAATGGTGTAGGGCAGGTAAGTACCAGTCTCGTATGGAACTAAAACTTCCTGATGTTGCTTTGTAGTGACCATAATCCTTACAGTATTTAATGCTGTTGTTCCAATTATTGTTTGATTGACTGCTTGAATTAAAAAACCAAAACACAGAAAGAATATAATTGAAAAATTTGCATAGGGACAGATGCAATCAATAAAACTTACAACAAACCAATTTTATTTCCACTACAAAGTCAAGTTAATGTTATAGTACAAATGCCTTTGTAGTGTTTTTTTTTCAGTAAATCACAGTTATAAGCAGTCATAATATCAGTTGTTAGTCATAATATTTATTCAAAAATAGTAACAATTTGACATTATAGAAACATGCAATATTAATAAATGGGCGCTAGTTCATAAGATACAGCTAAAAACAAAGTATTTTAGTAATTTATGAATTTCTTTTTAATATTAAATTACCTGATTTTCGATTTTACCATAATCATACTGCGGAAATTTACCAGAGTTAATTTCTTGTCCGTAATGGACTAACTGTTTAGTGGCAGCCCCGGCTGGGATGTGACTCAATTGTACTGGATATTGTTTGAAATCCACTTATATCAAATCCATAAACAGTAGACAAAAATGTATTGCATATGGTAGGCGCAGTGATCGATGAACCGCGTACTACACGCATTACTAAACTGACGACTGAATCCATCGCTTGGCTCAAATTTATAAGCTCCAGTTTATTTATTTATTTAGTTGTTGGTAGTAAGAAATTTACATCACATACAAATGGTGCTATGGTGCACACTACTGGACTTTTCAGATGACTCATGTAGGCGGTCGGAGCGAGCGATACCTGAACAATGAATTTGTTATTATACTCAGGTTTTTCAGATAACAGCACATAGCACGATGTTGTGCCTTGAGAATGGCTGACGTAAAACAACTTCGTTTGGTTCGCTTTATCTAACACAAAATCCATCATCGTCGGCAAATTATAGATCCCAATTTCATGCCAACTAAAGTCCCAAAATTCCTTGTCGTTGGGAGAAAGGGAGATGATATATTTACTTGAATATTTATTTCCTCTTGCGTTACCTATCCTAACGTCATAGGAAACGTTGGATAGTACGATGGAAAGGGCTTCATCTCGTCCTGACTTAAGAAACGCATCTGCACTACATAATAATCCATGAATTATGAATCCGTGGTGGTTTTCGTGGTTTCATTTGAGAATCTGCTAGAACGCGAAATATAGTGAGCACGTACCCATCAGGTGTGACTACTTCGTACTCTTCTAAAAGTAGCCGTACTTTGTAATTAGTTCTGTTGCGTTGAGATATTTATCTTCATTGGTCATGCAGAAGTTGTACATCAGTAGATCTGCTGTGGTGTCTTTGATGTTATTGTCAACAATATTTGTTATTCCCAAAGATAAAAAGTATTTCGTGAACTTAGAGAAAGAGTTATCCATTGACACGTCTTTTGTTATAGTTAATGAGTCCACTTGCGCAGTTAATGGGGTCATTAGCGTAGTAACCAACCGATACCGATTCGGCTACTGATTTTATTAATATTAGAATTTTACATTTTAGATTATATCGTAACATTAACGTTTAATATTTTCTGTATTTAACTGTGTAACTGCACAAGTTATACACGATGACACTGAACACTGAATGCCCGATCGTGACATTAGAAATATAATCATATATTTCATTATAGTTATTTCTCCGAAACTGTTCACAAACGCATTGGAGGATGTTTTCAAGCTCTTGGAGTGGAAAAGATCTGGCATCAACATAAACGGCGAGTACATCACTAACCTTCGTTTTGCCGATGATATAGTCATAATGACAGAATCGCTCGAGGACCTTAGCGCCATGCTCAACGACCTCAGTAGAGTCTCCCAGCAGGTTGGTCTTAAGATGAATATGGACAAGACAAAGATCATGTCTAATGCTCATGTTCCACCTATACCGGTAATTGTTGGGAACGATACTCTCGAAGTTGTCGACAAGTATGTCTACCTAGGACAGATTGTCCAATTAGGTAGGTCCAACTTCGACAAAGAGGTGGCACGAAGAATCCAACCCGGCTGGGCAGCGTTCGGGAAGCTTCGTCCTATCTTTTCGTCCAAAATACCGCAGAGCCTGAAAACGAAAGTTTTCAATCAGTGTGTGTTGCCAGTGATGACTTATGGAACTGAGACATGGTCTCTTACTGTTGGCCTCATTAGTAAGCTCAAAGTCGCGCAGCGAGCTATGGAGCGAGCTATGCTCGGTGTTTCCCTGCGGGATAAACTCCGGAACGAGGAGATCCGCAGGAGAACTAAAGTGACCGATATAGCTCTTAGAGTTAGTAAGTTGAAGTGGCAATGGGCAGGCCACATCGCTCGTAGAACTGACAACCGATGGGGAAAACAGGTTCTCGAGTGGCGACCACGAACCGGAAGACGCAGCGTAGGCCGGCCCCCCACTCGGTGGACCGACGACCTGGTAAAAGCCGCGGGGAGCCGATGGATGCAGGAGGCGAGCAGCCGCTCAAGGTGGCGTGCTCTGGGGGAGGCCTATATTCAGCAGTGGACGTCTTCAGGCTGTTAATGATGATGATGATTTCATTATAAGAAATTATTTACTTTTACCAGACAATAAAGTATACTGTAAGTAGTAGCGTTGAACACGAGTAGGTTGGGTGGCATTAGTACGTAAAAATGTACTCAAATGAAAATATTTTTTTCACCCCACTAGCTTGGAAAGATTCTATTTGTCATTCGAATTTTGGGCGCAAAAACGCATTTTAATCGCTAGCGTGGAAAGCGTTTTTAAAATTCGAACCTTTCTATTCAATAATTTTCTCGTCAAGAATTTATTTATTTATTTATTTATTTATTTATTCGGTACACAAAACAGAACACTTTCAATTTTTAAAGTAAAAATAATCAAAAAAAAAAAAGGAAGTAAGTAATTGAGGATTTAACCACAGATCTGCCTGAATTAAACCTTCTTGATATTGCCAGTGTCCACTGAAAATTCATTAACACCACAGACTATCTATTAAAAGATACCATTAATACATAAATACTTCTTTATTTTCTCGTTCACCAACCTCATTTTTAGAGTAATCGCACTGTCCAGCACCAAAGAGTATATAACCAATATGTTATCCAGCAACCCGACTGCATGGAAAATGGAAGAAAAACTCTTTTTCTTTAATTTTTCATGAATCATGTGACGAGTTAGTCGTTTACCTGAAGTTAAGCGTTACCGCCACCCACAGCTAAATTAATAAGCTAAAAACTAATCTTTTCTTAGCCTTTTAGCTGCTTTTCTTGCATTTTCCTCGCTGAAATGAGGTGAAAAGTTGTGTGTTGCACTCGGCAGCAAAATTTTCCTGCGTCTCGTAGCTTTGAAACCTTCGCTACGCTCAGGATTCTTCATTTGAATCCTTCGCTTGCTCTGGTTTCAATTTAAGTACTCGCGCCAAAAACCAACTTTACAGCCTTGTATATGTGTAACAAATAACTATTTACTCCTGCTTGAGCGATGTCAGCTACGATATTGAATGGTGTGCCGATACTTACAAATATTAACGTGTAGGTTATTTATACACAACATCAAACTTCCTTCCTCCTTCCTCTCGTGTAGGCAAGTGGTCAGCCCTAGTGTCAGAATTTTTAGGCCACCCAAAGGCTTCCGACTTGGCTTAACGACTATTGTCTTACGACAACATCAAACTAACAAACGGCACTATTACAATCTACCTCCAGCTTTGTTTTTGTAACGGTGATAGTTACTCTAATTGTAATCATCATCATCAAAAACAATAGCCGGAAGACGTCCACCGCTAAACACAAGCCTCCCCCATAGAGCGTGGGTGGATAAGTAATTATTTATTTTATAATTAGCAATAATTATCGCACTCGACGTATTGTAATGGAGCCCGCACATTGTTCACAGAGCCGTACGTTCACGCGGCACAGGCGAGCGGAAAGCAATTACTGCAAGTGAGACGCGTAATGATGCTGCCGTCCCGGGGAAAATACGGGTAGGAAAACCACATGTCCAAATAGTAAAATACACACAAAAATCAACCAAATGATCACTACTTTAAAGTGTAGTTTAGAATGCGTTTTGGAGACAGTCGCAATCATTTTTTTATCGTCGTGGACACGTTAAGAGGTTTTATGTTGAAATTATTTTAAAAGTTCCATGTTTTTTTAATAAATCACTCTTAAAACTGATGTAGGTAAATATATTTTCGTAGTTCTTAAGAAGTAGAGGAAAATGTATCAAAGGCTATCGCTTGATAATGATATGCATACCTATAAAAAATTAGGCATATTACTAGAGAGGGGGCACGATACGCATAGTTAAATAAATTTATGTGTTAAATGTTTAAGTTAATATTGATAAAAAAAACATCGAATCAAATCAAATCAAATCAATTTTTTTAATTGCAAATAGGCTATTTTTAGCACTTTTACAAGTCAAAACTAGATAATGTATTTAAAAATAATAAAAATTAAATTATTGTACATTCTGAGCAAGCATAATTAAACAAACTTACACAGTGCTTAATGTCAAAAATGTCAAAATATTATAATTATAATTATAACAAGCCCATTACAATCAGAGTTTGAAGAAAAAAAGTTCTCTTCCCCACATCTTGTGCAAGCAATCTAGCACAATGTAGAATAGAAAACTCCGAACCGTAGCTTTGATTACATCTGTAAAGAAGAAGCTACAAGAGACTTTACAGTGTCATTTTTTGATCCATTTTTTTTTTATTGTTTACAACACTTAACATTTGTTACAACATAATTAAATATACTACAAAGTAGGTAACTAGGTACATACATTACACACCAGTGTAAGAGGAATATTAGAAAGATCCGTAATACAAAAATACAAGTAGAAAATAAAAATTATAGGTAGGTATAGCCAATGACATGCAATAGACACGGTACCTAAGATTTCATAACATTGGGCTTGGGGCAGTCAGGCCAAGCTGTTTTGTCTGACAAATAATCATTTATAGTGTAATAGGCTTTTTTCATCAAATTTGACTTGACGAACGATTTAAATTTACGCATTGACAAATGTTCAACACCATCAGGCAACTTGTTAAAATCCTCGCCCAATGTGCCAATACATGTATGGTTCCAGTAACATGGCCTGTTTGAGAGATTGCTCTCAATCTATACTCTGCTCGCACCCTACTGAGAGAAATACCCGCATGAATAGAATTTCATTTACTTCTGCAAAATCTCAGAGAGAACCTGTATAATGATAAAACATGGTGCCAGTCGGCATCACCAAATCATACGTTTAATGGACTAAAATTTCCAAATGAAGTCGCTTGTACTTACTATTACCAACTCGTGGTTCATGCATGTTTTTATTGGTCTGGAGCTCTTCAAGTCGCGAGTGAATAGGTATCTTCTAGGCAAGCATGTACTATCGTAGATCGTATCGTCACTTCCTGTCAGGTGAGATTGCGGTCAAATGCGGGCCTATTTAGTGGTAAAAAAACAAGATAATACTTAATAATTTTATTGAGTACTTAACATTATCATTGAACACTATCCAATTTAAACACATTCGTTTGTGTTTTGTTTTCAAATTGATTAAACACTGGATGAAATATATAGAATACATCGCTGCTTTGCCGCGCTGGATGACAATGCTAAGCTTTGCATTAGGAACGACACAGAGCGGGATTCATCTGACCTTTCGATCAGCCTACGCCCTGTCTCAGCCATCAAGCTCTTTGTGTCGGCTCCGCAATTTACTCACGGTGGTGGACACAAAATAATTAGTAGGCTCTATCCCTGCATAATGTTGCCGCTTTTTTGCAAGAAGCTTCTTCTTACTGCTGTTACACGCTGGGTTCGAGATAGAATGATTAAATGCCAATTAGTCCAATCCACACAATTTATTCACTGAATAGCACAAAAACACGTTCAATGATTACAGTCTGAACACACTGATTACAGTCGTAACTCAACACTTACACAATTCACTGAGAGTATCGCTTGATCACTGATTTCGCTCTTATCGCTTCGAAAGCCAATGAGAAACTGACTGACTGGGTGTTTTTTATTTTTTGAACGGGCTAATGCTGTTGGTCTCTACTGACCTTTACAGCATCACCGGATGGACTGACTGACTAACTGGGCCATCGAATGCCCACCTATTTATACGGGTTCGGGATCTCAATACAAAGGGTTAAAGTAAACACTTGTTGTCCTATTGGTCAAAACACCATAAAAACATTGTTAGAAAATTGCTACATCGAGAAAGATCTTATTGTCTAATTATCTACAAGGCTCAGGTATGCGGTCTCTATTGTTTTGGCTATGGGCGCGGGGTGCAGTAAACAACTCATAGCATACATAGCCATCACATGTCATGTCATGTCATAGCTATGACTTAATCTGTGTCAGCAACTTGCCACCGACGTTACACTACCATTATACAACTTTACTTGGATTATAAAAACAAATGAAAAAATAATAATACGGGCTGTGGTTCATATAACAAAGGCCAGCAGCACCTCCCGCACTAGTCTCGTACTCGCCATATTACCTCATCTTTCCCGCGCGGCTCTTGTGAAGCTATTACGCGTTTGAGTGGCTCTGATTGCTCAGCAAGAGCACTGGGCCCACTGTGCGGGAAAAAACGTGTAAGTAGACCTGCCTTTTGAAAGTTGCCAGTGAATTGTTTAGCTGAAGTTGTTGTGCGGTCAAGATACGATTATTATGAAGCTCAGTAGTAAGCAGGGGCAGCCCGCAATTCATCCTTTCACTCATACATTAACATTCGTCATCCTCCCATTCATGTGATGTTTCTTAGAAGACTAGTACACTTACAATAGACATGGCATCTTTGACCAGAAATTGATGATAACAAGCATATTATTGGCTTAGTTTAAAAGAAAAATAAGTTTTATATTCAGGTCTTTTTAATTAGACAACCATGTCTTTCACCATATTCATGTTAAGAGTAAGGAGGAGGGAAGGGGGAAGAGTTGAGACAGATAATATGGCAGAAGTGTACAATGTTGTTGAACTTGCTAATGTTGTTGGTCTCTACCGACCTTTACAGCGTCACCAGACAAGAAGACGGATGGTCAAATAAGGCGCCCAGCATCAAAAGTGGGCAGCAAATAGCTTAAAGGCACCCTGGATTGTGAGCCTCGACTTGGGCCGTTAGCTGGAGAAGAAAAACGAGTAGACCACGTTATTCCAGGATTAGGACTATGCCTGATTTAGTGAGTAGCAAGTAGGTATGTTTGGGAAGATTGGCTCTTGCTTGTGGACTGTTGCAGTGCGCGTACTGATTTACGCTGCATTCATCCAAAATTAGAATGTCGGACGAAAGAAGGCTAGTACAGCTTTAAATTGTTAATGTTACACAAAATGAATGAAAGGACATTCAAAACATTCGATTCGTGAAAGAAACATTAACGATTATTATTGTATAGTATTCAAATTAAAAAAGCTTATAATGATTGTAATACGTAATATTATTCTTGGAAGATACAATAAAATAAAACCTTTAAAGAGAGTTTGAACTAAAAGCCTATTAAATGTGTGGTTTTTTATTCACATATTCCAAAGAACCGCTTCAATTGAATATCCAATTTAATATTTTGTTATTGCCAAGCAATTACCCCAATTACAGTATAACATTGTCAATTTCTGCAAATTGGATACACGGTTGGTGTAAAACAGGACAATTTATTTATGTCTAACGATTATTTCCATCCTTACCTTGTATTGTATTTTAATAGGGTTTCCTTTTTTATCACGTTAGTTACCTTTTCGAAAATGTTGATTTAATCATAATGTTTCTATGTTTAAAGCACATAAATCATAATCATACCTGATGCCATCAGCTGATTTTTAAACATGGCTTTTCTTATTGAAGTTTACCGCTGGAGATTGGAATTCATTAGACCGTTCAACACAAGACCGAGCAGGTAATTGACCATACTATTACCAATTATACATTTTTATGGAAAGGAATTTTGATATCCACTTTTGATTTTTTACCACTGATCGAATGAACTTTTTCATAAGCAACAACGTGAATGTAATAACTATAAGTCTAACCTTATTGCAACAACTTGGTGCAGTCCACAGCTTGGGGCTGCCGTGCGTAAATTGGATCACAGATTTAGCGGCAGACTACACTAATCTGAAGGAACCTTCACAGTCCTCGATAAAGTAAAATTTCGTAATAAGGAGCAACAAAAATACAATATAAGCGGCGGAAATCCAATTATTCGTTGTATTGAGGTAAGAAAATTCGATTCTTTATTATTTATGAAACTCAAGCTTTTCCAATAATTGTTGTCAACTTGCGTCGGAATCGAGGGCAAATTAAATTCCTTTGAACCCAGAGATTTATATTTTGCGATTACATTGTTAGCATTCCTGATATTTGGGATGCTAGCTGGGGAATTCACAGACATCGCTGAAGAGGTGCCGATAATGTTCTGAATATTTGGAATACCAGTATCAGTAACTCACGATAGTAATTTTAGAGACAAAATAAATAGTGATTATAGTAAAAGTTATAAGCAATTTGACTTTAGCTGTTACATTTTCTAAATCTAGATAGTATTTCCAAAATTAATCATCAATCATCAAAGTACCACTTTATCTGAAATAATTCTGGAAACCTATATACAAGAAACAGTCACCTCAATTTAATATCTTACGCAAGTGATAGGAAAGTGGGAAGGACGAAGCTCATCTAACTCGAGTAAGCTTCAACTCGGCTGCATCTGTGAATCGCGAAGGGTAAACCCCTTGAAAAATAATTTATTTCACGAAATCTGCCTCGACGCGCCTCCTTTGTGGATCTCTCCTTCACTTTTTGTTCATAAACATTTTTGCAGTGAATTTTATCAAATTATGTGAGCGTTGTTTATTTGAGTTATAGAGCTGCAGTGCTTGTTGATACGTAGAGACTAATTTTTATCATCATAACAAAGCTCAGTTTTAAAGTAAATTTCAGAATAAAAGTCTAATTGAAATTGGGCAAAGTCAAAGCTGTGTACGTTCAAATGCCATCATCTTTACACTTCATTGCTGGAAGAGTGTATACCAACAATACTGATGAAGAGATTGACAAAATAATAAAAAAAACAACATCTTCTTCTTCTCCTCGTGTAGGCAAGTGGTTAGCCCTGGTGTCAGAATTTATAAGCCACCCAGTGGCTTCTGATTTGGCTTAATGACTATTGTCTTACGACAATAGCCGGGACTCATCCGGGAGGTGGCCTCCGAGGCACGGTAGCGCCCAGTTGTAAATAGCACTTTCTGCTGTAGCAGTCAACCATCAAAGTAGTGACTGCAACGAATGCTGCTTAACTTTACGGCCGTCTAATTAATTATAAATTAATTTACCGATCGGTTTGAAAAGGCTAGTCGTGTTTCGCTATGAGCGCTATTGTCAACTGATGAAAAGATTAACAAAATAATAAAAAGATATCCTCTAACCGTTAATCGAGCTACAGTATAACGGAATGTGCGTAACAGCAGTCTTGCAGAACTCAAATCAGAAGAACTAAATCATCAACAATCAACGTGCAGTCGCAATAAGACACGAGATTTAAGTCAATCCATCAAGGCAACAAACTTGAACAATCAAGATTAGTTCTCATTGGATTAGTCCTTCTCCAATCCAACGCTCCAAACTAATTAATATTATAAACACTCGCAGATTTGATTACGTTTAAATCCTTCTAATAAAGCCGACTGACGGGGTGAAGGTTGTTGGGGATAAAGGATTGATAGGAGTTTAGGCGGAGTTGCTTGGGTGTGGTTTAACAGTTTGATTAGCAGTTTTGTGAACAGTGGGATACTGTGGGGTACTCAATATTAATAGGATCATTAAAAACCAAGTAGAAATGTATTATAATTTACAACCTGAATGACAATATCTGTAAAATATCATAAGAGGTAGATATACTTACAAAGACTTTTTTAAGATGAACATATTTGACATTATTGATTTATGGTTGCTTTTGTTATTTTTATAAGCAACAATTATTATAAAACAATTATTATATACAAACCGCACCTGCGTGATTTGCCAACAGAAATAAGCATTAAAAGCTAAGCGGACAAAGTCTGAAATGAAAAGACATGAAGCCGGGAATTTAAGGACTTCAAAGCCAGTTGAAACCATTCTTCTCTTTTATACAAGACCCGGAATGGGAGGAACTCTATGTAATGCCAGCCATTTTATAGATTGGCTGAATGCTATGAAATTGTGTTCACAGATTCTATTTTAATACTATAGGTGTAATAGGTGTTTAAATATAGTACATTACTGCAGCGGCCAGCAACAGAGGCATTGATGGACGAACGTGTAAATGTGGGCCGAGACGAAGCCGAGGCACACATACGTAAGTCCATCAATGCCTTGTTGTGGTCAAGGCTTGTATAGCACTTTTCTCAAATAATGCGCGGAAATTAAAACAAAGAATTTTTTAGGTGTAAATATTTTTTCCCACCATAAAGTGGTACATTTTTCCAATAAACAGCTTTCTATTAGCAAGCCAGTTCGAAATTTAAATAAAACCTTTGATAAGTTACCTCCTTGGTTGCCATGTTTTGGGAGTAAAAGATCGTTCCATTTTTAAATCACACGACAGATATGAGTTTTGTATGTAATTTATTTGGCCGCTAAACCACGCAGATATGGATTTTCACACAACTTTTTCCGGCCGCTGCTCGCCAGTACAGCAAATTCGATTTATCCCGAAGAAGGTTGTCAAAATAATACTCACATTTCCAAGCATGTTTGAGAAAACGAATTTAATAGTGAAACGTATGGTCTGCTTGCTACCCGGTTTACATCGGTACGGTTCCGATTCGAAATCTGCACTTTTCAATCTCCTTCATTCTGAATGTAGATGAACGAGACAGAAAATGTAGACTTTTTCCCACTTGCTCAATACAACTAGCACGACTTTCTTCAGTTGACTGTACTTAATGACGTGTTCCTAAAGCAAAAAGTACCAGTAGGCCAGAAATACTGAGTTAAAATTTATGTAGGGTATGTAAAATACAAATATTATGTTCATTGTGAAATACCAGGAAGTCAAAAATACTGAAAACGTAAAACGTATTTGAAATTTGTGATAATACAAAAATAAAAAGTGTATGTGTTAAAGAATAATGCTGTTTATCTACTATTGTGTTATTTGAGACATAAATCTTTTGATCAGAAACTGTTTACACGGAAGCAATTAAAACTTGAATCAGCTATGTCCAGCAAGTTTGTGACTCAGTAAACTTCATTCTGCAAACGTCAAACCATAATAAGGGTTCGTGTAACAAGGGGTGGGATGTCCGCCGTCACTCCATTTAAGTCGTGCGACGAAGAGTAATGGCCGGTGGTACATGAGCGCAGAGCTCTCGCTGCCCGCCGCTTGCAGCTAGCGGACGACGGGAAGATTGCTAAACAAGGTTGATATTGAAAATTTCGGCGATTTCAGCTAAATTTTATGAGTATTATTATTCATAAGATTATCAAGTTAAGTAAGCGTTCTGAAAGCCAACGTCTACTACTGCTGTTCTATTTGTTACATTATAAAATGGGATAGCTTATTTAAATTAAGAAACTATAAGAAAAACAGAATAGCTCTATTTCCAGAAAAAATAAGTATAGATAGCATTATTAGGTAGAATTATTGTTACACTGTAGGTAAGAAATATCCACGGGCCCCAAACTAGGCTACCGCCTCTTTTTCATGATACTGCTCTATCATAGCAAAATTAAACGCTCTTTAAAGAAATAAAAGGAATAAATGTCAGGCAACGTTTATTGTGGTCATTACTAGATGGAAGAACGATACAAAATGTGATACTTACGAAAGAGCTTCATCGTGCTTCTACAAGCACATCAAACTGTTGCGTTGGTCTCATTAATTGTGATACGAAAAATAGTCGCGAAGCAAAATCAGAACTCTTTAGGAGGCTTAAACATTTAGACACCAAGGAAAACCAATTGCCTACAAAAGAAGAGAGGAAACAAAGTGCGAGGATGGAAGAAAGGAAGGAAGTTATGTCGGTAGCCACCAAGGGCAATCTTCTGCATGATAATGGTGATATCTAAAGCTTCTCACTTTATCAGCAAAGCTTGCTGCCCGGTAACTCTTACTTAATTCTCGACTGTCAGATCAGCTAACACTCTAATTGCTCACTGTAAACGGAAGGCACACATCACGCACACATCCATATTCATGTGTTATCTCATGAAATATGTATACATGTCGAACCTCTGCACACTGTGGCGGGTCTAGACGACCTTAATGTCTATTGACGGGAATGTTACGGTAGAAGTATATACTCCATCTTATTATTGTGTATATACTTAGCTTAGATATATCTATTCCTACACTACAACCTACCTCATCATCATCAGCCTGAAGATGTCCACTGCTAAACACAGGCCTCCCCCACAGACCGCCACTTTGAGCGGCTTGCTTGACTCTTGCATTCATCGGCTTCCCGCGGTTTTAACCAGGTCGTCGGTCCACCGAGTGGGGGGCCAGCCTACGCTGCGTCGTCCGGTTCGTGCTCGTCACTCGAGAACCTTTCTTCCCCATCAGTTGTCAGTCTACAAGCGACGTGGACTGCCAAATGCCATTTCAACTTGCTAATTCTAAGAGCTATATCGGTCGAGTTAACCTCCCTATTAAAATATAAAATATTATTCATATAAATTTACTCATTTTATTAACACAACCTAAATCTTTTGAAGTAGTACAATAGTTCTATAAAAATGAATTTCCTAAAATATAGAGTCCCACCTGTATTAGCGAGGCATGGCCTGACCCGAGCTACCGGTGGATAGGGCTCCAGTGTGAGAAACCTCCTGACAATACGTGTTCATAGATTACTATTTACTGCCTCCTGCATCCGGCACTTGATCTAACCATCTAGCAAGATTATTTTAAGATGTTAAATTATAATTTTTTGAGTAATTATAAATTGGCTTGTCTACGTAATATTATTGTATTTTTTATCTAAATGAACGACGTCGCGAGCTAGTCGTTCGCTTGATGTTAAGCGCCACGGCTGAAATTCACCAACTGTCAAGTCATACTGTTGCCGATAATCAAATTAATTATGTATCGTCTGGCCTCCCGTTAACTGGCAGGTGGTACTAATTATACCAACTCTATGGTTATTGATTAGTTAACAATGTCAATTAGGTCTAAAATTCCACATACATAATTGATAGAAAACTTAATTGTGTTTACTTGAACAAAATGTTTAGACAAACAAACTAATTAATACACAGGTGTTCGTTGTATTCAAAAGAGTTTTCAGAACTGGATAAAAACGTTAATGTAAATGAATAGTTACATGATGTTCGAATAGTTACCGAATTTTATCAGGTTAGGGTGGATTTTTTGATCCGTAGAACAAGGTAACCAATGGTTAAATATTCTAACAAATTTTGACCATTAGTTAGAATTTTAACCATTGGTTACCTTAACTACGGATGAAAAAATCCACCCTTAGAAATGTTTATACAATCACGGTAAATATCCCGTAAATACTATTAATAGGCCGTGTTTTTTTTACATCAGACATCTTGCATTTGACTACGCTCCCACCTGATGGAAAGTGACGATGCGATCGAAGGTGTAGCATGCTAGCTAAGTAAGTACCTATTCACTCTTCTCTTGAACATGCCCGGGTCATATTTAGCCGGAAACACAGACGCTGGCGGGACATTCCATTCCTTAGCAGTTCTAATTAAGAACGAAGATCCATGTGGTCCTGTTTTGGGAATAGGACCACCCCATCTCTTCTCGTGGGTGCCGTTCTTTTTTATTGTCGATAGGGTTGCGTTTGACCACTATCTCACCTGATGGGGAGTAACGATGCGGTCTAAGATGGGTGATGGGTTCGTAAGGACCGGCTTAGGGAATATCCAGGAAATGGGCAGCAGCATTTTCTTCGGTACATTAAAATTTTCTGCGATCACCAAGCCGCCTGCCTTATGGCAAATCCTCCCTATGATAAGCATTCAAAGTGGCGTTTTATGGGGGAGGCCTATGTTCAGCAGTGGACGTGTTTTGGGCTGATGATGAGTGTGACTATTAATAATGACTTGATTATAATTTTAAAATGGACAAGATTTTGAGCAAGCTCAACGCTATCCTAAAATATAGTTTATATAGGATGCCTGAAAAAATATTTTTCTTTTTAATCATTAATCACTTCTTCCTTTTGAAAGTTCGATTAAAATATTAAATATCGGTTTTAATAATTGTTTATATTATAATATTAATATTGGTTGGCCAATCTCACAGGGTGTCAAGCACAAAAGGAGTGACGCCGTAACGATAGGGTGGGTACAACGGATACAAACTGTCCGAATTCAATTAAATTGAAATAACTTAATGTTAACGGAGGACTTGAGGGCTCCATTGATATAACACCGAATAGGGTCACCAACTTTTTTTAAATCAACAGATTCAATATTTATTTAAAGAAAAAAAATTGAATTTTATCTGTTGGTTACGAGTAGGTTCGATCCTCAGAGCGCGACAACACTGAGTTGCGAATCACTACGGTTCGAAATCACGCTACTTCGACACTTCTATAAATCAGTAATATTTTATATTAGTATTGGGAGGCGTGAAGAAGGTCGCCCAAGGTAGGTCATTTATTAAATTAAACCTGTAGTTCTACCATTTTTTTGGGTAAATTACATTACTTGGAGCTATGTAAATTAGAAAGTTAAGCAATAAAGTAATCCAAATTCGAGAAATATCGTATCGTTATATTATTTAGTTTTTTTACTTCACTTTCTAGCTACTTAGTTCTAAAGCATGCTTTTTGTACATTTTAATCTGATGATAGTGAAAGGAAATTGTGTCAACATTAAAATAAAAAGTGTCAGCCCTGCAGACCTTAAGCTTAGTCCTCGCAAAACAGTTGAACTTCTATAATTGGACCGCCTTAATTGAATTCTAACGAAAATTGAATTAGTCCCTTTTAATTTCAGGGGCTTATTATTTTAGTTTATTATTCTAGTTCTATTAAACATCAAACAGGATAAAGTACCTAATGGAAAAATGTAATATTCCTTGTCACGGACGTCCTCGGCGTTTATTATTCTTACTGGGTTTTATTATGGGTTAATTGACTTATTTTTTCCAATTATTATGTGTAAAGTACGTAAGTATATAAATAATAGGTACTACGTACCTACCAAGAATTTTAAACTGAAGAATTGAGGATCAAGCCTTCATGGGTAGTGCGAATGTAACAAAAACTATCAGTATTTCCTTTGACTGTCAGTAAAAGAACATTCCAAATATCAGCGAGTGAGGTTGCTTGCAGAAAAACGATACTATGGAGCACGTGATAATATGTTTAACTAGACGGCCACAAAAGAAATAAAACTTAAACCGAAATGCGTGATCAAATCATGCAGACTTAGTGCCCACTCATCATTGCCAACACCTACCATACCGACACTGGAGCAGCTGTACCAGCTACCCAAAGCCACGATCCGTGAGCTGGCTGGCGTGGCTGGTAAAGCACAAAACACCTCAAGCTGAACGTCACGGCCTTACCACCATCGCATTAAATTGGAATTAGAACTAGTAGAAAATTAATAACGTTCTTCTCTAACATTTTACTCTTATTTTGTGGTGGTGCCAAGCTCAAATACCAAGTGATGCAAGCCGCAGTCCGTGCACATTTCACTGCAAACGTTCAAGCAATGTGTACGCCAGTGTATGACTTGTGATACAGGATGGTAGATGTTATTCAAATAGTTATTTTCAACACATTTGCTCAAAAAATGCATTTACAACGCCTGTATACATTGTTCGAAAGTTAAACCTTACAACGGAGCGTGCGGTAAAATAGGTACTCTCACCTAAGTAGCTATTTTACCGCATCCTTCGTTGTATAGCGCCGTGCGTAACCTTTACGGTTTATTTTTAATTTCAATAAAACATATATAAGAATTTCACCAAGGAGTTTCACGTTACGAGAATAAATAAGCTGAATGATGGAAACTCCTTGGAAGCGTTTTTACTCAATACGTTTGTCTCACTTTAATACTAAAGAGAAAATGAAAGATGTAGTTCTAATTTTCACCACACGCACGTGGCGCTATTTGCATTGTAAATGCGCGCCATTTTAGCCCATTGTCATATTAGATTAAGAACATCAAAGATTGTTTGTTGTGACTTTCCCACTAATAAACAAAAGTTTGTTTCATTACCTATTGTACTGTTTTCTCGCAAATGTGTTGAAAAACGTTGTATGATACACGTGTGGAAATTGGTTTCTACAAACTCGTGATTATGGTTACATTTGTCTACTCGTTTGTAAAAACCAACTTACCGCCCTAATATCATAATAGTTATTTTCAACACATTTGCTCAAAAAATGCATTTACAAAGCCTGTATACATTGTTCGAAAGTTAACCATTACGCACCATACAACGGAGTGTGCGGTAAAATAGGTACTCTCACCTAAGTACCTATTTTACCACATCCTCTCTTGTATAGCGCCGTGCGTAACCTTTACGGTTTATTTTTAATTTCAATAAAACATATATAATAAGAATTTCACCAAGGAGTTTCACATTACGAGAATAAATAAGCAGAATGATCGAAACTCCTTGAAAACCTTTATGAAACTAAAGATGTAGTTCTTATTTTCACCACACGCACGTGGCGCCATTTGCATTGTAAATGCGCGCTATTTTAGCTCATTTTCATAGTAGAGCAGGAACATCAAAGATTATTTGTTGCGACCTTCCCACTAATAAACAAAAGTTTGAACTGTTTTCTCGCAAATGTGTTGAAAAACGTTGTATGATACACGTGCGGAAATTGGTTTTTACAAACTCGTGACTATGGTAAGCCCTCGACTTCGTCTCGGGCTTACATTTGTCTACTCGTTTGTAAAAACCAACTTATTGACATTGGCAGAATTATCGCTAAAAAGCGATAGAAAGCCATAAACGAAGAAGAAGAAGAAGAAGAAGAAAAAACCAACTTACCTTGATATTAGGGTGGTAAGTTGGTTTGGAGTTGGTGGAGACAAACGTATTGAGCAAAAACGCTTCTAAAGAGTTTCGATCATTCAGCTTATTTATTCTCGTTAAGTGAAACTCTTTGGTGGAATTCTTATATATTTTTTATGAAAATTAAAAAAAAACCATGAAGGTTACGCACGGCGCTATACAACGGAGGATGCGGTAAAATAGGTACTTAGGTAAGAGTACCTATTTTACCACACGCTCCGTTTCGTTCCGCACGCTTTCGAACAATGTATACAAGCTTTGTAAATGCATTTTTTGAGCAAATGTGTTGAAAATGTTATAAACAAAAGTGATTTTCATATTTTGAATATTCAATAGTACCCTGTCCTAGAAACCTGTTATAGAAACGTTTTGATAATAAACTGCTAGCATTGGGTTTTCTATATTTTATAATTGCACTGTTTCTATAATATGACCTCATTTACGTGCTTGATGTGGAATGGTGCGCACGTCATGTGATGCGCGTATCGTATGCATAGGTATGTGATGCCCAAACATTGCGCACTTCAAATACATACTAATATAAAAGTAGTAGTGAGTAGTCCGCTGCGATTTCGTCACTCACACCGCTGCAGAGCGGCGGCGGCGGGCGAGCACAACGCCACTCACGCGTGACGTGGAGTGATGCGCGTGCCACGGGATGCCGGAATATTTCACAACGCACTCATATTGTGATAGTTTAGACATTTTAATTGCTAACATGAATGACGCCTGCAAAGTTTTACATACTGAAAATATCAATAATGTGCTGAAAAATCATATTATCTTGAGTTAGGAGAGATCTATAAAAACCATGCTTTATTGTACAGCTAAAGACTGCTTATTGAAACCCTTCAAAGTACCTTGAACGGTACTGCACTGGCCCTACCATTTTATTAAATGCTCTAATAATTATAGCATCATATTATAGTAGGTATATCTACATTCGCAAACTAGAAATTTGGATTCGGTTTCTGCACGATGGTAATAAAGGAGTAAATCCGGGCGTCGTTAATGCCGGAATGGATGTTCTTGAAAGGGTATTAGGGGTCCATTCACGGATCTAATTTGACTCCCTGTTATAGAACGCCGTCTGCCTTCAACGGAATTAGGGTATACGGAGAATTTGCGGTCCTTGAGATGAGGTATTAATCTGGAAATGATTGATCTATAACGCCTTGTGCTATACATACCTCTGTAAATGTATATTTTCGTAAACCATTGGTTGATGGAAATTACCTTGTAATAGATTTAATAAAGGGTCCTCTTAATTAAGAGCGATTCAAAGAGATTGTCTCAGAGCTGAGCTCAGCAGGAAGCCATCAGTAAAGAATCTCATTGGTAGAGGGACATTTTTGTAAAAAAAATCTTTGTTTTCTTTCTTTTTTTTCTCTTTCTTTACCCTTTCTTCTTTTTCGTTTCTTTTTTCTCTCTTCTTTCTTTTTTTTCGCATTGCTGGTTTTTAATAGTGTCTCTCTGTATAATAATTGCTGATGTCAAATTAGACGAAGAAAACGTTGTTACCAAGGGAGTTTGAGGGTCAATTACCGAATACTTCAGAATGTTTGTGATATTGGAAAAAGATGATAACAAGTTATGATCATAAACATATTATTTACTCGGCTGCGGTGCGGAGCTCTCGATAAACAATATAATAATATATAGTGTGACGTCAATAAATGTTAAGCTTGTGAAGAGTTTTTGTTATGAATAGAACGTATCATTAACTTATATTGCTTCCATCCTGTGAATACATATAATAACCATAATAAAATATAGGTATTTTAAGTATTTCTCAATAGATATTATCTTTTCTCTTGTCGTCGTAGCACAAAACAACGTTTCGTCATTATAATTTGTAAGTATTGTAAAATGGTTATTTATTTATTAATTAGAAAATAAGCTTAAATAAAAATATTATACACTTCGTTTAAATGCAGCAGGCCACAACTTCTCAATACTATACAAAAATGTTCTAACAAAACGCCGTAATGCCGTAATTATGTACACCATGGAAGCAATAAAATATCTGAATTTGAATTTGAATCTCATGCAAAAAAGGAACGAGTTTAAAAGCTCCACGGTCTTCTCTACTCAACGCTTCTAAGAAAATAATCATTCCCCTGGAATAAATCAAATCGAAAGCATAATTCCCTCAAAGCTTTCGCCTTTATTAATGAAGCCGCGCTATGTAATAAAGCAAGATTACGGGTCGCTGTTTACTTGCAGTGTACTCACGGGACAGTTTCCATACCAGCGCAGGTTTCACGTGCAGCCTCAGCATCAGGGCTTTCAAAATCTCCATTGTGCTTGGTTCTCATTCTTGGCATGTTGTCCTGGAGCTTCACTGGCCCAGACAACGAAGACAAATTTTGTGGAAATAACTCGTGTAAAAGCCAATTTTGTAATTCCGTAAGTATTGATCCCAGCGCAAAAACGTATAGAAACTTTCTTGTAGAAAATTTAATGTAAATTAATTTGTCGATGGTAATAAGTCGATTACCATTTTTTGCTATAGATCACAGTTATTGAGTAATTTACAAAAATCTGAAAAAGGGTTACATCCCCTCCTTAGTGGTACCGCCATCCCCTCCTTAGCGGCACCCGCACCCCTCAGTACTTGTAATATGTTGTTCAGGACACCTTCCTCTACAACTGTGCCAAAATTAGCTTTCACACGAATTATTTCCACCAATCAGTCGTTTTTGGTCTTCGTTGGTTGAGCTATTATCTGTTAGCTTTTCAATTTGTGCTGTAACGATTCCATATAAGTAGGTCCTCATTTAATTCGTGCTGAGAGGTGACAGTACGGCCTACGTTAAGTCTCACAACGTCTCGTAGAGTCACTTTATAATGAGTTCTAAGTCATCTCTTAATAACTCGCCCACCTTAGTGGGTAGGAACCCCAGCAGTAGCCAACTGCCTCTTCCTCCTGCTAAGCCTTTGAGCTGTGATTACTTTGGTACTTTAATATAATAGAATTATTCTTCAGGATTACTCTATGCACAGCTCTCTCAATAAGTTGCATAGGTACCACCTTGTTTTTTTTTGCATTCTTATCTTATAATAGAGCCGTTTTTGTACACTAGCTTTATAAATTGTGTACGCTCAAACATTACTTATGAAGGCTTTATTAGTGTAGAGGCAGTGTGAACGCAGAAATCATTAGTGAAATAGTTAATACTAATATTTGATTCATAGTTTCTGCGTGAGCAGCACATGTGGTAATCTTACTTGTATAAGATATGCAGTGAATTTTCTAGGAAACGACTATCTTAAAACACAATTGTGAACTTACAGCTAAGCCAAAACATTCAGATTGTTACACTAAGTTTTTATAAGAATTGAACAATTTATTTATAAAGTCGACAAATGGGGTGAGTATGTATGTCAGTATCTTGGACTTCGCTTAGGAAGCGGTTGATCCCCCTACAGCCCTTGCCGTTGGAGTATTATGAGCATGCCATGTGCGCAAAGCGGGAGGAGCAGCCCACTACTGGTGGCGACGTCTTTGAACCCGCTGATGTAGTTCTGCGGCACAAAATAGTATAGTCTGCTTAACACTGAGGGGACGTCTACCTCGTTACGCATCAACAGACAGCAATGAATAGTTAATAATAGTTTACGTCGAAGCTCCAACGTAACAAGGCCCACCATTCCCGAGACAAATAATAAAGGAAAAAGAAAGGGATAGTATCCATAAGCTCTTATAATTGACCATAATTATCTGTCATGACATATTGTAGTGCCACGGCTAAAATTAAACTTTCGCAGCCTAGATTCTACACATTTTAAATCGAATATAATAAATATTATAAATATTAGAGCATTGGCTTTTTATTAAATTTGTTTCGATATAAATGAAAATTTCTCTCATTTTTCATTCACGTGACTTGTGCGTTGGTGTGAGTGAGAGAGTTGAATAGTCGTCTCGCCCACGCGTTTGGATCGCAGCCAAATCGCGCGTTGGCCCATATAGGCTATTACCTACGTATAATTGTCACTAATTGCCTTTTATGGCTGCATATGACACACGTTGTACACGAAAATAAAATTTGATGTGAATTCTGGAAGGTTACGTGCGACGACTCACATACCTGTACTAATGCGTATTCTGTGATGAAAGGGAGGCAAGGGGTGGCACGAGGGAGGTACAGATAACAGACGGAGCTGATGTCGAAGCTTGGTTTTGAATGTTGGGTATTCAAGGAGGCATTTACAGCTTGACATATGAAGCCAATCATGATGCTTGAAAGTATTTTAAAATACCTTTACATAGTATTTATTTTTGTCCCAGATAATTGCTACTCCTGGACAACGAAAATATTAGGTCTGTCTCCTGGACAAATACTATGTCAAATCTACTGTACCTACAAGCAAACAAGTTTTTCGGATGAAACGAATTCAGTAAGCATCGAGGTGTTACTAACACCCCCCCTAGAATATAAATGAGTTTACTTCTTTAGGAAGTAAAGTTATATCATTCTAAATATATTGTTGATTGTTATTTTAAGTTCGTCTACATGCTCCAAAGCAAATCTACTGGAAAAAAGTAGCTGTATCAATGGGTTATTGTACATTTGCCACAAAGTGCATTCGTCACGAAAAAAGGATGTGTAAATTCGTCACAGTTAAGAATTGAGCTTGAATTAAGAATTATGATATTGACTTGAAAAAGGGCTTAAATAAGTCTATTCGAAAAAAGAAAAATGAAAGAAAAAACACTTATTCAACACTTACAAAAATAAATTAAAATAAATCTAATTTACAATAGATAAAATTAATATGAAAAATAACTATTTTATTCATCTATAATGCACTTGTAAGATTTGTAATACATTCCAAGCAAAGTTCCTTCGGAACCTCCTTTTTAAAAGGCTTTAAATACTCCTTTACAATAACAATATAATATTTTCGATTTTTTTTTTAACGGGCAAATTGCCTTTATTACTCAAGCTAACTACTACAATAATAAAAACTAAACTAAACTAAACTAGCTACACTACCTAGAACAAGCTACAAAGAACACTTATGGACTGTATAATAGCCGCGATGGCCTGTAGACAGTCCAAGTGCTCCAGCCCACTACCACATATTTTCGATAGGTTATAATTATAATACCATTTTTAAGAATAGGTTATACACTACTAGTAGATGATATCACCCGAGACGTTGTGAAGCAATAACATGGCAATGCAGTGTTAAGTCGTGACGGTGTTGTACAATCCCTTTGATGTGCCATTCCACCATTTGCCATTCCCGAGTCTACCATTCAGCTTTATGACTGCCACTCGGAATGTTCTCGACATGAAGTAAACAACTGATGGAGCACTACTAGCACGCTTATATTGTGGACTCTTCAAGCCAGGAGTAGAAAAATATCTTAGCCGTTTTTGAGTTGCAATAGTACATGGTCAACTAGAGAGTAATAAAAGGTAAATACTGGTTTTCTTAGTAATGTGTATAAGAAAAGTATGCCTAATAAAGCAACGTGAGGCGAGTAAGAGAAGTGATATTCGCAGTGAAGTTGGTCCAGTGTTTGGCTCTTAGTGACGCTGTATAAGACATTTGATCTCTATTATATATAAGAATATATTTAGACATGTTTTTTAAATAAATAAAGATGGCCTGGTTAAAATCGTGGGGAACCGATAGACGCAAGCAGCCGCTTAAAGTGACATGGAGGAGGACTCTGTTCAGGAGTAGACGTCTTCAGTCTGATGATGATGATGATGATGATGATGTTAGCTTGCAGTTGTTCCTGACACAATTCCTTAGCTGTATTTAATTATAAAAAGCCGTGTTAATATCCTCGTTGCCTTACAAAATGTTTTCCTTCAGTCAGCGCGGTCGTCAAACATCCGCGGGCGAAATACCTCCACACGACACGACACCTGGAATGTGGCAAATCCGAGGAACTTTAGAAATTACGTTCAAAGCAAACTGTCGGATTTCAGCGTTGTCTTCGCACTGTAAGATTACTGTCAAGGTTTGAAGGAGATCGCAGAAATTCAACTCTAGATTTTTGTCCAGGACATTCCGTGCACCCAAGAGTATCAAAATGTCTTGTATTGAAAATTTTGTGTTGTACCTATGTTCCAACATTTACGATTTACTTCACTTCTCGCGTTGAGCACTTGACTTTAGCTTTGGAAAGTAATTATTCAGACGTAGAACTAAAAAAATAATATGATTAATTATGTATGGTTTTATGACGATAGTGTAACTAGACAACTTCCATAGGTGCAACTAGCACAAAAACAAATAAAAAAATCTCACAACAGGAGTGAGCAGAAAAAAATTACTTACCTATGCATAAATAAAATTATCTGTGAGTTCTTCTTTGCAAAGTGATTGCAATTTACCTTGGGATTAGGTATCTCTAAAAAAACGCTGTGTTCTTGTAAACAGGCGAGGTATAAAAGATAGCTACAATCTGGAATCAAAACAGGGTCCTATGATATCGCAGCCAATAACTGTGTGATCCGGCGCGATCCTGCTCTGGCTCGTTTATTCACCGCCACTCACGTGATACTAGCTACAGTTTTACGAAATATACATGAATACATGCACTACATATGTTCATGTGATGTTTTATGTAGTCGGACCGTAAGCTTCAAATTGAGGAGTACTTAAGTAATATGTTGTCGACGTGGTGCCGCAGACCAGGATAACTCACATTATTATCATGACACGATGATGCAATTTTATGTCAGTTTAATTCCGAAAAAAGGTTTTGATGATGCCACCACAGCATTCAAATCACTTGCGGTAGATGAGGTATTCAAAAACCATGTAAGTAGTTTTTGCGTAGTGAATAGTGATGGTTTAATAATAAAACCATAACATAGTTTTAAGTAGCAGCAGCGTTCGTATCAATCTTACTTACTGTAATCATCATGTTTGTTTGAGGTCTGGCTGATGATGTGATGTAAGTCGTGAGATTAATAACTGCTACAGCAGCAAATAGTATGAGGTAGCCGCCACTGACGCGGACCCTCTCTAAATTGTTTACAAGCCCACTATGCTAATACCCGCGCGGATACAGCGCTGAGTAAAAATTGGGCTTCTGCGGGATTTTTCTACGAGGTCGTGTAGTAACATAAATAACATTTATTAAACTTAAGAGTTTCTGACTGAAAAAGATGGTTGTGGTAACTTTTACTTTACATTATGATTTTTTTTTAACTTAAGAAATGATGTTAATTTTAGATATTGATAATATATACATAAAACATTAGTAAACAAACAAAATACCTATCTACACGTTAACGTCAACATAACCGTTTACTGTATTAATTATCTCAGAATCGTCCAACTTTGTTAAAGCGTGATTTTGATTAACTCAGACCATGGTTGTTATTTCTGTATTATGTTATTTCATAGTTACGAAATCCAATTAAATAATACGTTGGGCGCGATTATTTCAATAGAATCAGTTCTCAATGCAATCGAGGAGCACTTCACTATCAGCCACAGAACCGCTGGCTATTGTCTGATTTCATGAAAACTCTGTGATGTTAGACTAAAAATATATAAATTTCTTCTCATAATAAAATAACATACATGTCATTGTCCCCTTTATAGGTGACCCGTGGCAAGGACAAGAGGAACCAAAATACTTCTGGTTTTTTCTCATAATGAGGCATAACAATGGAGACGACAAGAATAGACCTAGAATAAAGATTTCTTGTTCTGTAATATAACTTAACCTAACTAAACTTTTTTACAACTTATATTCCAAGAAACAAGGTTTCACAATGTAAAATAGTGGAATAAAACATTGGAATTCGAATGAATCGTCATAAAATTCTCGCATCGTGGGCGGTAGCACTGACACAGTAGTAAAATGCTTTTTAAGCCGAAATTATATGAAATATAGCTAGCTTTTGCACTGACAGGATAGAAGTATGATATATTATAGATGGCACTAATAGAATTATAAAATGAAGGCAATGTTAATGTTACGTTTATGTATACTTTTATATAAAAATGAATATTTATTTTTTACTAAGCCAGTGGAACATACCAGACACGTCTCGAAGTTTATTTTTCATAGCTAAAGCAATATTTACGTAAGAGAAGAATCCACAAAAACCCGTTACTTGTTAAAAAATACTTTTCCCATTCTGTTGCGTTTTTGAAGAGTCTAGTAAAAAAATTTAAAGTTTTCTCCGACACATACTCTTAGTTTAAGTGACCAAGTAAAGTATTATAATTATCTGTAAAACATTAATTAATGGATTTCATTCTCAGTATTCAGCATAGTTTAACTCGCACAAGCTCGTTTGGAAGTGGGTCGAGTCATTAATCCAAAATCAATAAGCCCACTCAGAGCGTACCTCTCACCTCACCCCTTTAAACTGATATGGATAATACAAGTGTTGTACTCAGCTATTACATACACGTTTTGACATTAAGGTGGAACGTTTCACTAGTGCGGCAAATTTAAATTTTCTTGCGTTCTTTTGCCAATAATAGCTTAAATACTAAACGTGATTACATTAAAACTGATTTAACGTAAAGAAATAGAATGTATGAACAAATTACGATTAAAAGTATCTCCTAGATATCATTGGTTTAGCGACAAATGGCAATAAACAAATTTCGTCGTAGTTTTTCAGTTTATTGCCATTTGTCGCTAAAGCAATGTCTGTAAGTGATACTTTTAATTGTAATTTATTAGTACATTATTTATTTGCGCAAAATTAGTTTTCATGTAATCACGTGTAGTAATTAAGCTATTATTGGCAAAAGAACGCAAGAAAATTTAAATTTGCCGCGCTAGTGAAACATTTAATTATACGTATCGCGTACCAGTTATCGTTATTTCCACGAAAAAAGAGAATTTATATCGTTTTGTATTATATTCGTTATACAGTTTTGTCATGTCATCAGCCCCTGCGTTCCTACACTTGGGACACTAGCCTTGCCTGGCTGGTACAGAGTGTAGGCCACGATCTTCCATGTGGGCCAAGTGCATTTTGGTAAGGGACACAGAATATTCTCGAATTCAATGAATCTTAAAAATACCTCATGATTTTCGGCGTTCATTGTTCAAAGCGAGTTAGATTTGTTAATTCATTACACTACTAAAAATGTATTGCATACTTTTAATGTATCATTATCATCATCATTATCATCGCGGAGGCCTGTTCGTAATCCAACCTTGGATGTAGGCCTCTTCCCTCCGTTTCTATTCCCAGTGGTCTTGAGTCCGGTGTAGTCAGACATGGCCTCCATGTCGTCTGATGTCATCCATCCATCGCTGTGTTGGTCGGCCTCTTCTTCTTGTATCGGCCCTGGGTCTCCATTCAAGGACTCTTCTCATCCAACGGCTTGTGTCCATTCTTGCAATGTGCCTTGCCCATGCCCATTTTTTCTTTGCAATTGTCACCTTTACGTTCCTTACTTTGGTTTAATGTATACAAATAAATAAATAAGTATACGGTAACCCTGTACCTCTACTTACATAAAATGTTATTAAAAATACTCATTTTACTTGTTTTTGCAAAGTACCCAATTATAGTACATATTACTACGAGCGAATCAGCGACATAACTAGTTCGCGGAAACCTAGCACAATAACAAAGGAGTGGGGTATTTAGGCAGTAATATCAGCTTCGGGAGCCAGCAGTATGTCTGGGGGAGCCAGCAGTATGTCTGGGGGAGCCAGCAGTATGTCTGGGTGCTTGAATAAGTAATGAGGCAAGTTCCTATACACGTATCTATTAATCGGTAGTTAGTTGATTGTATTCAATCTATCCTATACATAGGATACTACTTGGATATTTTTACTAAATATTCTAATAACAGTTATGTCAATCATGATGTGTACACATGTTTTGGGATATAATCTAGCTCAAAATGTATGTATTTTTTTTTCTTTCTGCTTGTTCTTTCATTTGGTTATATTCTGTTTTGTGTGCCAAATAAAATAAATAAATAAATAAATAGGCGAACTTTCTCTGATAAACGGTGTCTGACTGTAAGTCTGACTTTGTGTTGGTAAGAACTATTGAAAGAACACATTAACATGTTTTCATCATCAAAATATTTCATCAAAATATTTGATCCCCTATCTATCTAAAATCTAAGATATATAATTACATAGAAGCAAACACCTAATTTGAAAAAATAATGTACTGGACTAATATTGCGATTTTTTTAAGAAGAGTGAATTATAGTTATAAAAGTAACAATAATTTAGTAATACAGCAATGAAACGTATTAGTAAAGTGTGAATTATGTGAACACTACAATAACAATATGACCAGCAGCCGTTTGATAATTTAACAAAATTAGTATTCAATAAGAACAGTGCTGTCTAGCCACGGAGTACAATGTAACAGCGACCAGCCATTGTTCCCTCGCTGGCGGTGCAGTTACATGCAAATCACTACCACACAGTGCATATTACAATGCAAGCGTGAAACTCGTTAGGTTGCGCTCTCTGTCTGAGATAATATCTACTACTGCCGTGCTACCTACTTAATTCGTAGACGACACGCATGATCTAAAATGTTACTTACGTTAATTCTTAACTATAGAAAATCTATTGAAATGGAGATAGATAATTTAAGTATTAGGTATTCATCTTATCTCATCTCATGTCATCTCATCTCACCTACCAGTATACCTCATCTACCTCTACCCCTCTACCTCTAGGTAACCAGCACAGAATTTTATAAAATGTCTTCTACTCGTATATGCCCCATCGTCATCATCAACAGCCAGAAGACGTGCACTGCTGAACATAGGCCTTCCCCAGTGAGCGCCACTTTGAGCGGCTGCTCGCCTAACGCATCCATCGGCTTTCCGCGGTTTTCACCAAATCGTCGGTCCACCTAGTGGGGGGCTAGCCTACACTGCGTCTTCCGAATATGTCTGGTGCCATATAATTAAAAAAAAGGTGTCAAGCTTTTTTAAGCCATCCGATTTTTTTATGTAAATGAATGACGTGATGATCTAGTCGTTCGCCTGATGTTAAGTGTTACGGCTGCCCATAACAGATTGCAGTATCACTCGGAACTCCAATTTAATATAGTTTTGCGTGACACTGCACTGCGCAGTGCGCACGTCATCCTGAGACTTCACACAGTATAGTAATAAGATTATACTAAACTGTGTGATTAGACCAGAAAAGTCTCATGTACCCAGTAATTTCACTAGCTACAATGCCCTTCGAACCGGAACACAGTAGTGCTTGCACACTACTGCTTGGCGGCAGAATACCTGGCAAAGTGGTGGTACCCACCTAGACGAACTTTGCAGAAAAGTCCTACCACCTAGAAAACTCCAAATGCTACCGATTTAACTAAAAGTTGTAATGTAGCTTCACGATAAAAAGATTGAAGATTGTACTGACAGTTTAACGTACCCTTTAAAGCGTACGAATAAGTTATACATTTAGTTTAAAACCAGGGATTTCGTTTATAAAATTTTTTTGGATCAGTAATAATATGTATCAAATCCTGTTCTTTACTTAAGATCAATTCATTTAAAGTATTTTCATCAAACGCATAAAATTAGCTTCATACAGAAAAAAAGTAATTAGAGTGCTCAATAGCTGAACTCTACCCACACGAGTATTGACGAAGCTCTCCTCATAAAAACGGCGTCGAACGGGCGCATATTAATGAAGGCAGGCTGATCGCAATCAAACTCGGATTAGACAGACTGCTGACAATCGTGCCTCTACTTCTTACTACTCTACGTAGAGCAGGAGCTATTGTATGGTGAACCGTAGAGCTGGTAGAGTCGAAGGATTATAATTTGTAACCAAAATCGATTTGTAGGTTAAAGCAGAAATTATTAGAAATCTCTGATTTTATGGGATTTAAATATTCTTTGTGAGAGATTATTTTGTTAGCTCAATGGTATACTCCAAATGTATCCTTTTAACTGATTCCGAATAACAAATTACACAGTGAAATAAGAAATCACACAGTCTGAATAATATTAAATCATTAAAGGTATATTCAGTAAAAAAAATAGTGAAGAAATAAAAATAGAAAGAAAGAAAGTGTACAATGAACAAACTTTGCATTGGAAAATGTAGGACAGAGGTATTGCATACTAGTGCACTGTTTTTGCGACACTGTATTACGTCATTACTTTACACCACACTGTACAACAAAAATTACATTTGTACTAATTTTCGGAAAGCAGGCATTCGGCTAACTGTAGTTGAACCTGCAGGCGTCACTTTACTTTCATACAAATTACAAGCGCGAAAGACAATCCCACTACAAGGGTTGTCAAGAACCATAATGTCTAGACATAGCTGTATATAAATTGTGATGGACCCATCAGTATAAAAACAGTCTACTCTTCTGCATATTGAATTAGTAAGACCATATTATGAGTGCAGTAGAGTTGGTTTTTACAAAAGGTAATTAGACCATACACATTTATACTCGTAGTACCTGAAAATTTTCAAAAGAAGCAAGTCTAAAGAAGCTTTCACTCATGATTTGGTTCGACAGTCGGCTGGAATGTGCGCGAGACAAAGCGCTGGGAACAATAAGCCAGCCTTCGACGGCTATGTCTGCTAGTCCTCACTCCCACACGCTGGAGACGGTACTACTACTGGAAAAAATAATTAAAAAAAACGAAGGAAAGATGCTCTTTGAGAAGAACTTGAACTCGTTTTAGACAAAGTTTCCAATCGACAGGGAAGAAAGGTTCTCGAGGGGCGACCATGAACCGGAAGACGCAGCGTAGGCTGGCCCACCACTAGGCGGACCGACGATCTGCTCCCCTACCGCGTAACTGTTCTGGTAATGAACATCGCCTGGCATCCTGCACGCGCCAATTTACATGTCCGTGAGTGCGAGCAAGAGAGCATACGATCACGATCGCCACCAGACTTACGCGTCAAGGCCCCTGGTCAGAACCGAGAAGAAGCCGATAGGTGCAGGAGGCAAGTAGCCGCTCAAATTGGCGCTCTATGGGGGGACCTATGTTCAGTAATGCACATATTAAAGCTGTTGCTAATTTCTGGTTCGCAATTGATATATCATTAAACAGAAACCAAAACACCACATTTTTTGATTTTCTCAATCGAGTTTGTATAGTAGACATTGCTACCCAAATCTAGATGCCCAAACACCCGCATGCGCTTGTACCTACGTCATATAAACCGTTGGAAAACGAGCTCTTTTACCGGCTTCGGGCGTATCATAGTAGCATGCTACATTATGTAATATATGACTCTTATAGAACCAGGACCAGTGGCCGGAATTACTTCATGGTTGACAGAAACTGATAAAAGTATTGGTAAAATGAGGTAAAAAATCTGGAAAGCTGACGAAGAACCCCAACAAAACGAACAACGAATTAATGTGACAGTTTTAAAAACGTACACTAAATATATGTGCGTTTCAGAAGCGTAATTAGTTATATTAATTAATGAATTGGCAATTCACATACATTTCGGTGGGATGTTTTACAAGCCTTGTGTTTTAATTTAATAAAATCAATATCCTTGGGGTGCTTCAAAAGTTTATGTTGCGCAAGCACTGCAGTTTTATTCCATCTCTATTTGAGAACAGTATCCTGACAATGTTCAAACAAGAATCGGTCTCTAGGGTGGAATGTTACTTCCCATAACAGCTCAATTTGACAAAGTTATAAATGTACTTTATTATTGTTCACAGGAAAACACCCCACACGTTACAATTCCGTAAAAACTCCTAACACATTGCGCCGCCGTCTCCCCGCGGGGTATAGTTTCCGTGATTTCCCCCAGCGATAGTGACTGACCTGTTTAAAAACTCATCCATCCGTAGGTAATCTACACCACAGATTAGTATGTAACTTTGTAACCTGGATCAGGCAAATATAAAAAAATGATGATAAAATTAGCCATTTTTATTGTTTTTGGACTTAGTGTTTTCAATTTTCATGACCAGCAGGACAGAATATGTCTCAATATCTCAAATTTTCTATAATAAGCTAATGGTCAAAGGACGCAAACGGGTACGGATATGGGCTAATAGCACAAATGAATTCTTGATAAAAATTTCATGAGCGAACATAACTCAATAAGCAAACGCACCGGGAAATGTTCGCTTATTGACTTAAGCAGCGACAGTTACCTGTTATAAACTATCATCAAAAAAACGAACGCGTGTACACAACCAAACAACAAAAGCCAACCCAAATCAAACAAATCACAACTAAATCCCAAGATCCAGCAGGCGTGATATATCTCCAGCTAAAAGCAAGCTCCAACCGATGGCGAGAACATAATCCTACCAGTCTCACGGCACTCCGGAGGGCTGGTATTGTAAAGTTGCCACCGAACTCGGTTATCAGCAAGTCAAATGTGAAGTTACGTCCGCGAGCGAGTGAGCGAGTGAACCCGCGTGCTTGTGCTAATTTATGCAGCGCTTTGTGTTGGAATTGAATGCTGGAATGTTGAGCCCTGAAAACAATGGGTTACCAAGTTAGGTGGGATATTTTAACGCAAAAGAATGACGTGACGAAAATTGTCCGCCTGATGTCGAGTGATGTGGTCGCTGATGACCTTTGCAGTATCACTCGGAACTCTAAACTATAAAGTTATGCGTGACGCTGGACTGCGCACGTCAGTAATAATATTTGTAGAATGTGAGATTAAAGCTAAAGGGCTAAGGTAAAGGGTTTATAAAGTCAAATTTGCTAGTTTTGCCCTGAATTCGAACCGGAACACAGTCAGTGCTGTTTGGTAGCATAATATCTGGCAAAGCGGTGTTACTTGCCTAGACAATTCTAACAGAAATATCCTACCACCTTGAAACCTAACACTATATTTAAATATTTTTATCGGTATTATCTATCATGCTGGAAAAAATAACAACAAAGTCAGCTAATTATTTTTATATTCTACTCACATGAAATGTTTGCGAGTGTATGATATAATGTGTTCGTTGCTAAAATAGTTAAAAACATTTTGACAATATTTGGTGTCGTATCCTAGACTAAGACAGGATACTTTTTTCGTTTGAAAATTTAAAGACAACTACTTTTAAAATTCTGTTTTGTGCAGTTTTTTGTGGTTCTGTGTAGTTCTGGTTGGTATTATACTTACCAGCCCAATATAAGTCAATTCAATTCAATTTTGTTTCTTAGTTCGAGCGGAATTACCTAAACAATAATATATAGGTAAGATACTTCCACGCTGGTACAACTTCCTAGCTAGTAATTATTTGATGTCTATTATATTTTACCTATTGATGTAGTAGTACGTAGAAAAACAATATTGGCTTATCAACGTATATAGCAAAAGGTACTTTAATAATATTCAAACTAGCTTCATAATTACAACACAAAGTAATTAAATTCTTATCGCCTTATAAACGTTTTACAACAGTGACTTGTGAAAATCACTAAATCCTCATTATTCATTCCGTATCATCTCCCGAGAGTTGGCAGCCAACAACATAATCCCTGCTTATAAGCTCCAGCTCCAGCCTCGCGGCGCGAGGTGCGCCCTGCCTCTAGTCTTGTGTACTCAGCGCTTGAGGATGACGTCCCAAGTGCTTACAGATTTTACTCACTATACAGTTAATATTTACCTGTAACATATATTTGTTTAAAAAATCGTTTATTACCTCTACTTTTTCAATATATACCGTCTTTGTATTGATTTAAAGGCCATATAACTTCCATGTTTAAAGTTCAAAAATTTTAGCTATAAAGCTAAAATGATGCAGAGATTTACAAAGGGTCAAAAGCAATAGATTCGACCCCTTTGTAAATCTCTCCATTTCCAATTCCAGTCATGACTTTCACGTCACGTTGATATGTCATCTAACCAATGCTTCTGTGGTTTAGACAAACATTAGCAAATGTTAAACTTGAATTATAGTTTGCGGAATAAGTTGTAAGTTATTGTTGAGTTTCAGCAAAAGTGATGTCGATTAGATTTATCATCATTGCATTGGATGTTATCGTGGAATATGCATGTGTGAGCAGAACAGTGCTTGTCAGCGTGTGAGAGCTGGAATCCAAAATAGATCCTAAAAGTTGAAATCAGTACAAATTCATCTGCCTTTGTATCAAAGCAAGTTTAGACGAAACTATTCTGTCATTAAACATGCTGCAATTGAATGGTTCGCTTTGAACTACCTATTCGATGAATTACTATCAATATTGTGTAGAGGTACTGGTAAATTGGATTAATGAATCGAAAATGCAGCAGGTAGACGGAGTTTGTCACCTATATCCAACCTTACTGTGTGGGATGAATCAATCCCATATAAGCGACGATGATTTGATTGAGGGGTACGTAAGATATTGGCTTTATTTGTTGAGTGTAGTAGAGAGTAGTTGTAGAGTTATTGTTTATAAGGCAAAGCGTTTGGCCAACATCTCACTTGAAGAGAAGTGATGTCTACAGTAGCTCGCGTAGTTACTTGTTCACTATTGACTTGATGACTCCCACAGACTTACTGCTACGCCACAGGCTTTCTCTTGTATAAAGATACTGTTGCACATAATTCAATACGCTGGCGACATGCGGTTTGGTCATCATCGTCATCACCATCAACAGCCAGAAAACGTCCACTACTGAACATAGGCCTCTCCCAGAGAGCACCACCTTGAGTGGCCGCTCAGCTCTTGCATCAATCTGCTCCCCACGGTTTTCACCAGATCCTCGGCTCACCTAGTGGCGGCCACAGCTGCATCTTCCGGTTCATGGTCGCCACTCGAGAACTTTTCTTCCCGGTCGGTTGTCAGTTTACGAGCGATGCTCAAATTATGTGATTCTTAAACATGCCGGTTTCCTCAGGATGTTTCCTTCACTGTTGTAAAAGCGAGTGCCAATTCCGCACACAACTTGGAAAAGCATTCTCATGTAGGCCTACCGGGATTTGAACCTGGGCGCGTCGGTTCCAAAATCGCACCGGCTACCGATGAGCCACAAGTGCTAGCTTGTTAGTTTTGGTAACTCACATGTTTACCTCATCATAATCATCATCATGTGTACTCTAATTGCTGTAAAATAAAATAATAGATAGACGTAAGTATACCACATTCATAGTTTTTTTTTTTTCTTATTTATTTTCATTATATTTAAGGGCAGTGGGAGTCAGATAAGAATATAAATGTTTGCTCTAAAATTTTATTTCACAGGTCTGTGACCGCAGTTATATTGTAGCTTGGTAAGTAAATCCTTTAATGGTTGGCCTAATACTGGTCTGTAATAATTGAACATGAGTAATCCCATTCCATTATACATTCACTCGTTACTGTACCGTCAGCATATTCATTGCGTTGGCAGTAAAAATGTTTCCATACTTAAACGCAGTAAGCAGTAAATTGTCAATAATTATTGTCTATTGGTACCTGTATTTTAAAATTGGTGTTGTTGTTCAACTTGTGTAGTAATTTTTCACTCGCTCTTACAGCGGTGAAGGAAAACAAACATTATGATGTCAAAAAGTCAAAAGTCAATATGTTCTAGAACCACAAATATTCGAGGGTCACCAGTCACTACCACCCTACACTAAGTCAGCGTGGTGGATTATGACCTACACTCTCACCCTGTGATATAAGGGTATAACGCCCATGTCACATACACGGATTCTCGACCTTAATTATGGGGTTGTTCCTGTCTGTCCCCGCGGTCTGTCCCACGTGAGGACAAACAAGAATTAAAATTTTTGCCTGTCCCCGAATTCAACGACTCTAGTCTAGGGACCTGACCGAGGACCATGGTCCTACAACAACTAAACAACAAAACCAGCAACCATGAAGGATTTACGGCAATAATGCTATTTAATTTGCTTGTTATGCCTTACGCAATGGCAAGCTATAGACATTGTATTACATTATATTCTATGTATCCTAGTGACCTACATCAGCTCCAGTTATATCTGCAGGTCGTTACCGATGTATAATTAAACGTAATGCGGTTAAAACCGGCCATCAATCATTGTCCGCGCACCGCGTACCGCGTACAGTCAGCAATGTCAGCATCGCACATCGCCGTACCGCCTAATATCGCCTCGCTGCTGGTGTCATGGCGCTGATTTATCGCCAATATGGCGGACGTTCACCCGCCAAATATTAGGCGTGCGTGATTGAATTTTCCTTTTTGGACTTACGTTGATGTTTAGTGAAGGTTTAACGTTATCAGAGTCCCTAGTCACGGTCGCGGGAAATTGGATGGGAATACTTGCGTTACTTTTTCTATTACGTACACAGGTGGTGGAGGACAACCGATAATGGTTTATATATCTAGCGGTTTTTGGCGGTGGAGGAGGACAACATTCGTCCAAGAGGACAACTGATAATGATTCATATTTTTGGCTGTTTTATCAATATACAACTATAAACAATCGTTACGCTACAACTAGCGATACAATAGCGATAACTGGTGATAATAATTAGGTATATGAATCAGATAATTAATTGGATTTGTCAAGAGTTGATTATCTGATGTCAAAAATAAACCAAAATATTATAATTTCGTATTCAGCGGTATTTCTAGGGTTGCAACGGTACCCTAATATAATCATTTTGTTGTCCGTCTGTTTGTATTTCTGTCTAGTTTTCCATGTGTAAAGACTCTTTTTCTCAAAAGCAGCTATGGCTATCAACCTTTGTATGAATCTGAAATTAATACGAAGATCCATCCTCCACCATGACCTAACTAATAATAGTTATTGTAATAAGTAAACAGATATTTTCTTTGCAATGGATAAAAATCAATTCGCTTTAAACTCTAAAAATGTTCAGTTCATCTATCCTAAAGTAACATTGAGACCTAATATCCCACTCGCATCATCGGCAGTCATTTATTCCAATATGGCGGCGGAACGCAAATATTCGATAGTGCCAGGGAGTGGGGCACAGGGGGGATGCATGATACCGCAGCGCAACCAGTAGGGAACTATACCAATCATTGCTTACACGTTCACTTGTATGTTCGAGGTTCAATCTGAGGATAATGATAGGTTATCAATTCACCAAAGTAAAGAACAATAATATTAAGTGTTCCAAAAATATTTTTAAAATTTTGTTGTAAAGATTCCTTTTTAAAGATTTAAAGGTAAACAATGAGTTGTTTATACAGAATTATAATTCATAGCTCCATTCTTCAGATACACAAAGATCATGTCTAATGCTCATGTTCCACCTATACCGGTAATTGTTGGGAACGGTACTCTTGAAGTTGTCGACAAGTATGTCTACCTAGGACAGATTGTCCAATTAGGAAGGTCCAACTTCGACAAAGAGGTGGCGCGAAGAATCCAACTCGGCTGGGCAGCGTTCGGGAAGCTTCGTCCTATCTTTTCGTCCAAAATACCGCAGAGCCTGAAAACGAATGTTTTCAATCAGTGTGTGTTGCCAGTGATGACTTATGGAACTGAGACATGGTCTCTTACTGTTGGCCTCATTAGTAAGGTCAAAGTCGCGCAGCGAGCTATGGAGCGAGCTATGCTCGGTGTTTCCCTGCGAGATAAGCTCCGGAACGAGGAGATCCGCAGAAGAACTAAAGTGACCGATATAGCTCTTAGAGTTAGTAAGTTGAAGTGGCAATGGGCAGGCCACATCGCTCGTAGAACTGACAACCGATGGGGAAGAAAGGTTCTCGAGTGGCGACCACGAACCGGAAGACGCAGCGTAGGCCGGCCCCCCACTCGGTGGACCGACGACCTGGTGAAAGCCGCGGGGAGCCGATGGATGCAGGAGGCGAGCAGCCGTTCAAGGTGGCGTGCTCTGGGGGAGGCCTATGTTCAGCAGTGGACGTCTTCAGGCTGTTAATGATGATGATGATGATTCTTCAGATATAGTTATAAAACCAGGTAGTCCTTTTAATCGTACAGGTAGATTCGCACGCTTTTAGATTTTTATCGATTAAAATATCGATAAAGTATCGTTACGGTATCGATACGGATATCGGAACGGTCTCCTCACTACTGTCGCAGTGCCTCTCTACAGTGTCATTCTTTTTTCGTGCGTGGTAGAAGACGCATGTGCCTCAAAATATTTCGTCGCAAATTATTTTATCATGTTGAAAACGAAGAAAGGAAGATAAATTAATACAACGTTACAAAAAGAAAATCAAGAAAAACTTGAGGAATACGCAGAAATCAGTCTTGGCGTCGCACAGTGGCCGATATATCGAGCTTCCCTTTCATAGGATTTTCGAAAAAAAAAGTTGTAATTTTGAGTGTTTTTAGTATGCAGTTTTGTTGAGCACATCAAAACATTAAATAAATTTATGACTACAAGCTTTTTTTTTGAGTATTCATTGTAAAATATCAGTTTGAATATTTCAAATGTATGAAACCGGAATTTGTTTTCCTCATAACTTTTTTTTTTACCGTACGGTCAGGCTGGAATTGTTAGTCCCCCTTGCCGAGTCCAAGACGAAGCCACATGACCTTTGCCCTTGACCTCGGACGGCCACGTTTAGAAAATATGGGTGAATGAAAAACGCATGTTTTGACAATATTGTTCTATGGGTGATGTGCTTCCATAAATCAGTTTTTTGACCATTATTGTTACCATACCGATGAAACTCAATCTCTTTTATCTATTGACCTTAAAAATGAGCATATTTTATCAAAAAATACCTATGTTTTTGGATTTTTTCTTTAATTTTTTTTGAAAACGGCTCCTAAATTCACGTCCTCGTCTAATTTTTCACTTTTAAGTATACAATTATGTTAAAAACTGCAAAATGTTGTATAAGTATATGGTTGCCGAGTATTTTTTTCGAGTTTTCATAATAAAATATCAGTTTGAACATTTTATATGTATGAAACCGGAGTTATGTTCCTCATAACTTTTTTTTTTACCGTACGGTCAGGCTGGAATTGTTAGTCCCCCTTGCCGAGTCCAAGACGAAGCCACACGACCTTTGCCCTTGACCTCGGACTGCCCCGTTTCAAGCACATCACCCGTAGACAAATATTGTCAAAACATGCATTTTTCACTCATCCATATTTTCTAAACGTGGCCGTCCGAGGTCAAGGACAAAAGTCATGTGGCTCCGTCTTGGACTCGGCAAGGGGGACTAACAATTCCAGCCTGACCGTACGGTAAAAAAAAAAGTTATGAGGAACATAACTCCGGTTTCATACATATAAAATGTTCAAACTGATATTTTATTATGAAAACTCGAAAAAAATACTCGGCAATCAATAATCAATAATCATTTATTTAATAATATACATTACACGTCAGTCAGGATCTAGTTTTAACTAGATATAAAATAATATGAAATAAAAATGAATAAGTAAAATAGACGTCAATTGATAAATTAATAATACATAATAAATTAAAAAAATTCAAATAACAATTAATATTATAAAAATGTATAAATTGATTGTAAAATAATTAAAATTAATGTACAAATTTTATAAATTCGTCGACATTGTAGAACGTCTTCTCAACGAGCCACGTTTTAAGCTGTCGCTTAAATCCCAAAAAACTGGGGGCAGAAGTTATGTGCTCTGGTAGCTCATTATATATGGCCGGATCCAAGATGTGCGTCAGTCGGTCAGACTTTGCGAGTCTACGCGTCACGGTAGCAAGCTTTCCGGCGCCACGAGTATTTAGGTGTTTCACTCGACCATCTGCGCGGGTTTTAAACTGAGCTATGTTTTGCCTAACAAACAGCGCCATCTGCAGGATCACTAAGGAAGGCAAGGTGAGTATCCCTAGGGAGGTGAAATACGGTTTCACCGACGTCATTCACGACACCCTTGCTATCGCTCTCACAGCACGTTTTTGCATCCTGAAGATGCGTAGCCTATCGGCGGCGCACCCCCACAGCTCCACGCCGTACTGGAGAAGCGAGTGCACGGTTGCAAAATAGCAGGTGCGCACTACGTCGGCCGAAACCACACGGGACAGTCTACTCAAGGCGAAGCACGCACTACCTATCCTGGAGCAAAGTTTGTCAATTTGCGAGCTCCACGTTAGGCTACGGTCTATTTGGAAGCCGAGGAACGTGACCACTTCAGCCTGTTCTATCGGTGTAGTACCAATTGAGACTGACAAACTTCTCGCCTTCCTACCCGAGATTGAAAAATGAATAAAGTAGGTCTTTTTTGCATTCAGCACAAGGCCATTCCACTTGAACCACTGAGCTACCTGGTGGGCTGCCTCATTTAACCGCTGCTCGAGAAGGTCTACCGACTGGGCTTTTACGACTACGCCTACGTCATCTGCGTACATATAAACTTCTCCTGCAGTTATCGAATTCGGTAAATCATTCATCAGCAAGGAGAACAGGATGTTAGAGACGGATGAGCCCTGCGCTACACCCATTGATGTTCCTTGCGAATCGGATTTGGTCACGCTGCCATCACCGACTACTATTTGCGATCTGTTTCTTAAGAGATCAGTTAACAAAGAGTGTGCCCGTCCAACGATACCGTAATGCCGAAGCTTGTCAGCGAGAACGCCATGGTCTGCGACGTCGAATGCCTTGGATAGATCGCAGCTAAGAACCGCGACTTGACACTTCCGCTCACAAGCCTCGAGCACTCTTCGAATGACCTCGCGGGTCAAAGCTGTCGTCGAGCAGCCGGCTCGATATGCGTATTGTCTATTTGATAACACATCAGTATCAGCTAGGAACTTTGTCAGACGAGCACTTATCCCATTCTCAAAGATTTTGGCAATGGCAGGGATAATCGACACCGGTCGATAACCGTCTATGTCATCGCGCTTGCCTTTGCCTTTAAAAAGCGGTGAGATTTTACTTAATTTTAAGCTCTCCGGGCAGCTACCTTTGTCGATGCAACGGTTAAATAACGCAGCCAAGACTGGCGCTAATGGAGCCGCAGCAGTGTGTAGAATTTCCATAGAAATATTGTAGATATCTTTAGTGGGCTTGCGTGGTATGCGCGATGTTATTATTGTGTACACTTCTGCGGCTGAGAATTTAGTTAATCTCATGGAGCAGTCAGCAGGAACGCTCGCAGACATGAGCGCAGCACGAACCTGGGGCAGTGAAGCACGAGCAACCATATACTTATACAACATTTTGCAGTTTTTAACATAATTGTATACTTAAAAGTGAAAAATTAGACGAGGACGTGCATTTAGGAGCCGTTTTCAAAAAAAATGAAAGAAAAAATCCAAAAACATAGGTATTTTTTGATAAAATACGCTCATTTATAAGGTCAATAAATAAAAGAGATTGAGTTTCATCGGTATGGTAACAATAATGGTCAAAAAACTGATTTATGGAAGCACATCACCCATAGAACAATATTGTCAAAACATGCGTTTTTCATTCACCCATATTTTCTAAACGTGGCCGTCCGAGGTCAAGGGCAAAGGTCATGTGGCTTCGTCTTGGACTCGGCAAGGGGGACTAACAATTCCAGCCTGACCGTACGGTAAAAAAAAAAGTTATGAGGAAAACAAATTCCGGTTTCATACATTTGAAATATTCAAACTGATATTTTACAATGAATACTCAAAAAAAAAGCTTGTAGTCATAAATCTATTTAATGTTTTGATGTGCTCAACAAAACTGCATACTAAAAACACTCAAAATTACAACTTTTTTTTTCGAAAATCCTATGAAAGGGAAGCTCGATATATCGGCCACTGTGCGTCGTGGCGTTGCGTCGTCAGGTTATAGTGTACCTCTACTCCGATTCAAATCAGGAACTGAGATCGAAAAATATGAAGATTAGTACCTACTTACTTTGTCATTTTCACAAGTATTCCAAAACTCATATAAGCATCTCGTAAGTCTGCCGGGCGGATTAACTGTGAGTTATCACGAAGACTAGACAGGATGCTATGAAACCTGGCGGTTGACTGCAGGTCATATACGAAAGTTATAATAAATAAGAGTATAATATAACTTCTTGCCTTGTCATTTTCATGAGTATTCCTAAACTCATAATATAAGCACCTCGTAATTCTGCCGGGCGGATTAACTGCGGGTTATCACGAAGGCTAGACAGGATGCTATAAAAACGTGGCGGTTGACTGCGGGTCATACACGAAGGTTATAATAAAACTAGTAAAAAGAGTATAATATACCTACTTATCTTGTCATTTTCATAAGTATTCCAAAACTCATATTATAAGCATCTCGTAAGTCTGCCGGGCGGATTAACTGCGGGTTATCACGAAGGCTAGACAAGATGCTATAAAACCTGGCGGTTGATTGCGGGTCATACACGAAGGTTCTAATAAAAAGAGTATGAAGGCTATATCTGGCTTAGTTCAAGCGAGTGTATTACAATATTTTTCTACATACTTGACAAGTAATTTATTTTCCTACCCACATTTCTTTCTGAAATATAAATCACTTTACCTGCATAGGTAGTAATAACCTACCTATATCTAGAAATTGAATCCCCGATTCATGTCGAGTCGGTGAACAATAATTGGACATAATACCCCTTGCATAATGCATATAAGTGTGTATGACTCTACAGAGAATAATTCTCTTCCCCTCGACAATGTATATACTAACTGATGCAATACATATTTATATCCAACGTTGGCTTTCGTTTTTTGAAAAGGCCTCAGGAAAGAGGTAAAAGATACAGATTTAGTCTTTTAAAGACATAGTATCTAAATCTTAAGCTATACTTAATTTTAGTAATCCTACCCTCACAATATAATCTATAGTGCCCAGCAGGGTCCATGTTGTTACCTTATAATATAATTAGGACTTATTTCTAATGTTAGATCAATATGCACAATCTACCTGTACGATTAAAAGGACTACCTGGTTTTATAACTATATCTTCGAATGGAGCTATTCATATAATAATGATCGAACTTCACTTGAGATGTTCGTTTGATCACCTATAAGTACAAAACTAAAGCTTAGAGAAAGATCTGTAACTCTTTTTTATTAAGTTTCGGGATCCCGTCGCATGTTATTAAAGGAAATGTGCTTTATATCTTTCACATTTGAACAATTTAAAATTTATAAAATTTAAAATTAAAATCTCGCAGGGAAACACCGAGCATAGCTCGCTCCATAGCTCGCTGCGCGACTTTGAGCTTACTAATGAGGCCAACAGTAAGAGACCATGTCTCAGTTCCATAAGTCATCACTGGCAACACACACTGATTGAAAACTTTCGTTTTCAGGCTCTGCGGTATTTTGGACGAAAAGATAGGACGAAGCTTCCCGAACGCTGCCCAGCCGAGTTGGATTCTTCGCGCCACCTCTTTGTCGAAGTTGGACCTACCTAATTGGACAAATTAAAATAATTTTATATATTTTAATTGTTTTTACCTTACTTTTTTTAGCAGTTAAAGTACTGCCAGATTTCTGTTTACAAATTCACTACATCATTTTGCGAGGCTTCTCCTACTAACTGATCAACACACTGTCGCTCTGCCTATCAGCTGGAATGATTAATTTGGGCAAAAGGGGGGAGGGAGCGGGAAGCAACGTCAAGGGGACGGGGTGAGCACTCATCCGGAAACTGGACGCATGTTAACATTGACGATTCTTTTGTCGGACTGTTTGATTTGTGACTGACACTGGCAGGGTTACAATAACATTTGAATGTAAATGACTTCTATTGTAGAGCTTGCCCGTAGCATTTTTTATGAAATCCTATTTCCATTGTTTTCCAAAAATCTTCACCAAGGGTTCTAATGTCCTTACTGTTTATTTCTTTAAAATAATTTTAATATCAGAAATGCAGTTTCATCTCTACTTATTCAAGTAAATACCATCAGTATCCAAATTAATCAGTCAGTAGAAGATCGTCAAACTGGACAATTAAGTAAAAATATATCTCGAAACGAACACGGACTGAATGACAAATGAGAACTCATAAAAGCTGGACTGATGGACCTGACCTGACGACGTTGAGCCGTTGGAAACTATCGCAGACCGCTGGAGCAGGTAGGACAAAATAATAGATAGACGTATTATAGAGTGAAGACCGTGATTTGGAAAACGAATTGTAAAACACTCTCCGATTAGAGAGTGCAACGATTTGCACCAAGTGGCTGGCTGTAGTTGGACGAGAAAATATGTGGACACAGTGGTACCTTAAGAAGGCCTATGTTTTGCAAGCGATTAAAATTTCGGGTAAATAAATACAATACCCAAAACTTATATTGAATTCAATTTAGTTTAAGTAAAACAAGAAAACGACCGCACAGTGTCAGATAAAAACACCCTGAAATCCTTTCTGAAATTGCACTGAAGCATCATGATACATGTAATTAAAAAGTGGGGCAATGTTACGGACGAGAACCAGTCTAAGCTAGTACATACATCTGGAGCGTTTGTTCACATTCGCGTGTGAGCAGAGGGGTCTAGTTTCGCTAGCTATGAGATAGGGATGCATGCAAGGGGGTGGGTGGTTTCAACCGATGAAACCGCGCCGGCTGAACGTGATAGACACGCGGCGGAATTAAAATGTATATTTAAAGTAGATGATTCCGCGAAAATGTCATTAGTGGCGTTAATATTTTGCGGGTTTTCGCTCGCTGGGTTTTACGCTAGAGTGGACAGTAGGGAGAGGGGAGGAATTGATTAAAACTGTAAAATAAATTATGAGATAGCGATGGAAAAAACGCGAATGGATTCTTCAAAATTTGGTTTTATGGTGCAATATAATTGCCCAAGTAAGTGACTTGATACTGAAATAAAAGGATACCAGCAGTTTCAAACAATAGCTCACACGATCAAAATCGGTGTAAATGGTGGTGTCGTCGACAAACAACGTGGTGTCGCTGGAAAACAGGATACAGTGTCCCGACTGTCCCCAGGTACGTTTATTCAAGGGCCAAAAGGGCCTTAAAATTCATCAATCGAAATGCCACAGAGTAATCCAAATTCCTCTATCAGCCCCCGTTTCAGGTTCGTTAGTAGCCAGTAGCAGCCCTACGAGCGCTGCTACTCCTTCCAAACCGTTTTGGGAGGTTTTGAGCTCGTACAAAAGATTTATTCCGGTTCTAAAACGCATCCCGCGTGGTGCTCGCATTTCGGTTGCTCAATCATTATCATCATCCATTAGGAACGTTATATCTAAAAACACGAAACATGCCTGGGAGCATCTCCTAACTTTTCCGTACCATGTACTTTACGTAAAATTAGACCCTACAAACAAATCTTCCCTTACTAAAAGAGTAAAGGAAAACTGCGTAAGGTACAAAGTACCGGAAGAGCAATGTTTGGATCATGAAATTATTGTTCCGCTTAACAGGCGAAACAATATTATAAATTCAAAACAAAATAACGATTCGGCCACCTTTAAAATCGTAGAGAGCAAAATTAGTGACGGCGACATTAAGGGCGCCGCCCGCGTCCTGTTCTCTAGCGACACAATAGCCCCATATTGTTCTGAGACAATTCAATCACTGCAGGACAAACATCCACCTGCAGCAGCAAATCTCCACCTTCCTGAACCACCCCTACCAAATGACGTCACTGTTGAAGTGACCCCACAGGAAGTAGCTGCAGCCGTTACTTCTTTCCAGAGTGGTTCAGCCGGAGGTCTTGATGGCCTTACCCCTCAAATTCTAAAAGATCTTTTATCGGGCATTTCCGGCGAAATTGGCGAGGCCCTCTTGAGAGACTTAACGGCTTTAGTAAACCTGATGCTGTCGGGGCAAGTCAACAGTGACGTCATCGAAATTTTGTATGGCGCAAACTTGTGTGCCCTTATCAAAAAAGACGGTGGTATCAGACCTATTGCGGTAGGCACCACATACCGCCGCCTCGCTGCCAAGGTCGGCTGTAGGAAAAAGGTTGCTTTTTTAAGCAACCTTTTTCAGCCAATACAGCTGGGCTTTGGTTCGCGGGGTGGCTGTGAGGCCGCTGTTCATTCACTTAGAACCTTTCTCAAACTAAATTGTGGTGAAGTGTTGCTAAAGGTGGATGTTAAAAACGCTTTTAATTCTGTCGACAGAGGCGCTCTTTTGACACAAGTCAAGGATAAAATTCCCGAACTATATAAATTCCTTTATCAATGTTATGGCAATCCAACAAAATTAAATTACCAAAATAACGCGATCCTATCCTCAGTCGGATGTCAACAGGGCGACCCTCTAGGTCCGGCCATTTTTAGCCTTGCCATCCATCCAATTATTCAACGTCTTCAGTCCAAACTTAATGTTTGGTACTTGGATGACGGAACCCTAGGAGGCGACGTGAACACTGTTTTTAATGATCTAGGTATCATTATTAACGAATTTCGCGACATTGGTTTGGATTTAAATTTTTCTAAATGCGAACTTTTTGTTTGCGATACTTGTCCTGATAAAGATTTGGTTTTTGAAAAGTTTAATAGTCTTGCTCCGAATATCAAATTAGTAGACAAGCGTTCTCTTCGCCTTTTGGGTTCGCCGATTCTGGATGAGTCTATCTCACCTTTTGTAGAAGAAAAAATTCAAAAGTTCAATAACGCATCAGACAGGTTACTCAAAATTAACGCCCACATGGCTTTTACAATTATTCGTTTTTGTCTATTTGTCCCTAAATTTACTTATATTTTACGATGTTGTCAACTGTGGAAACACAGTGAGCTCCTTATGGGCTTAGACAGCATTGTAAAAAACACTCTGGTTTCGGTCTTGAATGTTGATATGGATGACAGGACGTGGTCGCAAGCCTCTCTACCTGTGCGCTTAGGAGGTTTAGGGATACGCAAAATTTCGAGTGTTGCATTACCGGCATTTTTGTCCTCTGTACATGGTACACATAAATTAATAGAAAAAATTCTTGCTCCATCTTTAGGTACTTTCGAAGTAGCCCATTTGTCTGAGGCCAAGAATGCCTGGGGGTTGGCTAGTCCAAATTCTGATTTCCCGGTGGTACTTTCCTCACAGAGGCTGTGGGACCGACCGCTCTGCGAACTAGCACGGAAAAATCTTTTAGATACGTGTCCTAGCGTCGCTGATCGTGCTCGGCTTCTCGCAGTCTCTGTGTGGGAGTCAGGACTTTGGTTACAGGCCATGCCTTCTTTCACCACTGGTAACCTTTTAGATCCGACTACTTTTCGTTTAGCTATCAGCTTACGTTTGGGCGCAAGATGCTGTGTGGCCCATCGCTGCCAGTGCGGTACCGCAGTTGACCAGCTCGGTCATCACGGTCTCTCGTGTTCAAAAAGCGCTGGTCGAATTTCGCGCCACGCTAGTCTTAATGACATCATTCGCCGGGCTTTTACCACCGCCAATGCTGCAGCCATTCTCGAACCGAATGGTCTCATGCGTGACGATGGTAAAAGACCCGACGGAATGACTCTGGTTCCCTGGAAGATGGGGCGGCCTTTAGTGTGGGACGCTACTTGCGTCGATACTATGGCGCCGTCACACCTTCCCGAGACACACGTTAGGGCCGGCGCCGCGTCTAATTCTGCTGAGCAGCTAAAACGGCGCAAATATAGTAATCTCGGTAGCGGTTACATATTTGAGCCGTTTGGTGTTGAGACCCTGGGTCCGTGGGGACCGGGAGCTCATCGCGTTTTCCAAAGTCTATCAGAGCGCCTGGTCGATGCGACGCGTGACCAAAATGCTGGCACTTATTTGGCCCAACGCATCAGCATTGCAATTCAACGTGGCAATGCGGCCAGCATGTTGGGTACGCTACCTACCGGTAGTGGGCTGGAGCACTTGGACTGTCCATAGGCCATCGCGGCTATTATACAGTCCATAAGTGTTCTTTGTAGTAGGTAGTGTAGCTAGTTTAGTTTAGTTTAGCTTAGTTTAGCTTAGTTTAGTTTAGTTTAGTTTAGTTTTTATTATTGTAGTAGTTAGCTTGAGTAATAAAGGCAATTTGCCCGTTAAAAAAAAAAAAGTGTAAATTACTTTTTGTAATGTAAATGATTGACGTGACAAGCTAGTCGTTCACCTGATGTTAAGCGTCAGGGCCGCCCATAACAGGTTTCAGTATCACACGTCACTCTAAATTAATAAAGTTCCGCGTGACACTGCACTGCGCACGTCATCCTGACACTTCACACCTATGATCAGATCATAAAGTCCCATTTACCCAGTAATTACACTAGCTACAATGCCGTTCAAACTGAAACACAGTAGTGCTTGCACACTAATGCTTGGAGGCAGAATAACTGGCGAAGCGGTGGTACCTACCTTGACGAACTTTGCAGAAAAGTCCTACCACCTAGTCAAACTATTTATAAAACAGGTAAGTAAACTTTGTACATTGTTTAGTACAACGAATAAGATTTGAACCCTCACGTACATACGTCTTTTAAGCCAGGACATTATTTTCTCTACCACGTAACAGGTAATCTCGTGTACAAATAATTATATCCCTCATAGGATTTGCTATAAACCAATTATTTTTATGACTAAATAGGACCGCAATCTCACTTGATGGGAAGTGATGACGCGGTCTGCGATGGTACATGCTCGCCTAGAAGATACCTATTCACTCGCGGCCTGAAGAGCTCCAGATTGTACTTATCGGGAAACAAAGACGCACCACAACTGGGTGAACCTGCAGCGTGCGTCTAGCATAAATTAGCAAGTAGTTATAAAGTGGATAATAAATTAATCGGAATATAACTCTGTTGGCAGTCCCACAAAATTATAGTCTGTATTTTAAAGTGATATAGTCATTGTTAGGTCTGTCGAATAAATAACGAAGAGAACTCAAAGATCCATGTGCACACTACACAGTGCACTCGTAGGAAACCACGAAACTTAAAATTAACACACAAAAGACACGCCGGCTGAAGTCACACGTACCGTGGGTCACTTGTTTCAGTGCTAGCGGAGAGAGATTGAAAAAATAAATAAAAGTCTGTTTTATATACGAGCACTTTAAAAGGGGGGTTAAGATAGGATTATCACAGTATAAGCAACGCATTTAGAAAGAAAGATAGAAAAAATGAAAAAAAAAAAAATTATTTGGAACAGAAAATAAATATTGAGATATGGCACAAAAGAGGACACTTTGAATAATCTGACACAAATCGGCCCCAACTCAGCATGTGGATTTAGTGACACGTCTAGTGTTACGTTTATAAGTAAGTGCCCATAGGTTACGGTGACCTCTTCTCATCCGGGCCGTATGCTTGTTTGCTACATAATATAAATAAAAAACAAGACAGGACTTATTAGTAGAATAATTGGTACTTGGATATATTCAATTGTTATTTGCAATTGAGCGTTATTTTGCTCTTGGTGTACGATATGGTATCAGTAGATCGAACGCGTTGTAGACCCTAAAAGATTCAAGTTACTCTGCCCAAAAGTCAAGAGTATTTTAATTTTAATTGTTTCATTCTCACCTGCTCATTTAATGATACTGAAAATATTGTTATCCTAAGATTCTAATGTTGTGCTTATTACGAAACGAAAATTTTGCATTAAAAGTTGAAGTGAGTTACTATTGTTGATTATATATCGACACACGAAACTCGTACTAAAATTACTTACAGTTAGAAAACTTAGAGCTCCTACTTCAAGTTACAATCCTTCTTAGCAACTCAATCACAGCAGATTACCGGCTTCCAGTTGATCTCGCTACTCGCCGGCACCGCGACCAGCTCCTAAACCTCGGCACACATTCGCAAACAAAACGCGTACCTTTTCCAAACTGCGCAGTTACACAGTTCAGCTCCTATAGATACTTCTCCGCCGTTGTACTATTCTGCACAGTTACGTGGCCGTGCTGAATAACTAAAGCCTATCTTGGCGAGACAGTTATAAGCCTTTTAATATTAAACTCGCAGTGCTATCACAAACGACTTGAATTAGGGAGCTTTAGGACAGATTCTGTGCATTTGCAGGAATGGTGCAGTAACAGATTAGTACATAAGTAATGCTTATTGGGTGTTAGGGAAATGAGTTTGTATCCGCTTGGAATGGATGGGAATGGAAATCTTGGCTTCGTATTTGAAGTAGTTTGGAATAACTAGCTTTTTCTGAGTAACTATTTTCTAATTATGGTATATTTATTGTAACTGAATAAGGTTTCATTTCAGTACAGTTTTATAAATGCTGCAATTTTCGTAAACTTTACATTAAAAGAAAGTAAATAAATTCAACTTGAAGTAATTTATTGTGTAGAAGAAATAAATTATTCTACTTGTAGTCGTTATATTGGTGGCTTTTAGTATTCAAATGTTTTTAACTACTTCGAAATTCGGCTAATAACAGAGGATTATCGAACTAGTTTCAAATTACTCCGCTTTCAATTTGGATAGAACACCGCAAATACCTCAATATGGGCGCCTTCATTAACACCCTGTCAAACTAAAATAGACTTTAAACTACTAAAGTAAAGCTTCATTCACTTTAACTTTACTTTAAGCTCAAACTTCACATTATCACGTGCTTTAGTTTTATGAGCTGGGAATATGGTTGAAAATCATGTGATTGAGTGGAATATGGAGGTGTCGAGGGTTGTTTGTTCAGGTGCGCGAAACGTGACCCGAAGCCGACTCATAAATCAAAATTGATGATTTAATGTGTAGCCGATATCTCAGGGTTGCGGTCAGCGTGATAAGCTTTTGAAAGGACTCCAAACATATGGAAACTATCGTGTTAAAATCTTTGCTCTCATTTTTATGGGTTTTCAAAGTACTTAGTTGATGAAACGAAAACTGTGATTGAATATGTCAAAAAGAACGCACTTAGGCTGTAATTGCACTGAGGTAGTAACCTAGTAGTCGGCAGCGCAGAATTTAAGACAAAGCATTTTGACTCAAAATTGCGTGCCATCGCGTACAACATGTTACATATCCTAACAATATCAGTTTTTATGTATTATTGTGATAAGTGTTGTGCAGTTCAGTGCATATTTTTATTCTCTAAAATAAAATGTGTGCGAGACATTAGTTTATGTACAGGATCATTCTGTAACACCACTAGGCCAATTTCGGTCAAAAATGTGTAATGGCAATAGAGAAAACTGATAACTCGTACTCTGCATTTAACAATTTTACACATATCTATTATGAAACTAATCAGTGATAATGAAATATTGTAATTTTGTCTACTGACATATGAAGAGGCATTTTAAAAATAAACATGATCGTTACCCTAAACCATATTAGACACTCCTACTTCCCTCCACACGTCAGCGCTCCGTCGAGTAGACTCGTGAGCTCTCGGCCCATTTGGTAATTAACCACCGGATGGCCCTCGCCATTGTGCACTCGCCTTTGTGTCCCACGGTGTGCACTCTGCTTTATATGCCACTTTGCGGGTCGGCCTTGAGTGGGGCATCCAACGTGGTTACGTATTAGACCAAATCTGTATAATTTTTTTAACAAATGAACACCAACATTAAAATTAGATTCAATTATAAAACACTACAACCAGAAAATCTATTTGAATAGATTTTTCAAACTACATAGTATTAATAAAATACTATACAATTCTCTAATGAATAAAAATCAAGAAAATAAAAAACTTGTAGTCAAGCAAGGAATTGGTCCAATCGAATTGATGTAAATCCATTATTTTGCTGAAATGTGGCTTTGGGTGCTAGTGGGTTCAGTTCTAATAATTATACGTAAACAAACCATTCAGAATATGCCCGAGGCCATATTCCTTTGTGTCGGAGCTGCGATGACGCCTGCTAATCTCTATTGATATCGGTATCGTTGGATGCAAGGGGTCAGCTGTCGACCGCTGCTACGATAGTCCTGTCCACAACAACTGCCCGTTATATGCCGCAAGCAACTATTATTATTTTATTTCACTTAAATATTTAAGTTCCGAGGAGAATGACAAAACCAAAGGGAGGTTTGTACCCAGCAGTGGGATTTACAGGCAGATGATGATGATAATGATGACGATGATGATTCAAGTTTCAGAAAACACGAAGAACAGTAATGGAAACATTGTAGCATCAAACTTTGGATATGTATCAGAATTTAAACTGAGTTGGTGCTAACTCTTATGTTTCATAATTCATTATGCGGGTGGTAGGTCCACCAGGTCACCAAGATAAAAGAAACATGACATTCCGACATGGAGCCTGAAGTTCCGGATGCGTAGAATTAGAGTAGGTATGTTTTGGACGCAGAACTGAGATGTGTCTGCGCTCGGTGTTTAACTCTACTTTTTTAGTTGGTCTCCAATTTCATATCTATGATCAGCTGCATAACATTTCATTAATTGTTCAAATTCATGGTCTCTTTCTTTCTCCAGAATACGCCAAAAAGTAGGTTCAGGTTTAACAAATCGTAAAATAACAAAGTCATGAATGTTTTCCCTTTGGCCGCGTACGACACAGCGATGGTGGCCGAGCGGTAGCAAGTGTGCTTCGCAATCTTACGGCACCGGGTTCGATTCTCGGCCCTGCACCAATGACTTATCTAGTAAGCTATGTGCAGTTTTCATCATGCCATCGCTTCATGCCTTGGAGAGCACGTTAAGCCGTCGGTCCCAGTCGTCGCGTCATAAGAACATCTATGGCAATCGTTACGGGTAGTCAGACGCCTGATAGAATCTGAAACCTGATCTAACCATCCCTGTTACTGGTCCCTTATGGGTTGCGAGGTCAGATGGCAGTCGCTCGTGTAATTTTGGTAGCTCACCACTACAGGTTAGATTGAGAGCCGACCCCAATGACAAATGGGAAAAGGCAAAGAGGATGATGATGGCCGCGTACGAAACCAGAGGTTCGTAACCAGTTACGGTAGAAGACAAATTCTTCGTAATACGATACTAGTTAATATGGAATTTGTGTGTAGAGTGTAGTGACTCAGTGCTTATTTGTGTGACACTCAAACCGACGTACTCAAGTTAAACTCCCGCTCAGCCCTACACCAAGGACTTTTTATGTTATGACCGAAATTTGCATTTGCTGTTACATTGATGAAGCAAAACATCGCGAGGAACTGGCATGTAAAGGTGAGCAAAAATGAACGCAAGATTTCAATTCAAGAGGGAACACTGTTTTTTTTCTTCTTTAAATTGTATTTTTTTATTTGATCATGAAGTGCACTAGTACAAGAATCACATAGTTCGTTAACCTCAACCCGCACTTGGCCGGCATGGTAAACTCTCTAGTTTTGAAAAAAGCCTGTGTCCCATGACGATAGAATATCCCAGTCTATCGGAGTACACGCAGTACATTTATTAAGTTTAGAATATGCCGCCATGTCTTAAAAATAAGACTCACCATAAAACACAAGCAGGAGCACCGCAGCGAGCATGTTGACACAAGCCAGTCCGAACTGGAAAGGAAATAAACTTGTAAGTAAGTAACTCGCCCGCAGTCACTACCGAAGTTTGAGTTAACTTTCCACCGCGTCGGGACATCGCATCGCCGCCGAGCTAGATTGTTGTGGATAAGTTAAACGGTGCGGTAAAGTACTGAATTTAGATGTATCTTTTGCTGAGAAATGTATTTATAGTCGAGTTTACTGGATTAGACTTTTAAATGGTAATAGCAGTATTATCTGATCTATTTCAAAACCCCATACAAAGGAACGGTTATGACCTCAGTTTTAGTTTATGGTGATAATAATTTATGGCAGAAGGTGGCGCCACAGTCCTACTGAATTGGAAACAGGCTGTCAAGTAAGTGTTGGTGAGCGTTTTAGAATCCCTACCAATAATCACAAGAGGCGTTAGTGGAAATTTCGGGATAAAATGCCCTGATTAACACAATACTTCATTTTTTATTCAATAACAGCTTAGTAGGTATTCTTTTATAAACACCAATATATGGGCATGGCGTACTATGGTACTAAGTGAAAAACAAATGAAATCTTTGACTCCATGGCTGCATGGCAACTTCATGACGAGATGGGTGATGCCCTTAAACCCATTCCCTAGGAAACTCCATAGTTATTACTATTGATTAATATTAAAGCAAATCAGTCATGACCAAAAAATAACAAAGCACAGTTGCAGATAGAAACAAGGTCAAACACTCCCAGAAAATATAATCCAAAATACAAACCCATCTTAGAGTAATTTCCAAAATAACTAACAGTCCCGCGATATTTATTTCTCGTTACTGCTTTACCCAAAGACTAAAGCACATATTTTAAGTACTTTAATATTCAAAAGTAGCCAACAAGTGTACTTAAGTAACCGACGACCGGTAGCAATAAGCAGAAGCAATCGTCCCAAGTGGCGATACGTCTGCGGCCACATAACCGTACATCCCCGAACGTCGCGGTAACACTTAATGAATACAGATAACGTTTGGACAAAATGGCGAGTACTTCTAAATAAGGTAGAATACGACTACAAATTAGGTACAAAACAACCGATTTGCCGCGCGAGAGAGAGACGGAAGTACGCATCGCACGTGTCACCAGTTTTCAACTAAGTGTTATGAGAATACCTGACAGTATCTCATCTTCCCTTATGTACATCTATGGCTGCGAGGTACGAAGGTACAAACAAAAGCTAATAACAAGTGGAGTAGATGGCAGCAATTTAATAAAGTCTCGCATATTACGAACGTAATTGTAAAGCCGGGTACAGACAGCTCCGTACAATTTATCTTTCTTTCCGCGCTTTTGTTTCAAAACTCATTTAAATCAAGCACTGGAGTCATCCGCGAATATTACGTTACGTTTGCTTGTTAAGCGAATTTGCTTGCGAGTTGTTGTTTCAGTGTTACAAAAGTATTACAGTGTTGACAGGTGGAGTTCCAAAGTTGGTACATTTAAAAATTCCTCTGCAAGGATCGGCTTTTATTTGGACTAGGCTTGTGTCGTGCTGTGTTCTATAGCACTAATTAATAATATTCTTCAAAAAACAAACAATCGTGAAAACAAAAATTAAATATCTCAAAAAATGACAAAGCTACAAGAGTTTTAATTTACAGGAATAGAAAGAGACAGTTCAAACGTAGAGTAACGTCAGTTCTTGCTCCCTTCATAGTACCTCATTACTAAGCTATGGTAGCCTTTACATACAATCTCTTTGGCATGTGACTTCACAACGTGCGTTTTCATAGTAACTGTGGGGTCTCCTGTTTTGCGAGAAAGGGACAGGCGATGCCCCCAGAAACTTTAAAAGCTTATTACTCCTTGATTTATTTACCGATTTTACTATTTTTTTTCAATGATTGCATTCATTTTTAACTTATTTGATAAAAATAATATTAAGTTGTTAATGTTTAATAGTAGGACACTAGACTATTGCACTCTTGCAAACAAATGATCGCTTAATCAGTAAAGCTCCACATTGCACCGAGTTTATTTATCTTAAAGCGGTGATCTAACTCAACTTAATAATGCTATAGCTGACTTTTTTGTTTATTTGGTTGGCTTAGATAAGAATAGAATAGAATTAAACTAACTCTAGGCACTAACCCACAAATTAATTTACATAAAAACAACCAAAAATGGCATCATTCATTCTCTATAAAAATAATGTACAAAATATGTATAATTTATTAAGTACATTACTATGCAAAAAAAATTATGTTTGATCAAAGGAACAAGTTTAACTCACCACAAAACCAGAATAACCGTTGAACAAACTCCACAAACTCAGTGTTCAAGTTCCAAGAACAAGCATTGTTTAACACTCAAGTTCATGAACAAATTCAGCACAAAAAGTTCACCCACGAAACTTTCCGAGCCAAGCGTAGAGGCTCTACGCCGTAGTGGAGCCGACCGCGCTCGTAGACTGCTACGACACGAATGCCAGATACCGTAGTACTTCCTAGTACGCGACACAGTATAACGAATTCCTCTCACACTGGATGCTCCAAAATTCCTGAAACCCAATTGGTCATCCATTATTCATTGTTCTTAAGTTACTTATATCAATTCCAATATACATAGGTGTCTCTGATAACGAGTGCACTTGTTTCTGATGTGAGGCTTTGTTCACTCTAAAATTGGTGAAATAATAGCTGAATGTTGAACATGTGTATGAATATTTTCTGAAATCCATGGTTGAAAAGACACAAGCTTGATTTTATCTTGAACTTTATGGTTATTGTAATAAAAATGGTAATTGGTTGCGCAAAGTATCTCGGCGAGGGAGCCGCGTTTCTAATAACGTCGTAAATACAGCTAATCCTAGCTTCTAAGACTAAACAAAGCTCACTGACTTCCTTAGCCTAAGTATACAAGTGAATTTGAACTCCCTGAACATTGGACGACGGCTTTGTAAATACAGAGTTTAATTTAAACGTTTTTTTTATTAAATAATGCTACTAATTTTAGTATTTGTTTAGCCATTTTGTAGAAATATAAATATTAACAAACGCAAAGTGAAATAAAAACAAGGTATTTAGCCGTAGCCGTATTGGCCATGTGATCCCAGTTTGCGAATAGGACCACCCCATCTCTTCCTGTCGGTGCCACAAGAGCCGGCAAAGGGAATATCTAGAGAATGGGCAGCATTCTCTTCAGTACATTAAAATCTTCTGCAAACACCAAGCCGCTTCCCAAGCGTGGTGATTATGGGAAAGCCTCCCCTATCAGAAGCGATTAAAGTGGCGTCTTATGGGGGAGGCTTCAGGAGGGAGGTTCAGCAGTGGACGTCTGCCGGCTGATGATGTGATGTTATTTATTAATTTTTTTTATACAAGACGTGGGCTTTTTATTTTAGGACTTTTGCTTGTCCTTTATTTTGACAATATTTTCTTTTGCTCCGTTCAGTCCTCTTCAGCATTATTTTAACAGTCATACCTGATAACGATAGTAGATTTTCTTATTAACTTAACTTTAATATAAATTACAACTTCGCAAAATAGAAAAAAAATAATTTTTATTCAGGAAATCACTCAACCAAAATCGATCGATTCAACACTCGATTGTGTACACTTTTCCGATAATAGTAGTTTAATATCGCAGGAAATGAATCTGATGTTCCTCCCCGAACGTTCCTGCATATTCTAGAATGTTCTCAAGCAGTTCTGAGCAGCTTGAGTGTAGTAGCTTAGGAACCTTGCGGAAAGTTTTAGAAACTTTTTCTGACGCAGAATACAGACAAAAATACACAGAGAGTCTACTGTATCACGTTTGTTTCTGTTACACTACAAAACTAGAAAGTCATACATCACTTCCTTTTTACTTCGTTGTTGCTTTTTATAGCTTAAGGTAGCGTTACACTAGCGTGGCAAATTCAAATTTTTTTGCGTTCTTTTGCCAATAATAGCTTAATTACTCAACGTGATTACATGAAAACTAATTTTGCGCAAACAAATATAATGCATCAATTAATCACAATTAAAAGTATCACCTACTTATCATTGGTTTAGCGACAAATGGCAATAGACTAAAAAACTAAGAAGAAAACTGTTTATAGCTATTTGTCGCTAAACCAATGATATCCAGGAGATACTTTTAATCGTAATATTTTGTTGATACATTTTATGTATTTGCGCAAAATTTGTTTTCATGTAATCACGTTGAGTATTTTAATTTGCTTTAATTTGCAAGCAAGAAAATTTTAATTTGCCGAGCCAGTGAAACTTACTTCTTCTTCTTCTTCTTCTTCTCGTGTAGACAAGTTGTCAGCCTTGATGTCAGAATTTTTTATGCCACCCGGAGGCTTCTGACTTGGCTTAGAATAAGTACAAAGAATGGTATACACCTCAAATAACTAATAACTATCTGTCACAATAGAGGATTTTTTAACAAATAAGCGATATTCACAATTGATTTGGACTTTGACCAACCTCAAGGAATACTCTTTTTAATTCCTCAATAATCAAAAACCTATTTTAAAATTGCAATTATAGCATTGTTAATTGCTTTATTGACAAAAGTTAATTAAAAGCAATATTTTAGAATTTTCCATGTGGTTTTTAATAATCAAATAAATAGAAACGTAACATTGTGGCATCTAGACACCCTTCTTCGCCTCAGTATCCTCGCTGTTATCAGTCGGCCGCAGCCCGCGGCCAGCGGCGGTGGATTTCATATATTTTACTTTCACCGCTTTACTTCCTCCAAAAGATTTGCGCGCTAACCCACAAGTTCGCAAGTCTGTGCTGGTTGTGTATGTATTATTGTGCTGATGCAACTTGAATTGGTTTTGCCACAGAATATTGAATAGTATGTTTTACAAAATTGTGTGATGAAAACTTCGTAGATTGATTTTGCAGAATTGGAAGTTCCAAACTACACGCCTTATGCTTTCTTGCAAAATGTGAAATGACTTGCTATTTCGGTTGCGTGGATGAAGATTTTTACAATAATCACTACTGAAGTAAACACTTTATGTCAACTTTCAGCTCCTAAGACTTATTTTACCTTTTGTGCTCAATTGTAGCGTTCTTCCATAAAGCGTCCGTTTACCCAATTTACTGTGCAAACCCTTTTAGTAACGTGTTACCTCTTGAACTATGTTATTCTTGCAGTGGGTTCTCCGGCGGAGCTCGGTGGCGCTAGCGTAGTGTTGGGACACCAACTGGAGCGATACCGACTCGCCTTAAACTCACTGTAAATGTAATGACTTTTTTTTAACAGGCCTTTATTTGGTCACGGTTAGCTTGGGGCCTTAGCATCACCTCTTAGCGTGACTCAATTGAAAACCTAAAGTAAATCGCTACCATAAAAATAGTATTTTAGCAAATGATGTCGTTTGTGTGTTTTAAATTGGTTTTAAAATGGAAACTTATTTAATACGAATGCGTTCTGTTTCTGATATAATTTTGATAGGGAACAGGATACCGGTTATATTAGCACACAAAAAAAAAGTACGCTTCGCCCACGAAGCGTAATTTTTTTAATGCTCTGTGCCTATACTTGCATGTATCCGTGATGCATACCAAGTTGATAGGCAAATGTTGATGTATTTAAATAGAAAGATGGTTTTTATTTTCGCCATAGAGCTTTGATTTGATGTAACATGACCAATTCACTTTTACGTGCATTGGATGAAGTACCAGGAGGCCAGAAATATTGCAGTGGTCACCCGTAAGCATTTTGTAGTGGGTTAAATAGATAGCTAGGGTCCGCGTCAATAAATTGTGGCGTTAGGCGTATCATCCGAGTATGGAATATTTGTCGCATTACTGCCACAGTTCATTCTATGTTGTCGTAACAAAGTAGTACGACTACATGTTTTGCGACAGGTCCTGTCGCAGTCGTGAGCGACAACCACCACGTGACTGTGGAGACGAGTAAACAATAAATATTCATATGATGTGGGTGACATGGAGTAGAGTGGATGGGTGACGTAGGTACATAAAAGTGTTTATTTGTGTAACTACACTTAGCTGAAACAAAACACTCTCCAAGTGGTGTTTACTAAAACTGTTATATTGACTGCTTTTAAATGTAGCCGCATTCCGTCTGCGTCTTATCTGCTACGAAACCTTTGAGCATTGAAGTCACATAATTATTTAAGTACGATATCTAATGAATGAACTAATTTGGAGTTTGGCAATAAATATTTGCGAGTCTTGATTTAAGTGCGCAAGCATTGTAAGCTTAATATTAGTGACCGATTAGCGATCCCAAAACCGCTAATCGCTTTCAGTAGCACCACAGTAAGAGCACTGATTATAATAGAGTAGGGATGTAATCCACGAGGAGCCATGTCGCGGGATTCAATCTAGCCGACGTGGATTACGGTCACGTGCAGGGCTGGCCGTGATTGGATGCTCGTCTGCAGGCTACATCGACTGCGATACAATACTAGTAGAAATTAACAACGATACATTGTCGATGGTGTTAATAGCGTAGTCTGTTCATTCGAAGTTTTACTTGTACTCATAAAGGTTTGAAGTGACATTGTTACTCGTCGAAAGAAGTAAGAAGTGGGAGGTTGTTAAACTAGTTTTTTCTTACTGTTAAATAATCTTACGTTTTACCGCATGTTGCCTGATGTTAGATTTTTTATTGGTCCTTTTATTTAGCGGAGTATTAGCTAATTTATCTTTTGGCTAGAGAAGCTGGTAATAAGGTAATTATAGATTTAATTAATCTGTGACTGAAGTTAAATAATTCTTCGTATTAGAAATTTTCTAATTATTTTATCTAATAAGCCGTTTAACTGATAATCACCCATTTTAAAAGTTGGAAACCAAGAAACTCTTGAGCCTAAATTAGTTCCACAACCACTAACTAGATTTTGGCTTGTATCTGTTGAGACATAGATAACTTATCTTTTGAAGCAAGTTTACAGCACCAGTAGCATGTGGTTTAATCTAGACAGAAACTAGGTTAAATTACCACACGTGCGAGCGAGATAGCGCGAGTATTGTTTACTCATTGAGCTGAGGGGGTTGGAAGACGGGAGGGGGTGGCTTAACAAGTTTGTTAATAAGACAACCCTACGCCCCGGGACCAAAACCAGTATTAACCGGTTCACACCTAAAGTTTTAGTTGATAAAGTTATTTAGTTATTAGATTAATGTCAACCTATTACATAAGCACACAGCGATAGAAATGTTAGTGTGTTTTGACTTGAGTTTGTTAGAATAATTGCTCAGTACACTTGTCGTACAAATAGAACGGATTCTTGTTAAATTTTAAACTGTATTTGGTAATTTTTTATGGACTAGTCGAGTCAAGAGGTTTCTATCAAATAGCATTGAATACATAAATTAACGCAAGAATAGAGATTTTCTCTCTCAATCTCTCTCTCTCTCTCTCTCTCTCTCTCGTTCTCTCACTCTACATAGGGGTTTTTGAAAAGAGTCTTCTAAGACATTTACCGTCAAAATCCTCTTGGAGCTGAACTTGCAGCTCCAAAGAGAAACATGAGACTAAATGCTAAATGTATCAAAATCCCATTTAGTCTAAATGTCTTCTAAATCTAATTCCATCTCTTTCAGAGAACACGTATCAAAGCCGCCTTTGATCGATATTGGTAATTACTCCGGGTTTGCTCGTAAGCTCATGTGGAAATGTTCTAATTACAAGATAACATGAATCTGGAAACTTTAAAACCAATTTAATACCCGTTTAATTACATCCTAAATCCTACCAATAAACAACTGTGAATATCCGGCCATTGTGCGTAATAGGCTTATAACTGAAAATGGAATCCATTGTATAGAGCTAGCTGTAATGAGTATTACGAACGTGGTTTGGGTTCAGATAGTTCAGCCGAGATTATTGGTGAAGAACGGTAGGTAGACCTGAAACATTGTAACGTTGTGGATACCACGATTACTAAATTAACCTACAATCTAGCCTAAAACATATAAAACACCTAATATAAAAACTAAACTTAAAAATAATGCTAATTGAATAAAAAACCTCTTACTTTTAATCTTTTATTACATAAATAAATACTTAAATAACATATTATACTACAAAAACTATTATTTTAACTATGGAACACTTGGTTCTATCAAAAACATATGAAAGGTTCCCTTCTATACTGGCGCGCGTACACGGAACGCTAACAAACATAAAATCTCCGACTACTCTTTCGTAAGCTGTGGCGCGGCATCGGCGACGGCCGGCATTCGGTTCAAGCTCCTCACAGAACGCTTTGAGCTCTATAAATGAGAACACGTACTGCTCGTGTATCTAAAAATATAATAAAAATACGCTAAAAAAGACTACCACTTGAAGATCCCTCTAGGGTGAGTTCCAATTTCTTACTACTGCTGCCATACTGTGTTTTTATCTGTTCTTATTGCCTTGTAAAGCTGTTCCGCGTCACTACTGCTAACTGCCGACATTTTGTCTAAGCACGGTCCTGGTACTGACCGCGCAAGCGCATCCATCTACCTCATCTAAGTGGCAAGGCACAGCTTGAATCTAGCACCTTCCTAACGCGTGCCGCTCTTTCCAGGATCTTCCTTATCGTCATCTTCCTTATCGTCATCTTCCTTATCGTCATCTTCCTTATCGTCATCTTCCTTATCTTCATCGTCCTCTGCTTCTTCTTCACACCTTCTGCAAGGGTACCTAACACTAAACGGTCGGACTTAGAAGGGACGCTATTTTCCGGGTGGAAGGACCGAGTTACTGGAGGCTGGAACCAGGAATATTCCAGCTACCAAGAGCGATCCCGGGACTCCAGGAAGCGCCCGTTCAGGCCAGTGACTTAGTGCTAATTTGTGATGAGAAGTGGACTTATAGTGAGGTTGTGCAAGGAGCAATTATAGTACCTAAATACAGCTTCGGTACTTGATTGATCAGGTTGTATTATTACCCATCCCTGGGACTACCCTACCTGCGGGCAGTGGGTCCGCTACTGGACCCAACGCCGCAGTGGCGCCCTCTAACGTGGTTCTTGCACAACCTTAACGTAATTTCGCATCTTAGTAAAATTATAGTCGTGCAGTCTTCTCTAATTGTAAGGAACAGCTAAAAGAAATATTTTATCTACCTACCTACATTTTTCAGCTCAGCCGTATGTTGCAATACTACAGAATGTCAACGTATTGGTATTGGTGTTCAATCTAATCTATCAATTATTTACCATAGTTAATTAATATTCATAAAATAATAATAATAATGTATAATTTTGTATCTATCTAGTCTTGAATCTAATTTTGTTTTTGTGTAAAAATGGGAACTCACTCTACTAAAATTCTACTACAAAATTACTTGAGCTTCTATAATGAGTTTCATGTACTTATTGACGGTGTAAACCCGGCTCTTACGATATTAATATTATGACGTTAAACTTATGATCTAATAATTTATAATTGCTTACTTAATAATCAACAAAATAAAAACAGCATGAAAATCTGAATAAAATAGTACCTACAATAAAACATTAAATAATTAATAAAAAAAAATACTAAATAAAAATAATTAAATATTTAAAAATAAAAATAACATAACTATCTATAAACAATAGTACTAAATACCTACTACGTACACTAACTAAATTTAAATACTTAATTTCATACAGTTTCTTAAATAGACCTACTGTCCCTAAATAAAAACTTAATAAAAATAAAATGAACTAAATATCTAAATAAAATAAACTAAACTAGGAACTAACTTAGTTATTATACCGTACCTACCTACGTGTATATTCATTCTCAGCTGCAACTCGGAGACAATTGTCTGCCCAACAGGAAATAATCTACAATTATTACTGTTACTCGGAGATGTCTGCCCTTCAGTTAGGAATTATCTGCTACTATGCAGAATAATAGGCGATATATTGTACCTACCTACATATATTGACCTTTCTAAATAAATAAAAAAGAGCGGTTCTAGTGGACTCTGAAATCAAGCCTAAAACACTAAATAAACTTACTAATTTAGTCATGTCTATCTAAAAATTAACAATTACTAGATTATAAATAAATAACTAAAATACTAAACAACAAGACGACATATAGTACCTACCTATATTATTTAGTCGTATTAAAAAAAAAAAAACAATTACTACTAAAGATATTAAACTCACAAACTATAAAGAATAATACAACTGCCCATCATTAAAATTAAACAATCTTCTATAATGTTCTGACTACCAGTTCGCTGTGTGGTCTCGGCCTAATACTAGGATCACTCCATGTCATCCCGTGGGTGCCGTGAAAACCGGCTGAGGGAGAATCTAGCTAGATAATCACCACTATCGCACTCTAGCCAATAAGTACCGATCCTATATACTGCGTCTATAAGTATATACTGATCCTATTATACTGTACCTATCCTAAACCTTATATATATCTATTCTTAACCTATCTACCTAAATCCATACTCGATAATTGTATATACCTATAACTACGTATTTATATCCTACATATAATATACAAACATACTAAATTAATTATCAATATCAATTACCTACACCTTTAAATATCGTACAATTTCTAAAACTGATCCTGACCCTTTCATGAAAACTTGTGCTTAAGCAAGCGTGGCGGAATAGATAAAATGATTTAAGTCCTATCAATTTATATCTTCAATATAAATGCTTACAACACTCAATTATTAATATTTTTCTCAACAATACTTAATTTAAACTTATAAATACATAAATGACTTAACTAAATTAACTTAAGCGTATCTTCAATGTTAGTATTACTCCATTTTTTTACATAAATAAGGCTAAACTCTATTATAAAATTATTCTACTGAACTACCAACATAAACTACGTAAAGATATCTTAAGACTCAACCACCCGATCGACAGAGCGGTCGATTGAGCAAATATCGACTATCGTAATTATCATGCTGCGTTAATTACCGAGAAGTCCTAGGTACTTACTACTCAGTACCACTCATATTTTCTGTTCAATGGTTATTATCGGCTGCGTTAATTACCCTTGATTAGTATGAATTTGGTGCTGAACTATAAATCTACTTAAGAAAATGACATCATGTACCTACCTACATGCGGTGTCTGTCTTAAAATTAATATATAGTGCCTACTACTTAAAATATTAATGATTCTAAAATCTCCTAATAGCAATTTTGTTACAGTATTACATTATAATCCTACCTAACTAATATTATAACAACCAACTACCTAATACGTGAGTGACGGTTACTACGATACCTATCATCTCTTGCCTAACTGTGTTAGAGTGTGGATGTTCTACAAACATACACACTCACGTGTGATAAAGTCTAAGTCAGACCTAAAATGACGTAGACATTATGAAAGAATGAATTAGTGAATGAAGTATGAAAGAATGAAAGGGGAGTTATTGAATGAATGGAGAGGTATGAATAAAGTCTGTCAGGGTACACAATAGGTAACTTAGTGTAGCGAGTCGGATTTTTATAAGAAAAATCCTGCGTTTTTTGACGGGTACTGTAACGTTGTGGATACCACGATTACTAAATTAACCTACAATCTAGCCTAAAACATATAAAACACCTAATATAAAAACTAAACTTAAAAATAATGCTAATTGAATAAAAAACCTCTTACTTTTAATCTTTTATTACATAAATAAATACTTAAATAACATATTATACTACAAAAACTATTATTTTAACTATGGAACACTTGGTTCTATCAAAAACATATGAAAGGTTCCCTTCTATACTGGCGCGCGTACACGGAACGCTAACAAACATAAAATCTCCGACTACTCTTTCGTAAGCTGTGGCGCGGCATCGGCGACGGCCGGCATTCGGTTCAAGCTCCTCACAGAACGCTTTGAGCTCTATAAATGAGAACACGTACTGCTCGTGTATCTAAAAATATAATAAAAATACGCTAAAAAAGACTACCACTTGAAGATCCCTCTAGGGTGAGTTCCAATTTCTTACTACTGCTGCCATACTGTGTTTTTATCTGTTCTTATTGCCTTGTAAAGCTGTTCCGCGTCACTACTGCTAACTGCCGACATTTTGTCTAAGCACGGTCCTGGTACTGACCGCGCAAGCGCATCCATCTACCTCATCTAAGTGGCAAGGCACAGCTTGAATCTAGCACCTTCCTAACGCGTGCCGCTCTTTCCAGGATCTTCCTTATCGTCATCTTCCTTATCGTCATCTTCCTTATCGTCATCTTCCTTATCGTCATCTTCCTTATCTTCATCGTCCTCTGCTTCTTCTTCACACCTTCTGCAAGGGTACCTAACACTAAACGGTCGGACTTAGAAGGGACGCTATTTTCCGGGTGGAAGGACCGAGTTACTGGAGGCTGGAACCAGGAATATTCCAGCTACCAAGAGCGATCCCGGGACTCCAGGAAGCGCCCGTTCAGGCCAGTGACTTAGTGCTAATTTGTGATGAGAAGTGGACTTATAGTGAGGTTGTGCAAGGAGCAATTATAGTACCTAAATACAGCTTCGGTACTTGATTGATCAGGTTGTATTATTACCCATCCCTGGGACTACCCTACCTGCGGGCAGTGGGTCCGCTACTGGACCCAACGCCGCAACATTCCTTGCCCGGATGATCTCTACTAGGTGTGTATTTATGTTTTTTTCATAACAAATATTCTCGCACAGAGTTTCGAGTAAGAGAGACCGCAGCGCCAGGTCACGCCTGTGTTTTGTTACCTCTGCTTTTCATTCTTTAAAATAATACAAAACTTGTAAGAGTCACGTCAAGCTACATTTCTTTAACTTGAAAGTTTTGAAGTGTACATAGAATATTATAATAGTGTACTAACCCACGATCGCGTCTATTTGTCCGTCAGCACAGTTGTTCAGATCATAGCGCTCTGTGTGTATGGCAAACTCCCCTCTACCTCTCACTTCCGCTTCCGTTATGTTTTTATAGAGTTTTGCACTTTGAAATAGTTTCTGTGTGAACGAATGTTTTTTGTATACGTAATAGCCTTTTTATCTCTCTTTGGGCATTACCTTAGAACAGAAAAAGCTGTTGTTTGCAGAATAGTTATTTAATTGCTGAATTTTAGTATGGTAAGATAGAGTAGCGAGCGCAAGGTATGTAAGACGCATTAGCTAACACACCAATGTATAACTGTTATAATAATAATAATAATTGTTTATTTTCAGACAAAAAGAGTCCATAGATGACACATCAGTAAAATTAAAATTAATGAGTAAATAAAAATTAAATAAACTAATACACTAAAATTATCAATTTCATTAATACAATTAAATACAATTCAATTCAATTGTTATGATCGTCATGGTATTGTTCTATATAAAAACGAAGCGTACCTTTTTGTTTATCTACTTCGCCTGTTGTCAGCAGCTAAGTATACAGTGTTGCCGAGCAAGGACCTGATTGCGACGGACGAAGCTAGCCGGCGACGCTAACTCGATAGAGAAGGGGATTTCGTTAGTGTCGACAACGCCTTATGAACCTGCCTTCCAGACAGGGGGAAGTTTCGCACAAAATATGGGAGACAATCTTAACCTGAAGCTCGAACTAAAATGAACGATTGATGTTGAAGAAAATTTAGTTTACGTCGTACGTTCTTACATTTCGTTTTACCGATATTACAGATGTGTTATAATTTTTTTTCTTTTTTTTTTTCTTTTTTTTTTTGGCTCCACACATAGTGTATTTAGCCAGTGCCAAGTTTTGTAATTTTTCATGTTATTATGGAAATTTTCACTTAAAGTCAAGTCATAGTCACAGTCAGAGTAGTCATAGTCTAGTCTAAGTCATAATCCAGTCTAAGGCATGCCCTAGTAAAGTGGTGGCAACTTTACTAGAGGCTTCTATGGAATTTTGGAAGCAACACGAAAAACCACGTTTCACCACATTATATCACTTGCCCACACTCATGCTCGTAATTCAGCACTTAATGCGTAAAACACCAGCAATTTTAAACATTAACACTGGAAAAAGCATAAGTTTTGTAAAATAATACAATGCACCGACGTGAACTTTTCCGCGTTCCCGCCAAAACTCATGTGTTATAATTAGTTTTATTATTCGATTCAAAATAACGTATTCGTGTCTGTTACATAATCTGAAATGATTCAGTCCCATACACCTTATACTATACAGTAATATTAGATGTCTGTGGACGCAGTATAAATGTAGTTATGAATGCCACACGAATTTCGAATCGGTCCATTGCTTTAACATTACTAATCTAGATAATTATTTTGCTGGTTCGAATTTTCCATATACATAATATAATTAAGATAGACATGGATTTAGGTAACCTCCAAAGAGCAAAATGAAAAATTAAATGCGGGCGCGAGCGTAAATTTTTTATGCTCTGCGTTAGCTCTTTCACCAGTAGTTAGTAAAAGAAGAATAAGAATAAGAATAAGAATAATTTATTTCCAGAAAAAAATATAAGTGTTTATCATTATTACAAAAATATTAGATTAGATTTATTGTTATACTATATGTACTAAGAATCCAACGGGCCCCAAACTAGGCAAAAGCCTGTATCTTGGGTACCCTAGATAACGCAATACCGCCGACCGCTGTCCACTCAAACGCGATAAGTTAGCTGAGGTTGTTTTCTGTAATTAAAAAAAATAATAATTATCATTAACTGCTACCGTTAATACCACAGTCATTTTTTTAAGAACAAATCGGTGTAATAATGTACACGGTGTTAAAACTATTGAAGTTATGCCACCGTGCGATACCAGCTCGTTTGGAACCTCAGTAATGCAATAACCCGTATCGGTTATCATTTTACAGGCAGCCAGGGGCACGGAGAGAGGCAAGAGTAGCAGGGGCAGACTGTGCTGCAAACCGTATTAAAATCACCAAATTGGATTACGCTCCGGTCATACTTACCCTTCGCTACTCTCACAGGTTTCAAGTCACAAGTTTGGCAAGTGGCATGTCGGTGGTCATGTGCGCTCTTTGATTGCTGGCCGCTAAATCTTGTTAATTGTGTGCGATTCTATTCTTGCAATGTGATTACACCAGCTTGCGGTACCATACGTGATATTGTAAAGTGATATATAAACGATGTTAGGAGTTCAAAGATTTAGTGAAATGATAAGTATTTCATAATTGATTATGAGATGTCGTTACGCCAAGTCATAGAAGTTTTTGGATGGCCTAGTCATTCTATTTTCAGGAGATCCAGAATCATCATCATCATCATCAACAGCCTGAAGACGTCCACTACTTAACATAGGCCTCCCCCAGAGAGCTCCACCTTGAGCGGCTGCTCGCCTTCCGCATCCATCGGCTCCCCACGGTTTTTACCAGATCGTCGATTCACTGACTGGCTGCTACTCAAATGCTAATTCTAAGAGTTATATCGGTAACTTTAGTCTTCGATTAAGTATTCGATTCAGAATAATGAATCTATATTTATCGCCGGCTTAGCGTAGTCAAGATCAATTTGCAAAGGAAAAATTTGTATAATCAAAGGGATTTTTCCTTTACAAATACTAAATCTAGTTATATTGATAACAAAATTTAAAGATTAAATATGGTTGATTTTGTATTCCTCTATAAATACCCACCTGTCCAGAATTGTCAAAGGTTTGCCGACAGAATAAACAGTATTATCGGCCGACAACATCCCGCTGCAATATACAGTGCCTATAGTATTTGCATACGAAGATAATCTCCTTTTCTCCCTGACTTTTACACAACACCCTACCCTCACATACACCCCACTAAAACACTATAATGCGGTTGAGCTTCTTACAGCCAAATCTTAGTTTTGCTGTTTCATTAATACATTGGGCCGTCACAATGGTTTTTCAGTTAGTTAGAGTCAACTGTCACTATAATGTGAGCACAATGTTTCCTTGTCTCTATTATCTTGTAATCTATATTGTCTTCTTTTTATTGTTTTTGTTATTATGCGTGTCAATAACTGGCTGAATGACATAACACTATTATGTAAGCTAAGTACTTTTACTCCACTATTATTTATATTCATGTTAATTGTATAATCCTCTTTTGGCCTTATTATAACCTAAAACTTCTATCCTTATAATGTATATAAAATGTAACGCTGTAGGATTATCGAAATAAATAAATAAATAATAAATAAATGAGCACGCATCAATATTAATATACTGACCTGATGCAATGGTACAGGAGTCGTGGCTCTACAATAATTGCACTGCGTGTATCAAAAAATATCGAAAATGCTATTTCATTAGAAGCGGTATTTTCTTAAAATACTTATTTCAGTACTTGAGCTGTTAACTATTTGCAAAAGTAATTATTACTATAAAAATATTATAGATAGTCATTAAAATTTTAGCAACTAGCGGTAATCATTGCTGATAAATTAATCACATATTTAGTAAATTATTTTTTGACCCCGTTAAACACTGCATTCAAAATAAATGCAACTTTTGAAAAGCAAAACATTAAAATGCAAATCCCGCTGCAATCGCCGTTACTGTTCAAATAAATTCATAGCACGAATTAAAACCATATTTCCGCATATTCATTACGAACGTGCACTTTGAACGATCCGGAATTATCATAAATAAAACATAATGTTACGTACTGTGGGTACTGCATTTTGGTCATATTTCACAAGTAATTGCTGGTTCGGGAATTTTGTATTTAAGTATTATTTTCATTAGTAACTCAGTAGAGGCATCTGTAATGTACTCGTTGACCCGCGGGCACAATAGTGAGTTGGTCTCGGTAGCATTGCACAGTTGGGTATGTCATGGGCAAATGTCTCCACTGTCACTTCTATTAGCAGATCTCACCCCATCAGGCGAGACTTGGTCAAACGTATGCCCATTTCATTTAAAATAAATGAGCAATCATATTAAGTTTACATTTCTTAATGTGAAATCTGCGCAAACAAACTGACTGACACTAAAACATATTATTAGAATAGGAAAAATATATAAAATTATAAATGATGCGGTTTCTGACTAATGGTCTTTATATTTTTTCTGTTAAAACATGCTAAGAACATGGCACAAAAATCAGCACTTCCATTCGTGTTTTCAATATCTATTTATTATCCGAAGCAGTCGACAAGAGGAAATTAGGGAGCACAAAATAGAACAAATATTGTAAATTACGCTCTTTGTGCCGGGGCAATTAAACAACGTTTAATTAACTCGCGTAAAGCCCCGTCTACACTGGGAACCGTATACACAGTACACTACGCGATAAAGGTGTGTACACACTTGGCGTGTTTATCGAAAGAGCCCGCATTGCGTCGTACTCGTATCGCATCGCATCGCTCGGCTTTGTGCGGCTGCGGATGAAACCACGTAAAAATGTTTGTTTATGGGATCAGGTTGTATAGGATATTTTGGTTGATAGGTTTTCCGGAATACAATGTACAGTAGTGCAAAAAAGTTTTGCCACTCTGAAGTTAAGTGCTCTACCAACAAATAGTCAATTACTCATAAATTAAGTATTTTACAGCTTTTTTATTGGTCTCACGCAATAAACGTATTCAGCCCGTCACCATCAACAGCCTGAAGACGTCCACTGCTGAACATAGGCCACCCCCACAGAGCACTATTTTGAGCGCCTGCTCGCCTCCTGCGTCCATCGGCTCTCAGCGGTTATCACCAGGGCGTTGGTCTACAGTAGGGCCGGCCTATCTGCGTCTTCCGGTTCGTTTTCGCTACTCGAGAACCTTTCTTCCCCATCGGCTGTCATCAGTTCTACGAGCGATGTGGCCTACCCATTGCCATTTCAACTTGCTAAATTTAACTTTAGTAAAACTCAACTTGCTAAATTTAGTCATGTATAAATCATATTGCTACAACATAAGTTATTAAGTACAAAGTCGGGCAAACTCTGATGCTAATATCTTCTGTTTATATTTTAAAGTAATATAAAGATTACACACTCTTACACTCACGCCCAATTCTAGACTTAACGTGAGTATGCCTAGTGTTGTCACGGTCGAATCAAAGTCAAGCTCCAGTAAAGCGGTATCCACCGCTTACGGATAATTTTGGATCCTTCTATGGTTTTCTAAACTTTTTTTGTCATACAATTTCAAGTCGACAACAGAAAATTTCACGTTCCCTTAAACTCTTTTTTCCTGTTATTCCAAGAAAATGGCTCTACGCAACTATTCACAAACCACACGCAACATATTTATATTGATTGTTGCCTAAGTTTATGTTTAATGTATTGTGCTCACAGATCATATAACTTAATTTAGGCTACGTCATTGCTAATGCCTTACAAGTAACATCTCTACAAGAAAAACCTTGTCTATTTATTTATTCCTGTCATAACTTCAATTATCGTTGCTGATCCACTTTCCTTTCCTCGTTTGATCGGCGCAAATTATTGAAAATAATGTGTGTTATCATTAATTCCAGGTTTACTATAATAATATAGATGTTAATAAAGAGAGAAGATAAGGCTGGATTCTCTTTAGTCCGTTTATATTAGATGCAAACACATAATTTTCTATGCGACAAAAAGAGATAGCAATACGCGTTTTGTGTGTTTTGTGAGAGCGAGATGGAAGGCCAGTTTTTTACTAGTGGCGATACAAAGACAAAACTCATCTTCTTCTAACTAAGTAAATGCATATTTCAGACTTACACAGAAAGGTTGGTAAGGCAGAGAGATAGATTAAATTGACCTAATAGTGGTAGCTCTTATTCAATTTTCATACATGAATGGTCTACTGTCTCGATGCAGCCACAAAGGCATAACATTTGAGTCACTTACCATTGTATAATAATTTATGATCATTATTAAACTAGCTTATGATAAAAATGATGTTTTTAATGCTAAAATAGGCATACGTTTGACAACAACTCAGCTGATGGGAAGCAAAGTTGTCTAAGGTGGAGCACGTTTGCCCATGAGATGCCCATTCACTCTTGACTTGAAAAGACCCAGGTACAAAAGGAAATACTGTTTTTTTATACTGTAGCTAGAAGAACATTTCATACCTTGGCCGTTCAGACTATGAATCTGAACGGCCAAGCAATCCAGGCAATTTGTGATGCACATAAATCCAAAAAAAGCAATACAAAATGGATAACCATAGGATCCTCGAACAGCGATCAAGAGCAATGAATCTAATAAGTATAATTTGGACGATATAGATTTACGCTCGCGATGCGATACTCGTCTCGTTGTTTCTATATTGGTATGATTATGCAGTTTGTATTGCTTTTTTGGCTTCAAGTTTTGAGCATGTCCGCTGTTATTGTTCCTTAATTTTGAGAAAATAAAATAAACCTAATAGGCGCGCATATCTAACTGGTTGTGTCTCGGTACTAACATTGTGCATCTCGGGCCGTAGCGACGTCATGTTGCCGTCATCGATCGATCGCCTCCAATTATTCACGTACTGGCGTATGTGTGTGAGTTATGTTATGTGTTGGATGGGCGTGTCAATTGGCCAGGCGTTAGTCTAGATCAGATGAAACTGCGGATTTGCATGATGCTGTAAAGAATGCCTACATTAGTTTCAACTTATAATAGTCATTAAGACTTAGAGCCTCTAAGTTTCAATCTAGGCGTATTCATCCTCTAAGTTAGAGGACCCTTACACCTAGATTGAAACTTGCTCTCTAAGCAAGGCTGCGGGAGGACTTTGATTATATACTTAGCAACACAAATTGATAGTAGTGATACCTAGACCAGTACCAAAAGAATATCTACGGACTGGGCAGCAGCATGCTCCTCCTCATTATAATCTATCAGTAGGATAATATTGGGCATTCTATCCCACCCTGCTCGTTACACTCGCACCGCTCGTTCCACTCGCTTGGTGGGATAGCATGCTCAATATTACTTTTTAGTTTTACTGTTAATACGTAAAGCAGCATGCTCACGAAATTTTGCTTCAAGTTCATTGTACATAAATTACACAGAATCATAACATGACTGTAATTATGAAAACATGCAGTCATCGCAAAACGATGCTCAGCCACCTGATCACGGGACCGAGCTATCTGCAAGTTTACACAATGTTCGGACAAAATCGATATCCTTTCACTTTTTTCTCGGTGGCGAAGTACCTATAAGTTAGCAGGAAGAATATTCCCCTTATAGTTAACCAACGGTCAGGCGACATTGTTATATAACAATGCCTGAATATGTAGCTAAAAGCAAAACACAATCAAACTATTATTACACGCTGTAAAGATGGGTTAATGATATATAGGTGCTAATGTCATATTGAAACGATTTAGGTACCTACTGCACGAACAAAAATAGGTCAAGTTCAATGCGTTTATCAGCGGTGTTGAATGTATGACTCATCGTCACACGTAATGTAGATATATTTTATACTTAAGTAAGAACTTATTTAGAAGATGATGGGTAAATCGACTTTAACTTAAGATGCTGTTTATCGGTCACCTTAGATTTCAATACTTAGATTTCACATCCTTTTCAGGATTTAGCTTTTGAACAATGCTTAAAGATTTTTAACCAGATTGGCTCGAGTATCCCCTAGTAATCGAGCTTCTATGGTGCGGGACCTCCATAACATATAAAGTTAGCGAAACATTGCCAAAGTGAAATGACCACGAATTGGCTCAAGGTTCCCTTAGAAAATTTATATAAATCATGTTTCTAAACCTCGGATAGGCTCAGGTTCCTTCATAACACAGGTTAGCAAAGCATTGCCAAAGTGAAATGACCACGAATTGGCTCAAGGTTCCCTTAGAAAAATTTATATAAATCTTGTTTCTAAACCTCGGATAGGCTCAGGTTCCTTCATAACACAGGCTAGTAAAACATTGCCAAAGTGAAATGGCCACGAATTGGCTCAAGGTTCCCTTAGAAAAATTTATATAAATCTTGTTTCTAAACCTCGGATAGGCTCAGGTTCCTTCATACCACAGGTTAGCAAGATTCACCAAAAATTACGTTATGACCTGATTCGGCTCAAGGTCGCCCACAGAAACTATTTCACGTCCTGTTAGGATCATGTACTCCGACGACCCCAAAACATTAAAAAAACATTTGATTTTTTTAAATAGTTTGAATCCAGCGTGACCCTGCAGAATTTTATTTTTAATAAAAAATGGAAGTAGTCACATCTTGCAAAATCAATAAAAAAAAATCTACGCAAAATTTTCTAATTATTATATTCACCCATGAATTTTTAGCTTTGCACCAATCATTTTGAAATTAAGTTCTTACCTAGAAATATTTGCATAATAAAAGTAGTTTTTTTAAAAGGATACAATCCTGATTCTGGTTTCATACTGCTGAAAACACTGTTGTACACCGCTTCTGAACCTGCAATAAAAAACATGCTCAGGCCCAAAGTACCTACTTGTTTAAATAATTTACAGCTGGCAGACACATTGAATGCATTTATAATCGTTTAATTTTAAACCATCATACAGGCATTTAAGGGTAGTATTATAAATTATGTAATGGACATTTTTAACTGAGTGATTTAAATTTAAGTTTCTTTGCGAACATAATAAATATAATAAATTTATTTACTTAAATCATCAATCAAAAAATAACCAGAAAATTATTACATTGGTACTTTAAAGTAAATCCGAAATCAATAGGTCATGGAAACTTTACATAAACTGTGCATTTTTTAATGTAAGTTTATTTGCAAACAAAATGACAATGTTAGCCAGAATTTAATAAATTAATACTTTATCATGATATTTATGTATATAAATTTAGATTAATACTCACATAAATCGCAAAAAATCCGTGGGAAAATCTCATTTATCACGATCACTTCACAGTTCACACCATTGAATCACATAATGAAATAATGTACTTGTGTATTGGACAGCAATACAACAAAGTTAGTCGAAGAGTCACAGTACTTTCTTTCTCCTCTCTAAGCAGCTAGCCCTATTATTACATATTGGGTTAAAAATATTCACAAACTAGTTTAAATAGGTGGTATATAACCTAATATTTATAATACTTTGATTTAGTGATTATTTGTTGTATTTTTATCACAAATATGATATGGATAATATTAAAACACACGAATGTAAATGATTCACTTACGTATACCAAACTTTATATAAGTACTGATTTTAGTTTCATTCCTTACATAAGTAAAGAAATAACACTTAACGATCACATCTATAACTATTATAGATCCAAGAAATCCTAGTCATGGTCTGTAGAGGGAGCCGTGAACTACGAGGACCATATTTTATGGTTTTACAATACCCAGACACAGAACAAGTATTCACGTTTTTTTCTGTGCAGAAATATACTTGACCTGACACGGGAATCGAACCCGCCGCCTCTGGTTTATGAGTCGACCTGCTCATCCACCACACCATAGAGGCTGTCAATCCTTAAATTAAATTGCATTGTCTCCTTGACTATAACTTCCAAGTAACAATAACATTACTCATGAATCTTCAGTTGTCAGCATTATCGCGTCACTGTGTCTTTCTACATAGGTACCGTCACAGAATAGACAATACTACTAAGTAGTACTGTACAATGCAGACGAGCTTTAAATTAATACACGGTGCCTTAGATGTAAGATGCAAAGTAGGTACCTAAGAGATAGAAGATAAGGCCCTAGCTCTTAGAAAGTGGTCTACTATTTACATAATTAATGCGTAGAACTGTAAAAATTTTTTTTATAGTTTACTGTTTTATTTAAATTCAATGATTGAAAAATATTATTTCTTGATGAAACCAACAAAATAAGTGTTTACACACATTATTTGATTTTACCGGGCTGCATAAAAACGCGCGTTTATAAACCGCTCGTATGCTTCAATTCATGAAAGCGGTGACGGTTCACGTTTGAAGAAAGACACAGGTGATCGATATTGCATAGTAAACAAATTTAGCATTTGTCCTTTTCTTTCCTGAAATGGTTATTGAAAGATGTCAAAATGAGATATCGATAATCGATTGATTGTATGATTTAGCTGTATTCAGCGAAAGCTTATATTTGTATGCTTCGTGAAGATGAGATGGTTAACTTTTGTTAGTGAAGATTATTGCTAACGATGCAATACTGATTGTTTTAAATACACTGTTTTGCCAGAACAAAATCATTCTTTTTCAAGAAAATAACCTTGCAGCAAGTGCAAAGTACTCAGTGCAAACTAACAAAAAGAAGAACCGGAGTTTTAAAATGTTAGTGAGTATTTATTTTTAATGTAATTTATTTATTTTGTATTCTAAATGTTTTTTTAATTTTTCTCTACTAATATGTTTTTTGTTTTGAGGTCTGACTCTGAGTACGAAAATACCATTTCGGCAGTAGCCCCTCAGTGCGCGCCGCCATCCAAAAAGGCAACAAAACGCGGCGCCCCCGTCGCCGCATCGCCAGCACCGAAAAAACAATCGAAAGCAAGAGCGAGAGTCCAGGAATTGTTCGGGTAATTATCTGCAGACTACAAATACGTGCATACCAAAATAATATTATTTTTTCGTTATCAACTAATGTGTGCTGTTATTTTTAAGGTCTGATTCTGAATCGGAACCCGAGAACCCAGCGGCGACGTCCTCCTCAACCTCATCCAAAAAGAGGCCGCAAAAGTCAAACAAAAAAGGAGCCGGTAGCGAGCAGCCTTCCAGCCTGTAAGTTTTCAAACGCCTGATTCAAAGTAAATTAACCTACGACTGAGTAATGTTCCATTATAAGAATTCTCGTATTAAGTTAAGCTGACAGTCATTATCTCGTTACTGGTGCTTAAAAACTTTTCAATGTTATAGGTACATGTATATTATTATGTATTACGCGTATTTTAACGCGGTAGCACTCGGCAGAAATTTTTATGTATTATTTTACTTTCATTGTTACAGAAAAAAGTCCAGGTTCTTCAACTATATTTTGAAGGCGGAAGAAAAGGCTGCTCGGGAGAAAGAGGAGACGGCCGCGAAGGTTCTGTACTCGTCCTTTACGAGCAGGGTGGCGGCTGGGCGTCAGCGGCGCGCCAAAATAACGGAGGGCAACTTTTACATAGATTTGAAAATTTATAATACTGATGACGCTCTGACAGGGACCTCTCAAACTTTGTACAAAAAGGCCTTAGTGGCCATTAAACTCTAAACTGCAGAGGGCTCCCCGCCTTGGGAAAAAATACAGCAATTTATGGAGGACGCCTACGGCGTCTTCAAAGGCTCGGATCCGGTGGTCTACAAAGATTAGTCACCAATTTTATATAAACCTTGGTGACTAATCTTTGTATCCCATCGTTAAATTAGTTCATAGTAAGTAATAGTTTAGGTAATTTAAGTAGGTTAAGATAAGTAGGTAGGTACTTAATGTTACGATAGTATATAGGTTACCATATTGATACTTCAAATATATTATATTTTCTTATATGGCTTATATTTTTTGATTTTCTGGTTTTAGTTAGGCACAGTTAATAATACTTACAAAGATGCCTTATTGTGCAGTCTGTAGTACTTCCGTTGACGCAAAGTCTTGGATAGGGCACTTGCGAAGTAACGTTCATAGAAATAACAATAATAATTTTGTTGAACCACATAGCGAGGGTGTTGATATTATATCTTCGGCATTCCGCAAACGAATCGCCACTTACAGGTTAATATGTAATGAACAAGCTCTTAGTTCAATTGATGCGTTTTTTATTTCGATTCGCGATAAACTAAGCACTCTTTTAAACGCTTGTCTCAATAAACACATTTGCTTTAAAATAAACTTAGAGTACTTCGCTAAATTTCTTATGTTTAAAAATAACACTGAAGAAATGAAATCATTTCTGACTAAAAATATTATTCTATACAAAAACTCTAACTTTGATGTGTTCTTTTCAGACATGGTAAGTTCGTTAAAAGAAAAAGTAGAGTCATTTGAACATCAAGATTCAGGGTGGTCATTTTTACATAACACTCATTTGGAGGTCAATATTAACAAATATGAACCTCTACGCGGTTCCAGCTATATCGAATTACCGAAAAAAATTAAAAATAAAAAAGCATGTCTCAACATTCAAAATAAAGACAATTGTTGTTTCATGTGGTGTGTTACGGCTGCTTTATATCCAGCTAAGTCACACCCAGAGCGGGTAACATCTTATCCAGACTTCCGCACAGTATTGAATGTAAATGATGTGCAGTTTCCGGTTACGTTTTCTGATATACAAAAATTCGAGAGCAATAATTCGCAGCTCAGATTTATCGTATATGGGTTAAAAAATAACAAAATTATTGTGGGTCCTTTATACAAGTCGGAAAATAAAGAAGAATCTAGAAAGACCATTCATTTGTTGTTACTGGAAAACAACTCGGGAACGCAACATTATTGCTTAATCAAAAGCTTGTCTAAACTTGTTAGAAGTCAAATGACTAAACATCACGGAAAACTTTATTTTTGCGAAACGTGTTTAGTATTTTTTTCTAATGCTGCAGAGCTAAATAATCATGTTTGTGGTGGTGTTGTTACGGTGTTACCCGAGAAAGGATCGGTGATTAAATTCAAACATTTCGAACGTAAGCAGAATGTTCCTTTTGTTATATATGCAGATTTCGAATCTTTATTGGAACGAAACTCTGACCTTGACATTGACACATGTAACACGTCAACATTGCATCATCACTTACCAGCGGCGTTCGCCTATTACATTGTTTGTTCTGTTGATGAAAATTTAAATCGTTTTGTATCGCATCGCGGTCCCGATTGTGTAGAAAAATTCATTAAATGCATATTTGAAGACATGCAAAACATTCATAAGATTTTGAATAAAGCTACTCCAATGATTTACACTGAAAATAATGCACTTGATTTTCAAAATGCCACTCGTTGTCACATATGCGAACATTTTTTATTTTCAGACAAGGTTCGCGACCACTGTCATATCACCGGTCACTATCGTGGTGCAGCGCATAGTCTTTGCAATTTGCAATTCAAACGTCCATCGTTTGTACCAATATTTTTTCACAACTTGTCCGGCTATAATTGCCACTTGTTTATAAAAAAATTAGGGGAAGCTCCTGGTGCAATTAAGATCATTCCAAAGACGAAAGAAAATTACATATCCTTTACAAAAATTATTGCTGTGTCAAAAAACGAATTTATTCAACTCCGATTTGTTGATTCGTTGAAGTTCTTGGGAGCTAGTTTGGATAAACTAACAAAAACTTTGCATAAAGACAGCTTTAAACATTTGCGTGATTTTTTTCATGACGATAAAAAATTCCATCTGCTGTCGCGGAAAGGTGTTTACCCGTATGAGTACATGGATATGTGGGAACGTTATGAAGAGCGGTCTCTTCCCTCCAAAGACTGTTTTTATAGTTCTCTAACAAATGAAAACGTATCCGACGAGGACTATGAGCACGCGCAATTAGTTTGGACAGAGTTCAGAATGCATGATTTAGGACAGTATACGGATTTGTATTTAAAGACAGATGTTCTTTTACTAACCGACATTTTTGAAAATTTTAGAAAAACATGCAAACAGCATTACGATCTTGATCCTGCTTTCTATCTGACAGCACCGAGTTTGTCATTTGATGCAATGCTTCTTAAAACCGGAGTTCAACTTGAACTCATTGACGATTTGGCTATGCTGAGAATGATTCAACACGGGGTACGTGGTGGAATTTCGCTTTGTTCTCATAGAAATTGTTCCGCGAATCACGCTGCTCTTCCTGGTTATGACCGGACTAAACCGGATTCTTATATCATTTATATCGATTGCAATAATTTGTACGGATTCAGTATGAGTCAGTATTTACCATTATCGGGTTTCAAATTTATGGAGCAAAATGAAATCAATTCTTTGGATGTCACAGAAATCCCAGATGATTCTGTGCACGGCTTTATTCTAGAAGTCGATTTGATTTATCCGAACGAACTGCATAGTGCACACAACGATCTCCCGTTCTGTCCTGAAAAATGCATCCCTCCAGGTGGAAAAACGGAAAAACTTGTACCGAATTTGTATGACAAACATTTTTATGTTATCCATTACATCCATTTAAAAACCTGTCTGAAACATGGATTAATATTGCGTAAAATACACAGAGTAATAAAATTCGTGCAGGGACCGTATTTGAAAAAATATATTGATCTTAACACGCAGTTACGTCAACAGGCAACATCAACATTTGAGCAAGATTTTTTCAAGTTGCTAAACAATAGTATATTTGGAAAAACGCTAGAAAATAATGAAAAACGGGTTAATGTTAAATTAGTCAACGAATGGACAGACAAAAAAAATAGCACTAAAAAGAAAACGACGGCTGCAAAATTGATTGCAAGTCCACATTTTCATAGCGCATCTGTGTTCTCTAAAAATTTGGTCGCAGTGCAATTGAAACCAGATCGCATAGTTTTAGACAAACCAATCTATATCGGTTTTACCGTACTTGAGCTATCAAAAAGTCACATGTATGACTTTCATTACTCGGTATTTAGACCTGTCTATGATAATCGCATTAAGATGTGTTACACTGACACTGATAGTTTTATATATCATATTGAAACTAAAGACGTATACAAAGATCTAAAAGAAATCTTTATTTCGTATTTTGATACGAGTAACTATGCGATAAATAACGAGCACAACATTCCTCTTAAAAATAAAAAAGTTCCTGGCCTTTTTAAGGATGAGATGGGGGGAAAAATGATCACTGAATTTGTAGGTCTCCGTTCCAAACTTTACTGCGTGAAAACAGCTGACAGCATCATTAAAAAAGCAAAAGGTGTAAAAAATACTGTCGTTGACGAACTAGATCTGGCCGACTATAATAAAACCTTATATCACGGAAACGTTTTGAAAAAAACAAATGTTCTTTTTAAATCAATAAAACATATGGTAGGAGAGAGTAGAGGTATTTACACAAAAAGTAAAGAAAGTGGCTTTGTCAGGAAACGATGATAAGCGTTTGATTTCTGCTGATAAGGTATCCACAAAAGCTTGGGGTAACTGCTCAATCCTTTTTAGGACAGGTAAAATTGATTAAAATCATTCATGTACCTACCTACTTTTTTTATTATTGATGTGTAAATAAAAAGTTTGTTATCTATCCAGTTAGCTTATTTCGTGTTTCTTAAATTTGTAATTAGTATAATAAATAATGTTGTTTTTAAGGTATTCATACTCAAGTGAAATCAAACATTACGGAACAGCAGAGGTTGTAACTGGTCTTAGCTGCAATTATTGATATTGTTATTTTTAATTAAAACATTCACCAAGATTAAAACATGGAACTAAAACGGCCTGCTCATAGTCGTTATGCCCTGCAACAAACTCGTCTGCGGAGTTTTGACTCTTGGCCTAAAGGATTAGCTCAGTCACCAGAAGAAATGGCTGAGGCAGGTTTTTTCTACACAGGACAAAGTGATAAAGTGATTTGTTACTTCTGTGGTGGTGGTATCAAAGACTGGTCAGCTCCAGACCGACCTATGATAGAGCACGCACGATTTTTTCAAGACTGTTCCTATATTTTAATTTTGAAAGGTGAAAGATATATAAAAGATATAATAGAAAAAAAATATGATCAGTATCAAAAATCTGAGGCGTTCAATGTTAGTAGTGATAATATTAATGACGACGATGATATTCAAAGTAAAAAGTACTTTAAAAATATGATTTGTAAAATTTGTTTCAATGATGAGATTTCATTATCGTTAAATTGTGGACATCTTAGCTGTGTAAAGTGTGCACTATCTTTGAAAAATACATGCCCATTTTGTCGTAAAATGTTTTTTAGAGTTATAAGATTATACTTTTAAAATATTGTTACCTACCCTAGCTTAATTAGTTTATAATTATATGTCCTAGGTTTAATAAATGTATGGTACCTATAATACTATTCAAATTGTTTTATTATTTAGTTTTAATATACCTACCCTGAATTAGGTATTAAAATAAACAGAATATTAGTCAGTATACTGCACAGGTGGTATGGTTTCCAATTACCGTTCTTATACACAACCAATTGCTTTGCAAGCAAATATTCTGCCATTGCTGTAACAAGTTTGAACTTGCTGATCTTATGCGCGCAGGTGGTATAGTTTCCAGTTACCATTCACAAACTGCATTGCTAGCAAATAACTGAATCTGAAGTGCACAGGTGGTACGGTTTCCAACTACCATTCTCATACACGATCAAACTGCTTTGCAAGCAAATATTCTGCCATTGCTGTAACAAGTTTGAACTTGCTGATCTTATGCGCGCAGGTGGTATAGTTTCTAGTTACCATTTGCAAACTGCATTGTTAGCAAATAACTGAATTTGAAGCACACAGGTGGTACGGTTTCCAATTACCAGTCTCATACACAATCAAACTGCTTTGCAAGCAAATATTCTGCCATTGCTGTAACACGTTTGAACACGCAGGTGGTATGGTTTCCAGTTATTATTAGCGTAGGTACACAACAAAACTGTATTGTAAGCATGTATGATTCAGACATTGTTAAAGTTATTTAATAACTGTAATGAATAACCGCATTCAAACGGGCGCAGGCAAACGGAGCAGCAGCAAGCAACAAAGCACAGCAAGGGTTATTTTTATTTCAACGAAAACCTATCTACCAAAACAAAGTACCTAATGGTGAGTTTTGTTGTTTTTAAGTTACTTTCTAAATAGTAAGTGTAAGTGTTTAGTAAATGTGTTTAAAATATTTTGTTTGTTTCAGGCTACTCAGAATTATGGTTTCTCGATTTTGTCCGACCCAGAAGAACGCGCTGTTTCACCGGATCCGTTTTCTCAGTGTGCTCAATACTTCGAGCCTCCGACACCGCCGAACTCCCATGAACTCTGCGATGTCATCAAGGCTCAGCGGAAGGCGAAATCTAAGAAGCCCAGCAAGAGAATGGCAAAAGGCCATGTAATAGAAAAACGTCAGCGTGGTTACGAGCCGTCGTTTGTTATTAATGGAGAACCATCTCGAGGAATACGACTAATCAAAATACAAATTTTAAATATGGATAAACCTCAGCGGCATTCGAGTGACTGCAAATGTGAGGAATGCGAAGACAATGTAATGCTTAGTGCCCAATACGTTGTGAGAAATGTAAATGATAGTATATATGATCAAACACAAAATGTAATCAATAATATTTCAAAAAACTTATGTGGTTATAGTTATGATTTTTCATAAAATTATTGTAATGTACCTACGTAATTATTTCTGTTTTATGTTAATTAAATATATTAAATTTTAATAATACTTAATTTTTATCATCACAAAATGTACTTCAATGAAGTTATAAATGTAGTTATGTAGTTATGGTTATGAATTTTCATAAAATATTATAATGTTGTATCTAAGTAATAATTTTCGTATTTGTTAAGTAGATATAAGAAATAATATAATCATTATGTGTAATTTAAGCTTTTTACTAGGTGGTAGGACTTTTCTGCAAAGTTCGTCTAGGTAGGTACCACCGCTTTGCCAGTTATTCTGCCGCCAAGCAGTAGTGTGCAAGCACTGCTGTGTTCCGGTTTGAAGGGCATTGTAGCTAGTAAAATTACTGGGCAAATGAGACTTTATGATCTGATCACTCAGTCTAGTAATCTGATTACTAGACTGGGGGATGTCTCAGGATGACGTGCGCAGTGCAGTGTCACGCGAAACTTTATTGTTTTAAAGTTCCGGGTGACACTGCAACTGTTATGGGCGGCCGTTTCATTTAACATCAGGTGAACGACTTGCTCGTCACGTCATTCAATCACATAAAAAAAAAAAAAAAAAAAAAAACTTATAAAATAAATGGTATTTAACTATAATAAAATCTTTTTTTCCTATTAGAGTAGATTAGGTAGGAAATAAAAAATAATGCTTATAATAGTTATAATATTTATTAGAATGAATAAACAATTTCTTAAATAAATAAGTTAAATTTAAAAATATCATTATCTTCACACCATTTTTTTATACAAATTACATTTCTTAATGCACATTGTTTTTTGTGATTAACACAGTTATAATATAAACTATCATACCGTGAGTGCAACTTCATAAAATTAGGACACCCTTTTTCGCCTATATCAACTACATCACAGGTCTCACAAAGCTCCTGAATCCATTTAATCTTCTCCTGGCCTTTAGTTATAACTTTTTTTCTAATCAAATATGGTACTATGGTACGCTTTAGTTCTCGGTGGTCTATGAAACCTTCGCTCCACATAATTCCACGGTTGTTTTCAATCCATTTCACTTGTCTTTTTTCTTCTTTTGTTAAGTTGTTATAGGAATAGGGAGGCTTCACCAAAAACGTTTGGCTATGATCTTCACTTGTAATTGCAATTTCTTTTATGATAAAATTGTTTCTTGAATCTTTGAATCCTTGAAGATCTACTATGATTGTATCAGGATTCATGTTATCTTTTTCACCAAGTTGCTTAGAGGCTTGTATTCCACAATACAGTCGTTAAGAATAAGACAGTATGCCGAAGTATTAGCAGGAATCTCTGTGTTGCTTTCAAACTCCACGCGTACGTTTACCACAGGTCCTGATTTTATATTGTCACACTGTCTAGAGCAATCAATAACGAAAAGTGGAGCTATTTCCTTAAAATTGGTTATACTTAACAAGGGCACGGTCCCACTACCGTAATAAGACTGTTGAAATCTGACATACTGCTCGTATAATATAGCATATTTGTGATCGGTAAAATTAACATTAAGGCTTTCGTAAGGAAAATACGTAGAATTGAGGTACACTTTCAAATCGCGTAAATTACAATGATCAAACTGTGACATATCTTTATCCCATTGATTTTTTCTATTTGTTTGAAGACCAACAATTACATATCTGGGTTTTTCTATTTGAGATGACGTTTTAATAGACCACGTGTGTTTTGTACTTTGAGGTAATAAAGGATACTCATATAGATCCCAGTTTCTAAAAGCGAGCATAATCGGTCGATCCTTTTCCAAAATTTTCAGTAAATTAATTTTTTCCTTGTCGGATACTTTAACATGTGGCATGCGCCAAATTATTTTATGAATTTCTATATTTTCTATAGTTTCTCCATTATTCAGTTTTACAGCATTTAAGTCTGTATTGCTACGTAGAAGAACCAATTCGTGTTTACAGTTAATGATAATTTTTTTATAATCTTCTGCGAATCCGAGAATATTTCTGAGCGGTATTGATGCTGAAAAGTTCACTCCTTGTCTTGTTCCATGAATGTCCCATCCCCAAGCTTTTGCTACTCTAGAGTCATCTAAACTCATAGATATCAAAGATTTCATAGTAGTTGATATACCAGCATTTTTGATCTTATCTATTTCCACTCCGTTAAGCTCATACCTAATATCTTGAAACAAGTAAAGCAGAGGATTGTTTGTATATTCAACGTGATCAACCTTCTGTTTTATATCTTTTTTTAAAATATTCACAGTTCCTTCTAAATACAAAGTACTGGCTGACGGTAGCACGTATAAATCTTGCTGATTAATAGGAATACGAATTTCATCATTCCTGTTAAAACTTGTCACATAAGGCTTGTATGAATGGAATTCGATGCCGTCGATTGTGTTGTCGCAGACAGGTGTACTTGTTATATCTAAAATGCTCATTTTAGAAGCCCAATAAATTTCAAATATTTTTAATTTTCTTTACTTATTTTTATTTTCCGTTTAGATGTGTCTTTGCGAATTGTGCAATTAACACTGATTGCTCTTGATACAGGATTCACGTATTTATTGTAGTCAATCATTTCCTTTTAAGATGTAGATAGAGCTGTATTTCCTCACCTCTTAGATTAACCAAATTATCGTTTACGTCCAATACTCTAATATTAATAGAACTGATATTATGTTGATTGACAGGAAAATAAATGATGTTTTTAGGTATTTCTATGATTCTATATCCAGGAGGTACATTTGGCGCAAATTCATGAATAATATGACTTGATTTTCCGTTAATATATGATCCGCTTACTATATCACATTCGATCCTTACCACAGTCGTTGATAAAATGTTCACTGGAAGCTGCGACTCATGTATTATATTAGCTTTTAATACCTGTTTGCCGAAACCTAACAACATTCCAAGAGAACTTTCTTTCTCAAAATGTATGTCTTTAGTGCAATATATAAATGTTTTTAATGTATTGTTGTTGCAGTACAATTTAAGATTTGCATTTTTCATTTTGGTTTTCAAGTAGTCACAAATATCTTGAAGTTCATACGCTCCTTCGGGTATTACTATGATTTCATTATCATCGTAATAGAATTTATTATTTGTAATATCAATATTTGGAATTGAATTAAAAGTAGACAAATACAATAAAGCACACTCGTATTCGTCGTGAAGCTGTAATGCAGGCGAATAACTTGTTGATAAAAGTGATGTACTACCAGTTATGGACAGTGTGAAAGACATTGTAGTAATGACATAAATTAAAACAGTACTTTATATTTTATACATCTTTATTAATGTTTTCTAAATATTTACTCAACACAATAGTGGGGTTTTTCCAAAAATTTACAAGATATTTTATACACAGGTGTCCACAATTAAAAGAGTTAAAGCTTTGATATTTGCTATAATTGTATGTTACATCTTGTTTTAAATAATTAATCAATTCATAGGGTGGCTTTAAGTCACCGAAACTATCAAAATATTCACAATAATCTAAAAACTTAACGTAGGCTACCCAATGAGTTCCTTCGTTCGCCATACTATCCAAATTAACGACGGCACATTCAACTTTTCTAGGATGTTTTGGTAGCGTATCTCTCATATAAACACCTCTGAAGTAAGGTATGCGATGGACAGCATATTCTAGGATGTCTATGTTTGTGAGTGGACGATTAGGTAGCCGTTTCATTAGTTTTTTGATTTAACAAACAATCCATTACCCTTTTTATAAGGTTTCATATACAAGCCCTTTCCTAAGGCTATAGCTTCCATCACTTTATTATGACGCTGAGCTTCCTCCAAGTTGCGTTGAGCTGACTTATAATCGTTTACAGTTTTAGCGATTCCTGCTGCACCACCTGCCGCAGCGCCCAATGCAGATAATCCAGCGAAAATGGGTATTAAAGGTAAAATACCGCCTGTTTTTGGCACTGGTATAATGCGTGGCAGACTCATTCCTTTATTTTTGGAATTAATAAGTTTTTTCGCTGCTTTATATGCTAGTTTAATAGCCGTCGTGTTATTTTTTGGTTTTCTTTTCTTCAAACTGGAGCGAATTGAAGAAACCAATTTTTTGAAAGATTTCACTCCAGCTCCATGCTTTAATTTAGTTTTCATTACTTTACTTACTAGCCAGGAGGCTAGCTTTTCTCCTTTGCCAGCATCTTTAGATTTTATTCTCTGTTTTGCCATATTTAACAACTCCGAATCCGCTCTATGACGATCTTCTAAACTATTGTTAGCCGAGTATGCGATGTCGTGTTTCATACAAGCTTCATCCAATTTATTTATTCCTTTATCACCTCGCTGTAATCTTTCCTTCAGTTTCGTGCCCGGTCCGCAATAATTATATCCAGGTAAATGTAGTTCAAATGGTAAATTATTTATTACACTGTTAATAAGTCCTCTACCTCGCGTAACTGACATTATAATGTCCTCCAACTCGTTGTATCCTGATTTTTATACAATAGCTCGTCTATCAATCCAACTGTTTTCACTATTAGGCAAACCTAACCATTTTACAAATAGTTTGTTGCCTTTTCTTCTTATAACTTTTTCAATTAGATAAATACTTGGACAGTTAGTTCTTTGCAGTTCGTGCTCATAAAAACTTCCCAAAATTGGTTGCTTTTTAATATCTACTACTAAGTAAGTTATAGGGAATGTTTTATTAATTTTTTTAATCACGAACAGTTCTGTCGACCAGTTGGGGGTATAGCCCTTTTCGAAACTGCCTTTGTATTTGCTTATCCTCACATAATCCCCAATGCTAAATTTATTTCTTTTCAACATAAATATCTGTGATTTTCGAATATTATATCTGACAATGTTTTCATTCTCTTTATTTACGTCTACTGGTTTATGTTTGGTAATGCGGTGCTCTGTGTTGTTGTAGCATTTCACAACACTTTCTAAGGGCTTGCCAATCCATTTGTAACTACCGTTTAGACTAAAGTATTTGTATAATTTGTTTTTCAATGTTTTAATTAACCTTTCAACAATCGAAGCTTTTTTTACTGAATATGTAGAATAATGATTGATATTATACAAAAGCATGAGTTTCTTAAAGTTTTCATTGTAAAACTCTTTTCCCATGTCTGTTTGTAAGCTTATTGGAGAGCGATTAGTGATTTTTAAAATGTGTTCGAATGCATTTGATACTTCTGTTTTTGATTTTGTCTTGACTGGAACAGTTAAGCAAAGTTTTGAGAAGCAATCTATTATAACTAAAATGAATCCAAATCCATTATTGTATCGCTTTAAATTCTGTATATCAATAAGATCTGCTTGCCATAAGTCATCGATTCCCTTTAAAACCACAGGTCGCCTTGGGAAATTTCTTCTTGCTGTTTTGTGAATTTCATTTACTACTTCTTCCTTACTCATTTTAAGTTTAATTTTAAAATATTTTCTAACTCAGCTTTAGTACAATAATTTTCTTCAAGTTTACCGACTGAAATCAGTATGTCGTTTTTAATAGCATGAAGTAAATGTTGGACTTCTTGTTTACTGTAATAATTTTGTTTAATCCTGTCCACATAATCCTTGTTAACAGCATCACTATCCGCCGAAGGAGTTCTCACCCCTGTCAATCTTGTCTGTTGTAAATCGAATTCTTCGTTTTCCGTTTTTGTTAAAGTATTGTCAAATATACCTAGTAATTCTGTCAACCGTAAGCGTTTATGTATATGGTTACCAAATTTATCTGTATTCATTGCATCAGGTGAACCGCAATGTTTAAGTTATGAAATGGAAATGAGTTAATTTTGAAAATTTCAATGTATTTATTTATTTATTTATTACACCACTTTCACGCAATTCTTCGATGATTGATATTATTTCGTTATCTACTCCTGTGTTACCAGCATCACGTGAAGCAATTAATAATTTTAATCGTTCAATCAATTCATTTGGATCGTCCCAATATACATAATCAGTAGTTCTCTTCCATTTTTTTAACAGTGGCAATCCGGAACCTTGTCTTAAATCTTGATTACTGCCTTCAGTACTTGCAGAAACTTTTCGTAATTTAAATAATGGTTTTATAATGGCTAAGTACTTTCGTCCTCTGTTGCTTTTCATTGGCTTGTTTGGATCATAATCTCTTCTGTGAGCATTAGTATCTAACAGCATTGACTTATAGTGCATAGTATCTTCATCCGTGACCGCAGCTAAATCTGGGATCTTTCTAAATAACAGCTCGTATATTCCAGGGGTTTTTTTGTATTTACGTCCACTAACTTGTACGTAGTCATCAGTAACAGTAACACGAGATGACCCCATCATTAGCTTTCCGCGTTCATTCCTTACACCAAATGGAATGTTGCTCAAAACGTCTGGAGACAGAGACCAAGAAGATATATTATAATCTTCATTACTTTCACTAGATCCAACTGTCTTAAAAGATACATTGCTTGTATCTTTAGCATCACTTTCATCTTCTTCCTCACTCTCCTGATACTGATCTGAATTATCCGTTTTATCTTCTGAATCAGTGTCTTCATATTTTGTTGTATTGCCAACTGTGATATCAGACTGCCTCTTAATAAGAGTTTTATCAAAGTCTTTTGACTCAATGGATGTGTTGAGCTTATTATTATCTGCACTTGTATTCTCATTTTTCATAATTTGATTAAGTGGGTTAATTATTGGTTTAAAAACGTTTCTGATCACTTGATCATTTTCATTCTCTATATCTTTCATTTGACGTATTTTCTTTTTAACGGCTTCTGCAGCATTTACTATTTGTCTTTTTAGATCTTTTTCCATATTTATTATTTTGAAAATAATATGTACTTATCTTTGTACTGTTTAGTGTATAATGAAGTCCTATGTATGAAACTTTTATTTATAAGTACTAATTAAACTTGACAAATGTGTCAAAGTTTTTTCTGTAGGCACCTTTGTTTTTTTCACAATCTTTGTTAATCACTAGGTAGTTGTACGGTTTGCTCCAAATCCTTGAACACATTTCTCTGAACTCTAACCATGTCATGTCTGTAGTTACATGTTCATCATAAATATGTCTCATGTTTACATAATCTTGTTTAAAGAGTATAATTAAATTTGCATTATCTCTCACCAACTGTTTAGGTATTTTACTATAAGTTTGATTTAAATAAAAACAATCAATGTGTTTATGTCTACCCATAGCGAAATAATCTCGCATGTTCGACTGGTTTTCACATGCAACATCATCAAATATTATTATTGAATTAGGTTTGGCGTCCTGTGGACTAATAACGTCTTCATTAGCTTGATATTTGGTGAAACAAATATTAGGAACCATTTCCAGGACTTTTTCTAGAAATATATATTTCGGTTGATACAAAGTTTTAGAATATACATATATATTACGGTAACGTAATCCTTTTTCATGTAAAAGGAGACCAACCATTAAGTTTGTTTTTCCACAATTAGATGGTCCGATAATCAAACAGCGCATTGTGTTTGGAAGTAATTTTCCATGTCGAAAGATGTTTTTTTTACAATCTTCATATATTTTGTTAAAACTCAATGATTCCGCTTGTTTAATAAACTTCATTTTTATGTATCAATGTTAGGGATGTTTTCCATGCAATGATAATTTTTTCGTTGTTATGGTCGTTATATACGAGTCACCATCAAAGCTTGAACACTAAATTTTCTCGCCATAACAGGATTTCGAAAGCGAAGTAGAATTACTTCATCAACGACAATAAAATAAAATAATATTGGGTATGCTATCCCACCAAGCGAGTGGAACGAGCGGTGCGAGTGTAACGAGCAGGGTGGGATAGAATGCCCAATATTATCCTACTTCTATCCAAGACGCCTGCCAAGGCGTGGTGATTATGGCAAACCCCTCTTTTAAAGGGGTAGGTCTATGTTAAACATTGGACGTGTTTTGTCACGTCGTTTGGAATAAACCACGAATATTACAACATGCAACAAAACTGATGACTAATAGTTAAATGTTCCCTCTATAACTGTAAAACACAGAAACTATAGGTACGTGTTTTTGCCATTTTTTCATGGACTCCACCATCCACCATGGATGGTTCTACATTCATGACTTAAGACCACGTTCACACCCAAAATGCATTTGACCAATTTTTCTAACCTAGTAACTTATACATTGGCTCCCCGACAAGCAATAAATAGGTGAACATGTAAACATAACGCGCAACTGATGTGGAATGATTCCACTGAGCATTGCCAATACAATTTCACGGATGGATGGTCAAAGGGCGGTGTGGTCGAGTCGTGTACCGCACGCGGTGCTGCAGGCATGTGTGGATTTATTATGACGACTAATGCTGTGATATGATCACTTTTGATAAAATATTTTTTTACGTTTCCGGCTACATACTGCGTGATGATATTTTGGTCATCTAAATAACTACCAGTTTAGGCAATGTCAAAACTGAATTCGCACTGAATTACTGTCATCATTATCAAAATCATGGTTCTGTGTTAGTCCTCTGCTGGGCCTATGTTCAGTAATAATACGGAGTCCTTATTGCCTCTGCCAAGATAATAATAATATATTATGATGAGCACAGTCTTCGGCTCTTCTTATTCAACTGATGCCAGCAGCCACTCGGCGCAAGAGAATTGCAAAGCTTCTTGTCCGGCGACCACTTTTACTGTTCTCTGTAGCACAGTCCATTGTACGCAGTTTTTTTCAAGCGTAATGTCATTGATTAATACCAATAATTAATTCCTCACCTAACTTCAGCACAATTCGATGAATAGTCAACGATTTCGGTGAAAATATGCCAATACGGTATTGGATGAAATCCCGTGAATTATCGCATTAGTTTGTATCGCACAAAGCAGTTAATTACTGCTTTGATGGAGGTTCATTTGTCGGCTATATAATCAGTTCGCGAGTGCTAATTACCCACGAATGTTCGTGTTCTCATTATTGGTGAATGTTCGCCAGCGTCGAGAGCTCTTAAATCCATAATACACGATTTGAATATCAATAGAACGTGTGATATCTGAGTGTGTGGCATTAAATAAATCCGTACTATCAGGAGCTATTCAAAAACTTGGAGGCAATAAAAGTTTTAACCACAAGCATCGACGCGCAACTTTCCTTACTACCTAGTTACTCCATTATCCTTCTCTCGCTAAAGAACTGTTAATCTTTGAACAGTTCTTCGGTGAAACAATACAAAGCTAATAACCCCCATATAAACCCTCCCTTACAGCCCCTAGAACTCGCTTCAAACTTCGAAGGTCCCTCTACTTTAACAATTAATCGTGAACGGAAAAATAATTAAGAGACAATGAGCTGGCACGGACTTGGGGAAGGGAGTTTGGAGTTGGGGCTGGATTCGTTGTTTGTAGATTACTCACTTGTTCTTTGTATTAAAGCTGCTCAATAGAGTCTATGTCAACACTCTAGGTCTAGGTTCTATCGAGTTCATGAGCTTCAAAACTAACTTAGGTCAATCAGATAGCTATAACTCATAAGCCCGCATTCTAGTCTAGATGACTAATTGACATACTCGTTGAGAGTAGAAATTTAATTCAATAATATTTGAGCACCGATTATCCACACACGCTGATTAAGGGTGGGGGTTTTGACCCATTATTACGTTAACCAATGGTTAAACTTCTCAACAAATTCCACTAACCAATGGTCAAAATTTGTTAGAGTTTTTAACCATTGGTTACCTTAACTTCGGATCAAAAACCCACCCTTAATCAGCGTGGTTTTTGACAGACACTCTCTTCCTATAAGAGAAGACTCATGTCTGAGGTTTTTTGGCGGGAACGTGAAAAAGTTCACGTCGTTGCATTGTATTATTTCACAAAACTTATGCTTTATCTAGTGTTAATGTTTAAAATTAGTGGCATTTTACGCATTAAGTGCTGATATACGAGTATAAGTGTTGGCAAGTGATATAATGTAGTGAAACGTGGTTTTTCGTGTTGCTTCCAAAATTCCATAGAAGCCTCTAGTAAAGTTGCCACTACTCTACTAGGACATGACTTAGACTGGATTATGACTACCTGACAAAGACTGGACTATGACTACCCTGACTGACTGTGACTAAGACTTGACTTTACATGAAATATTTCATAATACGATGAAAAACTACAATGCTTGACACTGACTAAATACACTATGTGTGGAGCCAAAATATAAGAAAAAAAAATAAAAGAAAAAAAAAGACTCATGTCTCAGTAGTGGACACAGTGCTGATGGTTATTTTAATGGAATTTTCTATGCCAGTGAAGTTTACGTGGTAAAAATGTTTCAGTTCTAGTATCTCTCAAAGTACCTAACTTTAGAGCTATTATTGGCTACATTACGCCAACTTAGGATACCAACTTCACACAATTAAAACCAGGTAAGCCTGCAGCCATCATACCGTTAAACGCGTACTACTAGGTACCTTCAGCCAGATGTGACCGTTCGCCTATAATCGTTTAATTTCTCTCCGTTTAAACGGCATGACTAGGTGTGATAGTTAATAGTATTTTAGCACAGATACGAGCACTAAGTTTTAAGTGCATCGTTAAAGAATATTGCTCTCCATTAACCGGCAGATGTCGCTAGAATGGAGTATTTATTCGGTTGTTTTAGATATTCGTAGACGTTGATTCAGAGATAAATAGTTTTTAGGTATAGTTTTGTTTTCCACGTAAAAAATCGCCACTGTAAAATAAAGTTTTTTTAGCATTGCTGATTAGTCCTTGCTTGTCATGCCTTAAATTTGCTTGATTGATTTGGATCGATTGCGTGAATCATGTGTTGTGGAAGCTGCGAGAAATATTTTTATCTTATTTTATTGAATAGAAGATTAAAAGCATTGATTTACATAGTTCATAGTTACTACTCTATAATATGCCAAAAAATATTTTTATTACTTTTCTTAAAAGATGACCAACATGAATACACCAAACGGGATTATAAGATAACCTTTACAAAAGTCAACAGAATATTTCTGCCGCTCAGTAATAGAATGAAGTTCGAAGTTGGTAATCGTCTCGGGCCGTTTATTCTATCGTTTGGCGCCGACTGTGAGAGATTAATAAATAAAATGTTAATGAAGGGCGGCGGCACGGGCGGGCGGCTCACTGTCACGATGACGAACGACCTGACGGAACAGACACTAATAAATCCAACACAATTTATTGAATCCAATTCTAGGAGCTTAGTTTCGGACAAACGAGGGGATGTTATGGCGCTGGTGTCGATTTTGAAGATGGCTCGTAAAAATGACGGACCGTGGCGTTGTACTGAAAATTGGTGAAGTATTTTTACCAGACAAATTAATGCTGTTTAGAGTCGGTGTACAAAATATCAACTACGATGGCAAACGTTATTCGCAGGTTGGGATTTGGGCTACGGTTTCAAATTCGACATAATGATATTTAAATAAATAACGGTATGGTCAATGGTCATGTGTTCCTTTTACGAACAGGGCCACCTCATCTTTTACCATGGATGTCATAAGAGCCGGCTGGGGGAATGTCCTGGGAATGGGCAGTGTTTTCCCCGGTACATTAAAATCTTCTGCGATCACTAAGCCGCCTGCCAAGCATGGTGATTATGGCAAATGCTCCCTATGATGAGCGTCCTCAGTGGCGTGTGGAACATACGCCTCGTAGCAGCTTGGCTGTTCAGCTGTGGACGTTTTTGGGCGGATGATGGTGATGATGATGGTAAAATATCATAACTACGTTTTCGATCATGGTTAATCGTTACCAAGGTTTCCACAGCACGTCCCAAATGTTTGAAAGTTTCCTTTTTTTAATTCTCTTTACGTACAATTAGCTATTAGCTGTGGATGTAAGTGGGGGGAGCCATTGTAAGTAGGTACACATAATAATGAGTTATTTGAATAGTAATCTTCTCCTAAAAAGCTAAAGTGAAAGGTTATCAGTAGTTCTAGAAGGCAGTATGTGTGGCATCGTTTGTAAGTGTCGGTGTCTGCGGCGATGTGCCGACGCCGCCGCTGACGGCATGTCCACTCGGTGAGTTATAGAACCGATAGCGGTACCTACACTCTGTGGACAATTGGTTTCTTCCAGAACTAGAGATGGCGACTAAACCAACAACTTATAAATTTTTCTATTAATTTAAAAAAGATGAAAACATATGTTCAGCATTCATTACATAGGTGACAATATAATATAAATCTTGGCTACTATAAATAAGTGTAGTAGTGAAGCCTATATTAAGCAGTGTCCATGATGATAATTATAAGTCTTACAATGTCTAATGTCTGTTTTATTACTAAACAGAGTAATTAAAATCGACTTTACATAAACTTTATTTATACTCTCAGCTGATTTTAATAAATTTAAAAAACGTATTAATTTTTTGAAAACATGTTTAGCTATTATTGCAGTGCTACTTCGATATCCATATATATATATATATATATACAGGTATGCCCAGACTCTAATGAAAAGATAACTAATATGATTATTTTATACTAGATAATTCGTTTAAATAGATCCAATCAAAAACAAGGAATTTATATACCCCATACCCCAGTCTATAAAAACTGGTCCTGTAAGTGGGCGTGACACCGCCCGCGGCTGTTTCTGCGGCGGTCGAGGGATGCTCAATTATTCGGTCCGCAGCAAACAGTTAGGTTAGCACGGATGGTAGGCAAAATTGTCTCTCCCCTGTTCTACTCCGCTTGACAAGTAAGCAAGTATGGAGAAAGCGACATAAAACGGGGAAAGACAATTTAGTCTACCGTCCGTGCTAACCCAGGTTAGGTAATGCATGTGCGTACGAGCGCGAGCGTACTGATTCTATCCGATTTCTCCTTTGTCCATTTCATTTACAATCATCGTGTAGTTGACCATAATAATGTGTGATAATCGTTTACTATTACACATTTGATGAATGCAAGAGTCAAGCAGCCACTCAAAGTGGTGCTGTGTGGGGGAGGCCTATGTTCAGCAGTGGACGTCTTCAGGCAGTTGACGATGATGCGTATACATTTTAGGTAGAAATGTAGAGTTACCTAATAAATAAAGTTTAAATCATTCTTTACATCCATAGGTTAACTGATAGAGATTAATCTTGCGATAAGTCCACCAATCGTAGGTACTATATAGTTCCAAGTTATTTCTCTTAGAATTTTTGTATTTTATTGTAGCTACTATGTCAAAGACAGGAGACATGGTTTTAAAAGTCTACTTATTAGTTAATACTCCTACATGGCATTAAAATTAGATATCAGATAAGTAGTAAAGATAAAAATCTTAAAACTAAATAGTAAATACTGGCGTCATTTTCAAAATTGTGTGTTATAGTGACATCTAGCGTAGGGTTGTTAAACCTCTCGCTGTTCTGTAAAAGAAGACTCACCCTCTATCACCGCAAGAATAACATGAACAAAGGCTACCTGTATGTTCCGTACACGTTACACAGATGGCGCTGGTTTCAAAGAATGTTTGCTTTTAAATGCTTGAAACCATTTTCCCGTAGGTAACTATTAAACTTCGGTGCCGGAAACCCATATGTTTATAGTATGAGGCAGCACCAGCTGATTACAAGAGTTTCAGAAAGATGGCGTTAGTTTTGAACAACTGTTTAATGCTTTCAGAAATTTGATAGAGCCGTTCAAGTTTCGTCTCAGTACTAGTTAGAGAAAAATGCGTAGGGTGGCTAATTCAAAAACGATAAAAAAGTTTTTTTTGGATTTTTGTCTGCCTATTCAACATTGGTGGATGTATGATGTAGGTACCACGAGAGCTCAAACACTTACAATAATAACTTGCGATAATAAGGTTTTACAAAACTAAAATTAAAGGAAATTTACTTGGGACATTGTAGTTATGGTCCAGGATCTATGACTTTTTAACTGGAATAGTAAAATTACACGCGTTTATTTAATAATTTTGCGGAGCTACTTAGCTCACAATCCATATTATGGGTTTTTTTTCTCCAACTACTCCTATTTTCCGTATTTTTTTTCTTGATCTCTAAAAGATTTCCGCACAACAATGGTCCCTAATGGTTTAGTATTCGTTCAATAGGTACATCAAGGACTTCCTTCATTTTTATGTTGTACCGACACCTACGGTTGTCAAAGGCCATTGTCAAGCACCAGGGAGTGTGTATCGAGCATCAAACGGGAATCTCTCGCAGCCTCGCAGGCACCCCTGTGTAAGGAGGGATCGCACCCAGCCGAGGCCTCGCTAAACTCAAAGGCCGGTTGCATGCCGAGTAAAGTAGAAATGAAAAGTTACGGTGAAAATATGTCAGTCTTATAATATGAATGTGGCACCTAAATAAACTGCGCAGTATTTGATTTTCAACATACGTATTGTATAATAACATCATAATATTTATGTCGTCGTTGCACTATGACTTTTGCGAGAGCCTCGGTTCTAATTCAAGAGATTTGGTTCTTTAATTAAAGCTCTTGTGTTACATTTTTGGAATAAACTGGAACTTGAGAACACATAAATTTTTAGGATCGCAGGCGAAATTAAAGCCCTCGAGAATCTGCCCCTACGCTACGCGACAGTATTAATTTTCTCCGTATTATTTTTTGTATCGAAATGTTATTTTTGCTTAAAAGGCGTACACTATTGTAAAAATATGAGAAAGAATTGATGAAATAGGTCTCGTTTTTGTGTTAGATTTGTTTTTCTTTGAAGAGAAAAAGAAGAAATCTTATTTTCTTTACAATATTATGTACCAAAATGTACATTAATTATATACCAACTGCTATAAAAATTAACATATATGGGGATTCATAATTATTAGGTATGCATGTGATTTTTGTATTGTTTTCTTACTATCTATTTAATTTTTGTACATATTTGAGGTCTTATTAGACGGTAATTTGTTCCCAAAAATCAATTCTCAATCAAATCTCATACACTCCCACTACTGGGACACGGGTCTTCTTTCACATGGGAAGAACGTAGACCATACTCCAGCACGCTGGACAAGTGCAGCTGTAGGTACACTTGTGCAGGCTAGTGGACGACATAACTTCTCGAGTTTTATGATTCTTGAACATGTTGATTTCCTCACAATGTTTTCCTTCACTATTATAAAAGCGAGTTGAAATTCCACACATATACCGTAAAATGTTATTGGTGCATGAGTGAGTGGAATTTCAACCTTAATGCTTCGGCTTAAGAGTCGCACGGGTAACTGCTGAACTACACTCGTTTTTAAAATAAATTCACTTTAAGTCATTAACGCATACAAACTAAACATTTACCTCTCAAGCATGACAAAGGGTTAACAAATTGTTTCAAGCAGCACGCTAAGTTCTCACAACACCATCTCAAAGCCGTGTCGCATGCGATTCGCGTCACTCTCACCCCATCCACCCTCTGTGCCTGCTTGGGTACTCTAACAATACTCTATGAGAGCCTCAACACGAAATGACGCGTAGGGAATAGCTATCACTTAACTCTCACAAATGCAAAAATAAATGCAAAAATAAATATTTGTGGACATTTCCACAGCGCCATATAGTCCAGCCAGACTACTGATAGAAGAAATTATTATAGTATACTTTTTGTTTTAAAAATACATATATAGAATACAATATAACACCCAGACACAGAACAAAACACCTATGTTCATCACACAAATGTTTGTCCTGGGTGGGAATCAAACCCATAAACTACAGTTCAGAAGGCAACGCTACTACCAACTGAGCTATAAGGCCAGTCATAATATTTCTGATTGAAAGAGACTTTTTGTGAAAGTGAAATGGGCAAAGGTCAATTTTCCAAATACCTATAACCTTTGGAAATGGCTATCTATGATAGTAGACAATAGAAAGTACTTTATTTGTAGCGGCCCCAAAGATATAAAACATTTTTATTCTCATAGTTCCGCAGTTGAGTTGGTTTATTTCTCTGAGTTATGACTTTAGTTCATCAACTTCACTGTATGGACTTATGTGGGTACCTAAATTACAGATTTAGTTGCTTTATGAAGCTCTTACTTCCGCGTAATATTTTGCTAAGCTCATAATTATATAGGTAGGTAATCGTTATTGGGCAACATGTTTTTATTTTATTCTCTGAAATATATACTACAAGCAGACTAGGAAGCGTAGTCAACATGCTGGCAGCATTGCTCCTTTTAATTACAATGCTGACATTTTGCTCACACGTCGCACCGACCAGGCTCTTTGATAAACTTGTGAAAACCGTTTATTATTTGTTGTGGATGCTTTAAAGGCTTTCAAAGTAGTTCTAGTGCTTAAATTACAAACTTTGATTAAAATAGAAGACATAAAACCGGGGAAAGAAAATGGCCTGTTATAAAAGCAAGTGAAACTTAACACAATTTCCATCTATCGGCATCGCAGCGCTTGCAGCCGCTGTCTTGGCGCCGCGCGCCGGCCGCGGCCTGGGGCGCCACCGCGGATCTAATTATACTGCACTTTACTATACCAAGATACTCCGACACGGCCATGTAAGGACAACATGTTGCCTCGAGCACACCGGCCGTATTTACGTGCATATTATAGTGAATATGACCTCTAAACTATCTCTATAGTCTGTAGAGGTCAGAAACTGAACCCCTACAAGAGGTAAAGGTTCGGATACAAATTGTGTTTACCTCGACCGCTCCTCGTGTACCAAGAAATTATTTGCCGTGTAACTTTAGCTTGCTTATTCAATTTGTCGACGGGAACGTAATAGAATTAACTTTGAAGCTAATTAACTTGGAATTGGGCAGTTTGAAGTTGAAGGGAGAGGGAATAGTTTCAGGGAATTAAGGGGTGCTATACTTTACATCACCTACGTTACCGACGTATATCTAATATTCTTTGATAACCACCCCTCCCCAATGTTCGGTAGCACATCATTTATTGATGATTATTAAAGAGTAAAGAGTGCAAATGAAAATATTTTTATTGAAAATTATGAAGATCGCCGGCGCTTAACGTAGTTAGCACGATGGATTTTGATACAATTAAAAGTTTTATTTTACCTTATATGTCAGTTCTACAAATCCTACTACTAATCCTGAGAAACCGAGAAACAGTGTGTAAGCATGTTTACTTTATAAGTTTTTATGCAGCAAATAAATCATTTTCATTTTCATTTTATTTTTTCAACTAAAAGCAGTTCTTAATTATTTTAATTTAATTATAAGTATCTGTAGCAGTTGATAAAGTAAATTATTCCATTTTATGGAGTTACTATCATACTAAATCGATGCGATAGGTTTCATAAATTTTAATCCACACGTGACCGGTGTCAGGTGTAGGTACTTAAGCTACAAAGGATGCTAATGAATTAAATTACACCCAGTATTACTTTTTCGTTTTTTTTTTGGTCTTGTGCCATGCCTCTATGATCACCTGGGTGATTATAGCTTGCTTACGAAGATCGCTTATGAAGCATTAATTTCTTTTCCAATTATTTAAATGCTTCGCAATTAAAATGTATAACATAAGTGCAGTTTTGCCATGTATATTTAATTTTGCATAACAGCCATTGTTTTAGTGAACATTTCTCAACATGTAAAATGCAGGTTCAATTGAAGCGATCCATGCATTCCGCCGACCGGCAACCGAGGTAAAGATGCAACAATACCGCCCCGCCCGCACCACTCGCGCCGCACCGCATCCTCGCTATTCGCCTCACATCCATTTTAATTGAATTCTCTGCAGCTCCAAAACACAGCGATAGGTGTCAGGGAAGAAAGACAAGCGATTTCATACTCGTCCTTAGTAATGATTCACTCATTCCGGAAAGATTGCCTAAAATTTTTATCTTAGTCTCAACCAGAATTATTTTCATACGTGCATACTAACAGTAACAGAAACAGAAACAGAAGTCTGCACAAAGGCTTTCAAATATCAAAGGGAAAAGAGCTGGATAACATAGGGTAACTTTTAGATTATGATGGGCCTGTCTACACGTGTGAAGTCAGCACTTATAAAGCATGGTCACGTATCGCTTCTCAGTTCCGCCGGCACCGCCGCCGCTGCCAGCTCGAGCCCAACTGTAGGCGCTAATATCCTTGTATACAGTTTTACTGCAATTATTTAGCGCTCCACCCGGGCTGGATAACACGCCGGGCTCAGACTGAACTTCCACAGTATTTCAGCTAAAGCACCGAGTTCATTGAAGCGGATACCGGATAATAACTTGGAGAATTTACTACCCCTCACTCGAGAGCGAGAAAATTCTGGTCAGCGGGGGTTTAAAGGAAATTTTATCAGTTATTTATTAGCTCCGAGATCTGAAACTTTAGACGCCTTATCATATTATTCGAGTTAGTTGTTTTACACTGTACATAGTAATAATAATTGAACAGCTGTACTTCTTGGTTTTGTACTAGTACCTAAGTCTTCTGTGATTCTACCACCGAAATTCATTAGTCTCTGAGAATAATACAACTACACAAAATACATGCACTTATGGTACCAACCCAAAGAAATAAAATTTTCTAGAAGTTATTTTAAATCAAAAAACCAATGCTCGTTGCTAAAAGAATGATCCTTGCTTACTAAATAATAAATCGTAGGTACTTGTTCAATTACACTGTGAAATAACTCTTTCATATTACAATTTGAAATCGCATTCCGATGATTGAATAATGAATATTCAACGCGGCTTATCGAATAAAAATATTACTTTCATATTGACTATCAACAATTTCCAGTCAGGGCACAAAGGAAATTTTACGATGAACGATTTTACGATGAACGACTTTACGCTGCAGAGTTTTTTTTTTCATATCCCTGGGTTATTTTCATGGCAAACATTACAACAGCGGGATACATGCCTCAGTTAGAAGGATATTATAGCTAGTGAAATTACTGGGCAAATGAGACTTTATATTCTGATCACTCGGTCTAGTAATCTGATTACTAACCTGCGTGATGTCTCAGGATGAGGTGCGCAGTGCAGTGTCACGCGAAACTTTATTGTTGTAAAGTTCCGGGTGACACTGCAACTGTTATGGGCGGCCGTGTCACTTAACATCAGGTAAACGACTAGCTCGTCACGTCATTCAATCACAAAAAAAAAATCTATTTGGTTATTGGTTTGTTATTGGTGTCCACCTATTCATAAAGTTTTATGTTTTCGAAAAATCTTAACGAAATTTACGGTTCTTAATCTCTTTTTTTGTAAATTTTTACAAAATAGAGATTAAGAACTCTAATAAATGTTCAAAGTACACGATTTTTGACCACTTTGAGTAAAATAGTATAGATAATGTATTTAGCTGTAACAAAACTTTCAACACGAAGGTATACTGCAAATTAAACAATAATATAAACGTCTAACAATTATGTTTGGCGACTGGCCAATTGCAAGTCTTTATTTAAATAGTTTTAATTTATATTTGATTTACTTATTTTTTGACAATTTAGGAAGTTAGCTTGTTATTTTTAAGTTTTTTTTTTAATATAACTATACTTACCGTTTTAGCACATTCGTTCGCCTCTTTTTTCCATGCTTACCAGTTACAGCCTACTTTCGCCAATAATTATAGTAAAATTAAAGTATTATAATCAACCTCGCACCAAGAAGCTAATGAGAATTCAGGAAAATGTAAGATGTTAATAATGGGGCCTCTATCAAAGCCACTTATCAAGTTATTTCTCAACGCTTGTCGGCTTACACAACTGAACTTGTTTGTTTCCCCTACTTTCTTTATGAAACTTTGCTTTATGAGTTACAGTGTCAGTCACTTTGTGTTGATATTTCTAAACACTTTTTATTAGGTATGGCGCTACGATTTGTATGTATAAGTAACATTAGAAGGAATCACACTATATAACTTTAGCTTCGCAAATAAAGTTGTTATTAAAGACTATGAAAGAATATTTTAGGAAGAAATAAGAGAACAAAGAGTAATAACAGTGTTTTTAACATTTTATCCAGCCTCAGTTCATAATTAGCCAACTTTACCTCTTAAAAACTTCGTCAAAGCCGAAATTAAAAGAGAGAGATTAAATCTAAACTGCCATTTACCTGGAATGAAAGGAGTCCAGAGACAAAGGAGGTATTGAGAGTGTTGCAAAAGCTTTAATAGGTTCCTATATAAGAGGCACAGGTAAGAAATAAACGGAGCGGAGCTGAGTGGAGTGGAGCGGAGAGGAGCGCAGTCTCAATTAAAAATTTTGATCTCCCTCGGTAGAGGCACAGCTTAAATAACTTACTAAACAGATTATACAAGTTATATAAGTGGCGGAGAATGAGATAAAGTTTCCGGTTATTTATTAACACTCGGCGCTAATACGCAGTTCTCAACTTCAAACTCTTATCGCATTATAACGATGAGAAACTGAGTAATTTGATCAATTTCTAGAACATATTTACTCAATTTATTCATAAGAGAAATTGTTGGAGAAAATACGATTTTACGAGTTAGTGAAAGTTTCAACCGCGACCAAGAACTAACTAGAAACACTACGTTAAGAAGACGCTAATTAATACAATATCTGCTGCACAGTACAACAGGCAGCTGTGTTATATCTACAGGTATATCTGTTTATCTGCAAATTAGCACTACTCAATAAGTGAACATGGAAACTACACATCACTACTAGATTTTCTATATTTCTATTTCTCATAGCATACAAGATCAGCAACATGGGTTCACCTTGTACCTACAAGCAAATTTCACACGGCTTGTTATCAGAGCAACATTCTCATAAAACAATGGACATGAACCTCATTAATACATAGCTGTGTATATATTACTGATGTTATAATATCCTATGTTCAGAAATAGTCCCTTTGTTTTTATACGGTGAAATAACAGGTGCCGCGCTCCAACCGCAGCACGTTATCTAGATGATATTTTCGTTGCCACAGCGTAATAAAAAGGTGAGAGTAGAAATGGGCCTCTCTTCCTTATTACCGGTACGCGTTTCATAATAATACAGTACATTTTAACGTCTCGGGATGTAATGTTAATGCGTGTTGCTTTTGATAGCCATATTATTATTTTTTTCTTAAAATCATATAGAGCGAGATATATATTTACAACAAGTTTATTATACTTACACCAAACTTACGTGTGTGATTTCATTCTAGCGCAAAAAGATACAAAAGTTTACGTGGAAGTTTTTGTGCTGTTGTATTTTCAGCTTGTACTTTAGCAGATTTTTGTATTTAGTGGAATTCCTACGGAACGCTCTTTGTGACTTTTTCCTTTAGTGAGCGTTTCCCGTGTCGTTAAACAGTTTTACCTGATTTTATTTAGTTGTTGTGTTTAGTATAGCCACTGATATAGGTCTCAAAACTGATAACCCATTACTCCCCCAAGAAAGGTTCTCAAGAGGTTACCTCTTGTACCATGTACCGGAAGACGCAGCGTAGGCCAGCCCCACACTAGGTGGACCGACAACCTAATCAGAACCGCGGGGAGCCAATGGATGCATAAGGCAAGCAGCCGCTCAAAGTGGCGCTCTTTGGGGAGGCCTATGGTCAACTCCTAACTGTTGATGAAGATAATATGATGACGTGTTTCCCATAATAAATTGTTTACCAAAAATTAATTATGAAAATTCCTGATCTATCATCTGCTTTCAATGAGGCGTTATGTTGAAAGCGAGCACTTTTATAGGTGTCTGTACAGCGTGTGTGCTATTGTGCTAAATATTCATTTTAAGTAATATTACTTCGTTCTCCATTGCATTATTTGGAAATGTACCGAGCCAAACTGTTACTGTCTACAGAGAACTCGCTTTGGGTATTATATTAAACGATTGTTTCCCCACTTCATTATACAATGCCAAAATAGCCTACTAGCAATAAAATTTTGATTTTGACTTTAAAAGTATTCAAAGTTTTGACAACTACTGATATACTATAGTTTTATGATAATTACTAAAATAATATAAAGCAATCACTGATTACGAATACAAAGTTTCTCCTGACTAGGACTAGCGTACTTAGGGACCCAGGAACTGCGAAGACTATAGCTTTCCTAAAACATCAATATCGCGTTTCTTTAACGATGCAAATACTTGTTTTATCTCGCGAATCGACCATGCACCCTCTGGGATATTATAACCCAATGTGCTCGACCCCACCACCATAGAAGAGGCCATTTGGGTTATATAAGGTTTGGTTAAATGTTGCAAAAAAAGTAGTAGTATATCAGTTTTTCTTGAATAAAACACGTCTATTTAAGTGGTAGGTTTGACAACACTATTTATTTCCATTTAATAAGTATTTCTTTCCAGATAAAGTTTATCAGGCGGCTGTGAAGTAGGGTATTAGCCGTAGAGATAATTCACAATTGTGTTAATGTGCTTGCTCTGTTCTAATGGGTTTCTTTTGTGTGTCTCTGCAAACACAAGTCGGATAATTACATATGGAAAAGGAGAGTGTACACACGTGTGCGTTAGGAGATGGATGCTGTTGTTTTACTAATGGTGTGCTGTTTATTTCGTACATAATGTGGCTTTAGTGTATTCGAGTTGTCGAGAACGTGGAGAGGGGTGGCATCTTTAATGTTTAGTTTTGTTCATTTCATTACTCTAATGGATTCCTCGAAGAACACGCTAGACTAGACCAGAGAACTCAAATTCCTAATAAACAATATTAGATTGTGTATAGCTGTGGTTGGATATACAAAGCAGTATTTGTGTATGAATTCAACTTGCAATTGCTTCTGACACCAGAATTGAGTGTTCCGTATCGTAGCAACTGTACTACAAGTTTTAAGCCTTTGATTTGTGTTTAATATATTCCACGAGTATTGATACAGTTAATATTTCATTGAACATGGACAATCTATGTGCTTACTCGATTATGATAATAGATCTAGACGGTACTTTATGCTCTATTCTAATCTAATCTGATACTATTAAACGAATGTTGCCGACGATTCTGGCAACAAAATCCCTACGCGGCGTCGGGCGAGCCAGATCCGATATGGTGAACAATATGGACAATGTAGAACCGGTAAATAGGACGAATTCTGTGGTAGAACCCAATATTTTTACCGCTCGCCCGTCCCATCCGGCTTCAACCTGAAGTAATTCCATGCGAGCTTGTTCAAAATAAACTAAAAAAAAATATATTATCATACTCGAAAACATGGTTTTTTAAATTCTATGCTCGAAAAGGTGAAATTGCTACCGAGGGAGAGTTGTTGATCATGAGTTACGATATTACTTTTTATTGGATATACCTACAAAATGAAATTAATCCTCAATGAAAGTTTCAAAAAACATAACGGTTGATTGGCAATATAATATATTGGTAACAGTATTGTTATCAAAAACTATGAATTAGATTATTAGGATCATAAAGACATTGGCCATAGGTACTCACGACGTTAAGAAAGAAAACAAAGCTTTAACATGAAAATGATACATTGTGAAGATGAAAACATAAACTGATAGTACTGAAGGCACACAAACAATACCCCATAGATGTAGACAGTGAAGCGGAAGGCCGCGAGCAGAGTCAGACAGTGAGCGGCAAGATCCAAACCCGCGATTTTATGCTCACTCACCCGTGGCGCCCGATACCATCCTAGGTATCGGGCGCCAGGAGGTTAGGTACATAAATATGAGTCTTAGATCTTTTTGAACTACATTTGATGAAATAGCTAATAGATAGCAACTTACTTTCAGAAAAAAATCAAGAGATATAATTTAGGCATCTTTGTTTTGAACTAATAACAACATTACAAGTAAAAATGTACTCATTACGGCAAGGAAACATAGAACACTCACCTGTTTCACAGCTACAAGTACTAATGCATGAATTACTACAAGTGAATGTAAAGAGGATCCGAAGTCAATAAAACCGACCGCTGCGCTTGATATTTGATACTGATCCCGAGAGCTTAACTTTGATTAAGTGTTTCTAAAAGCGGTTTATTTATTTGCTTTGCTTTCAGTCGCCTACAGTCGGTAAAACCAATATCACTAACGACAGATGACCGGCAACACAAACCAACTTTATCCTTTCCTACATAGCTTGCAATAGCAGTCTCTGTAGGGTGAGTAATAAGGTTCGTATTAGCGTGATTAGAACGGCTTAGTTAATGCACAGTGGAGGATGAAGATATTGCATGCTGAGCACGTATCGGGCGGGCTAATTACTCAGGAGATTGCGGCCGGCGCGGGCGCGGGGAACTAGAGAAGGGAAGTGATTTACGAAACTAATCTGTTGGGTTCCTTTACAAAATAAATATGCTAAATGATAAGTTGTGGCTTAGATATAAGATGAATTCAGTGAATATTAATATTGTAAAAAATGCCAAATACCCTCTCTGGATAAAACTAGATTTGTCTCATCCTCTCCGTAAAGCACAAGCACTGGTCATACCAGGATCGATGAGACGTAAATTTCCATCGGCCCCGGTGTCACTAAGACGAAATAGTTGATCCAACTATAACGGAGCCCATGACACTATTTCTGTGCCATTGGCCCTGGTGAGCGTTGTTGTTGAGGCTACCGGAGAGGAAGACATTTTTTGTGGCTCTTGCTCGCCACCTGGGTCTATGGGACCAAACCAAAATTCTTACGAGATTTTGCCTACTAAAGACTTCTCTTACATTCAATACTGATGTTTTTATTAAATAATTAATTTGCAGTAAACAAACAAGCTCACAGCTGTGCCAAAGTTTAAAATTGAGATACTAATTTGCCAGTGGACGTTCAGTTATAACTTACATTCCATCCTGAAAGCTAATTTATTCGCTTGATATTCATCCCTAACTCCACAAGCTAAGTCCGATAATCCAGTGCTTATCCCGGGACACGTGGATAGGTTGCATGCCAAGGCTTCGTCGTGAGCTTTCTGACGGATGAGACCATTTGTTAGTCGTCTCGCTCATATGTTCGCGTCCCGGCGTCATTAATATAGTTGTCTCGGCCACACACCACCGCGGGAACACTTGTTCAATGTTGATTGATGGAGCAGTTCCATGTTTTATTGGCAATTGTCTTTCGCGCCCTCACTCAATTAATTTTCCAGCTGCAGCTGTAGAATATACAGATAGACAAAAAATATAGATAGAAAGTAAATAAAAACGTGTGGACATTTCACACAGCGCCATTTAGCCCCAAACTAAACATAGTTTGTACATATGAGAACCATATAACTGATAGAATACTTAGATACTTTTTTTGTTTGTAAATACATACATAGAATACAATATAACACCCAAACACAGAACAAACATCGATATTCATCACACAAATGCTTGTCCTGGGTGGGAATCGAACCCACAACCATAAACGAATAGTTCAGAAGGCAGAGCTACCAACTGAGCTATCAGGCCAGTAGAATAATCTCTTTTGTGATAGAGATTTCAATATAATAAAAATATACTTATTACTGTGTAATGAAACTCATAGTTACCTACTCAATCGTTTAGCTATTTTCTGAATCATTGAACAAGGCGACCAGAACAAATTGCTTGAACGGAAGAACCATCTGATTTTCTATTTCCTCTTAAATCCCGCCTGATTCTTTCTATATCATTCAGCACAAATAAACACATCAGGATTAATATTCAATGAGATCAAATTGATACCGACTCGAATATGTAGAATATATATTCATATAGGTGCTAATGATAATTGGGAACATAGATTGGGAAACATACGACCTGGCACTAATAAGGCCTTCTGCTCACGTCCTATCACAATACTGGTTCGGAATCCATTCCATTCGCACCCGTCCCCGCCCCGCGCCCCGCTCGCGGCGTCCCCGCCCCGCCGGGTACAATCGAAACTTTACTCATTAACCTTTGTTGCCGTCTGTGGAAGGTTGTACATGAGGAAAACAGTTTAAAACACTAAAACTGAAATTTTACTACGCACTGTTTTATACTTTATATGGAGAGCTGCTTCGGATGGAAATTACTGGACTATTGTTTATAGTAAAGCACCCTGTAGGTACATATTTTTAGGGCTCTTCTAATTTTATTACATTAGAAAAGACTAGCGTCTATTGTCTCAGATTTCACACGATGCACTGTATACTTAAACAATTAAATCTTGATTTTTTTTTCTTGTGAAAACTCTGACCTTGACAAGGCATCCGTACTTATTATTATATTAGTGTGTGAATAATACATATTGTTTCATTAGTCAAAAAATAATCTCAACATGACAACATATTATCGAGCAAACCGCTTCAACAAACAATGGTTCTGCATCTAATTGTACCACATCGGGCACCAATCACCACTGAATTAGAATATTAATAAGTTCCATTGGTTATTGGAATCGATCTCTCGTCGCTAATGCGCGTGGATTAGCACGCACACTGCGCTCGCTAAAAAACCATTATGTCGATGATGGTACTATCAGTAAATTTGATGTGGTATCCGATGGGACTCTCATTAAATGATATTTGGGATCGGATGGCAATTTTTGAAAAATGGGATGCGTTTTGTGGTATCCGTTGGGTACCTACCCTAACGATGGCCGACAAGCAGTCGGGTGCGGCCTCGATATTATTGTGACTAAAAATGAGAATAAGAGTTAATGATGAGCTATAAAACATTTTCCTCGTAAGCTGTCCTGATGGATCATTTTCTTCTGATGAGATGTTTCGTGAGAGTAATGAGACATTTACCGACTGATTAGTGATCCATATCCTAACGATTCGCATTTTCAACTTTCGTTATTACTACTTTTTTCGTTAACGTTAAACTATTGAATGAAGGTTACAAGTAAACTAAAAAACCCAAAAGAGCCACCCCATCTATTCCCGCGAGTGCCATAGAAACCACCTAAGGAATGAGCAGCTGCATTTTCCTCAGACTTCATTGCAATCTACTGCTATCACCAAGATGCCTGCCAAGCGTGCAGCTCTTTATTGTTTCAAATATACAAGTATAAAAGAAACCATAGAAAAGCTAGTGTTACAATACTGGCAGTGTTATCGCTGACAGCAATTTCTCCAGAAATTTATCGGGTGAAGCTGGCGTTGAGGAGGTGCCGGAACACTCACGGTGCGAGGTGTACTTGCTTGTCATAAATATTTTGTGTTGAATCAAGTTATTTTAGTAACCGTGTGCGCTGTATGCTTAGTGTAGGGAGAGGTGAGAGTGACCGCAGGCGCTGATTGGCCGATTGCAGACCGACCGCTGCCACCGCATTCATTGCTGACGCCGGCTGACGTCATCACTGATCAGAGCCGATATCAGTTTTATATTTATGGTGGTTTTTATTAAATAGAAGAGCGGTATCATAAGGTCACTGGATATTTTCCTTAAACTTTTCAATTATCCTTGAAGAAGCTCTGGATGAATATACGTGCTTTTTTGTAAGTATCTTCTTATAGAAAAACAATTTCAGTAGCTGAAGTACCTACAATAAAACTTTATGAAAATAAAGTTAATAGGCACTTAAATTTTTTTAATCTAGTATTCAAACGACGGGTAAATGGAATCTTAAAACGTAGGCAACGCTTCGGCAACGCCTTTAGTTTTGCAGGTGCAACACCATGGCGCAGTTGCCAGACGGTAACTGCTTATCATAAGGTGGCCGTCAGATTGTCTGTCCGTGTTATAAAAAAAACATTCCACAGACAAAATTTATACTTGTCAAGTATATCAATACTGAGAAATGAGTCAGAACAACGAGGACAAGTAGTTCCTCAACAATAATCAAAGAGACAGTAGGTATCATTCCCGCTCGATCCTCAAGAGTCTAATCCATTATCTACGCTAGACTGGTTACTCGTAGATGGCTACTTGTTGTAAATGATACAACAAGTATTCTATCCATAATAGTGTTCTATTTATTTTTCTCTCAGTGCAGCTGTATTCTTTACAATACCTTGTTTCAAATTATGACTTACTTCTTTCGCCAGGTGGTTTAGTAACACCTGCTTGGATGTATTCCGACTGCCTCACTTGAGAGCCTGTTTCGTATCTCAAGTGACGTTACGGCTGTAATGGTAATAAAACCAGAACAGTGGCAAATAGAGCTACAAGTGTAGGTACTGTAATGTAACGGTACCCGTATTAACACTCCTAACGAAGCTCGTTTATCCGTTCTTAACCACTCGGTAAAGTTAAGCATTGATTCGCTTGTGGCCAATACATTTATTTTAATGCAAAAATGGGCATAAGTTGTCTAAGGTGGAGCACGTTTAGAGCACGACAGATTTGTAACTCATTTCTGTTGAGAAATAAACTTATTCTTATTCTTATGCGTTTGCCTATGAGATGCCCATTCACTCTTAACTTAAAAAGACCCAGGTTATACCCAAGAGGAAACACTGTTGCTGGAAGAGCATTCCATTCCTTGGCCGTTCGGACTATGAATGACTCAGCAAAACGCTTAGTGCGGACTTGTGGTACACTGACGATGTAAAGATGTGAAGAAACACCAAGCCTTGTAGTTCTATGATGGAAAGGGGATGAGGGTGACATCGATGGGTGACCGCTGCAAACGTATGGTATTTACTGGTATTTACAACTAAGTGCTAATTTCGTATACATTTTGTCGTAAGGCGACAGGCATTAAGGTAAGTCAGAAGCCTTCGAGTGGTATGAACATTTAGAGACTAGGCTAACCATTTGCTCATAAAAAATGAAGATAAAGTAGAATCGTGCCCAGTCTACTTATTTCTGAATGACTAGGCTCAACGGCATTCAGTTTGTCATAAAAACATTCAGGCATACGTCGTAAGCACCCTGAAGTCATCCACTGCTGAACATAGGCCTCCCCCAGAAGCGCCACTTTGAGCTGCTGGTGGCCTTCTGCACCCATTAGCTCCCCACGGCAGTCATACGTACTCAATTTCAATAATGTGTACAGTGCCCACAAATCCATACATGTGTGTACACATAGAGAGAATGCGAAGGTACTTGCGCGAGTGTGTGTACAAACAGGGCTTGCGGGTACAATCTCGGCGGCGGTTCCGGATAATTGCTGTTTCATTTACTCGGATACAATATCGGATTCAATCTATTGTTATTTGGTGTGTGTTCGTCGGCTCGTCCAGTAATGGGTTATAGCACAGTCTGTATGGGTTTCATTGATTCATGTGCTCATTATTATAATAACGTCTATTTATTTTAATTTAATACCAGTCTACTGAACCGTGCTATGTAATAGTAAAATGAGTACTCACAATAACTCACAGTGTAAACTGGCTGGAACCATGGGAGCCGTTGGATGCGCAGAGGCAGAGGGCAGAGCAACGTTACAAAGTGGCGCTCTATGTTCAGTAGTGGACGTTTTCTAGATGATGAGCCGGTGATCACAATAATGGGCAGTCTACACAAAAAATATTTGGTTTAGTGGTTAATATAATTATGTATTCCATAATTTATAATTTACAGTTATACGCACAGACCTAGAATATTTTCGTCCTGACCTGACCTGTGGACCTTTTACCTGTATAGGTTGTGGTTTTGTAGCTTTTTTTATTATTATTATTCGATAGGCTTGCGCTTGACCACTATCTCACCTGATGTTAAGTGTCGATGCGGTCTAGGATGTAACGCGTTTGCCTAAAAAGCTACTCATTTAGTAAAATTTGCTGCCCAAAATGATATTCACACCTGTTTACACGCCAAGCGCCAGCTCGAACACAAAACAAACGAAGCTCCCCCGAGAGTCAGTAAATTAAAAAAACAATTCGCAATTTATCTCTTCAATCTTCAAATTGAATTTCCGCCTCGAGTCAGCACTAAATTACGCTTACAGCCAAACAAGAGGCTGGTTCTAATACACTTAATATTCGCAGGATGAGTTCCCCGAACAAACCGACTGATTAAAGTCGGGCTTAAACAGCTACTTATTTAAAATTATAATTGTCTTCTGCCGGCGGCGGCGGTTAGCGGCGGTGCACTCACGCGAGCCAGCAATATCAGGAGTGCACCCTTACGTATTATACAGGAAAGTATCAGTTTAAATATAAAACTATATATTTTATTTTAATACGCTATGTGCATCCACAAGGCAACTAACTGTTGTTGATGCCGTAGACGTGGATTGGTTATGACGTCCGTGAGCTGTTTTTGTGAAATGTTTTGCAATGCGTCTTTGCAGCATTAAACATTTTGCATGATGGTGCGACATTATTATGTTAGTTTAGTTTTAAGTTAGCTCTCATCATCAAAATAAAATCTGTCGCCATCACAGCAGCTATTAGCAGTTTCACTGGTCACTTGTCTTCAAGTTGGTCATGTAGTTACTTTCCATCACGTAACATGAGGTTCACAAATTTGGTAACAGCAGGAGCCTTAACTCACCGAGATGCCATGGCGACGTCGATGGCTACGTATCTCAACAACTCATATTGCAACGTATGGTAGTTAACTCACATGGCAATGGTTTGGCAACGTCGCCAATTTGGAAGCGTAGCCACAACTAACGGGTCACTTTATGGAGACTGGACACCTGGCACACTGGCGACATCGCCAAGGAAATGTACACGAGCAAGCTGCATCTCACTCACTCTGTGTCCAACCGGTCGCCAAGACGAACGCACAGCGTACACTTGTTGTACATTTGTGGGTAAAATGAGTTTTATATACAGAAAGATTAGCCACTGGTTACTCCACTTGGCAACCGAAGGTAGCCAGAGGTAACCACGGCTACGTAGCCAATACCGACGTCATGGCGTCTAAGTGAGTTAGAGTCTTAGTTGACATACATCGTCCACATAACCCCAGTACATGTATTGCACATACCTAGTGATGTAAGTAAAAAATATCAATAATAGTGTATTCAGTAGTAGTGTCGTGAACAGGTGCACCGTGTGCGTGCCACGTGTCAAGTATAATAACTGCCATTACACTCTCTGGCCACGTTCCAGACGAAGCAATCACTGGCCACTATACAACTAGACAGAGTGGTCGTGAAATAAAACTGTATTGGATGAGGCCGTGACTAATGTGAGGTGATAGCAATAAAGTGCTACTTACTTGATCAGAGTGCATCGCGCTGCAAACCTAAAATGTATCATCGCTTCTTTTCTATCTTATATTTCCTTTTCCGTCTAATTCCACGTTAGTCTGCAGTGCTCAAGGTCACATGTTTCGCACCTAAACTCCAGAGTGCGCTGGGTCTGCTATTGAGTTAGTACCATTCGGTCATAGGCCCGTACAGTAACAGTTTTGCAAACCCATACAACTAGTACAACTTTCAATATAAAATATTATAATAAAATCGTTTTGTTTTAACCATCTTCATACATAAATGCAACTAGTAAAAGGCTAGCACTCACGAAAATTACGTTAGTTTCTATAGTTATTATCATCTTTATACACTCCGCTTTCAAACTAGTGGTTAGTACTCGAGACATTATATCCCTAATCCTCAATTGTTATCAGGGTAGTAGGAGAGTGCTGCTCTAATCATTAATGTGATTTTCAAATATAGAGTCCAGGTTCCGATCTGAAATGAAGCTGCCACGCTCCGTGATATTTATCGGTGAGCCATAATAACGCCATTACAGTGTCTGGCCTCGCTCCAAGTCTCTGCCGACGGTCACCCCCGCCGCGCGACACTGGGCTAGTGGCCGCGGGCGGGAGACACGGGTGTCGCGACGGGCAACATCGCGATTTTAAATATTACATAGATAAAATATGGCAATACAATACTAAGTTCAAAATTGGATTGCGAAGTCTGTCACTCGCGGTTTGTCTATTTAAATGTCATAAAATATAAACTGAAAATACAGAAAATTACATAATTAAAAGAAATAAGGAAAGCAATAGTACCTATTGATGTGATACCATGAACCGTGAGTACATACGAGCTGTAATCGTAGGTAGACAATGTTTTCTATGATTAATTGATATCATTTCTAGTACAATTTGGTAACGGTCTCAGCCGAGGTCTGAGATCGCAGTGTAGTGATGAACACATATGATCGACGAACTTGTGCAGGTGTAGGTACCCCCTCGGTAGTGTGCCAGCTAGCATGGTGACACGTAGAGGGACTTACATTTGCCACGTCGGCGGGATGGGCGTATGCGGTTGGCTGGAAGGCTATGGCTGGGGGGCATAAAAATGCATTTTTATGGTGACAATCTCGACCAAGTATCTCTATGGGGACGTTGTGGCTGATATTAGATTTATTATAGTTTGATATTCAATATGAAAGTATTAACCTAGGGTTCGTGGTCCATAATTGTCTCCATAAAATGTTATAAGAGAGCATGTGAATAAGATAAAGTCACTCACCGAAACCATTGATACTAAAATTATACGTAGTTTGCTTCGCCTTTATTGTATATGCCGTTATAGTAGGATTGTTTACTTGTATTTCATAGTGAACTTCTCATAATCTCTCCCATATGATTGCATATAACGCCTGTAATTATAAAACCACAAGGAGCACAAAACGAACTGCAACACGTAAGTAAACTTTAAGGTTGATGGATATTTAACCAAGCCCACGCGCCCTCGGACCGTACGTCCTCAAGCCAGTCGCTTAGCCCATCTCATGACTGTCGACGTGGTATCTCTACCACACTTAACTGCCCACAAACTAGGGCCTGCACTTTCAACCGCACCATTACTATTAATTTATCACCGCAGATGGGGCTTATCGAGGTTAGATATGCATATTTAACTAAGCCGGCGCCTTCATTAGACCATAGCCCCACAGCCATAGCCTTCCAGCCAACCGCATACGCCCATCCCGCCGACGTGGCAAATGTAAGTCCCTCTACGTGTCACCATGCTAGCTGGCACACTACCGAGGGGGGTACCTACACCTGCACAAGTTCGTCGATCATATGTGTTCATCACTACACTGCGATCTCAGACCTCGGCTGAGACCGTTACCAAATTGTACTAGAAATGATATCAATTAATCATAGAAAACATTGTCTACCTACGATTACAGCTCGTATGTACTCACGGTTCATGGTATCACATCAATAGGTACTATTGCTTTCCTTATTTCTTTTAATTATGTAATTTTCTGTATTTTCAGTTTATATTTTATGACATTTAAATAGACAAACCGCGAGTGACAGACTTCGCAATCCAATTTTGAACTTAGTATTGTATTGCCATATTTTATCTATGTAATATTTAAAATCGCGATGTTGCCCGTCGCGACACTCCCGACAGAGAAGAATAAAAGAGTCGTTAGATTACACGTTTACCCTATAATTTAAAATTGCAAAACCATGGTGGTATCTGTATGATGCAGATTTTTGGTTTTTGTGAATAATTCTATATTAAAGTAGGAATATAGATAATGTAAAGTTGTACAACTTTGTCGCAATGTTTGTATTTGTGTATAGTGTATACTGTGTATGTATATGGCTTATGACTCCATTTTATTCACAATAATACCTCTCTTCTTATAGCCGTAACTAAAAGTTATGATTTTCAATTTACTAATATATCTCCACCAGTTTATGGAGATATGCACGATCCCAGCATCTCCATTTTTATGGTGACAATCTCGACCAAGTATCTCTATGGGGACGTTGTGGCTGATATTAGATTTATTATAGTTTGATATTCAATATGAAAGTATTAACCTAGGGTTCGTGGTCCATAATTGTCTCCATAAAATGTTATAAGAGAGCATGTGAATAAGATAAAGTCACTCACCGAAACCATTGATACTAAAATTATACGTAGTTTGCTTCGCCTTTATTGTATATGCCGTTATAGTAGGATTGTTTACTTGTATTTCATAGTGAACTTCTCATAATCTCTCCCATATGATTGCATATAACGCCTGTAATTATAAAACCACAAGGAGCACAAAACGAACTGCAACACGTAAGTAAACTTTAAGGTTGATGGATATTTAACCAAGCCCACGCGCTCTTGGACCGTACGTCCTCAAGCCAGTCGCTTAGCCCATCTCATGACCGTCGACGTGGTATCTCTACCACACTTAACTGCCCACAAACTAGGGCCTGCACTTTCAACCGCACCATTACTATTAATTTATCACCGCAGATGGGGCTTATCGAGGTTAGATATGCATATTTAACTAAGCCGGCGCCTTCATTAGACCATAGCCCCACAGCCATAGCCTTCCAGCCAACCGCATACGCCCATCCCGCCGACGTGGCAAATGTAAGTCCCTCTACGTGTCACCATGCTAGCTGGCACACTACCGAGGGGATACCTACACCTGCACAAGTTCGTCGATCATATGTGTTCATCACTACACTGCGATCTCAGACCTCGGCTGAGACCGCTACCAAATTGTACTAGAAATGATATCAATTAATCATAGAAAACATTGTCTACCTACGATTACAGCTCGTATGTACTCACTGTTCATGGTATCACATCAATAGGTATTATTGCTTTCCTTATTTCTTTTAATTATGTAATTTTCTGTATTTTCAGTTTATATTTTATGACATTTAAATAGACAAACCGCGAGTGACAGACTTCGCAATCCAATTTTGAACTTAGTATTGTATTGCCATATTTTATCTATGTAATATTTAAAATCGCGATGTTGCCCGTCGCGACAACGGGTGGGAGGTAACCATCGAACGATCTGTAAACAAAAGACTTTTTGCATTATCAGAATGCAATAAGTATTACGGTAATTGAAATATTCACATTCATTTGTTCATTTCAATATATTGTAAAGGCAGGGATTAAAAAGAATGCCATTTGTTTTCAACCCATGATTTTAAGCCCATCAATATTTAAATCGTGAAAATCTTATGCCTGGTTTTAATAAATTATCTTTGGATAGAAATAGTCGACTGAGCAAAATGTAGCTATATTGATTGGCCAATAGTTCAATTATTTAATTTAATTTAATTTAATAACTGTAATGAACTTAATTCTAATTTTATTTAATGTACCTAATTCAAACACAATGTGTGTTGTTTATGAATAAATACAATACAATACAATACAATACAATAGTATAATAACAGTTAGTTTATCGATATTTTTTATCCAAAGATGGTTTAATAAACCCCAGCGTTATAGCAAACGATACCAAATATCCATTATAGACTCTGTCTTAACAACCACCACCAAGTTATCTGCAAAACAAAACTGTAAAAAACGCTATAAACAATTAAAAGAAATCCATCTCAGACTGAATATTATCTGCATAAAAGTTTTGAATCAGCCTCCCTCCTCCTCGCAGTTACAACGTATATTTGATGGCGAAGCCAGTAGAAACAACCGTTTCAATATATTTAAATAAGCTTCCTCCATCGCGCGCGGGAAGCTGAGCCGAAATTGATGCGGTCCGACCGGATATTAACGCCCCGCGACTGACGGCTCGGATATTGCATCCGCGACGAAACTATAATAGCGCGCTACCGTTTCTACTATTGGAACAACCATTGCGCTGCTTTGAACCAGGAAATTACTCACGGAGGAGTTATTAACCTTGGAGGGCAAACTTTAGTGAGGTTGATGACTGAATTGGCGTTTTGCTGTCGAATGATCCTTTCTTACTCATTTATAAAAGGGAAAAGTTGTTTGTTTGTTTGCTCGTTTGTTGCTTTCACGCCGAAACATCTCATACGATTTGGATGAAAGTTCGCACACAGCTTGCTTAAGGTTGAGCCACATCTGTCAGCGCAAAATCGTTTTTATCGTGTTCTATTTTTTATATTGCATAGGATCGCCATTTTGTGGAGCGCGAAGGACAGCGGCATGCATCTTTGACGTGGCTCAACCCATGCTCTACCGAAATCAACATAAGAATATTTCAGCCTGGAATTTGAGAGTTCCTGCAGAAGAACCGTTGAGTTCTTGACCTAAACTGCAGAGCGTCTCGGTTACTGTTATATAACTTGGATAGATCGAGTTCGAAATTGGTATAGACAATCCAGTTGGATCAGGTTTGGTCAATTAGTATGGAAAACTAAGATACATCTTTATAGATTATGGCGTGATTTATTTAGCCTGTTTTTTTTTGCGCACAAACAAAGTGGCTTACAAACGCTGTCGTTCATCACATGCAAGACTAATTACTCATTCAGTTCTTTAAAATGTAGTATCATATTCAGGTACCTCTATGTGGTATTAATGTGGCTAACACATTAATTGCGTGATTGTGCATACCATGCGATACAATGGCTGTGATTTGCGGTTACCGAATAGCGTGTTCCATATTGGAACTCAATAATTTATGCCACATGCCGATTAGGTATAATCGGGTCGATTGCGTTCGAGATCGCTGTGAAACTATAAGTATTTATACATGCAGAGATGTAAGTAGAAAAATATTATATATGAGACACTAACCAATGCAAACCATTCAAATAACTAGTCTAAGTCTAGTGATTAACTTAAAGCTTCGATCAGGCTTATATCATATCGGGTTCCTCCTTTACATCGATGTTTATTCTGTGTCTGGGTGTTTGTATTGTATTCTATGTATGTATTTACAAATTAAAAACTATCCAAGTACTGTAAAGATGTGACCTCTACCCGATCCGCTACGAAGCAGCTACGGCTACGCTACGGGTCATGGGTGCTGCGCCAAGCTACGTAAAATCAAATGACTTAAATAAACGCTACAGTACAGACGTGTTTAGCCATTAATTGGGGTATATTTTGATTAAAACCACAAAATCCGGCTACAACCCGTACGTAAACAGTCCCTGGAGCCGATCGCTTTACGCATTAGACCTAAACAGTGCGCTAACACGCACGGAGTGGCGGTCAGTCGCGCTGGGAGCGGTGGCGCGTGATTGGGTGACTGGAGCTATGTCCACGAGACGATTTCTACACGTTTCTATACTATAAACAAACTCGTGCGACAATCCCGCTTGCGTAAATAACTTTTCAAGTTACTTTCACGATTTGCACACGCTCTTACAACGGTGAAGGAGACTACCATGCTCTAGAATCACATTCGAGGACATATTTAGTCATCTACTAACCTTCACTTGGCCAGCGTGGTGAAATATGGCTTATATTTCCTCCCTGTGAAAGGAGGATCCTGCCCCAGCTACATTACTCCGTGGAAACGGTTCCATATATTGATCCATACAGGAATAGCGGTTGGTTAGAAACGGGATCGTTATAATACCGTCTCGTGTGAATAGGCCTCGTATTACTGCTGTCAGCTGATTGCCCTGACCGCAAACTATTTGAACAACAAGCGGATGAGTATTGACGTACATCTGCTATACTCGTGTCTGCTGCAGCTACTGTGGTCAATGCTAATTGTCAATATCTCAATCGTACATATATTATTTCAGCGTGAGTTAGCGGGTGAGTATACGTATGTGTGAAGCAAGCTGTGTTGTGTAATTCCTACTAATATTTCGGAATAAATGTTATCATTGTCTCGGTAAACTATAATCTAATCTATGTGATATCACTTAAATCGGTTTATTTTATTATACGACGTGCAAATTTATTAAAATCACACCGTTTATACAGGAACTATGCTCGGAGTTTGTTTGCGAGATAAGATCTGAAATGAGGAAAATCGCAAGAGAAGTAAAGTCATCGAGTTTTGAGAATTAGTAAGTTGAAGTGGCAGTGGGCAGGCCACATCGCTTGTAGAACTGACAACCGATGGGTAAGAAAGGTTCTCGAGTGGCGACCACGAACCGGAAGACGTAGCGTAGACCGGCTCCCCACTAGGTGAACCGACAACCTGGTCAGAATCGCGGGGAGCCGATGGATGCGAGAGGCGAGCGGCTGCTCAAAATTGTGCTCTTTGGGGGAGGCCTATGTTCAGCAGTGGACGTTTTCAGGCTGATAATAATGATGATGATGATGATGATGATACATCTAAAAAGGCTAGAAAATGAACGCGCTGTTCATTGCTATGACCAATTGAAATTATTCCATTTTCTGTAGGAGTTAGGTTCACGACAATGGAAGGACTCTTTTTTGCAAATCTTAGAATGTAAATTCTAAGATTTGCAACACAATACATAAATTTATGTATATATCTACATTTCTATACAATGAAACCAATTTATGTTAAAACAGTATAAGTTCCAATAACACAAATCACAATGTCGTCATCGCACGAGTAGCTTTTGAAAAGAAAATAACGAAGCCCTAAAGTACAGATCAAATTCATAGAATACTCGAACATGAACGAGCACGAGTACCGAGCTGGCGGCGGCACAATGGGAGCGCTACCGGCCGGGGGTTGAACAATAGCGCGGAGAAAAAACCACAGTTTGCTCTCTGTGTATCATCCGCGATACAACCGTACATTGTGCTACGTTTATACTACGCTGCGGTTAAAGCGATACGAGATTCAATTAAAATGCAATCTTTATACTTTGGAATACATTGATTCCGAGCAGCGAAGGAATGGAACACTTTACCGGCGCCTTTGTTTCCCGATAAGTACAATCTGGAGCTCTTCAAGTCACGTGTGAATAGATATCTTCTAGGCAAGCATGTACCATCGTAGACCGCGTCATCACTTGCCATTAGGTGAGATTGTGGTCAAATGCGGGCCTATTTAGTTATAAAAAAACTTGAAACACGACATTACATAGAACCAGTACAAAGAAGCTTCTTCTGCATGACAAATTATGAACTTATTACATTGTTAACCCGTTAATAAACAATATTTCAGTAATGTTAGTGACCGTGGAAGTTTAAGATCTTCCTGCACTGTACTGCTTGTGTGTTGTGTGTGTGAAACCACTTTTGTGAACAAACCATCATCATCTAGCTATCTAGATAGTTATTTTTATTTGTTTTTTATTTAACCTTTATCGAGTTGGTGCAGCATTTAACGATCTGCTGCTGTTTATATTTGGCTTTTTTACGAATATATGCCGCAGTTATCATACTACTAGATATATGCCTCTCACAAGGCACGCCACTGAGCCCGGTCTACTCTACCAGCTACCATGTGTACATCATCACTCCATATCGCCGCGAGCCGCTTGCCTGATGTTAACCCAGCTCAGGAATCTTTGTTGCTGGATCACCACTCCTTGCCATCACCAGTCGGTTATTCCTGGGTACTTGATGTGATAAATGTTCCCTTAGCCAGCTTAGCTCTTACAATATTCACGGAAAGAAATGAAGCGATTCTATTATATTATAATTGAATTGCAACTCTATTATATTTTGATTGAATTGAATTGAAATGGGTAGGCCCGTAACGATAGTTTTAATTTGAATAAATAAATAAATATCTGTAAAGCACTCGCCCCCTACTCGGTGGACTGACGATCTGGTGAAAGCCGCGGGGAGCCGATGGATGCAGGAGGCGAGCAGCCGCTCAAATTGGCGCGCTATAGGGGAGGCCTACGTTCAGCAGTGGACGTCTTCAGGCTGTTAATGATGATGATGATGATGATGATCTGTAAAGCAAACAAAACTACCCACAAATTAAATAAATAAATATGTGTGGACATTTCACACAGTGCCATCTAGCCCTATACTAAGCAAAAATTGTAGTAAATGCCCCGAAAATTTACTTTTCGCTCTCAAAAACAACATTAATCTTAAGCTGTCACTCATCCACATAACTGGTCCCTCGGTCCGTTACCGCGACAGGAGCCGCCGGCCCGCCGGCCCGCCGTGCCGGGTCCCGCCGGCCCGCTATGAATAATAAACACGTAAGTTACGACGGTGACCGCCGCGAGTGAAACAACTTACTCTGACCTCAACTACTTCAAACATACTTTAACGTAGTATGACGAAAGTGCTCGTTCTAGCTCACATAGTCACATAGTGTTACCGGTATTGGAACTTGCGTTATTATGTTGAAATAACAGCGGGGAAGGAGAACCGCTGAATTTTGAGGAGAAAAGTTTTAGAGTGACGCTCGTAGCAGGACATAAACTAGAAATTATTTAAAGTATAAGGCAATCAAATACTGAGATGACGGCTAATGGAAGAAATCTTATTTCTATTTTGTACACGAGATTAATAAGTTAGCTTAGGTACCTTGCCGGGTGCTTTGCTATATCACATATGTTTTCTATTTATATTATACTAGCTTAATGCCCGCGGCTTCGCCCGCGTAGTTCTTGAAAGAAAAATGAGTATTATAGTGTAAACAGAGTTAATTGAGCCTATAAGCAGAAAAACGGAGACTTAAGTATATTAACGACTCAGGGGGTCTAGCAAAGATGCCAGCGTAAGGCGTTAACGCCTCACGCTAACTCAATGATCTTAACTATGACATTAGCTGCGGAAAACATATCCGCAAGCAATGTCATTTCCCTTACATTTTGGAGTTAGCGTGAGGCGTTAACGCATCACGCTGGCATCTTTGCTAGACCCCGAAATCACTTTCACACCCTTGAAAAAAACGCCAACTTCTACCATAGTCATCTTCGCTACATACGCGGTCTTGTGCTGCGCCCGAGCGAACAGAGCAATCAGAATAAAAACGCCAACTTGTCACCTTCGCTGCAAACTCGCCATTGAGGACCGCTTGCGGCCAAGCAAACAGAGCACCCCGAAAAAGACGTCACGTTGTCTTTTACTTGCTCTCGCAAGCTGCTGTGTAATAATGATTGTAGCCCACAGGCTGCGTAATAATGATTATAGGACCATTCCTTTTTCCGAGATAGAAAATATTTCGATTGTTAGTACATTCTAGAGCCTATCGTGCTACTATTATGTCATCCAAATTAGTTGAATAATAATTATTATGAATTTGAGTGATAATGCAAACCCACAGGCACCATTCATTTTTCAGGATGGAAAATATTTCATTTATTACAGCCTCTTTTTTAACCTACATTGATCTCAATTCTTTAAGCATTTATGCCACCCTGCGCACCATGCGCATGCTGCAGTGTAGGGTTTTCGAATGCTTATTCGAAGCCGTTGGGGGATGATTTTGTCAAAACTATGCTACACGTATCTTATAATTTTTATGGAAGATGTATATTAGAGTCAATCGACCCAGAGAATAAAAAACTTCATACAAAATTCTAGCCCCATTTCACCTTCTTAAGGCTGGAATTTCAAAAACCCTTTCTTAGTAAATGTCTAAGCTTTACGAAAAATACACAAATTACATAAATATCATGTCTCTAAAACCAGCGATTGAGGCTGCGCGTTGATTTATAGATTTAGATAGAAAAAACTTTGAAACCCAGTTTGACCCTGACGGGGGGGGATTTTCACTAAACCGTGACACGCGCTTAATTTATTTTAACTGAAGAGTATTCACACTAAGCTTCAAACTAATCGATGCACAGAATAAAAAGTTTTAAATAAACGTAAAAACCTAATTTTTTCCCTTCAGGGGTGGATTTTTTAATAAACCTTTCGTAATGGACCCCCACACTTTACAAAGAATATACGTTCAAAATTATAAGTCTCTAGGACCAGCGGTTTAGGCTGTGCGTTGATTTAATGGATTACGATAGAATAAACTTTGAGACGCCTTTTGACATTGACGGGTTTTTTTTTTAATTGTTTGATAGGCTTGCGCTTGACCACTATCTCACCTGATGTTAAGTGACGATGCGGTCTAGGATGTAACGCGCTTGCCTAGAAGACTAATCAGGGTAGTATTCAAAAAACCGTGACACGTGCTTAACTTTATTTCAACAGAAGAGTATAGACACCAAGTTTCAAACCAATCGATCTACAGAATAAAAAGTTTCATAACAACGAAAAACACCCATTTCACCCCTTTAGGGGTAGATTTTCGGAAAACCCCTTCTTAGTGGATCCCAACACTTTACAAAGAACACACCTTCAAAATTTTAAGTCTCTAAGATCAGTGGTTTAGGCTGTGCGATGATTTATACAGGATGCAATTTAATTCATTAGCATAAATTGAGTGCATGGTAGTACATCATTTATTGATGACTATTAAAGAGAAAAGAGTGCCAACGAAAATATTTTTAATAGAAAATAATGAAAATTGCTGCAGCGCCTAACGTAGTTGGCACATATGATTTTAATACTGCTAAAATTTTTTTTAACCTTGTATTAATAATAGGTGATCAAACGAACTTCTCAAGTGAAGTTCGCTCATTATTATATGAATAGCTCCATTCGAATATATAGTTATAAAACCAGGTAGTCCTTTTAATCGTACAGGTAGGTTCGCACGCTTTTAGATTTTTATGAATTAAAATATCGATAAAGTATCCGGCATCGATACGGATATCGCAACGGTCTCCTCACTACTGTCATGGCGCCTCTCTATAGTGTCATTCTTTTAGAGAAATTATCCATAAACTTTTGTAATAATTATGTATTATATATTGTTTTACCAACAATATATTACATGGATTATGTCATTTGAATTAAGTAATAATAATAGGGTAGTGGAGGGAAGGGTTCTTACTACCGCCTTACTAACTTATAAAACCAGGTAGATGTTCAGAGACAAATAGTTTTTGGTAAATAAGCATTTCAAAATATATGTATATTCCAAATGAAACGAAGATATTTCAAATATAAGTAATCAGTTTAAAAAAGAAAAGTTATCTTTTAACAGCAATAATTGTATACCTACATAGTAGATAGATGTATAATCATCTTTCACAAATAGCACATTATTATAAGTTTTAGTAAGCTATTGGTTTTGTAATGATCAAGTAAAGTTTTCGACAATGATTGGACCACTATAAAACTTACTTGCTAATAAGCTTGTAAGTTTGATGTCCAACCGGTGGGCTACCTTATGAGTAGAATTAACAGGAATACCATAATTATGTTTTAGCGCTTGCTGAGCGGCTACCACGCGTGGGCAATGATAAATGTGATCACCTCGATCCTACTCGCTGCTAAAACGTATTTTATTTATCGGCTGATGGTTTGTTCTGTGGAGTATTTTGTGAGGGCATTTGTGAGTTAGGCTGTCAAATTTATAAGCCTGTACCGAAAAGTAGGTGACCTCCTGAGCATTTGGCCCCAATATTAGGTTTTTCATGAAATAATAGCAGAATCGGTTGCTTATGACCTCTGGCTGACATTTTTAATGAGTTTCAATAATAATACAAATTCTTCAGGCTGTTAATGATGAATAATACAAATATTTTTAATTTATATTATTTTTATGATTTTTCGAAATCAGAATCATATTATTGACATTAACCTTTAATAGCGAGAGGGTTTGTACACGTGGTGAGCAATGCCCGAATCAATGAAGATGGTAAGTAATTTGATTCAAGGACAAACTATTACCGTGTGGGTATCAACCTGAAATAAAGGCCAAAGGTTGTTTGAGGGATCCGTGTATGTGGGTGATGCTTGGTCTATTTCTAAATGCTCTTTAGCAAGCGCGATACTTTTTCATCAGAAGTAATTTTCTTGCCCAAAATAAAGAAGCAGTCGTGCGATGGCTATTTAAAAAGTTAGATTATGATGCTCCCTTTTGGAATTTTCCGTTAAAAACAAAATGACTGAAGTGATACCAGAATTTTAAGAAATTACAACTATCGTTTGAATAGTATTTTCACCAAAATTTGTTGATAAGTAAACCATGGTTGCAAAGAATGGAGAACTAAAATTCATGCTGATTGCTCGCTAACAGTTTGTGAAACCCATAAGGATCAATGGAAAAGGGCAAAGCTAAGTAAAACAGTGATAGTGCCAATATATAGTAAAGACATCAACGGCAAAGGTACCTAGATGCCTTCTTTTTTTTTTTTGGAATCACTACCGTGAGATGCAAAAGCTAGATAACGTTAGATTGTCCGAACAATAATTTGAAATACTTGATATGGGTGCCAAGGTGCTAATTCAATACCTATAAGGGTTGACCATCTTGATTTTCCATTTGTTTTTACGAATTCGTTAAAATAAAAGTTGAGGGCCTCGCTTAGGTTAATTAGTTCTATGCCTAACTAACTCTAACTCTGCCTAAGGGTTATGCTCTTCTCTCTTCTCTTTGATAAGATAAACAGTGGCTTGATCTTCGTTGCTGGCAATTTTTTTGCAGCGTATGGTGTAATTAATAAAATTATAAGTACACTGTGTACACAATCATAACAAAACAACTCACTATTAATAAATTTTCAAGTTGTTACAGTACCGTCAACTTAATGCCTAAGAGATCAGACCACAGTAATTTATTGTTTTTCTCTAATCTGTGGACACAGTAATAACAAAAAACAAAATAAGGTTGTTAGTCCTCCTATATCTCCCATAATAATACCCGTGTCCATCGCACGACATACACCTTGAGTATTTTAAGAGCGTACAACGCCATCTAGTTTCATTCGGGGTAAAATTGTTTCAGAACAACATCAACGAAGCGACTTTCATGCACCTATCAAACACAAAGATTATATCAAATAAGTGTACTTTTCTAAAATATTGAAATAATTCTTTTACCATAGTTAATGGTTTTTTATATTATTTTAAAAATACCATTACTAATAAGACATAAACATTTTGCATAAACATTGCTTCCTTTTTGCTTCTGCAACATGTGCTTGGCTGTTCTTTAAAACATCAGGTAGGTATCATAATACACACATCAAAAAAGTCTAAGCAACATGCATGATATAACAAATTTACCATTTACATTAATTAATTTCTAAGTATTTACTCACTCAAAGTGCGTAGGTAAGTAAACTTTTTGTTATTGATGACATACTGGCTGGTTGTAAAAAAAAAATTCGATTATGTTTTGTTTTTTCATAAAATTCAAATGACTGCGAATTTGTTTCAATTTAAGTGCGTTTTAATTGACACTTTTATTCTTGATTTTATAATGTTACCAACCATTTAAATAAAGTTAGCGACAAAATTGAATCGTTAGATATTTTTCACGTCATGGAGCGACGTTATTTGACGGCAGATGAAATGCAAAGAGCTGTAGGGATATTGCAAGCGGGAAGTAATCAATCTCAGGTATCTCGACATTTTGGCATTCATAGAAGTGTTATTTGTCGTCTTTGGCAGCGCTACAATAATATAGGGGAACCCGCTGAACAGCAACCAGGCCGTAGAAGGAGTACAACCACTCGGCAAGACCGGTACATACAACTGACTGCAAGACGCCAGCCGATGTTAACCGCTCGAGAGCTAAGTTTGAGGCTACAAAATTCAAGTGGTGTTGACGTAAGTCCCCAAACTGTGCGAATTTGACTGCATGAGTACGGCCTACGAGCTGGACGCCCAATCAGGTGCCCACCGATACGTCACGGGAATCGCGCTCGTCGAAATGAATCTTCATAATACCCGCCCATACCATAACTGTTGAGCCGCTGTATGGATGAACTTCCTGAACGCACCTGAGCCATTCAGCCGACGGTACACTCGCACCCTTGTTGTATCAGGCCTAAACCCGAATCGCGACTCATCGGAAAACATAATTTTATCCCATTGTTCCTGGGTCCATGTTATGCGTTCTCTACACCATTCATTTCGACGAGCGCGATTCCCGTGACGTATCGGTGGGCACCTGATTGGGCGTCCAGCTCGTAGGCCGTACTCATGCAGTCGATTTCGCACAGGGACTTACGTCAACACCACTTGAATTTTGTAGCCTCAAACTTAGCTCTCGAGTGGTTAACATCGGCTGGCGTCTTGCAGTCAGTTGTATGTACCGGTCTTGCCGAGTGGTTGTACTCCTTCTACGGCCTGGGTGCTGTTCAGCGGGGTCCCCTGTATTATTGTAGCGCTGCCAAAGACGACAAATAACACTTCTATGAATGCCAAAATGTCGAGATACCTGAGATTGATTACTTCCCGCTTGCAACGTCTCTACAGCTCTTTGCATTTCATCTGCCGTCAAATGACGTCGCTCCATGACGTGAAGAATATCTAACGATTCAATTTTGTCGCTAACTTTATTTAAATGGTTGGTAACATTATAAAATCAAGAATAAACGTGTCAATTAAAACGCACTTAAATTCAAACAAATTCGCAGTCATTTGAATTTTATGAAAAAACAAAACATAATCGATTTTTTTTTTTACAACCAGCCAGTATGTCATGAATAACAAAAAAGTTTACTTACCTACGCACTTTGAGTGAGTAAATACTTAGAAATTAATTAATGTAAATGGTAAATTTGTAATATCATGCATGTTGCTTAGACTTTTTTTATGTGTGTATATAGATATAATATAAAACTAGTATATTGCTCCGTGCGCGGGCCGCGAGCGGCCCACGTGTGTGTTTTCGTGGCGTTTCATTTGTTCAAAACGCTATACTTGTGTTTAAACTTCTAATTTTGCAAGTACTTGTACAAATATGCGGTATTTTTCATAGAAAATAATAATGCGCGTGACTTTGCATGGCGGCCATCATGTTTGACTTGACAGCGTCATTTGCAACATTAGTAGGTCGCAACCGGCACACTTGAACCGTGCGCGGGCCGCACGCGGCCCGCACACGGTGCAAGTGTGCAGGTGCAAGTGTTGTTAGTGATCATCCACTTATACCAAATTACAGTAAATTTGCTCGCTTCGCTCGTCTTCGCATTTAGTAAATTGGAAAAAAAATTGACGTCTGACATCTGTCGAAAAATGTGACATTTGCCATCTGTGAAACTGACCGTTGAAGCTCCTCCTCGCTTCGCTCGTCGTCACGTTTGATAATTTGAAGCTCCTCCTCGCTTCGCTCGTCGTCGCATTTGGTGAGTTAATGCTCCTCCTCGCTTCGCTCGTCGTCGCGTTTGGTGGTACGAAAAAATATTGACATGTGACATCTGTCAAAAATTTGACATTTGACGTCTGTCGAAAGTTTGACGTCTGACATCTATCAATTTTATATATATAAAATAATATAGAAGAAGAAGATATTAGGATCATTTCAATATTCTTCTTAAACTGGTGTGAATGTGAAGTGTATGTAGCCACTTAGTACTTATGTTTATTATGTTTCAATTGTATTAATTTAAGTGAAAATAATGTAAAACACTTGGTTAAAAAAGTTTAACCAAAAAAATTTACGTCACTTTAAAAGTTTCTTGTAGCTTCTTCTTTCCATGTGTAATCGAAGCTACGGATCGGAGTTTTCTATTCTGCATAGTGCAAGATAACTTCTTTTTCTCAAATCCTCATTATTGTAATAGGCTTGCCAAAAGTATATAATATTTGACATTGCGCACTTTGTGATTTTATATGTTCAGTATTTACAATAATTTAAGTATTTTAAATACCTAATCTTATTTGACTTATTAAAGTGCTATGAATAACCTATGTATTTGCAATAAAACACTTTGCTTTTGATTTTTTGATTTTGTGTATAGTTTTGCAATTATTTTTAAACCCACTTGTGTTAGTGTGGTCTTTACTGTTTAATACTCAATGTAAATTTCAGATAATTTATTTCCCTGATCTCTACCCATTATTGAGTTTGTAAGTGTATTATTGGAACCAAATTCAATAAAAAGTTTAAGAGGTATTATTCCGCACGATCGTTTCCATTAGCATTCATTTGATCGTCGATGTGACCGCGCCGCGCGCCGCCTTCGCTCGGCCGCATTTTAATATTGTTTCATTATAATTTCCCCAGCGCCTCACCTTTCAAATGAAAATCAGACATGGAGCCGGCGAGAATAATTAAGAAACAGACTGGCGATAAAGTGTGCGATATTTTCTGGCATTTTTTGCGATCTCCTGGCATTATACCAACATAATGAAACTGTTTAATTACCCACCTTTGGACCACCCCCCTTTAGTCTCAGCGGCCGGCGGGAGGTGGGAGGGTGGGGAGAAGGGGCGCGCTGACCCGGAAACGATGCGGCTCCCGGCGGATATTAATTTCTCCGCTCGAACGCACTCGTAGGCAGGTGACGCGCCGGGAGCCGCCCGCACCCAATACCCGGTTTGGTTAGGGCTCCATTGTTCTCTAAATAAACCAAGAAATTCATCACCTTACAGGAAAAATATAGGGGAAATTAATAGCTCCATAGTAACTGTAGCGCGGGATTAAAAGCGGATGTCATCGTTGTATTGCTCTGCTGAAAAATGTAAGCTATTTTCATTAATAATTGGAAAGCTTATACTAATTAGGTGATGCTTAACTAGGTCACCGCTATCAAGCCGTCGTGTACTGCTAGAATTTTAAACTATTATATATCTTTCAACAAATAAAAATACCAAATGGAAGCTACAATTCTGTTAGATCCATACCGCATACCATTCGGTTTCTGATGATCCTCGCGATCCAGTTGTCAGGTTGCCGGCGTGGCGCGGTGGGTGCGCTCACTCTGGAATAGAACAACCCGTTTAAGGAAATATTTTGTAAGCGGCAAAACTGCACATCGAGGGATCCGACTTAAATTTTGATTGGCAGTTTCTCGACCCGAGGGATTGAGCTGTCGGGAGCTGGCAGCCGATATGTCTGCCTATCGTTCCATCGCTTTGTTCCAATTCCCGATCCGAGGGCACCGGGTGCTCGCCGCGTGAGACCCTCATCCGCCCTAATTAAGGACAACCTGAGTGGCCACAGAAAATGAAACAATACGAGAACCATTTGCACGAACGAAACTTTTGTCGTTAATAACAGGAGAGTGGTTATCTAAAAACCGCAAAGTTTAGGTACGAGTTGTGTTTACCGGAACCAGAGTAGATGCGATTATTGTGCGGAGAGCTCTCGACTCGAACCATTAGCAGGCGGGTACTGTTGCACGGCGCGGAGGTACCTACGCGGTTCATAATTAAAATTAAACTAAACGATCTTGCTCTATGTTTTACACCCCTGTTCCATGTGGCTCCTTCCTTGTTGTGGGGAAAATATGGAATCATTCCTAAAGAAATAGGTACCCGATAGATATAGGAAAAATATAGATCTTCTTACTGGATCTGTAAGATGTGGAAGCTCATTCCACATCTTACAGATGTGCTTCTACCAGCGAGTTTTCCCCGGGGTTACAACATGCAGCAATTTAAAAGGAGGGTCAAAAGAGTATTACCACAGGGTAAGCAACGCATCAGTGGCACGTCTAGTGTTACAGATGTCCATAGGTTACGGTGACCTCTTCCCATCAGGAGGGCCGTATGCTTGTTTGCTACCTACAGCATAAAAAACCATTACGGATAATACTTTTGAACGTATTCTTTTATTAGTGTGTACTTGTTTTACTAGCAGTGACGTGGCTCTCGTAAAGCACATATTCTTTTTATAGTCTAAAAATAATATGACCGCAGCATTATATGGGCGGGCGGGCAGTAGATAAAACAGTTTGTGGTTACATCCGCCACCGTCGATATAGTAGGCGGCGCGCGCCTGCGGCTGCGGTCGGCGATCCTGCCGCACACTCATAGGCGGCAGGTGGTCCGCGGCTACTCGGCCGGCGGCTGCCGTGCGCCGTATGCACAAGAGGACGAGACACGGCTGAGTATTCGCAACTGCGCCGCGTATTTCCCCCTTTACTTCCAAATGAAATTACACGGCACGGAATGGTGTTTTGGAACTCGGTAAGAATCGCAAATGGATTGCTAATCCATTTCCAGACGTTACTGCGATGTTGCAAAGGTCACGGTCGGCTTCTGGGAATGCGAAAAACGCTGGCGTAATATTTGATTTTGTTGTAAATAATCCTAGAAAATTATTAATTTGTTTCTGGATTATAATATTTTGTTTGAATAGCTAACAACTCTTTACATTTATTACAATGTTCATTTTCCGGTTATAAATGGTGCAGCTTAGATACTTAATATAAAACCATCCCTGATGAAATTTAAAAGGTCCATAAGAATGATAATAGTTAAGCCCTATATCAATCTAAAGTGAACAAGGGGCAAACCAATCATTCGACTGTCTGTGTGTTTGTGACTCATCTTGAATCAAAGTCACCTTCCTCCAATAAACGCAATAAACGTTTCCCAATAAACCGTCCTCGAGCCTGTCTTCAGTTACACAATGTAATTTATTATTGTTAATTAAATCGAGTAAAGTGTCAAATAATGTCAAATAGACCTTCCGAGATTTCATCAAGTCCGAGTTAAATCGATTTGTCGTGTTACAGTAAATAAGAGCCGAAGTCGTTGAGAGCGACTCGACGTCTTATCGAGTGATCAAACTTTACGGATTTATTTCTTTTACTCCGAATTGTTAAGGAGAGTGTTCAGTGTCTGCTACCTCCTACATGGGGAGGATTCGGAGATAATCTTTATTAGAGATCGGACTTCCCTGAAACTTTTATCTCGGCGGACCTTTTCATTTTTTATGCTTCTTCCCGCGTTTTCAACTCTAACAAAGTACACGGCACGTGCAAAATGAAGGTGGATACTCCGGGAGTACATTTGAAAAAGTTTCGTTCGTTCTGGTTAGATCTCCTAATTAAAGCAACAAAATGTATGTTAACTGACTGGTTCTACTTTAATATAACGGAGTTAACCAAACACTAACCAGATTAAACCTAAAACCAGCAGCTGTGTGTAAATAATGATGTATTTTTGTAAGCTTTAAATTAATGTTTTCACACACATACAAAATACAGTTATTCTTGATGACAGAATAACTATGATGCATGTTGACGAGATTAAAAACCATTAGAAATAAGTACCTAACTTTTCTTTACCGTAATCCTTTTCAAACATTGATAAAATTATACGTGAGTAGAATCAGAAAATCGCTAATTCCAATCCGAAGTTGGAACTTCTTGAAACAATGGGTAGACGAACATTCAGCTAAACAATAGTTGAGGCGATTAGAGTGGGGGGTAGTTGCGAGTTGCAGGACGTGCGCGCCGGAATCGAACCGGGTGCGGGTCCGGCGGGCGCACAGCGGGCTGCCCGCTTGCCCAGTGAGCGGAAAATGGAAATGAGCGGAACTAACTATAGAGCCGATCTCTCCTAGTTCTTATGTTCAGCCCGCCTTTAACCAATGAAGTGTTTTACTCGCTCGGTGTGAAACACAGTTATTGCATTATAAAAGGGAAGTGAAACTGGACAAAAATAAATTTTGATGTGATGGAGGCAACTGGGGTATAACTATATCAACGTAGAAATATTTATAACTAGCTTTTGCCCGCGGCTTCGCACGCTTGTATTGTGTTATTTCTACGTTTAGGTAGTCTAATAATAGCTTAGTTCATGCATTTCCTATATACCAAACAACAAAATCCACTAAATCTTTTCGGAGCTCAGCACGTATTGGCAGATTAGGTAGCACACGTGTAAAAATGTTGTTTGGGTAGTAGGTAAGTATGGCTTTTCACGTGTCATCAGATCACCTACACATTGATAAAATAGTGGGTTCGAAACTGCAAATCATAGGTACAATATTTAATTAAATATGTACCTACTTGGACCTACCTTATACTTAGACGTTAGTTTTTTAAATATACGATAGGTCTAGGCATCTAACTAATAAAAGTTCTATAATATGGTATACCTACATACCAGTGATACGGGCGATCTTTTCCTTGTCATTTTCACTTCAACAGATGTTCTTGTGTATTCACCATAAAAACCGTTCAAGTCTTCATAAGAGGTTCCAGTGAATTTTGTTTAGGTAGTAAGTATACCTACATAAGTACCATACCTATTATTTAGGCAGTTTAGAAAAATACAAAGCAAACACACATTGGTCAGTTTTTTATATCCGCGCGCTTTTGGTTCGCAAAGAGTATCTTTGTTGCATTCACCACATTTTTTTCTACTTTCTTAAGTTTGGTTCATACGAATTGAGTATTTAGCTAGTGTCAACAATAAGTTTATAAAATACATACTCTATAGCTGAAGTATTGCATTTACCTATACGATGCGTACATCATCAATTTTGTTAATACTAATTAGAAATCACAAATACTTACGTACGCCACTGTAAAAAGAGTCGACATTTATATTACGGCCGCTATTTTTCAGGTTGTCTCATTCCCACTGCACTTTCAACATAGTGGTGAGAGTGAGAAAATAACATTGTGTACAAAGTTCTAATCAGATTCGCTTTTGCAAAGAACGTTTCATTTTTAGGGTTCCGTAGCAGTTTTGAAATAAAGGAACACTTATAGGTAAGATCACTTTGTTGTCCGTGTGTTTGTCTTTCTAAGAATCTGTCGAGACCATTACTTATTTTAGAAATAACGGAAAGAATTAAGCTGAAATTGATATCTATGATCAATTAACTCAAATACGGCTATCATCATCATCATCATCAACAACGACATCCTGAAGACGCCCACTTTCAAAGATCTTTTAATAATTAACCTTCTTGGAACAATCGAGTAACCAATAATATTTTGCTCTAACCTGTAGTTTGACCTAAAGAGAATATAACCGCTCAGTTTGTTCATTGAGAAGCCCACAGACCTAAAATATTTTAACTATTAAAACCTTTAAAAATCATTTACCTACGTAAAAGAAGAAGAAGAAATCAAAACTGAACGTTACACGGCCATGTTGCTAATTTGAAGATCTTACCTATCCTATATATTGTCCTATCCTAAAGTATAACTATACTTACCTACATCTAAGTACCCTTTTAAAACATTTTTCATAAAATATTTCGTATCATTGGCTAAATACAAATGTCGTCTAATGCCAAAATAAAAAAAAATCTGCTTTCACACTAACTTCAACTTCAACTCTTGGTTAATGGCACAGAATTCCCACTAGTAGAAATCTATTTCGCGTGGCCGCCTAGTTGTTTCTTGCTGCCACACGAGGTGCTGTCTGAATAAGAACGTCACCCAAAATTTTGGGTAGAAAATGGGCGATTTCGTTAGCTCTATCTATAGAGTAATTTACCTTGATACCTAGAATTTATGTTTTACCAGTGTTTACTGCTTCTTTATTGTAAAAACTAAAATGTAAGGTCAGATGGGGTAAGTGAAACGAAGGAGTACCTAAGTGAAACCCTATCGTAATCAATAAATCACGCAGTTTAGCTCTATGCTATGTGGCAAAATGGTTTCAATGCTCTAGCACACGCGTCACACAATCTTTCTGCTAGGTCATAAAAAAAAAAAATCAGCTATCTTTAAGTTTACAAAACACATGTCGGCTGATGCCATGAAGCAACTTAATAGTGTTTATGTACATTTTTACATGAAAATAATTCATGAAACGGCGCGTAACGTGGGGTTAGTATTTGCAGTCACAGACGACACAGGTAATGAAATCAATCAAATACCTTCTACATTACAAATAATATCATAGAAACTAACGTGAGTAGTATTCATAACTAAACAACTAGCAACCGGCTAACACTCACGTAACGTGATTACGTGAGTGTTAGCCGGTTGCTAGTTGTTTAGTTACATTACAAATGTCATTGTAAATGTCCCATGGGCGAAAATCACGTATTTCACATCAACAGCTGGAAAACATCTAGTGCTGAACACAGGCATGCCCATAAAACGCCATTTTAGACGCTGATTATAGGGAGCTTTGCCATAACCACCTCGCTTAGCAAGTAGCTTGTCATCGCAGAAGGTTATAATGTACCAGGGAGAATGCTACTGCCCATTCTCTGGATAGTCCCTTAGTCTGCTCTTATATGGCACCCAAAGAAAGAGATGGAGATTCTCAGGTTTCTGCGCTAATAAAGTGATACCTGGCAGCTATTATTATATAAGTAGGTACTTAATATAATGACTGCGGGTAACAGATAATATAAACAAAACTGTCAATATAGTCAACTGCTAAATAGTCAAACGCCAATGTCAACCTACCATCAGAATATTGAATCGGAACGTTTCTGTCAAAACCGTGAACCATTTTTGAAGTGATGTTTCATTCACGCAAATTGAGTTTTCAAGAATTATTTTCTTGAAAAGTATTTATTGCCGTCATTTGCCATGTCAGATTTAGGCTTTCCATGTGTAAAAAAAATTAGCGTCCTAGCAGAATTCACAAAGTGGATAGATGTGCAAGTATGTTTCACTTACCCCACCTGACCTTAAATATAAAATGATATATTTTACTAAGTTAAATCAAGCCAATAATTAGCTAATATACCTACAAAATAGTTTTTAACGACTTATAAACATATGCAAATCAACATGGTACCTAGCTGGTTTTATGGGAAATTAAAAATCATAAACTGGCAGTACCTTGACAATGAAATTTTTTGGTTAGGTATGGTTATTTTATCCATTAATTAATCATTTAGCTGTTTTTCTGTTTAGCTGAGGACTTGTTATTACATGAAATGTAACGCTACATTTATAAGTTTCACAATAAACACTTCTAAAAAGGGAAAATAGACAAAATAATGGCTATGTAACGGAGCCTAACTAACTACACGGGGCCCTACCTACTCTAAAAAGGACCCTACTACTCAACTAAACTACGTATAAGGCCAACGTGATCGTCATCCACTACGTTATGAGATAAATAACCCGGAAGTCTTAGAGTTAATGAGACGCATTCAATGAGTGATTAAATAATAAAATTAAAGATCAATAATTGGTAGATAATGGTTAATTGCACCAAATCCTCCTCGTTCATTATTCAGCTGCTATAGTATAGTAAAATAAAATAGATTAGTTAAACATTTTGGGAGGGGAGAATAGGAGTGTCCCTTCAAAACATTTTTTGTTTTGAAATGGTTGGTGAGCTCCAGCCATCGCCCCCAACAGTGGATGTCATCCACTATTTGCACCCCCCTCGGAGCGGAAAAGGACAGAACCGGAATTAGCTATACAAAAGCCATATTTTAATAGCAAAGCTAAAAATCCATTCAGTCCAACATCGTTGATCAATTCAATATTGATAATACGGTCTTAGCCGTAGTCTGTAGATAAGGCTAAGTAGCCAATATAACGGTTAATACCGTAGTCTGTAGAAGTAGCTAAATAGCTAGTAAGTAGAACGGTCAGTGCCGCGGTTTGTAGTAAGTTGTAGCTGATATACGGCTATGCCGCTGTCGTACGTAGAGGTAGAGCACGCTCCACTAATTGTATGTTTCCATACTAAACTTGTAGTGTTGTCTGGCATTAGCCAGTAGGTTAGTTGTAGTAAGGAACAAGTCCTAGTAAGTCTCCAAGGCTTCTTGCCAGCTATGCGTATGGCCCCAAACAGTCCCTGTGACTAGGCAGAGCGGAATTTACACGAAGGGTTCCCAAAAGAATACCTCCGCCGAAGCATCACTGGTATCCAGTTGATTTTCCATCAGTGCCGGGTACCCAGATCACAGAGAGGTCCAAATCATATTCTAACTCACCTCAGTTTAGAAGTCGAGAAGATAATATTGTAAAATACATATTCGGCTCAGCCGAGTTGTTCAAGAAATGAGGATCAGGCTGGTTGCTACCACCATGATTTTCCCCAATCCAAAGATTCCCCTAACAAGCAATGTCTAAAACCGTAGGTGTAGGGGAGGTCAAGAATAATAACCATTTACTACGCCTGAGGAACCCGTGAATTATTAAACTATTTTTAATTTCTAGAACATTCTTAAATCTCAGTTGAATAGATGATATTTATTATAAATTTTAGTCGACGTATACAAATCAATATGCATAGACTGAATGGTATTATTGTTTCTTATTTATTACTTTTATATTATTATTCCGTTTCTTCAAGGATTTGGCAGGATACGATCATTACTCAATGTTAAGGAATACGGGAATTCGATACTCTAAATACTCCTTTAGCTTTAACTCGACTAGATTTAAAAGTAATTATTGATAAATAATAGAGAAGGAAATGAAACACTGGCCTTGCGTAACATTTCTTAATCCAATAATAAGTTGATATAAGATCATTCAATACTAGTAAATTGTTAAATAGAAATAGTTATGCCGCTTTACATAACATTATATTAAATTTTAATCAATTTCAATCGTTTAAGCGTGCTTATTGTTTAGCCGCTTATATTGTTAAAACGAAGAAATCTTATTTAATTGAATCTAAGGAAAACATTACTAAAATGGAAAAGTAAATTAACAGTAAGAATTAAGCGTAATACAAAATGTCGAGATATAGCTAAATTAATAAATGAGACCATTTTATCAGGACTAAAGTCGATTAAAAAAAAAGGTGGTAATTAAATATTTTTTTGATAATAATCAGTTTCATCAAGAAGCTATGTAGGCACCTTTACATACCTACAACTTCCGTCTTGCCTTATTTCATAACAAAATGAATCGCCTTAATTATTACTGTGCAACGTTTTCTCAATAATAAACCTGTACTATCAAGGGAACCGAAGTACCTGTAGATAAATCAATTCCGAGATCAACAAAGTTTAACTCATGAAGAAAAGTCACCTTAAGGTCTAACAATAACATAAGACACTCTTTTGGTGATAAGCTTGTTCTACCAAGGGAATTGAAGTACTCTTAAATAAATCAATTCCGAGGTCAACACAAATTTCTTAGCACCCTTAGAATGAATTCGCACTTATACTTTAACAAAATGGAATGTCGCATTTAGCATATATAATATTACAACACAGTCATTTTAGACAAACATCTTACTCAGCAGTACATAGAGAGATTCTATTTTAAAGCTTAAATAATAATAATTATCATTATTTTACCAATAACAATAACAATTACCACTATTTCACCCGGTAAAACCGCTCCATATAATGTCTGATACATAATAATAGCACTAACCTTCGACGTCTTCTTTTTATCTAGGGTTACCATGCCTTTACACCTGAAATAAACCTATGTTTGGTTCAGTATCGTCACTAACACCTTCTGTCATCATCTTAACATCTCACTATCATCGCCTTAACTCGGTCTTTAACATGTTCTAGATAGTACTATACTAAATAACTGACGGTAGCTTATACAGCTCAAGTACCTCCTATACCACCAGCTTAACGTCACATCATCATCCCAAGAGACGTCAAGTTTATTAGCACAGAAGTAATCGATGGAAGTGCATATGACTTAAATTCTACAATACCAGCATTTTCACAACAATAGAACAACAATGCATGCCGGCGGCTCGATATCGAGTCACAGGAGTACAAAAGTTAAATATCTCCTTTTATCACAGACTATAAATCTACTACATCATCATCCTTATCATGACCTACTAACATCCCTATACTATAAATAAAATATTTGAAATAAAAGAAGAATGTGTCCAGTTCGTCATATCGATTATTCTATAACCAATATAACTACTGTCGTTGTTGATAATAATAACTGCTTTAAATAATAAAACCATTCGAAGGTTTCATTCAATGCATGCCGGCTTAATATCGAGTCACTGGAAATCCTAGGGTTAAGTGTCTCCTTTTATCACTGACTCTATACCACATCATCATTTCCATGACCTATTAACATCCCTAGACTATTTATTAAATATTTGAAATAAAAGAAGAATGTGTCCAGTTCGTCACTTTTTTTTATAACTAGATAGGCTCGTACTTGACAGCAATCGCACCTGATGGGAAGTGACGACGCGTTCTACGATGGTACATGCCTGTCCAGGAAATACCTATTGACTCCCGACTCGAAGAGCTCCAGATTGTACTTATCGGAAAACAAGGACGCTGGTAAAGTATTCCGTTCCTTGGCTGCTCCGATTATAAATGTCGATGTCAGTCTGATTTTTCTATAACCACGTCCTTAATTAGTTATTATACGATAAATAATGACTGTTGTCGCTGATAATAGTAACGTCTTTAAATTATAGAACCATTCGAAGGTTTCATTCTTGCTTTTATCAATGAAGATTAATGTTAGATCCATGTAGGAACTATCCGTAAAGCGCAGTGTAATACAGTATTCCATGATCATTAGACTTTGTTCAGACGACCACACTTTAAAATTATTGAAACTAATCGAAAGTTTCCTTGTTTACATCAATTGAAAATCCAGCCGTCTATTTTGAAATGTGCTTATATCTAAGATTCGGAGTGCATGGTAACCCACAGATACTGCATCCAGTCGATATCCCAAACTCCATTGCTTTGGAACCAAATTACTCACGTACTCTGCTTGAAGATAACTATCACTAACAAAATACACTAACAAGAAATATTAACATATACAAGTCCTTTAAGTCATTAATAGCAGCGTTTTACTTTTTTGAGTCTTTTTTTTTAAACTTTAGCAAATTATTTAGTTACGCGATTTATTTCTAAGGGATCACGGCCCTCGTATATAAGCATGCAGTCGGTCCGCTAGCTTCTTTCCCACTGTCTACTTCGCGAGCCACCCCCTGCCACGGAAAAAACCCAAAAAACTCCAGCGCAGTAATAGGAATCGTAAACATGCGCCGTCTCACTTTTTCTCAGTACAATCCGTCCTGTCGTCCTTGTCTACTCCAACCGATACCTAGTCTCGCGACCGTGAGAACGTTACTATTACCTATTCCCCAGAAATTACCGCTTCTTTTAAAAGGATCGCAATGACTATCGTATTAAGATTAATTTTACAATACAGATCTTTTCTTTTGCGTCCTTATGAGCGGAATCCTTTGAATGTACACCGGCGCGCAATATGCGAATTGTTGTCGTTAAAATCCCTTTTTGCTTTATTTACTTTATGACTTAGGTATGATAGGTACAGCTACTTACTTGTGAAATGTTATTCCTTCATATTTACGCCTCAGTGCGACTTCTGTTGCTTAAAATGCTGCAACCACCCACTGCACACACATTATTTCTCAAATATTTATTGCCTAGATCACGATTTAAATAGGATTATTTCACAAAAAATAACAATTTCAAAAAATTGTTAACCTGTTTGGCTTAGATCAAACGAAGCCAAATAAAAAAACCCGGTAACGGTGACAAGGACCAAAGATATTACGTTCGTCTTTTTTTGCTTAGTACCGAATGTATAACGCTCTCCTTGTTGTCCATGAATGACGTCATATACTACCGAGGTTAATGGCCTCTATTTAATATTTGTTGGTATATGTATCTATTTAACTTGTGACAGGTAGATAGAACGTAAATTGTTATGTAAGCAAAACAGGTGACGTCATACAAAACATTAAACATTTCTATTTTGTGGGGAAAATTTAATGCTAATGTTTAAGAAAAATTACTAAAAGGAACAGTAAAATATACAAGAAATAGAATGAAGGCAATTAATTCGCTTTTAACTCACCTTTCAATAAAAAAGATATAAATAAAAAATTAAATTCGTTGCTTGCAAAATTACGTTCTACTGTTGAATTGACACTTGACCATAGGGGCGGGACATCAACGATAACTACAATCGAAGAATAATCGAAAAAAAATGACAAATCGTTTGGATTACTTTTATTGCTAAATAGCGTGGGCACAAAATACGGTGTTGCCAACCGTAATAAAAATATTCAGCAAAAATTACCTGAAAAATCGGTTTTTAAAAGAAAAATCAACAGTTTGAAATAAAAAAAGATACCGTGAGATCGAATTTCCACAAATAAGCACTCATCCATTGCTAGTCTGGTTTCAACTCACAACTTTTGCTTTGCGGACAGACGTCCGGAATTGGATGTACGACTCGCGTACAGGTCATAGTTTTCAGCGAATCTTGACGATACTTGATACACAATTCCGATGACAATACGTCAAGGGTTTGATTTCCTCAATAAATTCTTATCATCTAAATCGACACCTACGTTTTATACCCCACCCACGTGTACTTGTGTTTCCTCTAATTTCAACAATGGGAATAATATATTATTTACCACGCACTCTAAGGTAGGTAGGTCTACCTAAGATAGATATCATGATTATATGATATATGCCTAAAAATAATCGTTAATCGGTATTATGTATCTAAAATAATCGTTAATTATCGAACCGAATATTGGCCTACACATCACTAAAATTGTTTTTTGACATGTGACAGATGACATTACATAAGCTTCACAGGTGCTTTCCAGTTTGAAAACAATTAAAAAAATCAATCGGCCATGTTGTTTAAAACTCCGATTCGTTTCGTAATGAAATCTCAATAATTGTCATCAATTTTTTTTAACAATATATCAATTTTATATCCTATTTTAAGCGCCGGTTATTTCTAAGCATATCAGTGAAAACCGCATGAAAATCCATTCAGTATTTTAGGAGTTCAGTCATAACAAACAAACAAACAAACAGACAAAGTGTTTAAAAAGTGGCTTAACGTGATCAGCGGCTAATTTTAAGCCAACCTGTGTCATTTTTTTCTTGATATCTTGCAATTACAGATTTTTTATCTCTACAGTTTTTTGAATGACGTGACGAGCAAGTCGTTTACCTGATGTTAAGTGACACGGCCGCCCATAACAGTTGCAGTGTCACCCGGAACTTTAAAACAATAAAGTTTCGCGTGACACTGCACTGCGCACGATATGTATAGAAGATATAGATTAGCATGCAACGAACTATAGAGAGAACCACACCCGGGATTTTTTTGCGATGTAATAAGCTGACTCCTGTCTTTAGAGCTTTTAGATTTAGCAAGTTGAATAATACTAGTGGGCAGGCCACATCGCTTGTAGAACCAACAACTGATAGCCCGCTAACCACTAGGTGGACCACAGAGCGCAAAAAAATACGCTTTGCAAAGCGTCATTTTTGATGCTCTGTGATGTGGACGATCATCATAACGCGGGGAGCTGATGGGTCCAGAAGTCAAGCAGACGCTCAAAGCGGCCCTCGGTGGGGGTACAGCAGTGGACGTCTTCCTGGCGGCCTTAAGGCCTGTGCCTTTGATGATATGAAATGTTCAGTTGATAAAAAAGTTTAAGTCAATAAACGTGCGTTGAGATGATGAGTTTTTATGCAAATGTAACGAATCACTAGCAAAGTGTATTTTTTTGCAGATACAGCGTCCGGCCGGTTGGCCCGAATGGGTCACGTCCCCTCGCACCCGCCGACCGACGTCTAGTGTAGATATACGTGTACTGTGACCACGGGGACCCAGCTTGCTAGACCCGCTGCTCTTATTTAATTTTGTTCAAGTTTGCTTTAAGTGACTGTGACAGGTTGTGGTGCCAGCGGACCGGAGCCGGGTGGAGTCACGTGCGCACGTCTACTCGCGCTCGACATGAACTCTGTGGCGTGCGTAGGTTACAACTTATGTTGTTGTTTAGATTTGTTCGAAAACTTAAAGCGAGTCTTTGGAATTGTTGGCTGAATTTGAATAGCCTATAGACGTTTGAAAGTATACTGGTACCAAGAAACGTTCTTGCTCTATTCATGAAGCGCATTCAATTCCGATCTCATGAGTCTGGCTGCGCAGAGAGTGGACTCTCCAAAATTATTTTAAGTAGAAATATTAAAGTACGTTAGCAATTCATAATCGATCCCACCGTTTCTTAAACGGCAAACTTCTTCTTCTTTTTCTGATGTAGGTGTAGGCAAGTGGTCAGCACTGGTGTCAGAATTTTAAGGCCGCCCAATGGCTTCTGACTTGGCTTGGCAAACAGCTATTACTGCTATTACTTTTCCGTCTGCTTAAGGGATAAAGCAATGAAACGGCAATATTCCGTCATATTTTATGTTATTCATGTACAATAAATGTTTATAATAATATTATCCCAACCTTTACGTAAGCTTGGATTATCCAACCTTAGATTAACGTGATCTTCAAATATATCTCAAAGTAAGACCATCAAAGAAAGCAAATAAAAACTTCTCTTTCGTACCACCCAAACGTTCCTTGAATGAAATATGAATATCAAATAAAAGTTACAGCTCTCAAACACGAGAGATTAGAGTAACTTTTTCCATGAATACTTCATGCTTCGTTCAATTAAATTTGTGGGTGAAGCGTGGTTTATAACTCGCAGCGTCTGCCGCGGCAGCCGGGCGGGCGGCGTGGGCGGACGTAAAACGCGTACGATGATAGCGCGCGAATTCCCGCCCTAATGAAAACGCAGCCGTAGTTAAACTTTACAACCTATTACCTGCCGCCGTACGGCACGCGGCCGCTGCGCCACACTCCTAATTTAATTCCCTCGAAGGGAATAAATAAAACTCGACAAGTGAGAACGGTCCGCGAGCCTGAGGTCCCAGGTAAATTAAACGTCAAACCAACATGCCTCGAACTAATTCTCTTTTTACATTCAAAATGTTACCTATTACGAAAGTTTAAAGTGTCGCTGGCCATGGCTCTTACATAAATGATGAGGATTATTTAAAAGTCAAGAACTAATTATAAAATAAGATTCTAAATAAATTGAGTGGTCCTAAAACTGTGACATACATTTGGGCTAACCATTTTTCGAACTGCATGTACATACGTAGTTACAGTTTTCATCAATTTCGTTTTTGTTTACACCTTACTATTATCTAAATAGTAGCAGTAAAGAATGTTTAGTTTCTTTTAAACGTAGTTGAATGATTTTTAAGACGCTTTCAACGATTATCCGGAACTCCAACGGATTGAGATCAAGGCAAGTGAAGGTAAAGTAACAAAGTTGATCATCCGCCGGCGCGAGGCTCGCTGGTGAGGGTTAATCTTGTTTGCAACCCGCTAGGCGCCGCCACTCGAGCCGGCCTGCGAGCCGAGTGCACAATACGGACAGTTTACCCACTCGCTCAAATATTTTAGAAATAGTGAATAGCATGCAGCCCATACATACGAGGGGAAGAAATATAATTTGCGCTTGCTGATTTAGTTTATTTATTTCTGAAACGAAATTATTTTTGTGTGAACTTTTATTAACAGCCCCGAAGTTCAAGATTCAGCCATTTCAGTTTCATAGTAGTACTTTTTTATTTTAAATTAGAGTAGGGTAACAAAGCTATAACAAAAACCAAATAATTCTTTTTATGATCCATATTATTCGTTCACTATTCCGATGACTGAAACCAGCCTAATTTTTTTAGAGAAGGTTACAGCGGAGTATATCAAATCATAAAGCTAAGAAAGTCACAATAAAAGCTTCTTATTTTTTTATTATTTATGTGACTAAGAATTTCGTCTTCGTGGAAGAAACGGCTTTGGTACCACCACACCGTTTTTGTTGTCAAAATATATTAACCGTGGTACCTACAACGTGCACTTTGTCGGAGCAGCGCTATTGAATTGCGTAATATTTAAAAAGCAATACCGCAGGTTGAGTACCATCAAACAGACAGACAGACAGTCAGACTGGGTCCACGTGGTATACAGTTGTACAGTGTACACGGCCGGCACGACCCCTCGCTAACTACTCGGCAACTAATGGATTGGAATCTGCTCCTTTCAACAACTAGGTACAACTTTTTCGGCAAATCCAATAAACAGGGCTACTTAGATGTTGCGAAGTTCAAAAGACTATTTTGGTCGTAAAGAGTTAGGTACGAGTTGCTGGAGAGCCCAACTTGAGACGAAATGCTTTTATTTTCTTTGTATTTGTAAAGTTTCAAGGGCGAGATGGTTTATTTATTTTATTTATTTATTTTATTTATTTATTTCATTCTGGAAGACCAACGGCTGATATAATAATATAAATATTAACTTATAAAACAATAAGCCAATTATAGGTCCTCACGGATAGACATTATTAAAAATAGTATACAACTAAAAATGTAGTGCACACCTAAAAGAACTACCTACACACTGCATGGAATTACATACTAAATTATACATACTAAACATAATATACACACTATACATACTATACATACCATACATAAGTGTTATGTAATAAGGTTGGCCTAATTTGTCATAACAATATCTGAATTTTTTCTTCTACGAAAGGTTACTCAAAATTAACGCCCACATGGCTTTTACAATTATTCGTTTTTGTCTATTTGTCCCTAAATTTACTTATATTTTACGATGTTGTCAACTGTGGAAACACAGTGAGCTCCTTATGGGCTTAGACAGCATTGTAAAAAATACTCTGGTTTCGGTCTTGAATGTTGATATGGATGACAGGACGTGGTCGCAAGCCTCTCTACCTGTGCGCTTAGGAGGTTTAGGGATCATACGCAAAATTTCGAGTGTTGCATTACCGGCATTTTTATCCTCTGTGGTACACATAAATTAATAGAAAAAAATCTTGCTCCATCTTTACTTTCGAAGTAGCCCATTTGTCTGAAGCCAAGAATGCCTGGGGGTTGGCTAGTCCAAATTCTGATTTCCCGGTGGTTCTTTCCTCACAGAGGCTGTGGGACCGACCGCTCTGCAAACTAGCACGGGAAAATCTTTTAGATACGTGTCCTAGCGTCGCTGATCATGCTCGGCTTCTCGCAGCCTCTGTGTGAGAGTCAGGACTTTGGTTACAGGCCATGCCTTCTTTAAACACTGGTAACCTTTTAGATCCGACTGTTTTTCGTTTAGCTATCAGCTTACGTTGGGCGCAAGATACTGTGTGACCCATCGCTGCCAGTGCGGTACTGCAGTTGACCAGCTCGGTCATCACGGTCTCTCGTGTTCAAAAAGCGCTGGTCGAATTTCGCGCCACGCTAGTCTTAATGACATTATTCGCCGGGCTTTTACCACCGCCAATGTTGTAGCCATTCTCGAACCGAATGGTCTCATGCGTGACGATGGTAAAAGACCCGACGGAATGACTCTGGTTCCCTGGAAGATGGGGCGGCCTTTAGTGTGGGACGCTACTTGCGTCGATACTATGGTGCCGTCACACCTTCCCGAGACACACGTTAGGGCCGGCGCCGCGGCTAATTCTGCTGAGCAGCTGAAACGGCGCAAATATAGTAATCTCGGTAGCGGTTACATATTTGAGCCGTTTGGTGTTGAGACCCTGGGTCCGTGGGGACCGGGAGCTCATCGCGTTTTCCAAAGTCTATCAGAGCGCCTGGTCGATGCGTCGCGTGACCAAAATGCTGGCACTTATTTGGCCCAACGCATCAGCATTGCAATTCAACGTGGCAATTCGGCCAGCATGTTGGGTACGCTACCTACCGGTAGTGGGCTGGAGCACTTGGACTATCTGTAGGCCATCTTGGCTATTATACAGTCCATAAGTGTTCTTTGTAGTAGGTAGTGTAGCTAGTTTAGTTTAGTTTAGCTTAGTTTAGTTTAGTTTTTATATCTGAATATATAAATATTATGAAGCTCTACAATTAGTCGGGACAGAATACACTCTTTATACACCGTGGAATTGAATTCGATATTTTCCTGAAATGTATGTAACAATATTACAGCGTTAATTTAAGAAATACAAATTAAATAAATGCCGCATAAAATAATTCGTCGTTAGCCGCAATGTCTGTTTCACTCTACATGGTGCGGGCAAATGTTTCGTAGGTAGCTAAAACACCTGCACCGCCCTCCCCGCTGTCCCGGTGTGCAAAATTATTACATGTCGTAGGCCTTTTGTTAAGAATTTGAATTTGGATTAATTTTATAGTACCTAGTTTTATGTTTTACATTATGGGTACTTTTGTATTTTAGTTTTTTAGCTTTAAATAGACATTCATTTCTTTAAGTACAGGAAAATATTGAATTAAACTCCACGGTGTATGATCGTGCATCTGTCGTAAATCTGACCAATAACTATATTGTATACCACACACTGTGACGTCACGTTGGACAGCAAGGATATAAATTATTCTACCACTCTCGTAATATTTTGAGAATCTTGTTATTATTGATCAAGGGAAACCATGACATTGTTTCGATGTTTCATTTAGCCCGCGGGTAACATATACACAGCTTTTGTCTCGGACCGTACTAAAACTACAGTGTATTATTGCAAGTGATGAAATTATTGGAAACACATCAACCCAGCACGACACAACCCGACGCCGCTGCCCGGTGTTGTGTTGTGAACTTAGAATCACATCAATTAACTATGCACCGTTTTCATTAAAATCATGTTCCTAATGTAACAGCCAACTGAGTAACGTATCACAAATACAGTTGCAGGCACGACCTTGATACAGATGCATTGATTTGTGATGATGCATTTTATATTTAAGATGAACATAATTACGTGAAGTGACACCTGATCAATTAACTATGCACCGTTTTCATTAAAATCATGTTCCTAATGTAACAGCCAACTGAGTAACGTATCACAAATACAGTTGCAGGCACGACCTTGATACAGATGCATTGATTTGTGATGATGCATTTTATATTTAAGATGAACATAATTACGTGAAGTGACACCTGAGTCAATTGGAGTTACACTAAACATTTCTGTATCATTTTACATTAAATTTTGAGTTACGTATTAGTATTTTATTATTATCTTATTATTTCTACGACGTGTCTATTTTAATTCCTATGGTTAATATGTCTGTTTATTTTATTTATTATTATTAATAAAATGTATATAGTATGTCTATTAAGAATATGTATTATGTTTCTGTGGGCTTTTATTATGATATTATTTTATATATATGTATGACGGGGGTACACCCTCACCATCATCATCGTTAGCACTCATCGTTAACTTTTCAACTGTGGGCGTCGCCGGTGGGTAGTGATGGATGAAGAAAACCAGCTCGTATGACTCAATCAGCTATTATTATCTCACAGCATAGTAATTATATCCAAGCACAAAGTAGGTAAGTACGTATCGTAGAACGCGCGATGGTTCAGTATCGACCACACGCGCCGATCGCCGAGGGAAGAATGTGTCAAAAACGATTTGACGTTTGACAGCGCGCACGTCACCAACTCCATCGAACGCCACCAGGTGGCGCTGGCGTCCCGGATACGACTTGATTGCGACATGTATATTTATGATGTATTATGTACGTTTATGCACAGCGTTTTTGTTTTATTTTGTATGAGAATCACCGTCCATGTATAGCTGCGGTATTCTTTTCCGTGCATGGTTGTCTGGAAGAGATCGCTCTAAGCGATAAGAATGCCCATTGTTACACTTTGCTTAAGTGTGTTCACTTAGTTTTAATTATTTGTGATGTGGTGTTTCAATAAAGAGTTTATCTATCTATCTATTTAGCAGATAAGTATCCTGTGATTCCGTTAAGTATATACGCGGCAAGCGCACAAGTTTGAATGAGAGGCTTGTCCCGCTTGTCCCGCTCGTCTCTTTGATCCCGCTATGCGATCCCTTCTCTGCAAGTACGCGATGAATACGAGGTGCGCGGTGAATTGGTGACATTTTTCCAAGCAATTAGCTAATGGTTGAGGAAGGTGCGGGCGGGGCAGCGGCGGGTGGCGGGCGGCGGGCGGCGTGATAAACAACTTTACGGACGCTCTTACGGACGCTAGTGGTTTCTGGTGGACACTTTAATCTGGGTTAGTTCATACATCTCTATTTTCTTTACTGTTTGTGGAGTTTCTATCCAAAAATTCCCATCAGGCTTTTAACGGGTTGAGATAAAAGAAGTTAAAAAAAATCCAGTGCATCAGTGCAATATCGAACTATCTTTTGGGTATTTTATTACTTTATCTTTCTATTCGATAAAAAGTGACTGACTGACAGGCAACGTACAACCCCAACCGCTGGATCTGACTTAATTATTTGGAGGGCACTTTTCTAATAGTGGGGGTGTTATAAAGAAGGGTTTTTGAAAATTCAACCCCCAGTGAGTAAAATGGGGTGTTAAATATTGTACAAGGAAACACGGGTAACACCACCGGCTCACTCTAGCATGTTTCTAAAGTATATTAATTACAAAGTACTAAGTAGTATTTTTCGTTGCTTTAAACATTCGGCGATATGTCTAAAGCAACGAAAAACGTAATAACGAAATATCAACACCATGAATAATCTTACGGCAAATGTTTGCGATAGGACAATTATGTAAAATTCAAATAATAATATAATTATCATTACGTTAATTATAGAGGGGCTGCAGCGGGAGTAATAAAGTAAACGAAGATGTGTACTTATTACCTTATATTTAAGAATTTACAACTAGAATTACTATAACTAGATCCTAAAACTAATTATATCTAGATGTGACGAGTCTCGACGATCGAGAGCAAGTGCCGGGGGAGGGTAAAGTAAGCCTCGCGGGGCCGAGAGGGGATCGCGGGCGCGGGCGCTGCGCGGACGGTGGTCAGGATCTCAGTCTCACGCTTTCGCTGGTCAGCACTTTTCTATGTGTTAGTGGATGTTCTCTAAGTGTGCGAATCTACCTGACACGGCGGCGACGACACCTAGACGGCGCGATAAGCGGTGTGTGCGATGTACTTGTCGTTCTACGTAACACGTTTGTAGACAAAGACGCTAGAAGCACTAAAAAGGTGAACACAGTACAGTTTTGTGATAATTGAAAGTTATGCCTTGTATTTTGTAATACACCTGGATCAAATTACCTACGTTTTAATAACTCATGTTTACAAAAAACAATTCCATGAAGGTGTTTATTATTGTAAAACTGTGTCGAAGCTGAGCCGCGCATCTATGCTGTAACGCTAATGCCATTTTGTTGGTTTATGTTAATTGCTTTTTTTACCGTTCCCTTTGTAATCCGCTTTGAATTTTCCCGTTGAAGAACGGAATGAGTACCGAGATAAATTATGGAAAAGCAGCTTTACTGAACGCTCATGTATTTTAAGTTTTTAACTGACTTGAAAAGAAGAGCTTATATGGTTGACTTTAATTGACGTGATGTGATACCGACCTCAGACTGTGAGAACACCACTCATAATTTGAGGCCGTTTATTATCCATTTCTATCAAAAATAATTTTCTATCTGATACCGAAACTCCCTCTTAAGTGAGGCGTCGTAATCTTGAGTGTGGTAGCTAGCTAAACAAGCGATAGAAAACGTCTTTCCACCATGCCATGGTTTTAGATTCAGTGAAACTTCATGGTCCCTGTGCAGGATTCGATTCCTCGACCTACAGATTGTGAGTCGTCGTCTCTATGAACCGAGCTATCATGCTTTGACATGCAAGTGCTTTACAACCATTTTTTTTCTACAAAGTCTTATATTGGTACATTACCTGGTAGCGTTTGTCCACATTTTACCTAATGTTTAGTGGCAACATGGCCGAAGGTATACCGCTACACCTAGAGTGAAATCTAGCTCTCAATTGAAACTGTTAAGACAAACCGTGATGTGCTTGGCGATAATGTGTGCCCTACCAGCTACCACCAATTATAACGGTTGTTGTCGCACGTCTCCGCTGCAAGTGCGACCGCGCCCGCTCATCGCGTCGTGTGAATGACAAAGCGGAATGCTTCTTTAATCAGTGTAATGCGCTAACGCTCTCAGCGTGTCGGCTGTCGGAGTGTCGACTGTCGGAGTGTCGGCTGTCGGACTGTCGGCTGTCGGCAGTCAGCGTCGGCCCTCTCAGGCTACCTCTTTTCACGGTGCGATGTACACTTTATCAACGTATGAAAATATTTTATAAAATTTTCTTAATAGTTTTGCACCTTTTATTTTATTTTTATTTTTTGCTAAACAGCGTTATCTATCATTCCTACAGGTCGTGTAATATTGTTTATTTTGATGGTGTCTTTATAAGGTTTACTTGTATTATACAATTTAAGTAAGTACTTAAATTCATTGCAGTCGAACACATGCAACATTGTGTAGGGTTACCTTTACGCCCTTGGTGCTTGGTAGCACACCTTTCTTGCTAAATAGTTCCAATGTTCCTTAGTATGTTATTTTATGGCCTTTAGCTTTCCATGTTGTGTTTTCTTCTATTAATGTATGTTCTAGGTGCTCGCGGCAGGCCCCTGGAATGATTTAATACATTTATTTTACCTGTAATGATCTATTAGAGACGATAGGTACCTTATTATGTTTTCTTGGTTATTATGCATAATATGTTGAGCTCTAAAATTGTGTTTATAGCCTTTATTATGGGTTACTTTGGCAGTGGATCGATGGATACAGATCATAGGAACACGCTACGTGTTGTTTCTTTGGGCTTTTCACGCTATTACGAGTGTTTTGAGATGAAATAACATTTTCAAATTACCTCACAGATCTTCACCAAATTCACACATGAGTTGAAACGGATTTTATTACGGGTTTTCATCGTATTTTCATGTGGATTCTTCCATTAGTTGCTCTAATATATCGATTTTAATGTTTGTTTACCTTTTTGACAAATGTCACTTTTGACTTTGCCAAACCCCTAAAATGAGATTCTTCGCGAAAGGTTATATGATTTTACGCGTATTTGATGCTAGCCATTCATAAAATCATGACAGATTTTCAAAATAACTTCTTTCGTTTTTCAAAGATTGTGACTGATGTAGTGCTGGCCACCGCAGACTATATAAGCGGGACATGGTCACACAAAAATTCAGTTTTCATCTGGATTTTATCTTGAAAAACTAACCTCCTGATAGCTGAAGCGAAGCAGTCTTGAAGATCTATTTGTCAGTACCCTACCACTGGGTAACTCGCGAGTCGCGTGAAAGTAAGCCTTAACCGGCGTCGTACGAATTCTAAAGTGCTACTAACAACAACTCCATGAACGGGTGAAATCTTTATTGTTTGATTACTATAAGAGGAAGCTCTGGCCTTTTGGGATATCCCAAGGGGGCACCTCTCCTCTGCTGTCCACAGACTTTAGTGCTGTCGTAGTGCTCTTGCGTAATCCTGACCTGAGAGCGGAAAGCGCGCCCCCTTGGCTGCGTTCGCTGGGTCTACGTCGTGAGTAGAGGTCTTCTGTTGCTGCCCGCTGTGCTGTCGGGTGCCCTCTTCGCGCCAGCCGACCGCTACGCCTTCAGGCGCTCTCTGGCGGTCCTGATCCTTGGGCGGAAGCATTCCAGCCACCCGCTGTCCACTTAGCGGCTCTTGGCTGGGTTCACTTTGGGCCTGACTCACAGGCTAGGCCCTGACTCTCGGGCCGTGGCACGCGGCAGTTGCCCATTGTGCCGCCCGGCTACACACTCGCCGCAGCTGTCCGCTCTGCACCACCTGTACGCCGTGCCCCTGGGCTGCCCACACTTCGCCGCTGGACACCTTCAAGCCTTGCTACGGGACGTCTTCTTCCTACCACAAATAAAATTGTTTGTCTCGTGTTATCTTATTCAGAAAAAAATAGGTTTTATAAACATGTCAAAATTGATTACATTAGGTCACAGAATTCATTAGGTAGTGTAACGCCTCGCCATTGGAGTGCCAGCCCTTGCTGCCCTATGTTCAGCCAAGCCCAGCCCAGCCTAGCCAAAGCCAAAGCCAACGCCAAAGCCAAAGCCAATGCCAAAGCCAAAGCCAAAGCCCAAGCCTAAGCCTCAGCACAGCTAAGTCCCGCCAGCTCTGCCTGCTTTCCTTTATACGCCAATCCTGCATGCCGGCGCTATATGCCGTGCCAAACCGAACCATTCCATAGACATGGCAACTAGTTTATGGTGCCGATAAGGTGTTATCTGTGGTCAATGGGAACGAATATACTCTGCTATCGCCGAAAGGACGGATTGGAATTTGTATGGTCGATTTTATCTTTGTGAAGCTGAAATAAATAATTGTTGTCCTGCAATACATCGGCGTTTATATTCCCTGCCGTTTTACTCAGAAGCGGGATGAAGCGTAATCGTTCGGTAGAAAAAGGACGAAGTGTCCGTCCACCAGGATGGAGTCCTTCTGATAAGGAACCAGAGCAAGATGAAGATTCTGATTATTCGCCGCCTCCTGCCAGGAAACTACTCAAACATTTACTGGAAAATGAAGTCGATAGAGCGGTACGCGAACTCGATCAAGAAACGACAGCAATCGGCCATTCCAAAAATCATCGTGCTGCATCGCTTATTCCTGAGTTCGACCCAGACGGAGAAGATTGTACGGTGATGGCGTGGTTAAAAAAGATCGACCAACTTGGAGATATACACGAGTGGAGTGATAAGATAAAAGCATTCCATCTACAAGACAAGCTACGGGGTCAAGCACGCAAGTGGTACAACAGACTAGATGAATATAATTATACCTGGGATGAGTGGAAACGAATGTTGCTTCGTGCTTTTCCAAAACACCGTGATTACAGTTCTTTATTAGATGAGATGATGCAAAGGAAAAAACTTCCTAACGAAACCATGACAAAATATTATCAGGATAAAGTGGCCATGTGCTTTCGATGCAAATTGTCTGACCTCGCTAGTGTGTCATGTATTATACGAGGCCTACCCGCCTTTTTACAACCAAATGCACGTGCTTTCCAGTGTGCGCGTCCTGATGAACTTTACGAGGCTTTTCTCTGCGCTCTTGATGATTATCGTGGTCCAACACCAGAGGTACGCGCACCATGTAAAGACATGAGACAGCCGTTGTACCCACAAGTTGATTCGGAAACCGACCCTTGCCCTCGCTGTAAAAAGACAGGACACCTATTACGCAATTGTATACAACCTGATCTACGCATTTGTTTTAAGTGCGGTGCACAAGGTCATATCGCTAATCGCTGTCCCAGCACTAGCGCCCATGCAAAATCCTCATCTGAACCAGCTAGTAGCATCAAGGATATCAAACTTATACAGAACTACAACGAAACCTACATGAAAGTAGCCAAGGGGGTTTTTGGCGGGAACTCGAAAAAGTTCACGTCGTTTCATTGTATTATTTTTCTAAACTTGTGCTTTTTCCAGTGTTAATGGTTAAAATTGGTGGTGTTTTACGCATTAAGTGCTGAATTACGAGCATGAGTGTGGGCAAGTGATATAATGTAGTGAAACGTGGTTTTTCGTGTTGCTTCCAAAATTCCATAAAAGCTTCTAGTAAAGTCGCCACCACTTTACTAGGGTATGACTTAGACTGGACTATGATTACCTGACATAGACTGGACTGTGACTAAGACTTGAAGACTTGACTTTACAAGTGAAATATTCCATAACTCGATGAATAATTACAATACTTGACACTGGCTAAATACACTATGTGTGGAGCCAAAATATAAGAAAAAAAAAAAAATAAAAAAAAAAGTAGCCAAGGTTAATGGAGTATTTGTGAAAGCCTATATTGACACGGGAAGCCAAGTCAATGTCATAAACAGTCAAATCTCTAAACTCTTGTCACTTAGCGTTATACCCACGAGTACAGTTTTAAAAGGATTTGCTGGAGGATTGATAACAAGCCGAGGAGAGGTGAAGTTTAGTTTAGAAATCGACAACATTCAGTTGCCTTGCAGTGCGTATCTCACTGACATTGAAATGGGTGGCGTCAACTTGCTGATTGGTCAACCTGTGATTAACGCAAATAATATGTCACTGACCGTGACCAATGGTGCAGCTATTCTAAAGCAAAATCTTAACGCCACTATAGATATAGACGTAGTAGAGGAATGCGAGAAATTTAAGGTGGTCACAGCAACTCGAGAAACCCTACCACCTGGAGCCTCGATTATTGAAGTCCATATCCTGGGAAACCGCAAAGACAATGACGGATGTACAGCTACACAAAATTTCGAGTTTCAAGGTATCGCCTACTCTTTGCCTGCATCTTTACTCCGAGGCAACAAGGGACACGTCAAAGTCGTCAACACCAGTGACAAGGACATCATCTGGGAGGCTGGCCAGATTCTCACCCGAGCTGGTTGTGAAGGGCCACGAACCAGTCAGGTCAGTTGCCTTGCCATGCCATGCTATTATTAGCCAATATTACTAAGCCAATTTTCTCGATATGCCATATCCGCTTGAGCCACATGATGTGCCTACTTTGTCTAATTTACTCGGCCGCCATCATCTCAGCTATTGACGTAGACCGATATATCGTCAGCCCTATAGGTTATCTCATTCTAAACAGAAGGTAGTTCAATTCAAGATTATGATATAAATAGTATGTAGAATATGGACCAAACGAGCGCATGATGCATGTCGTTGCTTTATGTAGTATCCCCATAGATGCCATAAATAAACTTGAGGTAGCAGGCTGGTTCTATACGGTTCAGAGTTCACTAGATGATAGGTTATATCGACAGACTCTCGATAGAAACCGACTCGTAGTTCCCACTGCCATATTACGTAAAAGTTACAACTGCAGTAGCAAAGTAACAGCAGTAGCAAAGCGACAGCAAACACTTAGCAATCGGTCGCAAGATGTCAATGGAAATCGTATTAAGGAAGTCAGTCGGCCCGCCTGTTGCTGAATGAAAGTATAATAATTTATTATTGATTAATAAAAATTAATAATAAGTATAGTCGCTGTCGTATTGCTGTCAATGAGGATTGCGTTATACCAATTAGTAAGAAGTAATAGGTTTAGAATGCATTTTTAGGTGATCGATTGTCTGACAGAGGGTGTTCGCTACTCAATCTCTTTCTGTTCTGCTGTTGCTAATACATAATGCCTAAGTGACGTTTGACAGCAGTGATCGCGATATTTACGCCTGTTGCAAACTTATTGTGAGATACGTAATTATCCAGCTGGTCCTGCTAGATAGAAGATTGTTCAGATGCATCATGATGAAATAGGACATGTCGGCTTAAAGCGTTGTATGGACATCATTAAAACTGATTATTGGTTCCTCAAGACGACGCGTTTTATCCAAAAATATGTAACCGCTTGTTTGCATTGTGTGTATGTGTGTGGTAGGTGTGCGATGTATTTATGCCAGAGCGAGTTGTTGAACCCATACAGTCTAGATGCGATAAGGCAAAGCAGCGCATAGATAAGGCTAGTGCCAAAATGAAGTGTCATTTTGACAAACGTAGAAAGACACCGGATTCATAAACAGGGCGATCTAGTCCTATGGAGACAAACCCAACTAGTATAGCGCTCCCACAGTCAATACAAAAATGACTTCCTTTCAGGTCCTATTATAAAAGTTGTTGGCAATGACAGATACAAAATTAGGAGCATCAAGGGTTGCGGGGATATAACAGTTTTATTGGATTAGTGTCAGCAGACTCTTTAAGGCCATACCGCAGTTTAGCTCGTGTATCTGACAGTGCCAGTAGTTCTGATGACCAGTAAAACCAGGTGGAAAGCTAATTGTGATTCTGTGTTCCCATTGCGGGAGCAATTGTTACAGGATGGCCGACTGTAACGCCTCGCCATTGGAGTGCCAGCCCTTGCTGCCCTATGTTCAGCCAAGCCCAGCCCAGCCTAGCCAAAGCCAAAGCCAACGCCAAAGCCAAAGCCAATGCCAAAGCCAAAGCCAAAGCCCAAGCCTAAGCCTCAGCACAGCTAAGTCCCGCCAGCTCTGCCTGCTTTCCTTTATACGCCAATCCTGCATGCCGGCGCTATATGCCGTGCCAGCACGAACCATTCCATAGACATGGCAACTAGTTTATGGTGCCGATAAGGTGTTATCTGTGGTCAATGGGAACGAATATACTCTGCTATCGCCGAAAGGACGGATTGGAATTTGTATGGTCGATTTTATCTTTGTGAAGCTGAAATAAATAATTGTTGTCCTGCAATACATCGGCGTTTATATTCCCTGCCGTTTTAGTAGACAGCTTAACAAAGAGTAGGTAGGTCTATGTAGTCGGACCACAGAGTGAATGTATGATAGGGTATTTAGGTTCACAGAGTATCTACATCTTAGGACGGGCTTAATGTAAATGAATTTGTACAAACTTGTAACGGGGTGTCCTTACGGCTAGCTCACCTGGGCACCTCGTTATGTTGGTAAGTCGAGCCCTCGCGTCGCCGAGAGGCGGAACGACGGATAGACCTACCTAAAAGGGGGTTAAGTGTGGATTTGGTCCAGAGAAACACGGATTACAAGGTAATAACATACAGGCTCGTATATTCACTATTTCACAAAGGTTCCGCTTATGCTACACTTAGTTGCTATTTATGGACGTTATGCACTAGATACGCGCGGGAGGGTGACGGGAACGCGGTGGGCGCACGACGGCGTGCGGCGGCGGTTTTCGAGGGGGGTGTGTTAGTGCAAGGATCGGGCGACAAAAGCCGAAGCCACGCGCGCGGTCACTCCTTGCGGGGTAACATGCATAGGGACTGAGGATCATGCGGCAAAAGCCGAAGCCACGCGCAAAGAAGGCCCTCAGGGGTACGGGAGCGGGGTCGGGTTGCGACGAGAGGTGATCGTGCCAACATCAGCCGAAGCGCGCGCACAGAAGGCCACCCCCCGCCGTGTTAGTAGGGAACGGGTCAAGGCGATTTGCTAGATGCTTTTGCTGCGCGGGAGGACTTGGTGTAGCCGGTTACACGTCCGTGCACCGCGGAAGCATCGAGCAAATGCCTGCCTTGCAGCGGTCGGCGTGGGTTTATATAGTATCGGTGCGACGCGATGCGCGTTCGTGTGTGTGTGGTACCGGCGGGTCAGGCGAGCGCGGCGGTGGGGCGCGCGGGCGGCGTGCGGGGTCTGGGTTCGTTTGCTGGTCGCTGCAGGTCCGTCACACCCTCCCGTCTTCTCTGGAGATTTTTACCTTGGGAAAAATCACCGTTCCGGGTACATATAATGTTCTTAAAACTGGTTAATTACACTATCGGTTCGGGTATTTATCATGCCGTGTTTACTAACGGGAGGAAGATCATTCAGTGGAACATTCATTGTGTTCTAATACCTTTTTACGTAGGAATATTAATTGAACAATCTTATACAAAGCGGGTTAGGCATGAGTAAATATTTAGCGAGGTACTAACAAATACTAGTGATATCTCTGGTTTAATCAAATATCTGGCGCATAAAAATCTTGCAAAATTAAACATATTATATAACTGGATATAATTACAGGTAGAAAAAACTTTTGCGTACGACTTCCGATAATAAACTAAGTTTTTTCTCTGGTGCTGGTATTAATATATTAGCGTAAGTACCTTTTGTACTTGGTTATTACATCATAAAAAACATAAAAGACAGGTTAATATTAACAAGAAAGTGGTATAAGTAAAAATAAAAAATGACCGGATACTACTAAGTATGTTCCATAGCTATAAAAATTAGTCAGGTACTGGCCTTTTGTTCCTGTCCCGGGTGTGGCGGTGGCCTCCTCTGTGTCCTCTTCTTGTTTTCCTTTTCCGTCTGTGACCTGGGTTGGTTTGCGGGTCCGGGGGGTACAGGGTTTCATAGTGCTGTATGGCTGGCTGGGGGTAAACTTCATTAGTAAAGTTTACTGGGTTGGTGGTCGGATTCGGTGGGCAGGTTGTGCGTTTTTTAACATATTTTTGCGTTTTTATAAATAGCGTGTTCGAAGTGCCGGCTGTTGATATATCCTGGTGGCTTTTCAATATATTTTGTATTTCGCCTTGTGGTACGCCTTGTTTTCGTTCTGGCGGTGATTCTGGTTTTGGATCAAGTGCGTGGTATTTTGTTGTTCTATTTAGTTGGCCCGCTTTTATTTTATTTTCTGGGATGCCTTGGAGTGGTACTTGTTCCATTTTATTTTTATGCCGGTCTTTCTTATCTTGTTTTAGTATGAAAACCGGGTTTCTGGAGAGTTCATCGGCTATTTTGATTTGGTTACTACACTTACTACTGGGTCTGTATTCTATTTTGTAGTCGTGTTGTTCTGGTGTGTCGTTTACGGTTTTTGTTATTGTGGTGGTTGCTATTTCTTCTGGCTTTTGGTCTTTATCGCCATTTTCTTGGTTCGGCGTCCACTGTATTGTTGCACCCATTCTTTTCATTATATCCATGCCTATTAATATCCGGGTTATCTCTGGGTGGTGCAGCATTTGGTGGTATATTTTCCTCTCTCCTATGGTTACTTCTAATGGTAATGCTTCTTTTATCACAATTCTTGCTCCATTTGCCAGTACTGCGGTCTCTGATATTTCTCTTGGTTTCTTTTGTTTCACTATGAATTTTTTGTATATTTCTTTATTTACGTAGGATCTTGTTGAACCCGTATCGACTAACGCGTCGTACTCGTTTTCTAATATTTTGATTTTTACGAATGGTCGTATGTCTGCTTTTCCTTGGTTCTGTGTGTTTATTATCAGGGATTCTATGTGGTTGTTTGGCCTTTTGCAGCACTTTGTGCTCTGGGTGCCGAGTTTGCCACATCCACTGCAGAACAGTATTTTCTTCCCTCGGCAATCTTTCATTGAATGGCCTGGTTTACCACAACTCCAGCAACATTCTTGTTGTTTGTAGTTGTGGACATATTTTGCTGTTCCTTCGGGCCGAATGTGTTCTCTGGGTGTCCACTTACTGTTTGTTTCTCTGGTTATCTGGTTCTGGTCTGGTGCTTCGCGTACATATTGGGATCTTTGACTGGGTCCTTCAAAATCTCTGCGGCTTTCTTCTGTTATGTTTTCATAATCGCTGGCTAACTTTATTAATTCATGTACGGTGCTAAATTCTGAGTATTTTATGTAGTATTTGTATCTTGTTGACATGTTTTCGTATATTATTTTAAGCTCTTCGTCCTTGGACATTCTGCCGTATCGGCGCATTAACGTTTGAATTTCGATCAGGTAATCGGTGAATTTTTGTTGGTAATGCTGCTTCTTTATTATTATTTTTCTTAGTAGTTCACTCTCGTGATCGCGGGTGAGGAACGTGAGTTTGAAGCATGTAATGAAGTCATTAAAAGTTTTCAATGATTCCTTACTGTTTCGGTACCATAACACAGCTTTGCCTCTCAGGAATCTGGGTAATACTTTGAGCACTTTTTCTTTATCTATACCACTGGATTCGATTAAGTCATCTAGTCTTTCTAGGAATTCAACGGGATCATCGTTTGTGTTAAATTGGAGGTTCCATCTTTCTAGGCCTCGATCGTATTGTTCTGGGTAAATCGGCATATCGGGTTTGTCATTGATGTTTTCGTCTGGACGGGACATGGTGTCTTTATATTCTAGTTCCGGTTCACTGGTGCAATCGCTTTCTATCTGTGATTGGGCGGGTGTAGGGTGGGTCGGATCTAGTCCTGCTTTTATGGTTTCGGCCAAGGTATGGCGTAGATCCTTAACCGTTTGGTTCTCCGTTATGAGGTTCCTCTTCCTGCACTCTTCTTCCAGCTCTGGCTTCTTTAGATTGTAAATCCACGACGTTTTATCGGACATTTGATGCGTGATTTATTGTTTATTTAATTTGCGTATTAATGTTTTTTTTGTCTGGACCAACTTATCCCCTCCGGGTTTAGTTCGCGGGTTTTTGATTGAGTTGGGCGCCAATGTAACGGGGTGTCCTTACGGCTAGCTCAACTGGGCACCTCGTTATGTTGGTAAGTCGAGCCCTCGCGTCGCCGAGAGGCGGAACGACGGATAGACCTACCTAAAAGGGGGTTAAGTGTGGATTTGGTCCAGAGAAACACGGATTACAAGGTAATAACATACAGGCTCGTATATTCACTATTTCACAAAGGTTCCGCTTATGCTACACTTAATTGCTATTTATGGACGTTATGCACTAGATACGCGCGGGAGGGTGACGGGAACGCGGTGGGCGCACGACGGCGTGCGGCGGCGGTTTTCGAGGGGGGTGTGTTAGTGCAAGGATCGGGCGACAAAAGCCGAAGCCACGCGCGCGGTCACTCCTTGCGGGGTAACATGCATAGGGACTGAGGATCATGCGGCAAAAGCCGAAGCCACGCGCAAAGAAGGCCCTCAGGGGTACGGGAGCGGGGTCGGGTTGCGACGAGAGGTGATCGTGCCAACATCAGCCGAAGCGCGCGCACAGAAGGCCACCCCCCGCCGTGTTAGTAGGGAACGGGTCAAGGCGATTTGCTAGATGCTTTTGCTGCGCGGGAGGACTTGGTGTAGCCGGTTACACGTCCGTGCACCGCGGAAGCATCGAGCAAATGCCTGCCTTGCAGCGGTCGGCGTGGGTTTATATAGTATCGGTGCGACGCGATGCGCGTTCGTGTGTGTGTGGTACCGGCGGGTCAGGCGAGCGCGGCGGTGGGGCGAGCGGGCGGCGTGCGGGGTCTGGGTTCGTTTGCTGGTCGCTGCAGGTCCGTCACAAACTGTTAAGTCTTTTATTTAACTGTAGGCTACACTACAATAGTACATTACAAAGATCCTAACTGTTAAAGTTATACGGGCAGGAGGTTCATACGTTCGATATTCTTTGACTACGATATTATAGCAATAAGAGATGTTTTTAACTGAGCGGGTTCCTCCGGTAGTAAAAGCGGTAACGATGTGTTAACGGCAGCGATGCCGTCGCCCGACGGAAGTCTCACGTCAACAAAAGCTCACCCCTCCCGCACCGCTCTACTACCGCTGGAACCTACATAGTTAATTGCTATGTTAAATTTTGATTTATCAAACTCACTCAACCAAAATCCCATCCTAACCAATGATTAGAAAATAAATATAATGTCGTATAACTTGCTACAAACACGTAATTTCCCGGAACACAAGAGAACGAAAGAAAACATCAGTAAATTATTTGATATCAGAGTGTACGCTCCAGCGAGCGACGCGCGCTCTAAAACCATTCCTATTTCCGGAACGATATTACAAAGGCACATAGCTGGGCTGCGTTTCTTATACCACTGTCATTATAAAACTGTACTTACGTTTCCTTGCAGTATTTTTCTATTGTTATATGTGCCTCGAGTTATAGCTGAATTGACATCGCGGCCTGCTGAAAGATTTTCAATCTTGTGTCCTCTGAAACAAAGCCTCTTATGGTTAATTTGGTGGTCATGCGGATAAGTTTAATTCAGTGGTGGGTTGTGACCGAAATCGCGCGACTTTATTGCCACAGCTCCATTACGCAGGAGTTGTTTGGGTGAATGAATCCAGCAGAGGGCGCAGCTCACTCTTCATAGTAACTGCTACCTAAGCACGCGGGGATAGTACTGACTGTTTGGCGGGTGCTGGGAGATATAGACAATGTGAGTTCCGAGGGAGCCAGAGCGGACGTAGGTACTCTGTTGTTCTTTTGAATTGGTATTATACGGTTTTTGTATTGAGTTTCATTGATTGTTCCGTCCAAAAGACTCTGCTAATAAAGAACTAGGTGGATGAAATGTGCAAGAAGGATCACTACTTACATAAATTAATTTTAGAATACTCATATGATAACTCATTCATCATAATATGAAACACATGAAGCCCATTGATATTGTTTATCATATAATAATGATATGGTCAAAAGTTTGATTTTCACTTTTTGGGAACAGATGTGAAAGAAAAGTAAAGCAGCTTCTATTAATAATTGTAAATAGTTCATTATGTAGAGCTACTAGTTTTCACGCTAGCCATCGTGGAGGGGTACAGATGGCTCAGCTCATGGAGCCGTCGGGAACAAATGACACCGCCTCTGTCGAGTAAAGGCTGGCGTCCTTTAGGGACGGATCGGGGCGGGTCGCATTGAAACGGGCCGCGGTTCTGTGATGCTCTTGCGTCCATCTGTACGGGGCGCGGCGGACCGCCTAAGCGGATTTGATCTTACAGACGTGTTTTCGTGCTTGGACTGACATCGCGCTACCATGGACAGCTCCGACGAAGAGATGTTATGGTTTCAAAACCTTCTTGAGGAAGAGCAAAAAAATAAAAAACGACGACTGAAAATGTGTGCTATTTCTTGCCATATATTCATGCGCCGCTGCTCATCGTGATATCTAGGGTCTCCTAGATCATACAGTTCCCTATACTTTTGCACTAAAGAAATAAGCAGTTCTTCGTTCATTTTCGTTTATTTTTATTAGCACGGCACGTGCGCTCACATCCGCCTGCCTGCGTCGACTAGACGGATCGGGGCGGGTCGCAGCGCACCGCCGACAGAAATACGCCTGCGAAGCGATCCGCCAATGCGTTGTCGCCCGCCGCGCTCCGATCCGTCGCTAATAAACGATATTTCTATGAAATATCGTTAAAACATGGGCCAGGCGTATTTTTGCGTTGCGATGCGGCCCGACCCGATCCGCCTAGTGGACGCCAGCCTTAAGCCGGCGCGTTCAACACCGACACTGGCGCGCTGGCGAGGATAACTAGCAGCGAGCCTAACGGATGGCCTACGCCGAGTTGTTGATAGAACCGCTACGTGTGACCATAGAACAGGTGCGCATTTCTGCTGATAAAATGTAGTAGGTATTTGCTTAGTACACTATGCTTGAAGTAACGAGATAATTCTCAGACGATCTGTGTACGTGCAGTGACACGCACCCCATACATTGAAAATTGTTTTGTATTAAAAATATAAAATAAAATACTCAATTCAAGTTATAATTATATCTCGAAAAGTACACCAATTACCAAGCTGTAATTTCCTACCACTCAGATTTCTCCAGATTTCCATGTTCTCATTCTCACGTACTTAACCCACTTCCACCCCCGCACGTGTTCTCCAATCTACGCAAGAGTTCCCAAGGGTGCGTGTGTGTACCCACTACACGTGATTGCGCTGTGCGTTGTACATTGAGCTTTATGTTTGAATTTCGCCGCAACGTCAGCAACAGCAAGCAACGGATGCTCCCAGGAGATGACGTGTCACGCGCCGTCTCGCGGGAGATCCCTTCAGTTATTAGCAAGCATTATACCCGAGGCTTCCAATGGATCATCGTATTGAGGTTACACATTAATATTAAGCCTCTTAGTGTGTCGATGGAGTTATGTCGCGTTACTGATGACGAATTAATGTTCGCGGTGACTGGGAGTAGAACCACACTGGATCTGAGACAGCTACATAAATGATAGGTCGCGAGGGAAATACTAATTATTAGTAGGTATATTACCGGTTCAGTTAAGCTCATTGTTTTATCGTGGAATAATCACATTTTATCGTAGTTCATTGGACAGTGTCAAATTTTTGAAAAAATAAGTCTTTTATTTCCATTTGGCTACATTGCAATAATACTTTGTGAATGGATCCATCTGTCGCGGATTTCTTCTAGACTTTGTCAAGAACAACGCGGGCAAAGCCGTTGGTAACAGCTATAGTATTTTATATTGGCAGTGAAATCCTGGTCGAGATCGTGACGCAATATAATAGTGATGTTGTTCGCAGCCGAGCGGTCGGCGTGTTCGGCGACTTGCGGAGATTGCCTCTCGACATCCTGGCGCAAGCGAGGGGCGACGGCGACCACATTACTGATTGACAACAATATGAGGTGTAGTATGTATGTAGGTTAGGTAGATCTAGCATATAAGAGCGTAAGTTATTGTAAATAGGATGAGTAATTAAAGGTAGTCTATCGAGAGCAGTTGTTTCAATAATGCTACGTCCCCTCATGGCGACCCGTGCCATTTTTGGGGCTCGTGACCGGTATACGCGTGACGCATAAGTACTAACGCGGCGTGGTGTTACGGCTCCAAACGGAATTTAGCAAGTGAAATAAAAAATGATTTTAATTTTGAAATAATAATCTGCTGTCAATATTAGATTTAAATAAATAAAATTCAAAACAAGACTCAAAATGTGCCAATCAAACGTCGGAAGGGAGACCGTTTTTATCAACCAGAATGCAGCGGGCTCCAATAATGCCCATTTGGAAGAATTGAAGACACACATGTTTACTATGAGCATTGTGCTTATGGTCATTTGCGTGCTGTTGGGACTTGGTGCAGTTTACTTCCTGTATAAGCAGTACCAGAAATGCCACAATGGTTGGATTAGGAACGAGATGATGCAGAGTAACCTGAGAGGTTCCTTCGCCCGTGCCTTAACTCGCAGAGAGGAGCGCAGCGTTAATATCCCAATGAAATAAAATAATAAAATTAATGAGTACGTAGGGGAAGTGCGAAGTGTATTTTAGTGTGTGCAGTGCAATAAATTAAATAAATTATTTTACGGTGTAAAAATAAAGTAGAAATTCAATAAATGTGCAGCGGTAAAATAAAGAACAATATCCGTGACGTCGTCAAACTAAATAATAAATTATTTTCGCGTGATTTATTTTACTGAAAATGGACTCAATTAGGAACTGTTAAGTGATGTTTAAAATAAGGTTTTAGTAATCGGTGTTTAATAATAGTCGGAATATTGATGTTATGTACTAGCAAGAAATAGTTTATGGAGGACAGTGGCCGCATTCTGATACCGATGTATCAAGTTACGAAGTAACGCTCCGTGTCCCCTACTACGGTAACTCGATGAGAATGTGGTATGTATTATTTTATTGTATAATGGACTATTTTGTGTAAGGTAATGGAAAATGATTTATTTAAATGTGTAGATGAACTTGTATTAATAAGAAAATATTTGATTAAGAAAGGAAAATCTAGATTTAAAGGTAATGTTATTAAGAATAAATTGTCTGAAGCGGAAAGTATTTATGACAAGAGTAAGGAATTAATTCAATTATTGTCGAAAGAAGAAGGATTAAAAACTGATGTTTTAGAATCTTTGACGTTGTTGAAGAATGAGATAAAATCTAATTATTTACAAATTATTAATTTATGTACTGTAAAGAAACAAAGCGATAGTGATAGTGAAAGTGACTTTTCTGAAGCATTTGAACAGTTACAATCAATCATGGAGTTCGATTTGAAAACGGCGTGTAGTTTGATTCCTGTAATGAACGGTAATGAAAATAACATCAAGAGTACCATTGACTCTGTAGAAATGTACGCTGAAATGTTATCAGAAGCAGGGAAAAAGTTACTTATTAAATTTGTTTTGAAGAGTAGATTATCTGAAAATGCGAAACTGCGTATGACCAATGATTACACATCTGCGAACGATCTTATCAGAGATTTACGTCGTACTTTGTTGATTAAAAAATCATTTACTGCCATACAGTCACAGTTACAAAACGCAACACAAGGCTGGCGTACTATCGACCAGTATGGTACAGAGATCGAAAAATTATTTACCAATCTGACAATATCGCAAGCAGATGGAAATTCGCAAAGTTATGCTGTATTGAAGCCTTTAAATGAAAAACTTGCTATAAAACGTTTTTCAGATGGGTTGAACGATCCTCGGTTGAGTACGATTATAGCTGCCCGAAATTATGGGAGCTTGAAAGACGCGATCCAAGCAGCAAAGGACGAGGAAGTGACCGCAGCATCAGCATCAGCAGTTGGAGGTATTATGCAAATGTCACATCGTGGTAGAGGTAAGTACCATAATAATAATTACCCTCACCAAAGACAGATCAACCACCAGTCCCGTGGTCAGCAAGGAAACCATCACCAGAATCAGAGAGTTAAGTACAACGGCTATACCAATTCGTACAATAATTATTCTGACGGAAGGAATTTTAATTCACGTGGTAGATCATTCTATCATTCCCGTGGAAATGATCGTAGTACATTCAGTAATATAGATAGAGGTCGAAATCAACGAGTTTCGAACGAGAATCGATCGAGTTATGAAACCAATGGTAGTGGTAATAGACATCGAGTGTTTTGTACTGAAGAAACTGATAGGAACGAAACTGTAACTCCTAGCACGAACGAAATGCAGTTTTTTCGAGCTTAAGCATAGCATTTTAATAATAAATAATAATAATAATAATAATAAATCTTTATTTCGGACACAGGATCCATAGTTACATTATTGACACAGAAAATAACAAAAAAAAAAACAAATAATAATAATACATGTACTTAGGTGGTTTAGGTGGCAATAGCCACCCACCGTTTATATGTGGCAGTCAGCAGCAGCCTGTCCACCAGACTTCTGATAATTGCATTTTTACACGTGTCAACTCTGGACATAAAAGACGCTATCCTCTTACGTTGTATCGCGTTGAAAGAGTCTACTCGCCATTCGGTAAACATTCCTGAAGCGCTGCAGTAGCGCTTTAGACCCATCAAATGTCTAAAGACATTGTTGTAGGCTACTCTGATGGCGCCATGCGCCTTCAAGGTGTATTCAGTCCAGAGTTGACATGTGTAAAATGACTGACAGAAAGATTTAAATAACGTAATTTTTACGTCAGACGCTGCTCTGTAAAACTTCCTAGCAACCATATTGCCGACTACGCACAGAGCGCGCCGTTGTCTCTCGATATCCTCGTCATCGGTAAGTTTAGACGTCACGATGTGACCAAGGTACTTGAAGCTTTCCACCGTTTGAACCAGCTGTCCATTGAGATGCACTGCTGGTACGGTTTCGGGTCCCTTTCCCGACCTGAAGATCATCATCTCTGTCTTTTTGGAGTTATAGACTAAATCATGGTCATTCGCATACCGTTCGCAGATGGCTAGGAGTTTTTTCAAACCTTTCATCGAAGGACTGAGCAACACCATATCATCAGCGTAGCTCAGGTTGTTAACGTATCTACCATCCAACCTGAGCCCAACTGGGGTGCTGCTCAGTTCCACGATCAGATCATTCACGTAAAAATTAAACAGGTCGGGAGAGGTGACCCCACCCTGCCTCACCCCGCAAGACAGCCGGTAGCTATCTGAGATCTCGGAGTCCCATCTGACGCTGTTGGTCTGGTTACAGTACCAGTACGCAAGGAGACCAACAACCTCAGGCGAGACACCAGAGCCGTACATTTTCTCCCACAGTAGATCATGGTTCAGCGTATCAAATGCACGACTCAGATCCAGGAAACATGCATACACTGTTGTTTTTTGTCGTTTATAATACTTAACAATTTCCTTCAATGAGAAAATGGCCATGTCGGTGGAAAGCTGTGGACGTAACCCAAACTGTCCAGCATCGATATCTACTGATGTAATATGAGAATATATTACTCGTTCGAGTACCTTCGCCACGATCGTAGCCAGAGAAATAGGACGGTAGTTAGTCAGGCTCGATATATCACCCGTTCTGTTCTTTGTGATAGGTACGACTACGGTACGGATAAGTTCCTCGGGTAAGTAACAATGCCTCACACAGAGGTTAAAAAGCCGCGCTAGAACGTGACAGATATACTGGCCAGCAAACAATAAATGTTCAATACTGAGGCCGTCGTGGCCCGGGGACTTTCCACGTTTCATGTTTCTCAAAATTACCTCGATATCTTTAGGCGTTATCGATACGTGGAGAGGCTCCGGGCCTCGACGAACCTTGGGCCTACGAGTAGTGTTTTCTTTGTTCTTTACAGTAAAATGTTTTTGAAATAAATTTGCAATATTTTTCTTATTTTTCTCTCCTTCTACGCTAACGGGTATACTATTTCTATGATCTAGTTTTTTTGTTTCTTTCCAAAATTCTACAAAGTTATTGTTGGCACGATGTCGGGCCAGCATATCCATTTTTATCTTTTCTTCATTTTTCAATACATACTTCAGCGCTGCCATATATTCCCTGCGTGAGGCAGTCATATTCTCGTAGTGATACCCCGAGCGCGGCCTACCGTATAATACCCATAAAGAAAACATTTCTCTAGCCCTAACATGAGAGCGTCTGACATGAAAATTCCAACCTATTATTTTTTTACGCTTTCGTTTACGCTTTAACTCAGATGTGCACTGTGCTGCTGACTGCAACGTCTTTACAATATTAATATAATATTCGTCAATATATTTATAATGATTTTCCTTGTCACATACAAAGTTGAAAGACGTACATTCCATAATATTAAATATATCATCATACTTATTCATTATATCACAGAGTTTTTTATCACACATTTCAGAATACAGTAAAATTTGTTCCCGTTCTCTGTCACCCCATAAGTGCTTTTTAATCTTATTCACACTATCACCGCTGTTTTCGCACGACACCTTTCTATTAATTAAACTGAAATTACAATCCATGACTAAAGGAAAATGATCAGATGCAGTTACAGCGTATGCTACATGCACGTTCGCCACCAGTGGAGCCGCTGCCTCCGTTACAAGACAGTGGTCGAGCCAGCGGCACGAGCCGCTCGCGTCACTAACGAATGTGAACGTATTCAAATCGAGCCTATCAAGGTCTAAACAGATCAGGGAATGCTCACCACAATAATCCACCAGCTCTTTTCCAAAAAGAGTACCCGGGTGCGCGTTAAAGTCTCCCATGATCAATACACACTCATTATCCGCGGCCTCGATCACAGCACTGATAAGCGCCAAACAATCGGTAAATTCTGGCAGATTATCGTCACTATTAACAGGCATATAAACGCAGAACACTAGTAGGCTGTGATCACCCTGTGCCAGTCGCACGGCAATCACTCGATCACTGTCGCATGGTATGATGTCGGCCTTAGTGAACATGCTCGTCCGCCACATCAGGGCCGTTCCTCCATAGGGCCGCCCTCTGAGCACCACTGACGTATCCACTGACGATTTACTGCAGCAGCTGAACTCCTTATCGATCTTATTAATAATACCTAGATCATGTGGCATCAGCCAGTGCTCCTGGAGACAAACTACATCTGAATTCCTGCACATGTTTTGTATATCTATAATACAGTTTTTTATGGAATGACAATTGAAAGAGACGAATCTCAAATTATTTCTATGTTTTGTTTGTATATCCATACTTATTTATTAAAGTCAGCGGTATTGCTCCCAGAAGAGCGCCGTTGTCTATATCGTCTAAATACCAACCCTTCAGGCCAGAAGTCTTTCTGTAAAAATGTACTAAGCTTTGAACATAGTATTTTTATTTTAAAAGAATTGAAGTTCGTTTCTCTGATTTGCGTCAATTTTTCCACCTCTAAGCATTGTTCATTCATGCTTTTAATGTGTTCCATAATGTCATCTTCTTTTACATGTTTCTGTGTCCGGGATAAGTAAACAAACGCAAATGATTCGGCAGCTTGCAGTGTGGTAGTGTCTTTTAATGTACCCCTTGTATTTCTATATCTGTAATATTGTGTCGGTTTCTTCCGGGTTACAGTTGTGAACCCTTCATCGTCATGTGTCCTAATAAATTCGCTTTGGGTTTTACTCGCAATATCTCGATAAGTAGGTATGTGCGAGGAGTCAGTATCCCCAGTCAGCTGTTGCATAGATAACGCCATACGTACAGGGCAAGGGGCAGCGGGGGTGGGGAGCGCAGGCAGCGCAAGCTGCACCGTACTCGGGGCGAGCGAATGCGCATGCGCACCGCCCCGCTTTCCGCGCCCGCGCCCTCTTCTTACCGTACTCGCCTCCGAACTGGTTCCAGCCGCTTCGAAAAGCAGTTCACTTGGATCCGCAATAACATTGATGGGACTTTGTACTAGTGCCAGCTTATTTCTCGCATTCTTATCATCATGATAAGACCTAAGAAATAGATCGTCTTTTTGTGTACTGCGGGTATTGCAAGCCTCTCGGAGCTCCTTTATTAAACCTTTTACGTTTTCGAATTCCATCTTCAAGTCATCCATATCTGAAGTCGTCGTGGCGTTTTCGGCACTCGCAGATTGCTGAGTTCTAGACTTAAGACAAGCAACATCATTCTTGAGCAGGGTCATTTCTTTAAGAAATGTGGTAATGTCGATATAATCGAATGACACCGCGGGAAGTTTATTTAAATTTTTGGCCACAAATACTGGTAGGCAGTCGGGCTCAAATTCTTTTATGAGCTTGATGATTTCCAGAATGCTCTTTTGTTCAGATCCTTCCTTCCGCCTCAAATACTTTTTCGTCGGCGCCAGAAGTTTGTAGGCAATCGCCCTTGCGTTCTCAATTTCTTCCGTAGTATATGCACTTAAACATATTTGCGTAATCCCCGTTTCGGGGATTTTAGCATTACATAGAAAACAACAAAACTTGTTTTATTGAACATTGAAGTACACAACACAACACAACATTTACAAGGTGACCAATAGTAAACAGAGCTTCGCTATAGCTTGACTATTCATTTTTATTCAACCGGTAAAGTTAAGCAAATTCGCTGCAGTCATCACTCATCAGATAGGTGACCACTATAAAATGTGGTATTTACAACTAATCACTATGCTTCGGAGGGCACGTTAAGCCGTTGTCATAAGACAACAATCAAGTCAGAAGCCTTCGACTGACCTATGTATTCTGATACCAGCAGGGCTAGCATGCCTTGTACAAATCAACATAATATATCTCTTTTTGTGAAAAAGCGTTGCGACCAATGAAAATGCAGTAAAAGTTTATGACGTGATCGTGAACTGGTCGCAATTAAAATCGTGAATGGTTTCTTGAGAGAAGAGATGTCGATTTTATAGCTCTTGCTAGCCCTGCAGGGCTGACCGGAGCCAACACGAGAATAGGTAATAAATCAATTTAAAAAATTAAAAGTCTTCGAGCACCGCTAGTATTTCCTGATATGTACCACACAGTGCTCAGCAATCGGTTCTCAATGCCGACGATCCGAGATTGAATGCGCCCCGAGTCCCGAGACACCGTCCCTCTCGCTCATTGTCGCACACTATGCGATATTTCTGATTTGTTTACAGATTACTATTCGATAGAGCGCATGTGTTCGAAATCTATTACACTACTGCCTAAAAATAAATGATTATAAAAATATTTCGAAGATTAAGAAAGGTTCTTGAGTGGCGACTACGAACCGGAAGACGCAGCGTAGGCCGGCCTCCCACGTGGTCCGACGATCTGGTGCTAACAGCGGCGAGCCGATGGATGCTGGAGGCAAGCAGCCGCTCAAAGTAGCGCACTGTGAGGGAGGCCTATGTTCAGCAGTGAACGTCTTCAGGCTGTTGATGATGATGATGAGAATGATCCCTCTATGTCGTACCTACTGCATCGTATTTGGATACACCTTAGAATGAGAAGTAGATACTTAAGACCTGTCAAACTGTAGTAGTGCAGACGGGCATTAGTCAATTAGCGTTACAGGTAAATATATGCAGCAGTGGTAGCTTTCATTTTAGGCAATAAGCTCAAACCGAATAAAATGAATTTGAGTATTTTCTAATTTGATTTATTATTGCGAAATTCCATTGCTAAAAATTGAAACCGATTGGTATTCGTTTCCAATCATTAATATTTTTCAGCCGATCTGCTGTTGTGATACATAATATCCTTCCATGAAATGAATATTCCAGCCGTAGGTAGCATTATTATAAAAGCGGATGAAATTCACGCCAGTGATTTGTGTTCGATGAATTTTCATTGAAACATGCGCCACTGGCCGCGGCCGCTCGAGCCCCATATTAGTTATCTCCGTAATCGTTAATTGATGACTGATTTCATTGAATTAGCGCTGTCTGTGTAGTGGCACCTCGGTCAGTGAATATAATGTATAATATGCACAAAAGAGAAAGTGATATAATTGCAAACAAGTAAAAATGGAGAGGTGTACAGTTGATATGGTGGTGCGAGAGCCCACTGCAAAAATACCTACGTCATCGGGTACCCCAATAGGCTATCTTTAGATCGTTAACCGACACTTAAACATGTAAAAAAATCAGGTCTGCCAGTTCCGATCCTGCCGGGTCATGGAAATAATCCACCTCCACCAACTTCAAATGCCTTGAATACTGTTTCGCCAAGTTTAGACCTGGTAGACCTATTAATCTATTATCAGGGGCATCTTGGCTATTATTGGGCTTAGGTTTCATTGGGGTATTCACTGAGGTAAGTAAAGAGTGTGAAGGGCATATTCTTAGGGGTTTGCCAGGTACTTCCGGCAGGGTGCGCAATGGCAGACCAATTTTTTTTACATAATTAATCAATGGTTAACTGTAGCCAGAACTTTTATTCGGGTACATTTTGACAAAAAAAAATACTTCAAAAAATTTCAATTATTTCCATGACCCGGCAGGATTGGAACTGGCAGACCTGATTTTTTTACATATTTAGATGTCGGTTAACGATCTAAAGATAGGCTATTGGGGTACCCGATGACGTAGGTATTTGTGCAGTGGGCTCTTGTACCATGGTGGCGTACTCCAGTTTGTCAGAGTGGTCATGGTTGCAACGATCATGAACATGGGGATTGTTTGTTTTCGTTCTCATTTCTAATAGCTGCTGCATTCTATAACTTAATATACAAGTAAGAGTTTCTAGTTCTTTATCATATAGGTAATAAATAGCCAGCATACAGTTAGCGTCCACAAACAAGCCCACATCACGCGTGGCTGTGCCATCAAGCAATACAGGCCTCTCTCAAAGGTTTTGCTTTACAGCTCACTTAAACAATAATAGCACCTATTCATACTATATAATGGTCAGGCACGTCAGAAACGGGTCAACTCGCTCACAAAGCTCTGCGAGATGTGTCTGACAGATCTCACAGTGTAGATACGAGATTGTTCAAGTACATTGTTGAATTAGAATAGCTAATGCGACTGTCTACGCAGTATTGTTGAGGTATCTACTTTGAAATCTTGGAATGTGTCGATATCAATGTCAATGTGTACAATATTGCTTGTAAATTGATTCTTCTTGATGTATTATCTTCATAATTAGATATTACTACGAATGTATTCAGGTAGCGATTTGATAGCAGTCTCTCGATTGAACCGTGGCATGTCCTTTGAGCCATGTGAGCGATCGATACTTGAAACAGAAGCCGAGCTGAGCTGGTGCTGAGATACTGGTGTCATGCTCGCAGCTATAGCGTGACATTCGATTACTTATCTGACAACACATAACACAATAATTTAGCATTCAGTTTTTTCATGTACAATGTTGTGCAAAACTATTTTTAATAAATTGGAATAATACGTTCGATGTTTGCATAATATAATAATTCATACAAATAAAAATATTTTATTTTAGGTGGTTTTATTTTTCTACAGGAGCTTAAAAAACATAAAATAACTAAACTAGGCCTACAAAATTTAAAAAAAAACTCAAGTATGTAAATCACCAAATTTTATTTAGTACATTTAGATATCGGTATTTTGATAAAACGCTCTTATGAAGTCTATAATATAAATATAATATAATCTGTAGTAGAAAATGAAAGTCAAATAATATAAGTAGGTACTTATTATATGTGCAAATAGCCATTTTTAGCACTTTTAGGTATAAAGTAATTTCTCTGTTCAAAAATTATAAAAGATTGCACTGCACCTTAAGCAATAATTTATGTTTATAAAACCTAAAAAAGAATTGCTCGCGCGATCACATGCTTTTATTTCCCCGACCGTCACTACACTCGACGCTAAGCTCCCTGCAGTACCCCGGGTGTTGGTGTCTCGGACAACTTCTATATTTCCCTGAACTAAAAAGTAGTGAATGTTGAAACGGGGACTGTTATCTCTGCCGAGTTGTTCCTTTGTACTCCCGGAGATTACACCGAGCAACATCGCGCGCAAACTTTACTTTTTAACTATATTACGGTATTTTAAGCTGTGTACAAACGAACAGCTTCTACCAGGCTTCTGAGTTAATAAGAGTAAGAAAAACAGAAAGCTAAATATAAAAGCTAGGTGGATAGGCTAGGTTAAATATAATTATTACAAAATGTAGCTGAATAGATTGATATCCAAGTTTCTTCTCTACTTTTTTATTTATTGTGTGAGTACAAGAAGAACTAACGCAGCGTTTTGCAGCCGGTCACCGTCCGCTGCTCCTTGCCTGCACAGTCGACTCCCAGCACTCGCGGGCATCACGCGTACTTGGCTGTATCTAGGACATAAAAGGTGTCTCATTATTTGCATTCAGATCCCGCATAATAAGTAGAAACATGAGACATTGAAAAGATCTATATGACATTCAGATAAAATGTACTTGCTAAATAGAATACGTAGGTATTGAAGTCTAGGACCCGGCTGCTAAGTAGATTAGGTATTGCAATGTTACAAAATAGGCATTAATTTAAAATGCCACAAATATTATGTGCAGTTTAATCTGCGATGATAAATTGCTGAGTTAGAAACATCCCAACAAAATAAAAGTAGCCGCCGGCTTTACATAACGCTGCACCCGATTACAGGCGGAGCGGAAAAATGAAACGATTCATATAGCTGGTGGAGCTTGGCGACTCTATCACGTTTGTGGTAAGGAGTACAGTCGCTCGGCACGGTTGTAATATCACGGCTGGGCATCTCGGGGTAGGGACACCAGGGTTTGCTAAGGCTCAGCTTTCACGTGGAGTTTATAAAAGTTTTCCTGAAACAGGCGCGAGGTCAAAACTGTTCGTACCATACGATACGTAGGTAGAGCAAACATTTTAATAGAGGTTTATTAATTCTCAATTGATGACTAGATGAGTCCCGCGACATCACCCGCTATTCACCTGTTTCTCGCAAGATAACTTCATATAGGATAAAATTCAGTCAGATTTCAGTAACTGACTATTTACATTTATGAGTGCTCATTGGTTTGACTAAGAAAACTAACAAATTTTATATAAAGCATTTGTAACTACTGCTCCAGCCGTAGCCATATCGCTCTGTACACAGATTTTGTTTGCAGTACTTTTGTTTTCATTCTCGACTGCAGTACACGGTACGTGATATAAGCAGTACGCGACCTCATACTTTTATAAATTACTAGCATCCCGTCCTGGCTTCACAGGGGTTAATTAGTTTTACGCCCTAACCTTGTTCGTGCGACTTGTGATACTCAGCGCTAAGATACTAATTGTTATAGCCAACATAAGATACAAGGTTCAGTAGTAGTGCATTTGCTATTTCAAACTTTAGCAATGCTCTTACTGTTCAATAGTGTAGTGACGTTTAGAATTGAACGATTTCGCAAATATATTGACCTCCCTTCGATTTACGGCGCCCCTGTCGCACGCCGCCGCTGTCGCGCGCCGCGCTACGTGGATTGTATCCTTGCGACCTGGGAGTGCATGCAATCTGCCTCCACTGGGAATCCGGGACAAACAACTGTCACTCGATTCTTATTTGTAGCTCTGACATTACATTGAAATCAGTAGTGCAGTGTATATTTTAATGAATTGAAAGCGGAAAATTAACTCTAAAGATTACGGAAGTAGATGATTTCACACAAAATACCTAATTAAATGGATTATTTTACTACAAATTGAGAAAAATACGCTTTAATTGCCGTTATGTATGTAATGCATAAGAAGCATTCATCACAATCTACGAACAAGCCACATACTCTACTCAACCATGCTGCCGGTATCTATGGAACGTCGTCGCCGTCTATAGGTTAGCAGTGGCTGACTACAGTAGGTGGGTAGGTACTTGTAGGTTGAGGTGTTCTGTGCTATTACATATATTTTCCAGTGTTGTATGAGCGTAGTCAATTTACAAACGCTAGTTGTAATAATTAGTAAACTATTTTCACATTAGTAACGATGCATTTGACGATCGGCATCCTTGGTATTGCAGGTATCTACAGGTGAGGTAACTGCTTACCATTAGGCGAGCCGTCAGCTTGTTTGTCTGCTCGTGTTAAAAAATTAGTTCTGCGTGTTGTATGGGTATGTACTTGTTTAATTACATCTTTTACAACCTTTAGCAGGATATCATATAAGTAAATTATGATTACAACTAAAGAGTTTACCGGTGTAATCGAACGCGCGCCGCTCAAGGAGACACGTCCTTTGTCTCGGGATGGCGGCGGCCCTTTGTCTCGGATATTGTTTTGAATTAATTAGTCCACTTCCGCCTCACCTGTCACCGCGCTGTAGCCGCGTACCCCGTACACCGGCGCACTGCGCGCTTTGAAGACGTCGGGATGATGTACTGTACGTATGGATTACATATAATATCCCTCCAACCATAATGGCGGCGCGATTAAGTCCTGTGTTAAACGAAAACTTCATAATGGTATGCCACAAACAGGTCCTTCAACTGGACGTGGATTGTGGCAGGGGTGGCGATATAGGAAAAAAAATCTCAAAAGTAATTATAAAACTGAATACTTAGGTTGAAAAACCTGAAGGAAAATAAATACGAATTTTGACAAAAAAAAGTCTTTACCCATACCTAGCGTTGCTTAAGGATCAAAAAGGAATTAACGTTAAATGGCAAACCAATGAAAACGTTTCATTTAAAAAAATACTATTGAAATTGTTGAGGTTTGCCCATAATCGCCACACTGGGCATACAGACTGGAGATTGCAGAGCATAGATAGCTCTTCGCTCTGGTGACGCAGCTAGTGTCCATAACCGGCACAGAAATACGTCAAAATATTCAAAAAATGTATAATTTGATAGAGTAGCGTATAGCGAAGTACACTGGGTAGTGTATATCTTTTAGAGAGCGAATATCTTGAATTTTGTCTGAAACTCCATTACTTTATAAAGACAAAAGCGACAGAATGATTAAGGGACGTTCTCGACCTTGGGGCTAATTGACTTTTCACGGTATCTAGGTTTTATAGCGGCCCGCTGATTAGGACGGAGACGGTGCCAATTTCACGGGCGCTGCTCGCACCCGGCCCGCACCCGGCCCGCACCCGGCATGGACCTAGACGTGGTACTCGCTGCTAAAAACGCTGAGAGTGTTTTTTTCTGAAATTACTATTGTACTTATGTTCCTGTTGAAAGCGAAAAAGTATCTCTACATAGGTTTAAAAAAATCATAATAAATTTAATTCTTTGCATTTTTGTTTGAGTTGTTGGTAAGTTAATTATATGTTGGTAAGTTAGTTTTGCAGTAAACCTTACCTTATGCAATAAATACAGCATAACATCAGATACACAATACGAGCTTGGCCGGCGCCGGCCGCGCGGCCGGGGCGGGTTTCTGCACGGAACGATTTGCTGCTCAAATTAAATTTCATTGCATGATCATTTTACTCGATTCAGCGTTCTGTGTGAGGAGATGGGGGGAGGGGAGTCCACCAAGTCGCTATATTTCACGCATGGACAGAACTCAATTGGCTTGCTGCGCGGACTCCGCACGTGTGGGGTGCATACTTAACCATATAGTCACTCGCGGCCCTGGGTTTATTTATTATTATAAAATATGCGCGTTTTGGGAACAAAACGGATGCGCTGTGACAGTACAGTCACATGCTAAGGTAGGCATGGGTGAGAGTGACATGAAAACTTTTAACAACAAAGCAGTAATCATGTGCGATGGTTTGTTAGCCAACTTTCAGTGAGCAGAAGGTTTTCGATTTTTGGTTTATTATCTTACTATGGGGCTGTTTGGTCATTTTGAAGTGCTATGATGAGAGATTTAAAATATATTCTAAACACAATACTCATAATAAATTATACTATCAAAACAATGTTCAAACAACGCCGACGGAGTTTAGAATCAAAGGAAAGGTTTCAATGCGGATTTCAAGAAAGTAATCGGTAATCTTTTGACTTTATGCCTCACTTCACTATAAAGAAAACCTCACATGAAAGGATACGTTATTTGATTCCACACGAATACAATATTCCACTCAAGCAGGAGTGTAAGGTTCTATCAAATGGGATTTTTACATATTATCAATAAAGTACCTTGATAGGAAATTCTCTATTTCAGTAAAAAAAATGATATCAATTGTCATAATAATATTATTTAGACAAAAATAATTATACCATACTTGCCGCTGCACACCACTTCTCACAGTGCATAATATAATGTCAGTAAGTCGTATTGTAGTGCTCCGAGCAGTACAATAGTATAATGTCCGCGCACACTCCCCCGCACTGCTCGCTCGCCGACGTCACCTGCTGCGCTTCGATACTATGGCGGCAGAGAGTGCTTGTGTTGATTATTTGCTCCTTTACTTTGAGCGGTGTGTGTGCTTTGCTGAAACAGGACATAATATTTCGTATAGCATGCTTACCAAAGGTAACTTCCTCACTATCCTATCTTTCAAGTCGATTATTTGGACGGAAAATACATGAGTGTATTTTTACATAATATTGGAGACACTTGCAGAAAGGTTGCTAGGATTGTCGGTTCCCACACCTTCCTCTCCGCAGCCGCTGTCTGACCAGACACGTGTCATGCCGCTAAATCCCTATTCTTTTCCGAGTGAACTTCGTAGAGTCCATGAAAGTAAACAAAGAAACATTCCAAAACACCTCCGAACGTTCATTACAACGAAACCCCAGCAGGTAAGTAACATTTTTTACCTCGGCTTTCTGTCGAGAAATAAGTAGGGGCTAGTCCTTATTGGTGTCAACATTTTGTACAAAGGTCTTGTTATCGGTCCCTAACAAAGGCGGCGGAGAAAATGTTTCTTAGTGGGTGCTGGATGTTGTGTGGAGCGGCGACCTGCGCCTGTTCCTGCGGGTTCCGGTTGTTTCGCAGCGGAACCGTTAGCGAGATATATGGCGGCGTTATGCTGTAAGGTACACACGATAAAACTGTGTTACAATTTGTTACATGTGTGTATTGTGACTTCAATTTCTTGTTTATTACCTATTTTTTCCATTGTTTTATAGAACACACAAACATAAAAAAACACACAGTAAAAATATTACCGAGTTAACGTTTTACCTCCCGCTGATTTAATTTTAAAAAGCGTATGTAAAATAGGTTTTATTCACATAAAACTACTTCACCACCTACTACTATTGTAAAACACAAACAATACACTATAATACTCATCCCAACATCTCATCAACAAAGAAGAAATTCCAATTAGCGTCGCCGCGCACATCGCTCAGCGGTAACAAGCGTATTCCATTCGCTGTAATGAGCCGGGACTCGGGACTCGGGCTCGGTCCGCCGCACTCCGTATTGAGATACGATTGCGCTAACCAGTAACTCATCGGTGACACAGTATAATATGAATGAACAGAAGGTTACAATACGGCTCACTGGTCAAACGCGTAATACAATTCAGTCTAGCAAGGTTTTCGTAGTCAATATTTGATGCATAGCTTTAATGTCTATAGTTAGCCATTATATGAAAAATACCTTTCATTTCGTCTTCTTCGATAATGACAGAGAAAATTTTAGATAACTTACCTATTTATTTAGTAATCATCATTCTCCTGATGTTCGTTTTGGGAAAAAAACACAGAGATCCGACTTGAGAGCTCTAATTTGCAAATTCTGTGTAACGTAAGTCTCCAAACTAAATTATCCACTAAATAAATTCCGCACTTTCTATGATGACAGAACAGATTTTTGATTTTTGCTTTTCAAATAATTAAAAAAATGTTATATTAAATTTGATTTTTAATAAAAAAAGGCTTCAACGAAAGGTCAAATATCTCCGGAGTCTTATACTACATCGACAAAATATTGTTACCAAAATAAAGTTCATCATTTTTCTGAACTACTACAAATTATTTCATAATTTTAATTAATGCTCTTATTTATATATCAATAAATGAAACTAGATATATTTGATCAAACCGACGGACGCTGCGTGCTGGGTACCGCGCGCGCGGTACTGGGCTCGCCAAAATGTAATAGCCACCATAACAAATAATGATCGCAAACCGCAGTTTGCGTGTACATCATTACTCCTGTATGGACGCATCCATACAAGAGTAATGATCTTGATTATCAATAATGCTTGCAACTTACATAATTTGCAGCAGATCGTAGCATAGTAATGACGCGTAGCAACACGTAGCAAGTAGCAGCTACGGCGACGGGCTACGTATAGCTACGAAAGCAATACGTATCGTGTCGTAGTTTCCCCACTGCACGTTCATGCCCGCTGCCCCTGATTGGTAGTATTGTCGCGCGCAGCACGGTGCGACAGTGCGACGGAGCGACGGTGCGACACGACAAAGGCTCCACAAGTCTTGCCTAACGACTTCCTTTGCCGGGAAATGAGAAAAGTTGCCATGGCGAGGTGCTCGTCTATTTATCGAACGACCTTTAGAGACCCATTTTGAATTCACCCAGTTTGTTATGGAAGATGGCTTCGCTGAACTTTTTCAATACATGTCGCGGCTCGATAATGGTAATATGAGTTTATATTGCTGATGTACCGACCTGAATGTATCTCGCAGTAATAATCTGCAAATGAGAATTTCTACTTTATGTTCCTGAATAAGATGAGTTTTGGATTTGTTTGAATGTGAGGTAGCAAAATGGAACAATTGAAAACATCTGGAGCACATGCGTTATCTCTCGTGAAATTTTAACGGAAGCGCAAAAAGTGTTTACACGCGGCGATAAAATGTGAATGTATCTCGCACCGGCGCGCCCGCCCGTGCCCGATGTCGACATGTTTTGTTTTATTTTTATGAAATACTGTAAGGTTTGGGAACCTTTCACAGTTTAGGATAAATCGCCTTTCTTTGTGTTAAATGTGAATACTTGAACAAACTGCATCATGTAGTTGGGTGAAATTAGACTTGAACCAAACGGTATGTCTTTGTCGCAGTATTATACAAGCAATGAGTGCCCTCTCACACACTAAGTACGACCCACAGATTAGAGAAAATAACAATTGACTCTGTAACAGGGTGCCCTTTCGGCCAGCTCGCCTGGACACCTCGTTATGCTGGTGGTCGAACCTTGCGCCTATGACGGGCGTGGAGATGGCTAGACCTACCTATAGGGGGTTAACCGGTGAGGGGATTTAGTCCAGTGAAACACGGATATACAGAAGTACAATAAATGTGTCTATATTTGCGTTTCTACAATAGTTTTATCATCACTAGCTATCCTTAATGCTATACACCAGATACGCACGGGAGGGTGACGATACCCGTGCCGGCACGGTCGCGGAACGTCCTCGAGCAGGGGAGCGGCGGGGCCTGCGAGAACCACGGTACGCGGCGGGGGGTAAGGTCGAAGTGTGAAAGGTATCCCGGTCAGGAGTAAGGGTCGTGCGCATAAGCTTGGAGCCACGCGAAGACAGATGGCCCTTGGATAGGTGGGTGTCGTTTAGGATGTCAGAAGCGAGGGTCGTGTGCGTAAGCTTAGAGCCACGCGAAGACAGATAGCCCTCGAAGGTTGGGGAGCGGTTCGCGGCGAAGGCGCCTCGGGGCGCGACGGGTACGCGGCGACGGCGATACGGTTAGTGCATGCAGGTGTCCAAGGGTCGTGCGCATAAGCTTAGAGCCACGCGAAGACAGATGGCCCTTGGAGAAGGACGGGGTTCATACAGGCTTTCGGGATTTGAGGGTCGTGCGCATAAGCTTAGAGCCACGCGAAGACAGATGGCCCTCAAGGAAGGAAGGGGTGCGGGTAGCGGAGAGAGATGGTCGTGCGCGTAAAGCTTAGAGCCACGCGAAGAGATAGCCAAATCTCACCGTGTTAGTTTCGGAACACAGGGGTCAGGCGATTTGCTAGAGACTCTGCAGAGCGGGAGGTTACGTGTGTTCACCGCGGGAGCCCCGAGCAAATGCCTGCCTAGCAGTGGCCAGCGCGGCCTTTTAAAGTGTCGCCGTGGCGCGACGCATGTCTGTGTGCGTGCGGTGGCGGGGAGGCGAGGTGAGCGCGGACCGGTCGAGCGGCGTGCGGGGTCTGGTTAGCCTGTAGGTCCGTTACAACTCTATGGTATGACCACAGTCGTCTAAATCTTTTATTAAAATTGAGAAAAATATGTACCTCTGGTACCCAACTTGATGGGTCTCAGTTCAATTATATTAAACAAGTCATTCATTATTTTGACTGAGTACTGTTTTACTATTTACAAAGCTTCCACATTTGCGTGTGTTGATATAACCCTCGTGAGCCGGCTCCGAGTGCCATAAACTAAATATTTTACTTGAAGTAATTTTTACGGAGGGTAATTTCACGCCGACCCTTTGTTCTGTACTCGGAGTAAATTATAACGGAGCAACCGGATCAACGGCTTTAGGTAATCCCGAGTGGATCCGAGCCGGGCGACTAGCGCGCGCCGCTGGGCTCACTCGGCGAGTGGCGGAGTAGTGTCAGCCTGCAAGATTACGGGACACGATGCATGGTTAATGTGCCTCCTCATCCACGCAGGCTGGCTGGAGTGTCGTCTATCTAGTGTGAGGTATGTTTGAGCCATTGTGATTCAGTATGCCAAGTTTGAACAGTTAGTATATATAACTACTTCCACCACAGCGACTTCTAGTTTTCGATTGAACAAGTTGCCTTCGTCGGCCAAGTTTAGAGTACAATTATGTTACAACCTTTTTCATATTATTGAGATGCCATATTGAATGTACCTACATTTGGTAATATTGGAAACAGCGCATTTCGACATTAACTTATCACACTCATACATTTATCGAATTAACAGATAATAACACGTGCTAATGGAATGAATGCTTGTGAGAGCTAACATGTACGAGATACCTCCGCGCGTGTGTTGTGTATGTGAGACTGCTGACATGCTGTGTGTGTGCATGCGTGTGTTGTGTATGTGTGTGTGAAGGATATATTACGCTAATTGCGGATGAAGCCGGATCCGTTATCTGTTTAATCGCATACCTAAAGTATTTTCGTTACATGGATTTAATGTTCTCCAAATTATTATAATTATTATTGTACTCTTTAGACTGTGTAATTTATATATTTTGTTGATCACTTGTAACGTCCCGAAGCGGAGACGACACAATTGAATCGTGTTACAATATTAGTAGGTAAGCTCCAGACGGATTCATAATTACCTAAGTTTTCTATTTCAAACTAAGCTAGCAATGTTTTGACACAGTGGATTATTTTAATGTATCTATAACTAAATCATGTGATTAAAATTTTATGAAATGGATCTCATTCTACTGTTAAGACACTTATCCAGATAGTAAACTCTCTTCCTGTGAGAGTAAACCCGTGGCCCCAGCAGTGGGAAACTATTGGCCTGATAACGAACTTAACAAGACAATCAGTGCAATCATTGCATTTCTTTAACGTAGATCCTATTAGACCAACCAAGCCACACATAAGATGATTTGAAGTTCAAGTAGCTTTAATAGCTCCATGAGTGTTAGTTGCATTCCGAACTTTGAGTTTCACAAAAGCTCTCTTGAGTCCAAGTGAATAAACTGATTCTGAATTTGAATTGAACAACTCTCAGTAGGTAGTACGTCTATCTCTGTAGGTAGGTCTATCTCATACTGCAGAAGCGCGGCGTGTCGCTGTGAACTTCACGCGCACTGTTCCTGAACTTCTTGCTGTGAACTGGCTCTACATCGGGGAAATATCGCTAACGCTAACATTTTATTGAAGCTCGGAACTGCACGGGTCGATGATGAAACAAATAACATGGATGGATTGCTTCTTTCCACTCAAAATACCATCCTAGAATAATGAAGGCTAGATGGCGCTGTGTCAAATGTCCACAAATATTTACATATTTATTTATTATTTATCTACTTCTTAGTCAAAAAAGTGTAAGTATTTAAGGTTCACTTCATCAGCCGGAAGACATCCACTGCTGAACACAGGCCTCCCCCATAAAACTTCACTTTGGACGCTTATCATAGTGGGGATTTGCCATAATCACCACGCTTGGCTTGGTGATCGCAGAAGATTTTAATGTACCGAGGAAAATGCTGCTGCCCATTCTTTGGATATTCCCTTTGCCGGCTCTTACGGCACCCACGGGAAGAGATGGGGACGTCCTATTCGGAAACCGGGACCACACAGCCACAGTATTCAAGATTACACAAATTGAAAATGAAGAAATTCTGCATTTGGCCGTAAATGTGATAACGTGTTGATCGTTAATTATGAATATCTGTAGCTGTGAAGTAGGTTATAGTATGCACGGTACGGCTGTGTTGCTACGTCACCGTTTGCAGCGGTACAGTCGAACAACATACAACAGTGCATTTAATGCAATCATCATTAAATAATTATATTTAATAACCTAATAACATAACTAAATAATGAACTTCCTAAAATAATTAACGAATCCTGTGTACTTTTTGCGGATGATATCTCCATCTTGACATCATGTAGAAATAATATAAATTTAAATAAAAATCTGACTGACATTTTCAATAATATAACTAATTGGATGACTGACCACAATCTTGACTTGAATTTATCGAAGACCACAATAATGCAATTTAGACCCCATCAAAAAGCTCCCCTTGACATTAATTTTATATATAATAACAATAAATTGCAATGTGTTGACGCAGCTACTCTATTAGGCATAGACATTGATACGCATATTAATTGGAAAACCCACATTAAAAAAATAAAAGCTAAATTGTCAAGTTTCACATACGCGCTTCGGGAACTACGACGCGCAACTGACCTTAATACAGCTTTATCAGCGTATTATGCTTATGCACACTCGTGGCTAAACTACGGCATAATACTCTGGGGAAATAGTACAGATGCTAAAGATCTCTTTGTAGCCCAAAAAAAATGTATCCGTATTCTCGCAAATATTAAACCAGACATCAGCACTCAACATTTTCATAGACCTTACTTCATCAAATTCAAAATTCTAACAACAGTGTCTTTGTACATCCTAGAAATCTATAAACTCGTCAAGAAATACCCTTAATTTTTCAAAAAACTGGCGGATTGCAATCGAGGCTATGAACTTAGATTAAATTATAAATATGACTTAATAACACCCCAGTCAAAATTAGCTATGCATAGTTCCGGCACGCATACAATGGCCACAAGAATATATAACAAATTACCGGTATATTTAAAAAAAATTGAAGAAGAGAAAAAATTCGCCGTAGCTTTAAAAACTGTGCTACTGGATAAATGCTACTATACATTAGACGAATTCCTTTCGGAACGATTCACTGTAGACTAAGTCGACTCGCTCCGCACGTTATTGCTATACCCAAGCAGGGTCATTATGTTACCTTTAAACACGCTATTAATACCTGTATGTAATGTATAATAATGGTTGCAATAAATTGAGTATTGAGTATTAAATCCAAACCTAACTAAATCCTAAGCTAATCCACCAACGGGCTATTTTACATTTTTCTATTTTAGTTTTAAATCGTTATTTTAAGTTTTTAGTTATAGTTTAGTTTTTAGGCTTAGTTTAGTTATATTATGTTTTTTAAGTTTTTGTGAGTAAATGTCCACCATAACCTAATTAAATACAAAATGAAAAAGTATATCCTAGTGTAGTTCCGCTAAAAATAATATATTATTTTTATATACTCTTTTCATTTTGTATTTAAGATGAACTTCCGCGAAGTCACGCCTGAGCCAATCAATTAACCTAATTAAATTGAGTAAATAATTGACGGTGCAGAGCTTCGTGGCGACACATGATAAAATAACGGTCGAAAACTTAAAGGAACGTTCGCGTTTATACAGCTTCTGCTTAGCCAGATTTAAAAATATCTTTGAGATGCAGCTTTTCATTCTCACGTTGCGTTTTACATTCAATCTACCAATAATTTGTGAATCTATGTACCGTGCCGAGTTCAGACACTTTTTCATTTCGATGCTGTGTATGGATTGTACCAAGTGGAGATGTAGCCGTACTCCTTGTCTTAATATTGTAATAATTATTGTGTGTGCCTTCTCTCTTACCATCAAAACTCGAAACTCAAATAGGCTATTTTTAGCACTTTTACAATCTTCTTGCTACCCTATGTACCTGTATTAATCTGTTCGCTTCATTTCTTTCATAAACGCTATCAAATCCACATAATTATGTGACAAATTAAATGTGATGGTCAAGGCGGGGTGCGCTACATGTGGCTACTTGCAAAATAGAAAAAGTGCTCATAATCACTATAGACTTGCACTAATCACTATTCAAAGTGTATTCATATTTGAATTAAAATACCTAACACAAATCAGAGCCACCCCACCCGTAGCGAACTACTGTGACCCGCCGCAGCAGTTGATATCGGCCGCAGGTATAGTTGGCATACATCACGAGCGAGTTTACTGCGAGCACACCTGGTCTGTACCTGCAACCTGGCGGTTGTTCCGGCGCAACGCCTTCCTCTTTATACTAAACAAATGAAAATCTCGGAGCTGGAACATGATGTCAGTTCCTGTGTCATTGTAAAAAATGTTCTAGTTACAACACCAACTCTCTTCTATTTGTTGTAATTTTTGATAGATTTTATTATTTTTCAGTTTCATATAATTCATATTGTTTTCATTGGTTGTAATAGTTGTCTTATCGAAGCACGACTCGCTGTATTTAGCCGATTGATAAAGTTAAGCAACTTTCATTACAGGCATTATTTGGATGAATGACCGTTATGCAAATGTTGTAATGTGGCATGGTTTTGCCATGTAATGGTTGCAGGTTCTTGGTGTGGTGGGCACTAATATGGTCGATGGTGAGCCATGTTGGCAAGGAAAGATGGTATTGCGGAGCACAAGAGTATTACTCGGCTTCTACATGGTGACTGATCCTACTACTAACTTATGCTACGTTGTCTATACTATATAGGTCGGGCGTGTTCATACACTACAATGTTGTACTGCTGCGCTTCAAAAGGCACGTTAAATTATTGTTCCCAGTCGTAAGACAACAATTTATAAACCTTCGATATGAAAATCTTTGCCAACAAGGCTCACCATCATCGCTTGATACGAGAAGGAAGGCTCGATTGTATTCGGCTTATACTTTCTTTTTCAAACTGACAGTTTTGTTGAGCAAAGATATTTTACATGTTTCTCAAGGGTCAGTTAGTCAGAAAGACTCGGTAACTGCGACTAATGAGGAGCTTTTCGACAAAAGCCGGCCGGGAGTACGACAGTTGGTACAGAACAAGCGCCTCAAACAATCCCGGGAGTTATTCAGGGGTAATTTGCTGCGTCTGTCGCTTAACCTATCCTTGTATTTGGCTTGTATACTTTAGACTTTAGTCACCTGTACTTTATTTCATTTTGTCTGTAGGAAGGGGAAGGAAGATCTGTACACAAGAAAATATTATGCGGACATTAAAAGATTCAAGATATTTTTATGTCAGGCACGGTAGCGTTTGACCAAGAACACACGGCAGAAAGTAGCACCACGCTGCACCTGTGGTGAGAGCTGGCTTTCATTTTTTTATTGTTTGATAGGCTTGCGCTTGACCACTATCTCACCTGTTGGCAAGTGACGATGGTATCTAGAATGTAAAGCGCTTGTCTAGAAGATACCTGTTATCATCAGTTGTTATTATACAGTTTATAGATTAATAACGGGAGGTTATTCCCTAAACACATTTTATTTTTCATTTCATTGCATAGAGTAGGTACCTAGAGGAAGACCGAAAAAAGTGTGACTGGACTGTGTGAATAATGATTTATGTGTGCCGAGGGAGTGACTGTTCAGATGACGCCTGACAGAAATGAGTGGAAAAGAAAAATATGCTGCACCGACAACATTTAAATCAAAAGACATGAATTTTATTGCAAATAGACTATTTTCGGCACTTAAATGAGATATGGGAAGGCGAATGATCATATGGCATTGCGTACTGTTTATGCATTAACTATTATTATCTAATCTATGCCTGTAACCATTTACTCAGTTTTAAGCTGAAAATAGGAAGAACTATTAAAGCTTCAATTTCCTTTCCAGTAGTTGATTGAATGGAACTGACGATCCGTCCTCTGGAAGAAAATAAACGCAGTTCATTTCTGTTCAATTGAATATGTATGAAAAGAGCTCTAAAGTCTCTTTCACGGCCACTAAGTAAGTCAGAAATAAAACGTATCGCTTCTTACAGGAACGAGCACTTTATTTGCATTTAGGTTCTCATTAAATAAAAGGTCCGTGTCGGAGAAAAAATCAACACGCAAAGTATCTTTAACTATTTATCACAATATACATAGAAATTTTTGAGTCACTGTCAGCTATTTTGTTAGCAACGTTTCAGTATTCCCAAGTCTCAAGTGTGCAGCCTCTGCAGACTATCTTTGTTCTAAAAATACTCCGTATTCGAGGATAATGAAACGAGCAAGTCTAATTAAAGCAATACAATACAAGAAGATTAATTTCGTGTTCGGAGATGGCACAGCGCAGTATCTCGCGCAGGTGTACTCACGTGCCGTGTCCCACCGTCGTCGCCGGTGGACGTGCGACTATAGTATAGGTACTTGTCGTGTAAGGCTCTCGGTTGGATGAATGGGGTCCACTTCGCGGGCCTGAATGACTAACCGATAAAATTAAAGGCAGGGCAAACGTTGCAGTAGACTAAGTTTCAATAGAAAGTTACTTTAGAGGAGTATCACTATTTATCGTTAAACAAAACTGACTGGAAGTCAACTGGACTAACAACCTCAATACTGCCACCATGCAGAGCAGAGGTGGTAATAGTAGAAATGTTGAGTCGGGTAAATCCATGTTATGTCGCCTGTCTTCGTATGACATTAAAGTCTCACGTACTTATTTAGTTTTATTGTCTCAACTTTTACTACTATCAGGGTAATAACTTGGAGCTGTTCCACCGGCAGATAGCCCCCAGCTGGTACAAGTTGGCGCGCTGCGTGGAGTGTGCTGTGACGCGCGCACAAGATGGCCGCCGGTGAATGGACGACGAGTGTTTCATTAGGAACGCGGACACGGATTTTGTGGATGGAGCTAGTGACAAGATATAATAGGAGAACTTCTTCAAGTACTGCTGTGTTATACGCTGATAAAAAAAAGAAATAAAAATATGTAAATAGAAAATCTGAAAATGAAAAGCAATTTTTGTAGGAAACTTGGAATCGGCTGATTCTTTTTTGTTGTTTGGCGTGGTTTTGTTTTCGCAATAATACTTTTTGATGTATATATCGGTACTTTCCACGTAAATATAATTATATACACAGACCTAGGATATTTTCGTAGCTGAATTTAATCAAATGAATGAGCAAGCTACCTCTCTCGGAAATCATAGCACGGTGGTAGAGCAAGTTCAATGCTCGCCTGGCTCCATCTCGAACATCCATGAAAACATCATATCTAATAGTTCAATTACTCAATAATATATAAAAACTAATTGATTATTTTCCTTGTTCTTCCGTACGCTGGGTTTCTTGTGATGGCATTCAGAGGCAAACAAGGTTCGATCGCTTCACGCGTAGGTACGTCGCAGTCATTGCGATGCTCATAACACACATTGTTCTCCTTAATTCAAATTTTACTTTAAGCTTTTCTATGGTTAATAATAATCTATTGTACCTATGAAATAACTTTTTTTTAAGAATATATCTTCCTTAGCATAGTATTTACTACTAAGAAAGTAAAGATACAACATATATTTACTTACAGAAAACATAATATTATAGATCACAAATTACCTAAAAGACCCTTGGTGGAGGGTAATGTTCCCAGAACGCTGGCCGCATTACCACGCTGTATGGCAAGGCTGATTTTTTGAGCAAAATTTGAGCCAGCCCTCTGGTCACCGGTCACCGCCACCAAAAGCTTTGCTAAGTCCTTATATATTAAATAACTAATACAAGATTTTATATTATGACTGTATTCTGTGATGTATTATGGTCCGCTCACTGCTGGCTCCCGGCTCTGATCCCGCTGATTACTTTAATTTTTGTCTAAGAAAGTCGAAACTAGTGTTAGCGTCTATTGTTTCTCCTAGATAGGAAACGTTTCATTGTAACGCGATTCACTTGATGCCGTAGAGGAACACCTACGTTCAAGGAAGGACTTGGAGGTTCAATAATTTACAACGCTATGGTTGCTTCACAAAGCTTTTAGCGGAACCCAAACAAAACAAAGAGACTGTTTTCAATCTATTAGAGTTGAGCGGTGCGATGTTAATGTTGTCAGATGTGACGTCGCCTGGAATCCGCTCGTCGCGAATTGGATTACATCTGTCGCGCGCATTAACTGACGCGCGGCCATGGAGGAGGCATGGAGTCGCCGAACGCACGCTTCACTTGACATGGTTCGTTACACCAGACGCCGCGCCGGGAACACTATTCTTTACATGTCTCACTCGTCCGCACTACGCTTGAGCATCGTTAAAATTATAAAATAAAAAGTGCTTTTTCATTAAAAGTTTTTGCAAAGCGTCTCCACGTCAGTCTGCGCAGTGTCTGCGGTACATCATCTCGGTCTCATTTTCTTTTCATCAAGGTATCTCCACGCTCCGGGGACGTCGTCGCGGCGCTACCACCCCCTCCCTCCCCGTCTCACCCCCGCGTGGCTCACGGCGACGCTTCATTTTGATAACATTTCACATTTTTTTAGTTTTTAATGCCCGCCCGAGACGAGAAGCACTCGAGAGACGATGCGCGCCCGTAATGTTTACTCTCGCTGGTGTAATATGCGAGATTATTCCAGAAATGTACAAGCCGGGCGATACTGCCGTACGAACCAGCGATACGACAAAATTATTTTCACTTGTATAAAAAGTTACAACCCATTCAAGTTGTATTACTACGGTACAACGTTGAGAGGGTACGATCTCTCGCAAACATCAATAAAAGGTTTAAGGCCCCGTTTAATATTATCAAACGCAGATACGGCTTGAAGGATTGCCAGGAGTTTCTAGCAATCAGCTTAGAAAATTACATCATGATTCAACACAAAGGCACATTACGTAAATTACATATGTTAGGGGTAATGAGATGATTGCTTTATTTATTTATTTATTTATTTACTTATTTTATTTATTTATTTATTTATTTATTTATTTATTTATTTATTTATTTATTTATTTATTTATTTATTTATTTATTTATTTATTTATTTATTTATTTATTTATTTATTTATTTATTTATTTATTTATTTATTTATTTATTTATTTATTTATTTATTTATTTATTTATTTATTTATTTATTTATTTATTTATTTATTTATTTATTTATTTATTTATTTATTTATTTATACATTATCCAGCAACGCGACGTGCTCCAACATAGACCGCATCATCGCTTTCCATCAGGTGAGTTGTCGTCAAACGTGAGCCCATTCAAGCATAAAAAAAAATGACGTGACGAGCTATTCGTTTACTTGATGTTAAGCGTTACCGCTACCCATAGCTAAATTAATAAGCTAAAAACTAATCTTTTCTTAGCCTTTTAGCTGTTTTTCTTGCATTTTCCTCCCTGTAGTGAGGTGAAAAGTTGTGTGTTGCACTCGGCAGCAAAGTTTTTCTGCGTCTTGTACCTTCAAAACCTTCGCTACGCTCAGAATTCTTCATTTGAACCACTCGCTACGCTCGTGGTTCAATCCTAGAAACCTTCGCTTGCTCAGGTTTTAATTCAAGTGCTCGCACCAAAAACCGACTTCGCAGCCTTGTATAACAAATAACTATTCTTATCGCAGTGAGCAAAATTCGATTTTGCACACTGTTTTCTCGCAGCAAAATGTGTCTATTTAAGCTGCTGATTTGAAAAAGTATTTTTATCTGCCATTGCTAGGCAATCGCTGTAACCAATTCAACCAACTGACCAATTTCATAAAGAGAACTCAGACGACAGAGAACGTCAGAGACTCAAGCAAGGCACCATGCACACTACTCGCACCTCCGCACGCGCGGTTCTACGGCACGGCGGCGGCGGCGGCCGGCGTGCGGCGCGGCAGGCACTACTAGGTCTGCACGAGGCGTGTACACCGTTTCCTGTATCGGGACGGTACTACAGTCCGCACTCGTCCGCGGCCCGACTCATACGTCCGACGCTCGCGAGAGATCGCTCCGCCGTGACGTAACGTCAAAGATAACTTTACGGTCGTGAACTTGTGATGTGATGCGCCGATGTGAAATTGTGATAACGGACGTATGCGCGCTTTCTACTAGACCGGAATAAGGATTGTATTGCCTGTGCTCTATTGGTAAGTATTACTAAGCCGAACACTTTAAATAGAATTTCTTGGATTAGCTTACAAAAAACGTATAAAAAACTTGTTTTTTTATGTTGGTATATTAAGATTGAAATTGAATTGAAACAGGATTATAATTTGAAGGTTCTTAGCATTATCGTTTTTTGAGACACATTAACTATGTCTACGCGGGGAGACACTGCGAGTTATATTCTTAGTCGAAATAAAACCCGAAATATAGCTTGTCTTGTATTTTTCAATATAAAATGCCGAGTACAAGGTTTTTTGTCGTGAGCTTTTAAAATCGTTTTTTGAATGAGTAAAGTCAATGTAGGTAGTTCAATAAATTAAAACGTTAAGAAAAAGTTATGAGGGTGGTTCTGAAATGGTCCAATGCTAGGCCGCGACATATTCCGCCCCGTTGAAAGGCTTGTCTTTCAACATGAGATGTCTTCTGGTTTCGGAAGGGGACTCAGACGAACAAGTGAGCGCCGTACGCAGCCTCTGCTAGTGTTAATGTCCGCCACACGATGAATATTGTCAGGTCCCGGGTATAGTTTCATGATTCTTCCGAGGCTCCAGCATAGGGGTGCCAGGTTGTCTTCTTTTATTAGAACGATATCTCCCACATTCACGTTCGCGGAATGCTTAGTCCATTTTTGACGCTGCTGTAGCTCTGAGATGTACTCCTTCTGCCAACGGAGCCAAAAATGCTGGCGAATTTGTTCCAGTCTTTGGTATCGCTGAAGTCTGTTTGGATCGACATCTTGCAGTGCAGGAGAAGGAAACGTCGTTAGCGGCCTTCCGATTAGAAAGTGTCCTGGAGAGAGGGGGAGAAGATCGTTAGGATTGGAAGACATGGGACATAAGGGTCGGCTGTTGAGTATCGCCTCCACTTGTGTGAATAAAGTTTGAATTTCCTCAAAGGTTAAATGGCTATTGCCTATGACTCTAGTGATGTGGTGTTTGGCACTTTTGATACCGGATTCCCAGATCCCTCCAAAGTGAGGAGAATAAGCTGGGATGAATGAAAATTTTATACCTTCCTGTGCAGCAAAGTCAGAAAGAGAATGATTGTTTGCCTTTAAGAACGCTCCTAATTCACTGGCCGCCGCGACGAAATTTCTACCGTTGTCTGAGAAAATCTCTGAAGGCCTTCCGCGACGCGAAATGAATCTGCGAAGTGTCAATATGAAGTCTTCCTTAGACAGACTGCTCACTGCTTCCAAATGAACACACTTATAGCGCATACAAATAAATAGGCAAAGGTAGCACTTAATCAACTTAGATCCACGCCCTTTACGGTTAAGAATGAAGAATGGACCTGCCATGTCTATGCCAACCGAAACGAACGGGAAATCTGGTGTTATGCGTTGTGCTGGGAGGTTTCCCATTTTTGGGGTGAGTGTTTTGCCTTGAAAGCGTCTGCACTTCACACAGTTGTGCACTGTATTGCGAGCGAGACGTCGACCATTAATGGGCCAAATTGTTTGTCTGACTGTGGCCAATAGCAGCTGTGGGCCAGCATGCAATTGGCGAAGGTGTTCGCGTGTAAAAAATATCTTGGTTAAGTGATGAGATGCATCAAGAACTATGGGATGTTTCTTCGGGTACGGACAGTTAGAAGCATCTATCCTGCCACCTACTCTAATTAAATTGTCATTGTCTAAGAAAGGTGACAATGAGATTAATTTAGATTTGCTATTCAATGGTAAGTTTTGTTTTAATGTTTTTTGTTCGTTTGTAAAGGATTGTGACTGAGCCATAGCACAGAGATGTTTGAATGAGTCTTGTAGTTCGGCAGTAGTTAAAATACCGGATCGCTTGTTGTGTGGATTCTTCACGTTGTATATAAATCGCTTTATATATGCAAATAGTCTTTGTAATTTAGTAAAATTTGAATAATTTTCTATATTGATTACAGGTTCTGATACGACAGCTGGATGCACTTGGATGGACCTCACTTCAGGTAAGTCATTTTGAATGTATTAGCACCGGTTATTAAATCATCGACATAGAAATCGTTTTGTATTATTGACTTGATCCGACTATCCCCACACTCCTCTCCAACTTGCCACAAACATCTCGTGCTTAAATGAGCCGCGCTTGCTGTGCCGTAAGTAAGGACATTTAAACACAAAGTTTGTATAGGGTGCGACTCGTCTTCTCTCCACAAGATCAGCTGCAAATTTCTATCATCGGGATGTACTTCGACCTGGCGGTACATCTTCTCGATGTCACCGGTTAGTAGAAATTTGTACTGCCTTGCTCTGATCAAGATGGAAAATAGGGAGTTTTGCACGTTTGGGCCTACCATGAGTATGTCGTTGAGGGACAATCCGGAAGAAGTGGGTGCGGAACCGTCGAAGACTACTCTTATTTTGGTTGATTCGCTGCCATCTCGAAAAACAGCGTGATGACACAGAAAATATCCTGGAGATGGATTAAGCTCGGAGGACACAGATAAATGTCCTAGTTCGGAATACTCGCGAATAAATTCTGTGTATTGTGATTTAAGCTTAGAATTTTTACGAAATCGTTTTTCTAAATTAATTAGCCGTTTCTTCGCCATGCTGTAGGACTCACCCAGGTGATTATTAGGGTCCTTAAGCAATGGAAGCTTAACACAAAATCTACCTGTGTTTAGTCGACTGGTGTGAGTGAGAAAATGTTCTTCACATGATTTTTCTTCGTTACTTAGAATGGAAGCTTGTGGGAGCTCTTCAAGTTCCCAGAATTTAGTTAGAATCTTGTTTATGTCTGGTTGAATATTGAGTGAATGATTGAATGATTGATCACTTGAATGATCGATGGAGCACTTATGTGCATTGTTATATGAATAGTTTTCTGATTGATCAATGGAATGGCTGATTGAGCGCTTGGATGTATTTTTGTATGGATGGTTGACTGATTGATCAATAAAATGATTGATGGAGCACTGCAATGGTGCATTATTGTATGGATAGTTGGCTGATTGATCAATAGGATGATTAGTGGAGCACTGATTAGGTGCATTTTTGTATGGATGGTTGGCTGATTGATTGAATGTATTTTTTAATATTTGACTGGATGCTTGATTGTATGAATGATTGGATGAATGGTTGCAATGGATATGCTTAGCAGAGCTTGCATGGATAGGTCCAGAAATTAGCCAGCCGAGCTTTGAATTTATGAGTTTTGGGTTCTTCGGCCCCAATGAACGCTGTTCAGGACATATGACGTCCCAGAACACGTCCGCCCCGAGAAGGACATCGACCCTTGCCGGGAGGTCAAAGCTAGGATCAGCCAGCTTAATATTGCTGGGTAAGTTTATATTTTGTATGTTTATAGGAGCCTTTGGTAACTCACCCGTCAGTTCTTTAAGCACTAAACATGGTAAGGTAGCCTTGTATGGATTGTTTCTCGATTGTATGTGTATAGTAGAACTTTCAACTACTTCGCTGCATGAATTATTGCCTATTCCGATAACGTTTATTGCATCTATTGTTTGTGTTTTTAATTTTAATTTCTGTTTCAGGTTCTCAGTGATGAAGGAAGATTGGCTGCCGCAGTCTAGGAGCGCGCGCACCCTCTCCGTCACGTGAGTCAGGGGGTTGGAGACCTCGATGATAGCTGTGGATAAGATCACTTCGCTCGGACCCTCCTTAGAGAAAGCTACTACGGACTCCGCCAACGTGGAAGAGATCGAAACTGAATCTGAATGAACCATTGTGTTGTGTTTCTTAGGGCACATTCGGCACGGCCCTAAGCGACAGTCGGAAACTTGGTGTCCCTGCCTCAAACAATTAATGCATAAATTATGTTTTTTAACCTCTTCTAGCCTTTCATTTATATTTTTGTTTTTAAATATAGAACAATCATAAATGCGGTGTGCATCCTTGCAAATGATGCATGTTATTTTCTTTTGTGTATGTTGGCTTGTACTTGTGAAAGTTTTAACAAATGGAGTTTTTTCTGATTTATTATTAAAATGTATGTTTTGTTTATTAATATTCTGATTATTTTGTGTGTTTGTGTGTTGTCTATAAAAACTCTGATTAGAGCGTGAAGCGCTTTGTTGCATTGTATTAGCCTTATCTTGCTTACTACGGTTCAATGCTTCCAATACGTCAGCACGATCAGTTAAAAACTTATTAAACTGGCTTAGGGTTGGAACATCTTTGAAAGTATTACGGAGCTCCTCCCACTTCATTAACGTGTGACTGTCTAGTTTAGATGATAACATAAAAATAAGTAGAATGTCCCACTTGTCCGTCGGTTGACCTAGACTAGACAATGCGCGTAAGTTCTTCGTTACGTGATCCACTAAAAACCGTAAAGAACGTTCTGATTCACGCGCGATTGATTGTATGTTGAACAGTGCAGTAAGATGATAGTTGATAAGGACTCGCTTATTATCGTAGCGTTCACAAAGCAGTGACCAAGCATGCGCATAGTTCGACGATGACACTTCGAGATTCGATATGATTCGCGCCGCGTCTCCTTCTAAGTAAGAGACTAAATAATGGAACTTGTGTATGTCAGATATACTCTGGTTTCTATCTATCATTGTAATAAACGCGTCGCGAAACTTGCACCAATTGAATATCGAACCATCGAATTTCGAAATTTCTATTTTCGGTAACTTGAAATTGAAACCTGAATTCTGGTCATGATTGTGAGAGTGATGGCATGGGGAATCTGTGGCCATAGACTTGCGACGAGATTCAGTTAGCATATTTGCATTTTCTAATAAAACTTTAGCCTGTGCCATACAAATAATAATATCGCCCTCGATGTCTTCCCTCTCATCAATCTCAAAATCCAAGCATTTGGAATTTAAGACTTCAATTTCGCTTTGAAGAGTGTCAAACTTGTTAGATAGTACTTCGAATCTACCTAACTTCAGTGTTAGTTCGGCCAATTCGAAGCTAGAAAGCTCTGATGATTCTTTTGTGGAAAGATAGTTTTTAAATTTGGTGATTTGACCTTTAACTGAACTACGTTTAGTATTTAATTCTTTTAACGTGGTACTGGAGTTTACTGAATCGGTGGCCATGATTTTAGCTATTTATAGTATTAATTTATTTTAAAAACAATCTTGTATTATTAACTGTGTGTATATAATACGTATTACTTTAATAATTCCATTTAAATATTAGCCAAAATCACAACACTCGTTTTGACTTAGCTGCAGTCGGGTAATTTCTCACTCTCCCCGCCCGGCGGAGTCCAGGAATCCAGGTCCAGACGGCGCCAGCCAGCCACAAGCGCGATCAGCTGATCGCTCGAAGTTCGAACATGAATCTTGTACCAGGGCGCCCCAGTTCGGTCTGGAAATGTCGGCAAGTCGGATGAATAGCAAGAAATAACAATGATGAACACTGAGGGACAGCTTTATTTATGAATTTATGTTGTTTACTCCAGACACAATAACTTAATTTTGTTCTTATGGCTTAGGATACATATTCACAAATCAATTTAATTATAATGAAATGACTCTGTGATTTGAAGTGAAAATGTTTAAATTTTAACTAATTAAATTGATGTAAACAATGAATATTGCTTGAAATTAATAAATATACCACTAAAGGAGTTATATTACTATGAATTCGAGGAATTTATTGGTATGAAAATGTATTTATAATGATGTAACCTTTGTACTCAAGGCCTTATATGGAATTTTTTTTTTTTTTTTTTTTTTTTATGTGATTGAATGACGTGACGAGCAAGTCGTTCACCTGATGTTAAGTGACACGGCCGCCCATAACAGTTGCAGTGTCACCCGGAACTTTAAAACAATAAAGTTTCGCGTGACACTGCACTGCGCACGTCATCCCGAGACATCACCCAGTCTAGTAATCAGATTACTAGACTGAGTGATCAGATCATAAAGTCTCATTTGCCCAGTAATTTCACTAGCTACAATGCCCTTCAAACCGGAACACAGCAGTGCTTGCACACTACTGCTTGGCGGCAGAATAACTGGCAAAGCGGTGGTACCTACCTAGACGAACTTTGCAGAAAAGTCCTACCACCTAGTACCACTATTACCACTATTATAAAGTGATTGATTTTGCATTTTATATTGAAAGTAATGAATGAAATGGATAGATGTTGCATTTGTGCAACGAAATGAAACCTGTTAGACACTGTGGAGACAATGACCCAAGGTTTTTGGATGATTGAAATTTGGATGTGTTTGAAGGACAAAGGAAGGACACTTATCTTTTTCGGTTGTTCCTGCCGTGATCGTGGCAAAGTTTCACCACTAATGCTTCGCTGCCAGATCTGCCGTTGTCCAATTGTGGGACTCCTTCACTTTTTCACACTTCTTGATGAATATTGGATTGAATTCGATGCGACGTCGTTGGCTTGATGCTAACTTGGCACGTCGTCGATCTTCGTCCTGTCACGGTCGCCAAAAAAACTATGTCTACGCGGGGAGACACTGCGAGTTATATTCTTAGTCGAAATAAAACCCGAAATATAGCTTGTCTTGTATTTTTCAATATAAAATGCCGAGTACAAGGTTTTTTGTCGTGAGCTTTTAAAATCGTTTTTTGAATGAGTAAAGTCAATGTAGGTAGTTCAATAAATTAAAACGTTAAGAAAAAGTTATGAGGGTGGTTCTGAAATGGTCCAATGCTAGGCCGCGACAAACTAATTTGTAGTTACGCTTAATAATGAATAGTACTATATATCCATTCTGTGGTGAAACTGTGACACCTATTTTTTCACTCTTGTACAGTCATATTATACAAGATACCAACATCATTATATTATTTAAGTCTAGTGAAAACTTAGAGCCAACTGTTTGTACACCCTTATTATTTGTGATATTCTCTGTGACAATAAATTAATTCTATTCTATTCTATTCTATGTAGGTAGATATCTCACGTAAACTGAACTACAAGGATTCATCTTCATGATACATAGAGCTTGTATCAACTACACAAAGCCGATGTATACATGCGCACATCTAGTATAGTAGTATATAAACTATAAGCACATTTTTTTTATAACATAATCCTTAAAAAAAAAAGCAAAATCATTTTATTCTTCTTTCATTCAAAATACTTGTTGCAAAATGCAAAGATAATCAAAGCTAAATAAATAAATGCGAGTGTCATATATACCACATGCCACCATGACGCCTCACTGCCGCAGATCTGTGATTCAAGAGTTCTTTCTTACATTTTGGCTCCACACATAGTGTATTTAGCCAGTGTCAAGTTTTGCAATTTTTCATCGTATTATGGAAATTTTCACTTAAAGTCAAGTCATAGTCACAGTCAGAGTAGTCATAGTCTAGTCTAAGTCATAATCTAGTCTAAGGCATGCCCTAGTAAAGTGGTGGCAACTTTACTAGAGGCTTCTATGGAATTTTGGAAGCCACACGAAAAACCACGTTTCACTACATTATATCACTTGCCCACACTCATGCTCGTAGTTCAGCACTTAATGCGTAAAACACCACCAATTTTAAACATTAACACTGGAAAAAGCATAAGTTTTGTAAAATAATACAATGCACCGACGTGAACTTTTCCGCGTTCCCGCCAAAACTCATTCAAGAGTTTTATACAACCTAATCCAACAAAAATCTTGTTTTTGATTTATTTTTTTTTATTTATTTTTTTTTTTCTTGTATTTTGGCTCCACACATAGTGTATTTAGCCAGTGTCAAGTATTGTAATTTTCATCGTGCATGTGAATATTTCACGTAATGTCAAGTCTTAGTCACAGTCATAGTCGAGTCTAAGTCAAGTATTCATAGTCCAGTCTAAGTCATGCCCCAGTAAAGTGGTGGCAACTTTACTAGAAGCTTCTATGGAGTTTTGGAAGCAACACGAAAAACCACGTTTCACCACATTATATCACTTGCCCACACTCATGCTCGTAGTTCAGCACTTAATGCGTAAAATGCCACCAATTTTAAACATTAACACTAGAAAAAGCACAAGTTTTGAAAAATATTACAATGCAACGACGTGAACTTTTCCGCGTTCCCGCCAAAAGTCTTTTGATTTATTAGCTTCTTTTATAAATCGTTCGACTTTGATTTTAATTGTGTCGTAATGTCAACGTCTTATAATGTCAACGTCTTAAGACGTTGACATTACGTTGTAATTTTTATAACGTCAATTTCAAATAACTCAGCAATGGCTATCTTGAAAAAAATGACAAGAAAGTCGCACAGTACTGTTATTAAAAAGAAAGCTTTCGCGGTAGACTCGTCTACAATTTATTATCCATTGCTTTTAAAATATATAACATTGAACGACGGTTTTTTGTTTCGCAGAATTAATATTTTACTCGTTACAAAGTTATAGATTGATTGCAACAAGTTCCAAGTTCAAGTCCACCCACGCTAATCTAAAGCATTCAGCTGGGAACATACCTACACTCATGTGCAATATATCTACCTCCTCCTGTTTCCTTATCTAACCTGGAATCTTTAGTAAACACTCTGAACAACACCTTGAATGAGTCTCACTAGTTGGTGATTGCAATTTGTCACTACGGTCACCACGGGTCGGGTACTAGAACATATTCACATGGAATGTCACAATTGTTTGACTGGCCTGTTAGCTCTGTTGGTAGTAGCTCTGCCTCCTGAACTATAGGTTGTGGGTTCAATTCGCACTCAGGACAAACATTTGCGTGATGATCATAGGTGTTGGTTCTGTGTCTGGGTGTTATATTGTATTCTATGTATGTATTTATAAAAAAAAACAACACTATCTAAGTATTGTATCAGTTATCTGGTTCCCATAGTACAAGCTATCCTTAGTTTGGGGCTAGATGGTGCTGTGTGAAATGTCTAAAAAAAAGTTCATCAGGCTTTACGAATTTCTAGGTTGCTACAATGCTAAGAGATATCCTATAACTACTCTCGTAGCACTACGGGATATATGGGTAAGGCTGTTTTACAGAGTGTGACATCTTCTGGCTGATAATGATGAACTCTCGCATTCTTAGCGGGAGAAACTAAATAGTGTAACATCCTTAATTCATTAATATTAACGTCAAATCGTGTGCATAAAATGATGCATTGGCCGCTACAACCATCATTGTGCTACGCGGTGCTACGACCTTTTGTAGAGCGTGCTACGAGATGTAGCACCATTGTGCGAGTTCCGTTGCAGAGAATGCTAAGTATTTACCCTCTAGGTTTTTATATTAACTTTTTAGACATGATGACTTCTCGGTTTAGTCATAAAAGTTACGTGTCAGCAAGAAACATCAAACAATCAGAAAAACTTGCGTTGCTTTTCTGTGGTCACTCATCTTCTGTAGAAGCTACATTTTTGATCCAATTACGGCCGAGATGTAGACACTCGAGCTCGAGCCGCCGTCGGTCGCCGTGCGTGAGTGCTGGACTCGCTGCTATTGATATATACTTCAAATAAGGGCTGGCTACAGTTTTATTTTGCTCACACTTAACAGTTAAAGTAACAATATAATCTAGTAAGTAAAACACTGGATTTTTGTGAATGATATCAATCACTATTACTGTCATTGACTTTTGACTTTGTTCGCTCACTCCTGAAGCCTATGATGACTAACTAATAAAATAACTACTAGGATACAACTAACGTGTGTCTCTTCATGCTAAACTGATTGAGATTGAGACTGAAACAGAGTGTATTAGCATAAAGGCCAATGAGGATAATAGGTTACGTAAAACCTAAAGATGAAACAGTGGGCTGTTTTTTTTAAAATTAATATAAATATTATCCTACCGATAGACCTAATTGATTCTGTTAAATCTATAATTTTTAACTTTAATTATTTAATTTTAATGAATTAATTAATTAATTTTATATTGATTGATTAATTTTATATAATTTGGTACTAATTTTAATTTTAACTCTTTATAGTGTATTTTATATGGTTTTTCAAACTGAAATAAATGAATAATAATAATAAAATATTTATAAAGTAAGATTTTTACTGTTATAAAAAGTATTCGATATCGCTTTTCCCAATCGCGCAGTATCGATATCTTGAATCCCACATAATAATATACGTATCACAATCGTATCGTTGTAGTGTAAAGGTCGTTCAGTATTGTTCCCATATAAACCTGCATCGATGGCGCGGTCGGGTCGGGCCAGCCCTGCGGGACAGCTGGCGTGGCGGCACGCGGCGGGCCGGGCGGCTTGTGACCGAGCAGCCGCGCCCCGAGACAATTAGCCGCGTCCTCCAGATCTGCTGATATGTTGGTACAAGCCACACTCTTGGATACCGGAGTTTTGATAATGTAAAAGAACACCCGCCAGTAGATAATACTGTTCCATTCATTAAAAACTACTTGAAAACTTATGCAACCGATTTTAGGTGGTACAATATGATAACAGCAGAATAACCTCAAGAAAATAATATCACGCGCTTTAGTTTAACGGAATCAAAATGTATCGAATGAATGAAACAATCTCTTTTAGCCGACTTTAAAATCTTTCTTTCATTTTTTTCTTTGTTTAAAATTTCTCTTTCTTTCTAGATTTTTGTCGTTATGTAACCATTGTGAGGCTTTGTTATATTGAGTTCATCTGTCAATGGTTGTGTAAAACTGTATGCGTAGAAATAAAGGGTGATCCAAATTGAGTTTCCTATATTGGCAACACTGTAAAAAAAGAAGTTGTAGATAATGGTGCGTATTTAAAACGTCAAATGCTAGCATAAGATATAACATTTACGATATGAATCGCTGAACTACGGCGCAACGTGTTAAAATTGTTCAGTTATTCTACCGACATAACTATTCTGTAAGAAAAGTGTATAGACTATTGCGGGAAAATCATGGTCAAAACACATCGTCTTACTGAGCGAACACTTCGCAACATTATGAAAAAATTTGAAGAAACTGGAAGTATTGGAGATAGGGTGAGCCGTGTGCATCATCGTGGCGTGCGTTCAGCCGAGAATATTCCTGCGGTGAGCGATAGTGTGGCCGAAGACCCAGATTTATCAATTCGTCGTCGTTCGCAGAATTTGGGCCTTTCTTATGGCTCCCTTTGGCTTATTTTGCATAAAGGCTTGCCAGGGGCGGCCATTTCACCGCTGTGATTTATCATATTTAATGAAAAACACTAAATATTTCAGTAGTAAATAAATAACTAGTGCAATTTTGCATAGTACGTGTTTTTCTTTTAATAAAAGTTAGGAAACTTAAATTGGATCATTGGAGAACTTAAATGGGCTTTATGTCGGTTGTTGCTGGCAGGTCGCGGCGGCTGCGGCATGCTGCGCGCCGCGCTGCTCGTTCTGTTGCTCCTCAACCGTAAGTATCCACCACACACACACACACACACACACCCACACACACACACAACACACACACACACTCACACACCCGGTCACACACTCAGACGTGCAAGATGGCCGCAGAGCCACCAAGTATCATTCCCTTGAAACCCGTGCGACTCCTTCAGCATTCACTGGAATATCACAACATCGATGAAATTGTTGTTGTTGTTGTTGTTGTTGTATGGCGTTCTAAATCAATGTAATACCTCAATAAAATACTCATTTTAGAGATATTTACTACCCTTTTCGTATAAAGTAACGGGAATAAAGCCAGGATTTTTCTTTCAATAATCAGGGAATTTCGTCAAGATTATTTTTCGTCATTTATGAAAGTAACTTTTTCGTCATTTTCAATATTTTGCTTATGTTTGGAAATGGTTGTACGACAATAGAGTGAGCGACGAGAGGCGAGCGACGAGAGACGATCCGGTAAATAGATTAAATTTCATTGTGGCGAGACAATCATCGGGAGTGCTGCCGATTCAATTTGTTTTTGCCCTTTACGATAACACTACAGCCGAGACTGGGGAACTACAATGCGTTGAAGTAATAAAGCTGACGGAGATCGGTATTTATGATTTTATAGCAGTGTCGCTGCTTAGCAAAATCTACAGATTGACTTGTATTTCAATTTTCAATTGTTTCAAATTTTCAAAAATTCGATTCAAATTTTTCCTTTACAAATTAATCTGCCGTAGATCGGTTTTGCGAAACGCAAAATTACACTTGAGAAGTAGATAGGTAGATGTTGCAAATTGATGAACAACGTTATACAAAGCGTAACCAAATAACGGAGTGGGAACTTCAGTTGCAATGTGGTAATGGCGAGGTGGCGGCGCACACAAAGGGCGCGTTAGCATTTCTGTCGCAATACTTGATTACAGTGTGAGATTGAGATAATTTGTTTCTTTTAATACACCCCGCTTCCGCCCCCACCCCGCAGCCGCCTGGCAGACCCGGCACCGCGCATGCGCCTCGGGAGCTAATTGTGTAACAAAAACAAAGTAAATTTCAACAAACATACTTAACTGAATTTCACGTTCGAGAACAATATCTAGTCGCCGCGCGTCGCGGCTGCTTACTTGGAAGTCACCAGGAGCCGCGAGGAGCTGGGACGATGTCTTTTTTAGGTCAAACGGTTTTAAAACTAAAGTTCCGCTTTTAGAGTTTTAAGTGGCTTTAAGTTAGCCATTGTTTGCGGCGACGCTGCGCTCGAGCCGGGCTCGTCTGGGGATACGTTCCGTTTTGGCAGGAAGTGTTACAAAAAAGTTTTATTGTTATTCCGAGTAGTCAAAAATACGCTCTCACGGTCGCATCACTAACTTTGCAGAAATACTTGGTGGTTTTATTCACACAAAATATTCCAAAAGTCATAAAATGCGCAGATCCTGCAGCGTTACATGGAGTACGACGAGGCCCGTAGGAGTGCTTATCTTGCTTGCTTGGTAATAGCTTCATAAAAGTTTCATGAAACTACTAGTGAAGTGAAACTAAATGTCTCCTTAGGTATCAATGAATACATTAGACAAACACATGCGACGGTATCAGAGCAGTACACTATTACAAGATGTGTGTGTGTAGAGTCAGTGTCCCCGGAAGCCGGGCGGCGGGCGCCGTGGTTTGTGGAGGAGCCGGCGGCCGTGGTGCGGTACGCAGCGGCGCGCGGGGCGAGCGTGCGGTGCGTGCCGCGCGGGGACCCGCCACCCGCACTCGCCTTCATGCACCGAGACACGCCACTGCCACCCGCACCTGCGCTCAGGTACCCTGCACCACGCCTCACGCTACACGCTACACGGTACGCGGGGCGAGCGTGCGGTGCGTGCCGCGCGGGGACTCGCCGCCCGCGCTCGCCTTCATGCACCGAGACACGTTGCTGCCGCCCGCACCTGCGCTCAGGTACCCTGCACCACGCCTCACGCTACACGCTACACGGTACGCGGGGCGAGCGTGCGGTGCGTGCCGCGCGGGGACCCGCCGCCGGCGCTCGCCTTCATGCACCGAGACACGCTGCTGCCGCCCGCACCTGCGCTCAGGTACCCTGCATCACGCTACACGGTACATGTACGGCAGGGGTGGCCAAAGCGTCGACCACGGTCGACCGCGGAGGCATTTGCGCTAGACGAAAATTGACATTTATTTATTTATTTATTTCTTGGAAAACAAACAGCTTAAAAACTTGATCTTATAGCTTAAAAAAGGATAAAAAACTAGCCTTAACAGTTTTCACAGGTAGAACAATCCTTATCATATTTCTTCCTTGTCATATTTGATTACTCGCACAACGAGAGCAAACGAGAAATTGCGATGGACCATCGTACTCTCGTTATTTTGTTTTTTTTTTCTGTAATCATAGCAAGTTTCATCAAAATCCGTTTAGTAGTTCCAGCGTGATGCGTGCTCGAAGGGACAGACAGACAGATAAAAATTAGGTAAAAAAATATTTTCAAGAAAAATGTCATTTTATAAAGTAACTTAACTGCCAACTTAAAGTAACTTTTGTTTGTACTATGTGTTTAAATCGCGAGAATTTAAGAAATACTAGGAATAATATAGGTAGGCAAATACACAAATATACGCGAAGTGCTTGTGTGTAACGAATATAAATTACTAAGCTCTTTTTCTTTTCTTTATTTTTCCCAAGTATAAAAGTAAAACAAATAAATCTCATCAAATGGAGATCATTTGTAAGGGATCTTTCTACAGCGCTCCTAATGAAGTCGATTCTTCATCACTTGAAAAGTATAATTAACGAAAATGAGTGCTATCACAATCTGTCAAACAGCGGCCCCGGACAAAATGGATGTACAAAGGAGAAGCGAGGTGTCTCTAATATCCATTACAAAAGTTTATTTAGGTATAACTTGTAAAATAATGTTCTTTTACTGGACAGAGCAAGTAAAGCTGCTATAAATGTAAAATCATCGTGTGTAGTTCCTTCCCAGGTTTTTTCTTTACGGTTTGAAACTGTCATTACTATTATTCATTATGGAAATAAATACGATGGTCTCACCTCGCAATTCACAGCGCACTTCACGCGCCCAACACTTACTCACATTTGACGTTTTGGTGTTATCACGTTATTTGTTCGCAGACGCACGTACAGTAACGGCACGCTGGAGGTGCTCCCGTCGGCCTCGCTCACGCCTGCGGCTCCGCTCACGCTGCGGTGTCGCGCGACCAACCCTCACGGCGTCGCACTCTCCAGGGAGTTTACGCTCACGCCAGGTGACACTCATTATGATGTGGTTACAAAATAGATCTATGGATGGTCATCATCATCATCAACAGCTTGAAGAAGCCCACTGCTGAACATATGCCTCTCTCATAGATCACCGCTTTGAGCGGCCGCTTGCCACTTGCATACATTGACTCCCACGGTTTTGACCAGGTCACCAGTCCACCCATTGGGGTGAGTCTATGTTACGTCTTCCAGTTCATGATAGTGTGGAGGTTGAGGTGACAGCGTTGGTTGCAGCGGTGGAGGTGCCGTGGGAGGTGTCAGTGGAGGCGGTGGCCGCAGCGGCGGGCGGCGTGGCAGCCCTGCAGTGCCGCACGGCCGGCCTCGTGCGCGGCTGGCTCCGCGCGGGCGCGCCGCTGCACCTCGCACCGCCCACACCGCGTGCGTACTGTACAGTGTACACTGGTAGTGTCGGCGGCGGGCGGCGTGGCAGCCCTGCAGTGCCGCACTTCCTATCAGGGATAGAGTAGTACTAGTACATATGTATAGGGCACCATCAAGTGAGAGCGCGACGAAATGCAAGTAGGTCCAAAGTAAAAAAAAATATATTCCTGTTACACTCACATTATTTCCTATTATTCGGATTTGAAACCGCGCAGCCAAAACAGATAATAAAAATGTATCCAGCAGAGTTACTGACTTACTGCGTAAGTATACTTACGCAGTAAATAAATTATTTATATTGAAGTATCTATAAATATAACACTCGTATTTTATTGCTTAAAGCCGACAATATAATTTGTTACCTCTAAGGCTCTAAATGGCACACATTGGTTTGCAGTTTTGTTGATATTGCCGTAAGGCAGAAAGAACGCAGCCGTTTAATAAAACGTCTGGAATTATCGACGCAAATAAATCGCGCGCGGAACTCGAAACGGAAAAACGTCTTTGTGGGTCTCGGACGCGCATAAATCTCTCAGAACGCCTTATTCTTACCGCTCTCGGACCGGAACGGCAATATCTCACGTCGTGGACGCGGATCCTTTCCTTAATTAATACCTACCGCGTCCGGGATGTTACTATACGTTAGTGGGAGAGAACTAGAAGTGACGTGCCGCCACTCTTCAGTGAGTTCGTGGCGCGCCGCGCGGTGCCGTACATCCATCATTAGGACGGGGCTATAAGCCGTCAGTGTCGACATCACACCTACCTCCACCGGATTTGGCTGGTTTAAAATTTATGATATTTGAATAACAATAAATTAAAAAGAAGTTTCAATCGTTGGTTTGTAGGGAAGGGAGAGTGAAGTCTTTTCAAGCGCGCACGGCTTAGTTACATTCATTATAGTTAACGTCTCCGGTAGGTACTGCGTGTTCATTCAACAAAATATTTTTTGAAACATCAGACAAGACACATTACGCTGTATGTAGTTACAATCATAAAACATTTTTTATAATAGGTACTAGGCACTTAGTGCAATTTTGTAGTTGCCGTTAGTTAAAATGTCAACGGTGAAAAAAAATCGCCAAGGAACATTTATCTCTAATAAGCGAATGGTTTCTGTCACGGTCTTTTATATTTATGTAGTGGACGAAGTAATATTAATTAAAGCAATATCTCATTTGCGAGGAGAATGGAGCAAGTCGGGAGGACGCGGGGTGAAGGGACGGAAGGGGGGGGGATGTATCACGCGGGACGCTGATGAATTGCCTCGGATAAGGAACCGTTATAATCCAGCGTCCATTCGGTGGATGGCTCACCAGTTAGTAGCGCTAACATGATACCCTGTGTACGGCTTAATTAAGAACGTATATTGGGAATATGTAGATAAGGTTAATTTACCATTAGTTATTAATCATTAGAATCTTCTAAATCACAATTGGATACATATCCACAATATGCAAGCATGACAATATGTGCGAGTTGGTGTGGTTGTATGCGTGTAGAGTCTCGCATGGTGTCGGCGGGCCCGTGGCTGCTGATCCGCGAGGTGTCCCCGGCGGACGCGGGGCCCTACTCCTGCCTCGCGCGCCACCACCTCACCGGCGAGACGCGCCGCTCGCCGCCCGCACACCTCGCCGTCACCGGTCAGTCACCGTCACCGTCACCGTGACCGCCCCGCCCCGCAGGTGACCTGTGGCCGGTGTGTCGCTAGCGTGTGTGTGTGCAGGTGGCACGGCGAGCACGGCGCCGCGGCTGCTGGGTGCGCCCGCCGGCCTGGAGGTGGACGCCGGCGCGGACTGCTGCATGCCGTGCGTCGCCGCCGACCATCCACCGCCGCACTACACGTGAGACCAACACTTACAGGATGCACTTGGCAGTATTTAGAAAGCAGCTTTCACATTCACCCATTCAATATTGCCATCGAAAGCTTTTCGTTTCTTTTATACCACAGAATTTCGATAAAAACGAATTGTTATGTTCGATATTCAGGATGTCCATGAACCAGAAATACAATGAACTTCAACTAAAATTCAATAAACTTGTAATATTGCAAACCACTGTGCAGAGTGGTAGAGTGTACGAGCTATTTTAGTGTTGTGCCGACCATTTGTGCACTACATTCTGCAATAAATTAATTTCTTCTCTGTTTGTATTTCTATCAGACTACGGTTATGAGTTTGGAATTCTATAATATTAGCTGCCCATATCGGATGATTTAATTGCATAGGGATTCCTATATTTGTAGCGCTCTTAGCGAAGCACGACTAGCCGTTTCTAACCGATCGGTAGAGTTAAGCAACGTTCGCTGCGATGGGTGGCCGCTACAGCAAAAAGTGGTATTTACAACTGAGCAGTACCGTGCTTCAGAGGGCACGTTAAGCCGTCGGTCCCAACTGTTGTCATAAGACAACAATCGTTAAGCCAATTCAGAACCCTTTTGGGCGGCCCAACAATTCTGACACCAGGGCTGACCGCTTGCCTACACGAGAAGAAGAAGAAGATAAGGATTCCTCAATATTAACAACGCATCGTGAGATTTCGCTTTAAGTTATATTTAATTTGAGTGAGTGTTAGAGTTACATGTATCGTGCGTGTGTGGGAGCAGATGGTACCGCGAGGTGAGCGGCCGGCTGCAGCCGGTGGAGTCTGGCGGCGGCGCGTGGTCGTGGGCGGGCGGCGCGGCGCTGTGCGTGCGCGGCGTGACGCCCGCCGCTGGCGGTACCTGGCTCTGCAAGGCGTACAACGCGTTCGGAGACGCCACAGCGCAGCTGCGGCTGCACGTGCGGGCCGCGCTCACCGTGACCGTGGCGCCCGCGCTAGTGGTGAGTGGGGGCGTGCGTGCCGGCGTGCGGTGGGGGCTCGGTGTCACGCGCTAGTGTTGCAGGTGGCGGAGGCGGGCGGCACGGCGCGGCTCGCGTGCGCGGCCTCCGACGCGCGCGCGGCGCTCTCGTGGCTGCACGACGGGGCGCCGGCGCCGGCGACGGGCGCGGAGCTGCAGCTGCGCGGAGTGTCGCGCGCGCACCGCGGCGTGTACCAGTGTGTCGCGCGACACGGGACCGACAACGCACAGGCTGCCGCCGAGCTGCAACTCGGAGGTCAGTCACTTGTGTCTTCTTTCCGGCTAGCTCTGGCAACAGATGTTGGACCATCCGTGGACATTCAACGGTAGCGGTCTTCTATCCGATGTATCCGTTGCAAGTAGTTGGTACTAAGTAGTTGGTCAGCAAAATGACGTGCAAGGGCAGCAGGCGAACTCGGAAGATTACTTGCTCGCGCCGGAATAAAAAGGTTCCACAAAACAATATCAATCAAAAAGTATTACGACGAAGTTGATAGGATTGATATCAAATCTGATGGGAAAAATGTTATTTGGAGCGAGCGAGCGAGGCGGCGGCCGGCACGATCGGGACTCGATCGATCTCAATGTGATGTCACCGGGAATCAATCACCAGCAGATCCTTTCCAACGCGCAACTGTCGCACGACTGTCGCGATCATTGTGCCGCTGTCTCCGCGCGCACAATGGAAGACGTGGGGACGTCGGCACAACAATTTCATTGTACTGTGGCGACACTTACGATATTAAAGTACATGCCTTTAGGTTGAATTAAAAATAAGTAAAACTGGTACGTTTTGGAAGTAAGATAGAATTACAATCTTGCTAAGCAATGGGAAGCTGCTGACCTTACTTTCCTAAAACTCCAATAATGTGACCCAAGGTGTAAAAAAAATACCTAAAATTTTCTCTACATCACGAAAACTGTTACACCCGTGCGGAGTCGGGGCGAGCCGCTAGTAATTAATAATTCTGTTTAATCGCGTCGTAATAAATCATCATTTCAGTCCAGTATAATTTATATGGCTTGGACTAGTTATACTTTCTCTTCCCCAGGTATTTATGTATCACCGTTATTTGCTAGTATTTTTATCTGTTAGGACACTGTAAACTCTACAACTACAAGCGGAAACTATTGAAGGCTTTCAAATGTTCATAATCATAATTTATTAGGTTCTTAGCAGCTGCTAGTTTTCCACGCAAAACAAAAATAAAATAAAATAATGATTGTAGTCTGCTCATAATATTGCTCCGAGTTCTTTATTATGATTTTCAATAATTATTGATATTTATTATCCCTAATCGGACCACTAATTTTAATATGAAGACGGTTGAGCTAGTATGGTTCATGATTGTTATTTAGATAGCTTTTAGCTGTTTGTTTTCCAAAAATGTAAAATATTTATATTTTTAACGGCACAGCACAGTGTAATCGTGTTCCATGGAGCTATAGATTACGTTTTGCTATCTATCGCCGCTGATCAGGTACAGGATGTGTGGATTGTTATGACTAGGTGCGTACGTGTCACTGCTCGTAACGAGATATATTATTTTAATATTTTCTCCATTGTTAGAGAATTTTGTATTTCAGAATATAAACAATTAAAATGTGGTGAGCTACCGACGTCGTAGACCATTTTTCACGTAGCACCTCTACATGGGTGTGTAGCGTATCGTGTCTACGCGTTGCTACGTTAGCAATGCTCTCGTAATTACTTATTGATTTATACTTACCTCATTTGGTTCTGCAAACTGACCTATAGGTTTTTGATAAACGATTAAGTTTCTATAACTTTAATTTTAAATGTTTTCCGACAACAACTGTGGATTCTTATTTTTTCTCCAACATTAATCTATACATATAATAAAACTGTAGAGATAAAAAAGTCTGTAATTGCAAGATATCAAGAAAAAAATGACACAGGTTGGCTTAAAATTAGCCGCTGATCACGTTAAGCCACTTTTTAAACACTTTGTCTGTTTGTTTGTTTGTTTGATTGTTTGTTATGACTGAACTCCTAAAATACTGAATGGATTTTCATGCGGTAAACGTAGAAATAACACAATACATGCGTGCGAAGCCGCGGGCAAAAGCTAGTTATAGAAATAAAACAAGTAATTTAATAATGAAATCCCCAACTGCAAAAAGGATAGTTTGTAAATAATGCAAAGCGAAATTAAAAAGACCGAAACAAGATTTATTATATAAAACAAAAAAAATAAATAAAGAAAGTAAACTCTACTTCAGTTTAACAGACTTTAATAATTATGATTTCAAGCTGTCATGGTCGCTAACACCACTATCGTGTAATGTTGTGTCCGTCCGTGATCATGGTGCTTGCAACAGCATCGAAATATCGGCAACTCGAAACAAATAAATGACATGGTATAATGTATCCCGTGAATAAACAATGTTTTAGGAAGTTAAGTACCCGCATTATGTTCAGTAGCAGGCGGCACCCAACTGCATATTATAAGCCGAAAGTGTCCAAGATGTTTGCCTGTGTGCGTACCGTGTGAGGCTTGTGTGCGGTGTGCGCGTGTGTGCGTGGCGGTGCGGTCTGCTGCATGCGCGTGCGCGTGCGGGGAGCTATGAGAATGGTGTAGCCGCTAGATCTCTGGCGAGGAATGTGCGGCGCCTCGATCACCACTACATCTTGTTCACCGCTCGGGGAATCTCCATTTGCAATAATGAAGTATGTTTAGATGGTTTAGCTAATTATAATTAGAAGATTCATAAGTTTTAGATATAGGGTGGTGGGTGGTGGTGGTGGTGGTGGTGGTGGTGGTGGTGGTGGTGGTGGTGGTGGTGGTTTGGGTTGGGTGTAGTGCAGTGCAAACAAGTGCTACTTATAAAGAACACATGTTAATAATTCGATTGTACAAGTTTAGGTTAAATTCAATCATTTGTCTAAGGCCCGATTTCACCAAACTAGAATAAATTTTAGTCCACGTATAACTTTCCGAGAACAACCGAGTTACGCAAATATAGCCCTTATACCACCAATTTTGTGAAGGAATAAGACTTATTCCTTGGATACAATCAAAATGGCGTCTTTTTGTGTAATTTCATTTGTCAATTAGCTGTATCCAGGAGATGTCAGCGTATCTTTCTGAATTATTAATTTTCCATATTCTAGTATTATCTACATTATTATTTTTCCAAAATCTGCTTTTTTCATATTCGGAATTTTCCACATTACTAAATTTACACATTCTTAATTTTACAAATTCGTAAAATTCCATATTCTGAATTTTCCATATGGAAGTACAATCGTGATAAAAATGTTATCATTTTTTTTTTCTCAAACGTGCTTGGAAATGTTATTTTGACAACCCTCTTCGAGATAAATCGAAAGTGTTGTACTGGCGAGCAGCGGCCGGCAAAAGTAGTATGAAAATCCATATCTGTCGTGGTTTAGCGTCCAAATAAATTTCATACAAAACTCATTTCTGTCGTTTAATTTAAAATTGATAAAAAGTCTTTCAAGGTTCCTTGCAAATAGAAAAGATGAGAATTGAGGATAATAGATGAGGATTGATAAAAATTGATGAGAATAGATGAGGATTGATAAAAATTGATGAGAATAGATGAGAACTGATGAAAATAGATGAGAAATGCTGAGAATTGGTGAGAATTCATGATAATAGATGGTAATAGATGGAAATAGATGAGAATAGACGAGAATAGATGATAGTTTTCATTTCCGCGCATTATTTGAGAAAAGTACTATACAAGCCATGGCCACAACTAGCCATTGATGGTGGAAATTACGTTTTCCAAACGTTGGCCTTGAGTCGCGCGCCTTTTCCCAAACGGGGGAAAATCAAACTCAGGTATAGCTTGATAGACAAAAATTTAATGATCGTACTTCTCTACCACTGTAGTTCAGAAATGTAACGCTTGCGCGTTTTAAGATACTATAACGCCATCTAGTTTCTTTTATGGTAAACTAACAATAATTGCTAGTTGGCGCTGATTGTTTGACAATATTATGTACTGACACGTAATAATTAAGAGTGATTGTATATAAAATGAGACTACATTAAACATTCCGCCCACCAAGGACGTTATTTCAACGTTCTTACTAAACTTTTCCGAAACTCTTGGAATAAAAACAGCAGCAAACACAAACAAATGGTATCATAAACATAAAATTAAGAAATTGTAAACATTTTAACAACAATAACTTTAAACACTAAAATACTAAGACTCTAGATACTATGATACACAAATCAGTCTGTTACTGGCAAGATACAAAGTTTTGAAGTCGGTCTCTTAATATGAGATCCGTTACATTTTAATGTTACGACCCGAGTAATTTGGTCCAACCCTGGATGTTTGTCTACTACCTTGCCTAGTAACCATCGCGCTGGAGGAAGATTATCTTCCTTGATGAGAACTACGTCTCCTATTCGTGGTTCCGGGTTTTTCTTCGACCACTTGTAGCGCTGCAAACAATAAACTAAATATTCGTTTGACCACCTACGCCAAAAATCCTGCATCATTCTCTGAGTCAATTGCCAGCGTCTCAAAGTACCAATGTTGCTCTGCTCATAATTGCGCTCAGGAACTACAACTAGTGGTTCTCCCACAAGAAAATGCCCTGGAGTGAGTGGCGAGGGGTCTGTGTGATCCCCAGGTAGGACTGACAAAGGCCTTGAATTGAGGCAAGCCTCAATTTGCGATAGGACCGTGCTAATTTCTTCGAAAGTGAGAGTTGAATTACCTATTACGCGTTTAAGATGAAACTTCGTAGACTTCACGCCCGCTTCCCACAACCCGCCAAAGTTCGGTGCGTGTGGGGGTATGAAATGCCACGTCACACTACGATTGCTCAGCCACTCACGAATTTCAACTGCTACAGATGATCTTTCAGCGTCGACAATCTTTTGGAGCTCTTTAGACGCACCCACAAAATTTGTCCCGTTGTCGCTCCAGACATCGCTAACATGACCTCTGCGAGCGACAAATCGCTTAAACGCTGCTATGAAACCGTCAGCGGTGAGATCACTCACGGCTTCTAAGTGGATGGCCTTAGTGACCATACACACAAAAAGACTTATATAGCCTTTATAGCTGGAGTTGCCACGTCCTTTAGATACTCTTATATTAATGGGACCAGCAAAATCTACACCACTGTGAAGGAAAGCTCGTGCTGGGGTTACCCTAGCAGATGGTAGTTGGCCCATTAATTGATTTCTGGTCGTTGCCGCATGTCGAACACAAGTAACACACTTGTGTACGTGTTTCTTAACCAAACCTTTGGCTGCCACTATCCAATACTTAGTTTTTAAGACGTTCAGCATCAGTAGTGGACCACCATGCAGCGTTCGTTGGTGTGCGTCGTCTACGATCAAGTCAGTAAGTTGGCTTTTGTGGGGGAGAATGATAGGGTGTTTAGCATGCTCCGGAAGGTTCGCATGTTGGATTCTACCTTGAGCTCTCAAAACTCCATTTGCATCGTGATATGGGTTCAGCGGCTTTAACTTCCCTTTATCATTTTCTAGCTCCCTGCGTTGGCATTCTTTAATGCAAGCCTCAAGAGCTTCGCTAAGCTCTGTACTTGTCAGGTAAGGTTCAAATTTGTGCAGATTCCGTTTTACTTTTTTTACTTTCAGGAATCTTCGACAGTATGCCACTACTCGGACTAACTTCTGCAACGATGAAAATCGTGTCCATATTGGATCGTCACATTTTTCATCGACTGTCATGTGAGTCTTTATCCTTCGTTGCTCTAAATCAGTAGAAATAGATTTTGGCCTGGAATACTCAATGTTGGTGTCATGTAACCACGATGGACCCTGCAGCCACAAGCTGTTTTCAGCTAGTTCCGAAGGAGTACAACCTCTGGATGCTATATCTGCAGGATTTTGGGCAGATTGCACATGAGCCCACTGGGTGTTGTCCAATTTCGAAAGAATTTCTGAAGTTCTATTGCCAATGAATGTTGTCCATCGACTTGGGTGACTACTGAGCCACGCTAATACAACCGTTGAGTCCGTCCATCCGTGTATATTACTGCTGTCTATTCCTAATACCTTAGCCACTTCTGTGATAAGTCTGGCCAGTAAGACAGCACCCATCAGTTCTAGACGAGGTATAGAAACCTGCATTGTTGGGGCCACCTTTGTTTTCGCAGCAACAAGATTGACGTGTATGACTCCAGCTGAATCTATAGTTCTCAAATAAGCTACTGCTCCGTAAGCTATATTTGATGCGTCACAGAACCCGTGAATTTCCTTACAGATATCGTCACTTTTGGCATCTATCCATCTTGGCAGAGAGAATTCACTAACTTGAATCAACTCTGATCTATAACAATTCCATTCTTTCAGTAAATTGTCAGGTAGTTCATCGTCCCAGTCTATTCCAGCCAACCACAACTTCTGGATCATCACCTTCGCGACAATGACGCAAGGTGCGAGCCATCCTAATGGGTCGAATAAACGGGCGATATCTGAAATAACCTTACGCTTCGTGATTGGATCATGCAGTATAGGAAGTTGCACAGAATAATGGAAGGAATCTGATTCCTTGTCCCAAGAGAGCCCTAATATCTTCACTAATTCATCTATCTTTATGTCTATTTTCTCTTCCTGGTTTCCTTTTCTATCCATTACTACTTCTGCCAAATCCTTGTTGTTTGTTACCCATTTCTGCATTTCAAATTGTCCTTTGCTTAGTAACTTGTTCATTTCTGTGTAAATTCTTATTCCTTCATCTACTGTTTCACAGCCTGTTAACAAATCATCTACATAGAAATCAGTCTTAACCCTTTCCGCTGCTTCAGGACACTCGTCACCTTCATCGATCGCCAGTTGCTGCAGAGTCTTCACGGCTAGGTAAGGAGCAGAGGCTGTCCCAAATGTTACTCTGACTAACCGATATTCTTCTGTTTCAGATCCTTCGTCATCCCTCCAGACGAGCCGTTGGAAATCTGCGTCTGGATCAGCGACTGCGACCTGCTGGTACATCTTGACGATGTCTGCACTTAGACAGATCGGATGCATGCGCCATCTCATTATAATATGTCGCAAGTCCTGTTGGAGCGTTGGACCGACCATCAATGTTTGATTGAGGGATATTCCGTTTGTTCCCTTGCATGAAGCATCGAATACAACTCGGACCTTGGTCGTGGTCTTATCCTCACGTATGACAGCGTGATGCGGCAGATATACGCTCTCTAATGAACCTTTGCATTGTGCAGTTACACGTTCCATGTGACCAAGGTCTAAGTATTCATGCATTACTTCGGAATAACGCTCTTTTATTTCGGGATTCTTCCTGAATCGCTGTTCAAGAAGATGGAACCTTTTAGTTGCAATTACTCTCGAATTGCCGTATTTACATTGAGGGTCGTCATCACGGAAAGGAAGACGAACAACATAACGTCCTGTCAAATCCCTCTGTGTTGTACGTGCATAAAACTCCTCACATAATTGCTCCTCTTGAGTGAGCATTTTTGTTTCAAAGGAATCGGACTCAATTTGCCAAAACTGCTTTAACAACTCATTTTCATCTACATGAGCGTGCATGCTTACGATGACATTGTGATGGCAATGCGTTAAACTGGATTGATCATCATCGTATAGATGTGTAGGACCTGACAGGATCCATCCTAATGCTGTGCACTGAGCAGTCAGCCCACCATTAGGACCCTTGATCAAACCGTTTCTCATGACGTGACCATACACGTCTGCACCCAATAAAATGTCTATTTTATTTGGTGTGCTGAAATGTGGATCAGCTAAGCTGATCTCCGCTAACTCTGGCCAATCAATGCTCGCGATTTTCTCAGATGGAAGTAAGCTAGTTATAGCACCAAGTACGTGCGCTTGTACTTTCATCCGGAAATTAGGATCGTGACGTGATTGGACCATGAGCTCAACTATGTGCTTTGAGGCTAAGACACCTTTCTCTCCACCTAATCCAGAAATGACGCTCTTGTTGGGTGACTTTCTGAGACCGAGTAGTTGAACAGCAGATTCTGTGATAAACGACGCTTGCGAGCCCTGGTCGAGCAGTGCACGTAGCAGATGGGCGTTACCGTCTCTCGCTTGCGTTTTTACTATAGCAGTAGCTAGCAGAATCTGATTGGGTGTGGTCTGCTTCGAAAAATGTGCAACGACATTCGAAGTTGATGCAGGACTTTCTAACGGCGTTTTAACGGTTGGTACCGTTGCATTAGTTTCTACCGCCGCTGTTTCCCGTTTGTTGGTTGAAGTACGCGACTCCAAAGCTTGCTTGGGATGTAATAGGGAGTGGTGGTTGTGCTTGCATACGCGACATTTGGTGGAAGAGCGACATGTGTTGGCCGAATGGTTTCGGCCTAAACAATTGAAACAAAGTCCATTGGTTTGGACAAAACTATGACGGGCGTCGTAATCATTCTTGGCGAATTCTTTACAGTTCGAAATTCTGTGATCATTCTTTTTGCAAAACGGACAGGAATTAGTTGCAGAGTTGGAACCGGTTGTAAGTGCGTGCATTACTTTGGGTTTCTGGTTTGAAAAGCTTGGTTTCGACTTCTTGGTGTCTAAAAATTCGAGTGACCTGAATCGCGACTCTAAAAATTCTTGCAACTGTTGCAAGGTGGGTAAGTCGTCGGATGTGCTAATCTTAGCTTCCCACTGCTTTCGAGACTCAGAATCTAATTTTGCGCTTATGATGTGGATAATGATCACATCCCAAGAATCGACTTGAATTCCCAAATTTTTCAACCCATTCAAAGTATCGTTCGTAGTGTCTAACATATTTTTTATGGCACTGCACGACTCGGATCCCATATTTGGTTGATTCATAAAATGCCCCAGTAGACAATTCGCTAAATACTTTTTGTTATTAAACCTGTTGTTTAGAATTGCCCATGATTCGCTGTAGTTCGCTGAAGTTATAGGAACATGTCTCAGAAGTTGTTCAGCTTCTCCTGAGAGATGTCCTTTCAAATAGTGAAACTTTTGAACATCGTCTATGGAAGTATTTTTATGAATCAACGATACATACAAGTCCCTGAAAGTTGGCCATTCCGAGTACAGACCGGAAAATACCGGTATTGATATTTTAGGCAACTTAACATTGCTTTCGCTTTTAAACGATTGCCCCGATGGCACATGAACGATTGTGTTTGAGGACGTAAGTACCGACAAAGCTTCTTTTAAGTCGGACTTATAAGTTACATAAGTTTCCTCTACGTCCTCATACACATTGTCTTTGAAATACTTTGACTCGATTGTGGCATCTGATAATTCCGATAACTTTCGGTGATTTTCGGTAATAACCTTCCATTGCTCTTCTAAAGTCTCTAGTTTAGTTTCTAAATAGGATTGCTTAGTAAGTCTATCTTTTGGTGACTTCTTGAAATTATCATAAGCTCTTTCAATGGTACTCTTATAACTTAACTGACTTTTCATTGTGGATGCCATATCGAATCAAGTTTACTTCAAGACCCTAAAGCGAAAATATTGCAATTAAACAGTTCTTAATAACACAACTAAAATCTTAGCTAAAGTTTTAGTAAATAATTAAAGTTCAATTAAATTGTAAAGTGTCAGACGAATTTCTTGCTAATTGAATTGAATTATTGTCTTAAAATTCTTCCTGATGGATAGCACAACTGATAATAATGATCACTTGAAATGTACTTACAGTTTTTCACTGGCAAACCTTTTCACCGAAGATGGCTGCTTCTGGCTGTTCCAGTGGTGTGATGAACCCGCTGATAGTTGATGATGATGACTTAGCTCGATGGTGATGAACCCGCTGATAGTTGATGCTGTCACGGTGATGATGACTTAGCTGGATGGTGATGTGACGTGATGAACCCGCTGATACTTGATGACAGCTCAACGTCACGATCACAAAGTTGGAGACTTCGCCCAAGTTGACGTTGCTGCTGCGGCACCTTGACTCGACGTCGATGTTACTAGTGGCGCCCCCTGGCGCTGGTACTAGGCTTCTTACTGGCTGCTATTGCTGCGTCGAGTTTCGTCTCTGAGCGGACGTCACGTCGCTGCACCGTCGTCCTCTTCCAGACGTCGTCGTCGGGACCTCTTCCGTGGCTCCACTTGCGCTGAAGTGGGCTCCCCTCTTCTCTTTTCTTTCTTCCTCGGTTGGTGAGAGTGCACGGACACTCCCTCTACCAACCACTCGTGTAGACCTGAGTGCAAGTCTACACGATGAGCACTTTCAACAGCGATCCACTGCTTCTTACTAGTGCTTATCTTCGACAGATCGCGGTCTGTCCGACTCGAAGGACCATGGAAATTACGTTTTCCAAACGTTGGCCTTGAGTCGCGCGCCTTTTCCCAAACGGGGGAAAATCAAACTCAGGTATAGCTTGATAGACAAAAATTTAATGATCGTACTTCTCTACCACTGTAGTTCAGAAATGTAACGCTTGCGCGTTTTAAGATACTATAACGCCATCTAGTTTCTTTTATGGTAAACTAACAATAATTGCTAGTTGGCGCTGATTGTTTGACAATATTATGTACTGACACGTAATAATTAAGAGTGATTGTATATAAAATGAGACTACATTAAACAGATGGACTTACGTATGTGTGTGCCCACATTTACACGTTCGTCCTTTAATGCCCCTGTTGCCAGGCGCTGCAGTAATGTACTATTAACTGCGGCTGGTATGGGCTAACTCAAAAGTGGCCGTGGTTTAACCAGGTGAACTGAGCAGGTGCATCACGGGCAATGCTCATCGTAGCTAGGTATGCCTACTGTAGGTGTAATATACAATTATACATGTCCTCGTGCTCATACTGGGGCATTATATTTTACGAAAGAGGGTTTCCATCCTCCTGTAGATATACATACTTTTCTGCATGTTGACCTATGGACTACAGGTTTATTATAATTATGTAAATAGTAGGTGAAAATAGGTAATAGGTAGGTTAGGTACCTATAATCATAGACTTCCTGTGCAAATAGGGCGAATTCTGTGCCTATAATAGATTATTACAGGAAGATATGTTTATGTTCCATTAATTTTGCTTTGTGTATGAAACTGTACTTGTTAGGAAAACAAAGAATGCGGAAAATTCAGAATTTGTAAATTTAAGAATTTGGACTAATAAGATTGCGTATTTTTTAAAAATCGGAAAATATAGAATGTGAAAAATCCCGAATATGGAATTTATCGCTGACACCATCCAGGAGTAAGGAATAGCCGTATACTAGGAATAAACTTTGGTGAAATCGGGCCTAAGAGGTGAAACGGTGGGATTGTAATAGAAATAGCTAACAAGGCATTCTAGGAATAGGGAATAAGTTGTTCTGATTTCCCATAGTAATAATTATGAAACAAACACACGTATAGTGGGTAGCTGAGCTGGTTGCATTTAGCAGTAGTTATGTGTGTGCGCATGGTAGTTTATTAACCCCCTTTACTAGTAAACACTTTATGAGAGGGGAATAACTACTCGGTGTCTTCTCTTGTTTTATCTTTTGCCTGTTTCAAACTTGATAGAGAGAAACCAAAACACTGAATAACTATTCTTCCGCTAGCCTATTGTTTATTAGTAAGGGAATTGGAGAATTGTGGCACTTTGCCCATTAAAATCAATTTGCGATTTCTAATAAATGTTATAGAACGTGAACAAACGATCAGCTTCCAGTCGGTGAACTGATCGCTCTACTTGAACACTCAGTTTACCTGAGTTCGGACGATAAACAACGTTCAACACGTATCAAGCATTAGGATACCAAAATCGTTTGTACTTCACCGCCAATTAGTTTCCCGCGAGCTACTACGATCGAGCTTGACACATTAGATCACCGGTCGGCTCATTGTTGCCTTCCTGTTACCTCGCGCCACTCTCGGGCGTGCCGGGACCGGGAGGGACCGGGTGGGACCAGGGTGACACACGGCACCCGCATCCACAGCCAATATAAATCGAGAGTTTATTAGCGTGCTCTGAGCTTATTTCCGGCATCGTGTGATCTTTTAATTGCAGGGTTCTTGTTGTTCTATCATAACATGAGGATTCCTTCCATAGTTTTTGAAAGTGCCGTCACACTTCCGGGGGCGACCTCGACGTCTCCGACCGTCATGGAATACGCAATAAGTGGTGACATTTGCCCATCTACCCGGGTACATTCGGTTCGCGGTTAATGTAATAGCTAAGATTAATCTATTATATAAAAGGCTTTGTCCTGACTGACTGACAGACAACGCACAGCCCAAACCACTAGACGTATAGACTTGAAATCTGGAGGATAGCTTCTTTTTATAACGTAAGCGCGTGCTAAGAAAGGATTTTTAAAAAATTCAACCCATAAGTAGGCGAAAAGGGTAAAAAACATTTGTATGAAAAACTTAAGGGTAAAAAACATTTGTATGAAAGACTAAAAAAGGGAGGGTAGGTGTTTAAACATCTTCCGAAATTACTCTTAGCTATTTTTATCAGTTTTATTTCATTAAATGCAATTATAGTGTCACATTTATGTGTATATGTAATAAGTAATAGTGCTACTTCACCTGTCAGTTTAATTTTTCCATTAGTACTCACCACTAAGGACAACAGGAATTGTTGCTAACATGGCTGCTTCAAACCAACCTATGTTTGAAGTTATGGAGGCCTTGAATAAAAGGATGGCTCAATTTGAGAGTGAACTACAGAAAACTCCTCCCAAGGGCCCCACGGATAGCCTTGCAGCGGACTTCAATGCATTTAAATCATTCACAATGCAAGTTCTTCGTGCATTTCAGCAGCAGTTGCTAAGTCTAGCCCATGATGTTGATCAGCAGGAAATGCGCAGTCGGCGCAAAATATTGCTGATCCATGGTGTAGCTGAGAGCAAGGGTGAAGATTGTGCTGCTGCAGCAACCAAGTTGATAATCTCTCATCTGCACATCTCTGATTTCAATGTGGGGCTGATTAGCCGTTGTCAGCGTATGGGTCGTGCTACGATGGATAAACCTAGGCCTCTTCTCATTAAGTTTAGAGAGCTTGGCTTGCGTGATAAGGTATGGTACTCAAAAACCAAGTTGAAGGGTACTGGAGTTACACTTTCAGAGTTCCTGACAAAACCCAGGCATGAGACGTTCATGGCAGCCAGGCAGCAGTTTGGCGTAACCAAATGTTGGACGCGTGATGGATACATCCACATCATAGTGCCTGATGGTACGCGCCACCGTGTGAGCAGTCTCGGGGAGCTGCAGAAGATTGTGCTGGCGGCAAAGAAAAAGCCAGCCGCGGCTACAGCTGTGGCAGAAAAGGATCCAGTCCCACCAAAATCCAAACGAGCTGTGACTCTTAAAAAGTAAACTTGCTTTCACAATCAATTCAGTCCATAGATTGTTATCAAACTTTATATATTCCTAGTCTAGTAACGCGCCCATCATTTACGGTCGATGCTCACTTCATTTTCAGTTATCCTATCTTCATTGTATTTATTTACAGGGTACATAAATTATTTAAATTCACCCCCTTGTTTATACATTATTACTATTTTTTCTTTTATTTATGTACCTTAATTTGTATAGCAGTTTGACAGTGACAGCTTTGCTGTCATGTCTGTTTGACAGTTGCGTGCGCGGTTCTTCATAGATAATCTTAGCTTTTTTCTGTACCAGATTCTTTTTTTTTTTTTTTTTTAATTTCATTGGCTACAGTCTATTTGATCACTTAGCCATACTTCCGAAAAATATGTCAGCAGTATTATGCTTGTTTAATAATATCAGGACTATTGTGTGAAGTTTAGATATTATTATCTTTGAATGCTTATTTATTTGTACTGTTAAGCCGGAGTTTAGCTCATGTCGTGATGTCTTAAATGCTTCTTGCTGTTACCTTGGTACTCGTAGTTTTAGCAACTGGCAGGATGAAGTAGTTGGAGAAATAGGAACTAGTTTTTTTTGTTTTTATAATTTTTAGTACCTATATTATAGTTATATAATATTTTTTTTATATATATTTACATATAAATTATATACAAACTTATTATTATGTCAGATACTTACAGTAACAGTGATAGCGATGAATTTCTCTCAGTATGCTCAAATAATAGCACAGATAGCTTTGTTAGTATTCCAAATTTAAGTGATACATTAGCAGGACACTTTTTTGATGTAGCCAAGAACTTTAACGTTGTTCACATCAATGCTCAAAGTATTCCGGCCCATTTCCATGATATGCAGGCATCTTTTGACACTAAAAATCTTGATGCTGTGTTAGTCTCCGAGTCCTGGTTAAAGCCGTGTCTCCCATCCACATTGTACTCCCTTCCTGGTTTTGACCTGATTCGCAATGATCGTACCGGGAGTGGTGGTGGTGGTGTGGCCATCTATCTCCGTTCTCATATCTCCTATTCAGTCATAAGTATGTCTACACAACCACCACCTTCCAACGCTGGCGAACATCTGCTTATTGAGGTTTCACTCGCTCATACCAGAATCCTTCTCGGAGTCTATTACAGCCCCAGTCTTCGTGTTAACTTTTTCTCCTCATTCGAACAAATTTTAGAAAACCTTACTCCTAATTATAACCACAGCATTATTATGGGAGACTTTAATACGTGTCTACTTAAAAATGACTTTCGGTCGTCAAATTTTAAAAATATTGTAAACGCTAGTAACATGCATTTACTTCCTCTTGGCGCTACACATAATTATCCAAACTGCGCTCCCTCCCTTCTTGATCTTATTTTAGTATCGTCTCTGCAGCATGTTGCTAAGCATGGGCAATGTCCTGCCGATGCCTTTTCCTATCATGATCTTATCTATCTCTCTTATAAGGTTCGTCCTCCAAAACCCAAGCCTAAAATTCTTCTGCGACGTAACTTTGGTTCTATTGACGTGGAAAGCCTTTGTAGTGATGCAAGCGCTACTGACTGGAGTCGAGTGCTAAATGCTCAAACGATTGACGACAAGGTTGAAATCTTCAACTCCATTCTGGTGCAGCTTTATGACATCCACGCCCCGATTAGGCCTGTAAAGATGAAACATCTTCCCGCTCCCTGGCTGACCGATGATATCAAAGTCCTCATGCATAAAAAAGTTGTTGCTAAGGCCAAGTTAAAATGTCGACCCAGTGATGATAATAAGAAGAAATATGCAACTGCACGTAACCACTGCAATAGGGTGTGTAGGGACGCTCTGCGCCGCTATATTCATGACTCGGTTACAGATGAAGATCCAGCAAAAGTTTGGAAATTTCTTAGGTCATTGGGTGTTGGCAAATCGCGTCAAGATACGATTCCAAAAGATTTGGACATTGATTCCCTTAATCAACATTTCTCTTCGTCGTCCAACATTGATCAGAACGACAAAACTAACACATTGAATTATCTTTCCACCCTGCCAAGGCCTGACTTTTCTCCTTTTTATTTCTGTCAGTTCACTGCTAGTGATGTTAAGAAGAGTATTCTTTCTATCCAGTCCAATGCAATGGAAGGTGACAATATTAGCAGGAAAATGGTTATCCTCATTTTGGATGAATTACTTCCCATCATATGTCATATTGTTAACTACTCCATCTCAAATGGTGCCTTTCCTTCCAGTTGGAAGGAGGCACATTTAATTCCTTTACCCAAAAAGTCCAATCCCACTTTATTTTCCGAATTCCGTCCCATCTCTATCCTACCATTCCTGTCCAAGGTGCTCGAGCGTTTAGTCTATAACCAATTAAATTCCTTTCTTCCTCGTAATAACCTCCTGAATCCCATGCAGTCTGGCTTCCGCCCTGGTCATAGTACAGTCACAAGTCTCATTAAAATTACTGACGACATAAGGCTTGGAATGGAAGCCGGCCAGCTAACAGTCCTAACCCTTCTAGATTTCAGCAACGCATTCAACTCTGTCGATTTTGACATCCTGTTATCTACGCTCAGCTCTATTAACATATCTCCTTCGGTGACTGACTGGTTTCATAGCTATTTGTACGGGCGCCGGCAGCGGGTTTGCATTGAGGATTCTTTTTCCTCTTGGTGCACTACTGCAGCGGGCGTCCCTCAAGGCGGCGTCTTATCTCCTCTTCTTTTTGCAATATTTATAAATTCAATATCCCGTTCTCTTATTTCGTCCTACCACCTTTACGCAGATGATCTCCAAATCTATTTGCAAGCCCCACTTGACAGTCTGGACGATGCTATTGGCAAAACTAATGCTGATTTGGGTCGTATATCTGGCTGGAGCAAGCGGTTTGGTCTAAGAGTAAATCCTTCCAAGACACAAGTTATCATCATTGGGAGTTCACGGATGATTGCAAGGATTGATTTCCAAGGGCTTCCTAAAATCATATTTGACGGGGTTTTCATTCCATATAGCTCTCAGGTGAAAAATCTGGGTGTCACCCTGGACAGCTGTCTCTCTTGGGGTCCTCAATTAGCAGCCGTCAGCCGTAAGGTGTTTGCCTCGGGGGCCTCCCTTAGAAGGCTACGCAACTTTCTACCGACTGCTACCAAAGTTATGCTTGCACAATCTCTCCTTCTTCCTATCCTCGATTATGCCGATGCCTGCTACCTTGATCTTACGGAGGACCAGCTGAATAAACTTGAGCGACTCCAAAATTTCTGCATAAGGTTTATTTTCGGTTTACGAAAATACGACCATGTCTCACATTTTCGTGCAAAACTCAAGTGGCTGCCAATACGTCTTCGTCGGAATACTCATATCCTTTCTCTTTTATACAATATATTGTTCAATCCCTTAACCCCTCTCTATTTAAAGGAACGGTTTAAGTTCTGGCATAGCTCACATCAGCGTAACCTTAGGTCTACAGAAAACCTTACGCTAAAAATGCCTATTCACACTTCCACTTTTTATGACAAATCTTTTTCTGTACATGCCGTACGCCTTTGGAACGCGCTCCCGATTCCAGCCAGACAGGCTCAGACACTGGCTATATTTAAAACCAGAGTAAAAAGTTTTTATCTTTCGCAGTTGTAATTGTAATGCTATTATTAGTTTCAACCATGTGAATTATATTGTTATGTAAGGATGTATAATTTATATATATTTATTTATTATATTAGCTAGTATATATGTAGTTATATTTTATTAAATATTTATTTATTATGTTGTATATGTATTATAATAATTATTAGTAATGTTTTATTAATTTTTATTTAACTCAATTTACATAATTTGTTTACACCACCGACCTCTATCTCTCCAATAATTTTTATCCATCCAAAGGTTGACTGGAAGAGATCGCTTTTAGCGATAAGTCCGCCCATTGTACTTTAGCTCTATGTATGTAACTTTCTGTATTTATATGTATCTGTTTTCATGTCTGGTGTACAATAAAGAATTTTGTATTGTATTGTATTGTGTATTACATTTCGTAACGTATCGTTTTAAAACTTAACACATACATACAAGTATAAAAATAAAAGAAATTTTACCTTCTAGTTTTTCGAAATTCAACACATAAAGGGGTTAAAAACATTGTTAAAGTTTGTATGGAAATTTAAAAAAAAATTACCGTATCATACTGAAATTTGGAATGTGTAAAAATCATAAAAATCATCATTTAAATCTGGATAAAAAAGAATGATGGCATCTTCCACACATATACGACACATTCACACACACACTCACACACACACACACACACACACACACACACACACACACACACACACACACACACACACACACACACACACACGCACACACACAATCATAATCACAAGCACACTACAACTACACCACAGTCCGTCCATGTTAGTACCTTTTTAATTTTATCCCGCAGATGACTAATATTTCTTTTCTTTTTTGTTTTCCTTTACATTAAAATTAATCGGCCTATACCTAATATTAAAAATACTTCACCTACTACTAAACATGTATTTTAATCATAGAATTGTTTCTACATAGTTTGAATATTTTTTTTATGTAAGCTGTGCATTTATGAGTTGATGTTGAGTATTGACCCGCACTCTCACCGCAAACACCTGTGTTCGAGAACAGGGGTATGCTGAAAATCAGCCCTGCGTAGACCTTGCTGTTTACGCAGCACAGTGCTGAGCATACCCCTGATGCCAGCTAAGAATAGTGTATCTATTACAAATTGTCGTAAGTCTGTTGTAGTTTTGGCAATAAATATTATTTATTCTTTATTCATATAAAATAAATAGATACGGGTCACGGCGTTTCTTGAATTTCATTCCCTGAGGGGTTAAAATATACAGGAGAAAGTCCTATCGTAAGACGCTCGCACGGCCGAAGCGCTGTAGCTAAAATCTTGAAATTTCGAATACGTTCATTACACAGGGGTGCAATGAAATGAAATTCATGAAAATTCAGCCTTTAATGGGGTGGAAAAGGTAAAAGTCTTTGTATGAAAAAACCTTTATTTCTTAACGTAGGTACTTTTAGACATGGCCCATACAAACGAGTTAAAACGAAATGGGTTTTCTTTGTTATTTGGAGTTCAACCCCAAAATCAGTGGTTGAGCTTTGTAAATAAATAAAAAAATATCGTTCTGTATTCAAACTTGGATAGTTCCTTCGATATAAAAAATGTTGCTTTAAATTCGTTTTGAGAGGGATCACTTACGAGGTTGAAATTAGTTGACGAAACTTTGTATTTTAAATTATAATGATGAAAATTGGCATTGTATATACTTTTTAAAACATAACCGTGCTCAGTAATACTTTTTACCAGGGTTGATTTGAAGAGGTAAAAGGGGAAGGAAGTTTTGTGTCTTTATTTTCGAAGTCACATTCGTAAAACCGGTTATTATTAGGTAGGTGGGTTGAAAAGGAGGTATGTACATGGGTCGCCAGCTTTCTCTCCAACTCTCCGAAAGTATGCCTATCAATGCTGGCGTCCCTCAGGGGTCTGTGCTTTCACCAACACTGTTTATTCTGCATATAAATGACATGTTGCAAACTAGCAACATGCATTGCTATGCGGATGACAGCACTGATGATGCACAATATACCGGTCGTGCAAATACCCCTTACGAAGAAGTTATAGAAAGTAGGAACAAGCTTGTATCTGAAGTTGAAGCCTCCCTTGAACAGGTTTCAGATTGGGGGAAACTGAATTTAGTTCAATTCAACCCAGCTAAGACACAAATTTGCGCTTTCTCCACTAAAAAAGCTCCATTTGTTGTGGCTCCCAAATTTCAGGATGCTCCCCTTACGGTTTCAGACAGTATTGGGATCTTGGCTGTTGACATTTCTGCCAATGTGCAGTTCCGCTGTCACATTGCGGGCAAGGCTAAGCTTGCGTCAAAGAAACTTGGCGTGCTCAATAAGGCGAAGCGGTACTTCACGCCGAGCCAAAGACTTGCGCTTTACAAAGCACAAGTTCGACCTCACGTGGAGTACTGCTCTCACCTCTGGAACGGAGCACCCAAGTATCAAGTCCAGCCTCTTGACTCGATACAGCGTAGAGCTATCAGAATTGTCGACAGTCCCAAGATCACCAAACACCTTGAACCACTCAATATTCGCAGGGATATTGGGTCGTAATGTATATTTTACCGCCTCTATAATGGGGAATGTTCTGAAGAGCTATTCAACCTGATTCCTCCATCGCGTTTCTACCATCGCACCTCTCGCCACCGCAAAAAAGCTCATCCACATATTATTGAGTCGTGGAAATCTCATGCGACTCGATTTATGCGTTCTTTCTTGCCTTACACCTGCAAAATGTGGAATGAGCTGCCCCAAGCGGTCTTTCCGCAGAGTTATAACATGGAGTACTTTAAGAGGAGGGTTAAAAGAGTCCTACAGGGTAGGCAACGCATTGGTGACGGCGTCACCAATGCGTTGCTCCCTCCTCCTTGTTGCCTCCTCGGGTGTTACAGATGTCCATACGCGACGGTGACCACTTCCCATCAGATGGGTCGTATGCTTGTTTGCTCCCTTTAACATAAGAAAAGGAACAAAAATGGGTGGTGTATTTTAACATTTTTCGCTTTAGTGTCAAATTATACCTACATAAAATATTATGTCAATTACTACCAGATGTCTCAAAAATTACATATTTCATCTCTGCCTTTCATAATGCCACCATGAAAAATCACTCCATGAGGCCACTTAAGATTAAAAGGATATAAATGTATCGTTTTTAGTTAGGTACCTATTGGACTTTATAAGCGCCTCCAAAAAAGGTTAGTTGTAAGGTAATTTTATCCAGGAAATATGAACGGTTCCTGAAAGATAAGTAGTCCACGCGGGCGAAGCCGCGGTGTAGAAGCTAGTTTAAAAATAAAGCAACAACCCAAAAATTAAATTTATTTATCTTTTTTTTTATTTTCCTGCATCCTTTGTAGAAACGAACAATTTTGCTTAAAAATAATAGTTAACATAGATAATTTATAAGCATTGTTTGAAAAGCTCCTTTTACAGTTCTACTACATTATGGGGATAACCCTAAACAATTATTCGTTTTTTTTTTATGAAGTTTTGTTTCATGGCATACCGGTTAGCACTGTGTACTCAGCTGTAATCAACTGTGTAATCAATTGCCAAAAAAATCTATTGATTACTACATAATTATTCGTCAAAGGTGTCCCCATTAACGGACTAGCGGTATGGTTGACCGGTGGGCAGTAGAAATACATCCAAAAAGTGGGCGCTTGTGTGAACGTGCACTTGTAGCACGTTTCCTCTGCGTGCAGAGTCTGCGCCGGAGCTGGTGTACACGTTCATCGAGCAGGTGCTTCGGCCGGGCGGGTCCGTGTCGCTGCGGTGCGCGGCCGCCGGCGCACCGCCCCCGCGCCTCGCCTGGCTGCTCGACTCGCAGCCGCTCGACCACTACCGCGCGCACCACAGGTACCGCTCGCGCCGGCCTCACGTCACGCCGACCCGAGACCGCAACCTAACCGCGCGTCCCGCACCAGGTACTCCGTGAGCGAGCAGACGGTGGCGAGTGGCGACGTGGTCTCCGTCCTCAACATCACGGGCGTGTCGGTGGCGGACGGCGGCCGCTACACGTGCCGCGCGCACAACGCCCGCGGCCGCGCCGACCACTCCGCGCGCCTCAACGTGTACGGTGCGTGTCTCCATCGCTACCACCGCGCGTGTGTCGAGTCGAAATTTCCAGTTACCGCACCTCCACAGCATAATATGTTCAAAATTAGATGATAATCATGAGGTAAGTCTGAAAACACCCTATCAAAAGGGTAAGCTCTTCAATCGAATACCTCAATTAAAGGGTAACCCCTTCCAAGGTGAAGCTCTTCAATAAAATACCTCAATGATACGGTAACCCCTTCAAATGGTATATCTTTATGAAAGGGTTACCCTTTAAATGGGTTTAGAAAGAGGTTTCCCAAAGGAGAGGTAACATCATCCACAATGAAACCCTATAAACGTGTTACCCATTCAAAGGAATTAAGTCAAAAGTGGTGTTGTACGGTCCCTGGTGTCGACACCGAGTGTACTCACGCCGTCCCCGTCCTCAGGTCCGCCCTCCGTCCGCGCGCTGGTCCCGGTGCGCGTGGTGGCCGGAGACAACGCCACCGTCCATTGCCCCTACGCCGGATATCCGATCAGGTCCATAGAGGTGCATTTTGATAGGATGATTCTATCACTCTATCGGTTAAGCTAAGATAATAAATTGTAAACAGCGTCACGTTATACCGATGCAACGGTTCCAATGACGCAACCGCTGAATGCCTGCAAAATTTTTTTAGATAAGTATGTAGCCCGTAAACGATCTAATATAGTCGTTTTCATTTTTCGAGACATTTTTTTTTATAAAATGTTGTTATCGTTTTTATGCACCCGATGGTTAACGCCAACACCGACGAAAATACGCTTACTGAGCAATGTAGGTTCACTTTCATATTGAAGAACTCCAGAGCGGTATTAGTGTTATGGGAAGTATCCCGTAACGGCAACAGGTGGGTAGCTGTATCTCGCGGTAGTGACGGTGTTGTCCCGCAGCTCGGTGTCATGGTGGCGGCGTGGATCCCCGCGTGCGGTGGGCGGGGCGGGGCGCGTGTCGGCGCGGGGCGCGGTGCTGCGGCTGGCACCAGCGCTGGCGGCCGACGGCGGACACTACGCGTGCACCGTGGCCGCGCCCGCCGGGCCCGCCGCCACGCAGGACGTCGAGATACAAGTCCTCAGTCAGTACCCGATCGTACCCCCGCGCCCGCGTCTCGCTCGACGCGCGGTGACAGTCTCCTTTTATCCCCCAGATCCACCGAAGATATCGCCGTTCATGTTTTCCTCGGATCTGACCGAGGGCAGCTCTGTACAAGTTCTGTGCGGGGTGTCGTCCGGCGACAAGCCCATGTACTTCTCGTGGCTGAAGGATGGAGCGCCGATGCCCTCGAATCTGCAGGTAGCGAAAACGGTTATGCGAGTGCTATCGTTGCGCTAAAGTGGGACGATAGTCGAGTAAATCCGGTTTAAAGTTGGTTCATCGTTGACAGATAGAAGAGAAGAGTTTGAACGAGTTCTCGCTGCTGATGTTCCGCGAGCTGACGGCACGGCACAGCGGCGCCTACACCTGCCGCGTTACCAACCGCGCCGCTGATGCCAACTATACCGCAGCACTCAGCGTCAAGGGTAACGGTGGCGTCCACTGCTTGCCGAATAAATATTTCTTACTTTCAAAGTGATCGGCAGATTTTACAGCACAGTTTGAAATGCTCTTACCCGACAGTTGCTCCAGCATGGGTCACGGAACCTCTCGACGCAGCGGTACTACTGGGAGCACCGTTGCTCCTGGAATGTGCTGCAAAAGGATACCCCACACCAAAAATCACCTGGTATAGGAGAATCGGTGAGCACACTAGATAGTCACTATTCGTAAAATAACAATTGTAAGTGGTACCTGCATCATTGCTGTACAATATATTCCTAAGGCGATGGTGACGTGGGTACGTTGGGCGCGGAGAACGAGCAGTGGGAGGCGGTCGACGGTGAGTGGGACGATGGCGGGGCCATCAGCGGAGTGCGGGACGGGGCTCTCAGTGCGGTGGCCGCCGCGCGCCGCCACCAGGGCGCCTACCGCTGCACGGCCGACAACGGCGTCGGTCTGCCGCTGCTCAAGCACGTCAACGTCACCGTGCATGGTACCTGGCAAATCGAAATTTATTTTATTTTATTTGGACAACCAACAGCTTTCTCACTAAATATTATAAGAACAGCATACTAAATACTCCTAAGTCAAATACAGTAATGATCTGTAATGTCGAGCAGAGCCGGCGCACTTCGATGGGTCGAGTGGCAACGTGTCGAGCGTGCGCGGGCGCGGAGCCTCGCTGTCGTGCGCCGCGCGCGGGGACGCTCCGCTCGCGCTGCACTGGTCGCGCCGCGGCCGCCGGCTCGACCCCGGCGACTACAGGTGCGTGGCTGCAGGTGTGGCTGCATCCGTCGCTTGCATTGCCCGTGTAACCCCGAGCGTGTCGGCGTGGCGCCCGCAGGTGGGCGGTGTCGGAGGCGCGCGCGGGCGGCGCGCTGCGCTCGACGCTGCGGCTGCGCGCGGCGGCGCGGGCGGACGCGGGCGAGTACGGCTGCCACGCGCACAACCAGTACGGCCGCGCCGACCTGCCGCTCTACCTGCATGTCGAAGGTATCCTCGTTATTATTATTTCCACATTTATTTAGTGTAGTTATCTGAGCTATCAGCGGTGCTGTCATCAATGGTATATTAAATTAAGTAAACAATGTAATCTAACATTTAAAAAAACCTTTCTTGAGCTTCACCTGTAAAGTATCGTGTTGACCTTAGAACGTAATTTTGTGCGATTGAAAAGTAAGTAAAGGTTTCTGAAGTAAGTGTGAAGGTATATATTAAAAAATAAAACCTAAGGAATGCAATGATCTTAAACATCGATGTCACATAGAGCCTCCGGAAGCGCCGCGTGGCGTAAAGCTGGCAGGCGTGGCCGCGCGCTGGGTCCGACTGGCGTGGCTTGCGTCTGATGCAACTAGTGGCATTGCTGGCAGTATGCTCTACTACACGGCACTGTGCACGGCGCTGCATTCACTGCCAGGTCTCGAGCCACGCCATCTCACGTTCAACCTCACCCTCGACTCTAACAACGATCACATGTAAGCAAACAATGTTTAAATAGTACATTATGATACAAGTGTGCAAAGTTGATCATTGCACTCGAGGCGGTAATATGCGTTATGGGAGCCAAGAGTGTAATGCACACGCATGTCATATGAGGTGAACTGGCACTGGAACTGGAATCGGAACTGGAACAGGAACTGGAACAGGGACTGGAACTGGAACTAGAACTGAAACTGGAACTGGAACTGGAACTGCGACTGGGACTCGAACTGGAACTAGAACGAAACAAAACGAAACGACGAAAATATACGTATAACTTGCAGTGAGATACAAACTGAACTGAATCGGGATTTCATACACACATCAAAAAAGTCTAAACAACATGTACTAATTTAAATTTTAGGATGGTTCTTCACATTATAACGTTGTATTTTATTTTTAAAATTATTACAAAATGATATTTTATTGAAAATGAATTTATTGTGAAAGAATATGACAATTTAATACAAAGTATGGCCTCCTCTGCTATTCAGAACTTGTCGGCAACGATTATTCATTGGATTAATGAGACTGTTTATGTCATCTTGCGGTATTCGCTCCCAATGGAATTGTAGCAAATCCTTCAGCTGTTGGGTTGTTGTCACTACGTCCAAGTCCTTCAAAACACGTCTCTGGAGCGTGCAGGCCAGGGCAATACCCGGATGTTCTCCGTTGCCAAGTATTCACTGGTTCGCCGAGCTGTATGTGAACGCGCATTGTCATGCATTAACGTAAAATTGGAGCCAAAGGTTTGTACACATGGATGGATATAAGGTCTGAGAATATCCTCAACGTAATTTTCAGCTTTCATGTTTCCATTTACAAAAACGAACTCAGTTCGCCTGTTCTTCATAATACCCGCCCATACCATAACTGTTGAGCCGCTGTATGGATGAACTTCCTGAACGTACCTGAGCCTTTCAGTATTTCCGGGCCGACGGTACACTCGCACCCTTCTTGTATCAGGCCTAAACCCGAATCACGACTCATCCGAAAACATAATTTTATCCCATTGTTCCTGGGTCCATGTTATGCGTTCTCTACACCATTCATTTCGACGAGCGCGATTCCCGTGACGTATCGGTGGGCACCTGATTTGGCGTCGAGCTCGGAGGCCGTACTCATGCAGTCGATTTCGGAACACACAGTTTGGGGACTTACATCAACACCACTTGGATTTTGTAGCCTCAAACTTAGCTCTCGAGCGGTTAACATCGGCTGGCGTCTTGCAGTCAGTTGTATGTACCGGTCTTGCCGAGTGGTTGTACTCCTTCTACGGCCTGGGTGCTGTTCAGCGGGGTCCCCTGTATTATTGTAGCGCTGCCAAAGACGACAAATAACACTTCTATGAATGCCAAAATGTCGAGATACCTGAGATTGATTACTTCCCGCTTGCAACGTCTCTACAGCTCTTTGCATTTCATCTGCCGTCAAATGACGTCGCTCCATGACGTGAAGAATATCTAACGATTCAATTTTGTCGCTAACTTTATTTAAATGGTTGGTAAAATAATAAAATCAAGAATAAACGTGTCAATTAAAACGCATTTAAATTCAAACAAATTCGCAGTCATTTGAATTTTATGAAAAAACAAAACATAATCGACTTTTTTTTTACAACCAGCCAGTATGTCATCAATAACAAAAAAGTTTACTTACCTACGCACTTTGAGTGAGTAAATACTTAGAAATTATAATACATAGCTCCATTTTTCAGATATAGTTATAAAACCACGTAGTTCTTTTATTCATACAGGTAGATTCGCACGCTTTTAGATTTGTATCGGTTAAAATATCGATACAGTATCGATACGGTATCGATACTGTAACGATCCAGGCTGTCTCGTGACGTCACAAATATTATAAATGTTATCTAAAGCATAAAAACACTGAAATAATTTCATTGAAGCATTTTACGCACAAAGAATAGTCCAAAAATAAAGGAAATAGTCGTTGGCATCGCATTAACTGATAGAGAAAATGTAGAGATAGGTGTAAAAGTGGGTATCCGTGGTAAAATAAGGTAACAGTAAAAGAAATCAAACCTTCTTTATATTTAGTTTTACTTTTTTACCTTTCTACCTTTAAAGTGTTTTTGATATATAATAGGATTTTGAGATCTGTCAAGCTGTCAAACGCGGTCAGTTATGAAATCATTCACGGGGTTCGCAAGTCGAAACCTGGTAATAAAAATGCACATAAAATTTTCGGTTAACTTCTTAGATAAATTCGCCCTCTCAATTAATTCTGGATCTGGGGGGAAGTATGCCTCGGGTCCAGGAACTCAGTAAGAGATAAGTTGAAACAGAGCAACGAAGCTTGTCTTCCCTTATTTTGCTTAGGGCATGCAGTTCGCGTGTTATGTGGAGACCTGCACCAGATTTTGCCTCCGTTATAGGATCTGGATCCACCTTTTTGGTTTGGTTTGCATTCTGGCTGAAAGGAGGGCTGAAAAGATTAACTGTCCCGTCTTCGTGTATACGATACCCGGATCCTAAATGCAAATTAAGCTGAACTGTCCCAAGTGATAGGGTTTTGTCTTGTATGCTGCCCATGGACCCCGGTCCCGCATGCAAGATAAAAATTAGGTGGCAATAAGTTTTAGCTTTGGAGAGCTTTTGTCACAGCTCGTTCTCTCATAGGGATAGATCAGGTATGTTCTCATTGCACACACCGAGAACAGACATGCACGTTTAAAAGTAAATGTGAGATTTGTAGCAATCTCCAGTGTTTGGGGGTACACACTAATGTATAGGGAAAAGCTATAAGTCGAGGAATACACACGTATGAGGGGAAAGTTAGGGATAAAATATTGAAATTCGCGGAAAAATAATAATTTTAGGGAAATAGATAAAATTCAATAAATAAATAAATACATTTAAAACGGTATAAAATACATTTAAAGATAAATTCATCATAATAAAATACTAATAAATAAAAGTGCAAATACAATACGTAAATTATCAAAGTCATAAAATTATAATCCAAGTTTTCTCGAAGGTTGAAGCTGTGGGTGTTTATTGTAGAGCTAGTTGTCGTGGACCTTGCTTTTGACGGAAAGCTGGGTGATCACAGAAGGTTTTAATGTACAGAGAGCAACGCTGCAAAGGTATAAGTAGGTATTTTCTATAGCTGGCATAAGCTTTGTGAAACTACAGTAGAGATAGAAAGGGGAATGAGTTTGAATACGATTCATCACATTAGTTTCATGACCTAGTCTCAACTGGAAAATTATTGTCGTTAATGTTGCGGATCATATTAGTATGAATACGTAATTCTATAAATCTATTTTGTGGTAAAAATGCGTTGTACTATATATCTATTCTGTGGTATAGGAAGGTATTTCTTTAGCTGGGTTTGCGATGTTCTACGGAAGATATGGGAAAGGTTCTATTCCTACACGGTGATAGTAAACGCTGATACAAAGTTCACATGAACAAGTTATGACACTACTGAGAAAATATTATTCTGTGCCTAATTTTGATGTACAAATTCAGCATAAATAGATAGGTATTTTCTTAGCGGATTCTAGGCTGAATTTTACTTAGGAGAGTTGGGAGGATCATATTCCTACAAGGAAACGAACGTTTTGTTTTCTAGTTGCAAAATAGGTAATGTTTGAACGATAGTTAGGAAACTACCGGGAATTAGTAACGACTGGGAATTTATTTCTTTTACTTAGATAACTATTGGGAAAATATTCTCTGTTTGAAATCATTCGCGAGTAACTTAAATATAATCGAAATTGAGTTTCGTTCTAGGATCGAAATAGGTAATGCGTGTACAATAGTTAAATAACTACCGGGAATTTATTCATAGTTTAGGGTTGTTCGTGTTTGTTTATAGATCAATTTAGTGGAATTCAGGTTTGAGTTTGTTTGATTGAATTTTCAAAAGAATTTTACCTTTTATTCTATAAAAACATTTAAAGTACTATTGATAAGAAATTGTCCTTCGTGTCTTGGGTCAAGCACAGCAGTACCTGTTAGTGATCTCCTTACCAAACGGATAGGGGTAGCTAATTTAAAGATTCGAATGAGAATATCTTGTTGTTAGGAAATAGGATCAATAATCTATAATATTATTTGAAGGAAACATGTCCTTATCGTATTTCATAATGGTGAAATATGATACCTAAATTATATAAACGGTTTTTAGATTACTTTTCAATACAAGTTCTGGAAAATAGAGACAACCTGAATATCACTAACAGATCATTGAATTCAAATAAATATTTACAGTTAAAATTAATACTATTGTTTAGTCCACTGCATGCTGTTGATATAGAATCTACGATAATATTGATAATCTTTAGACGAAAACTAGGAGATTTGAAAGTTGAGCTATTTTTAGAGTCTGTCATATACCGAATGTAGTACGTATTAGATAGACTCACAATTAACTAAGGTGATGTCTATTTTGTTAGGATTTGGAAAAAAATAATGTCCTCTTGTCCCTTGCACCTTTTGGAGTCCAAACTAGATAAGTAGATAAGAATAGGTAGATGGGGTACCTGACGTACTGACTTGGGATAAATAGAACAAAATTTAGTAAAATCAAATTTCTCTTAGTGTGGGGGAATTTCACTCACGGTACCTCCGTGTGGGAAATTTCAAGCACTAAATAGTGGAGGGTTAACCAGTCAGGTAGTCGAGACCCACAGCATTGGAGCGGAGGTGGGGCTCCTATGCCAGAGTTATGATAAACAAATAGAGTTTACTATGACTTTGCTATATAACAAACTCAAACTCAGTTAGCAATAAACTTACTTACGTTTTACCTATGTTTCACTTTCTTGTCTTGTTAATTTCAACATACGTTCGTCATGAAGCTTTAATTTACCTTCAGTTTTGGCTAGGACTAGGAACTATAATGTTCAATTTTTTGCAGGAAAAGATTATTCATTCCTACAATTGAAACCTTTCGAAAATATAGTAGGAAATATATTGATTGATGCATAATATGATTTTATGTGGAAATTTCGGTTCGGTTACTCAGAGTATAGGAATAGTGTTCATCAGGGGATTAAATAGCAATTATTTGTAGGAAGATGGATATTTTAAATTAATTTAATATTATTGAATAGGTTAGATGTTAGTTAGGTATTGTCTCATTACTTTAAAAGGATTTGGATTACTACATTATCACAACGTACGGTTCTACCATTTGTAGGAGACGCTTCACAAGGCCATAAACATTAAAATAGGTAGTCCAAAATATTCAATCAACTTTGATAACCTTTTTTAACGTAAGATTAGTTTAGAATATCCGGTGATTTTATTATTAATTTATTATAATTAGGTTAAGATAGGGGTTCTATTACAATACCGATATCGAAACGGTCTCCTCACTACTGTCACAGCGCCTCCCTACAATGTCATTCTTTTTTCGTGCGTGGTAGAAGACGCACGCGCCTCAAAATATTTCGTCGCAAATTATTTTATCATGCTGAAAGTATCTCGTAAGTCTGCCGGGCGGATTAACTGTGGGTTATCACGAAAGCTTCACACGATGCTATAAAAGCCTGGCGGTTGACTGCAGGTCATATACGAAAGTTATAATAAGAAAGAGTATAATATGTCATTTTCATAAGTATTCCTAAACTCATATAAGCACCTCGTAAGTCTGCCGGGCGGATTAACTGCGGGTTATCACGAAGGCTAGACAGGATGCTATAAAAACCTGGCGGTTGACTGCAGGTCATACACGAAGGTTATAATAAACTAGTAAAAAGAGTATAATATACCTAGTTATCTTGTCATTTTCATAAGTATTCCAAAACTAATATTATAAGCATCTCTTAAATCTGCCGGGCAGATTAACTGTGGGTTATCACGAAGGCAAGACAAGATGCTATAAAACCTGGCGGCTGATTGCGGGTCATAGACGAAGGTTCTAATAAAAAGAGTATGAAGGCTATATCTGGCTTAGTTCAAGCGAGTTTATTACAATATTTTTCTACATACTCAATAAGTAATTTATTTTCCTACCCACATTTTTTTCTGAAATATAAATCACTTTACCTGCATAGGTAGTAACCTACCTATATCTAGAAATTGAATCCCTGATTCATGTCGAGTCGGTGAACAATAATTGGACATAAGAAGAAAAATCCCTAAGTCAAAGACTTTACCGCCACCATCTTACAGCTCAATGTAACATGTCCCTTTCAAAGCGCATGACGCTACAATAACTAGATAAATTTTGATGAAATCTGCCTAGAAGAATATTATGATACCTACCTGATGTTTTAAAGAACAGCCAAGCACAGGTTGCAGAAAGCAACATGGAAGCAATGTTTATGCAAAATGTTTGTCTTATTAGTATTGGTATTTTTAAAATAATTTAAAAAACCATTAACATAATGGTAAAAGAATTAATTCAATATTTTGGAAAAGTATACTTATTTGATATAATATTTGTGCTTGATAGGTGCATGAAAGTCGCTTCGTTGATGTTGTTCTGAAACAATTTTACCCCGAATGAAACTAGATGGCGTTGTACGCTCTTAAAATACTCAAAGTGTATGTCGTGCGATGGACACGGGTATTATTATGGGAGATATAGGAGGACTAACAACCTTATTTCTTTTTTTTTGTTATTACTGTGTCCACAGATTAGAGAAAAACAATAAATTGCTGTGCTCTTATCTCTTAGGCATTAAGTTGACGGTACTGTAACAACTTGAAAATTTATCAATAGTGAGTTATTTTGTTATGATTATGTACATAGTGTACTTATAATTTTATTAATTACACCATACGCTGCAAAAAAAAATGCCAGCAATGAAGATCAAGCCACTGTTTATCGTATCAAAGAGAAGAGACAAGAGCCTAACCCTTAGGCAGAGTTAAAGTTAGTTAGACATAGAACTAATTAACCTAAGCGAGGCTCTCAACTTGTATTTTAACGAATTAATAAAAATAATGGAAAATCAAGATGGTCAACCCTTCTAGGTACTGAATTAGCACCTTGGCGCTCATATCAAGTATTTCAAATTATTGTCAGTAGCAAAGTTCGGACAATCTAATGTAAATACTTTTGCATCTCACGGTAGAGACCGGATCCAGATCCGGTCTCTAGTGATATCAAAAAAAAAGGCATCTAGATACCTTTGCCATTGATGTCTTTACTATTATATTGGCACTATTACTGTTTTAATTGGATTTGCCCGTTCCCATTGATCCTTATGGGTTTCACAAACTGTTAGCGAACAATAAGCTGGAATTTTTGTCCTCCATTCTTTGCAACCATGGTTTACTTATCTACAGATTATGCTGATAATACTGTTTAAACAATAGTTGTAATTTCTTAAGATTCTGGAATCACTTGTCATTTTTTTTTAACGGAAAATTCCAAAAGGATGCATCATAATCTATCTTTTTAAATAGCTATCGCATGACTGCTTCTTTATTTTGGGCAAGAAAATTACTTCCGATGAAAAAGTATCACGCTTGCTAAAGAGCATTTAGAAATAGACCAAGCACGACCCACATACACGGATCCCTCAAACAGCCTTTGGCCTTTGTTTCAGGTTGATACCCACACGGTAATAGTTTGTCCTTGAACCAAATTACAAAACTTACCGTCTTCATTGATTCGTGCATTGCTCACCACGTGTACAAACCATTTTGCTATTAAAGGTTAATGTCAAAAATATGATTCTGATTTCGAAAAATCATAAAAATAATATAAATTATAAATAAAATACGTTTTAGCAGCGAGTAGGATCGATGTGATCACATTTATCAGTACCCACGCGTGGTAGCCGCTCAGCAAGTGCAAAAACATAATTATGGCATTCCTGTAAACTCTACCCATAAGGTAGCCCACCGGTTGGACACCAAACTTACAAGCTTATTAGCATGTATGTTTTATAGTGGTCCAATCATTGTCGAAAACTTTACTAGGCCATTACAAAACTTATAGCTTACTAAAACTTATAATAATGTGCTATTTGTGAAAAAGATGATATATCTACTTACTATATAGGTATACAATTATTGCTGTTAAAAGTTAACTTTTCTTTTTTAAACTGATTACTTATATTTGATTTTTTATAGTTATATAATTCTGTCATCCTTGAAGGTACAACGCCAGAGGCATGGCACAAGAGCGTGGTGGTGCTCTTCTTCAAAAAAGGCGATAACACCTTAAGTGTTTGTAATCTGCTTTGTGATTAATAAAATAAAAATAAAATAAAATAAATAAATTGAAGAACTATAGGCCCATCTCGCTCTTGAGTCATGTATATAAGCTGTTTTCGAGAGTCATTACGAATCGTCTCGCACGCAGGTTTGATGAATTCCAGCCTCCCGAACAAGCCGGTTTCCGAAAAGGCTTTAGCACCATAGACCACATCCATACGCTGCGCCAGATTATACAGAAGACCGAAGAGTATAATCGGCCGTTATGCCTAGCGTTTGTGGACTATGAGAAAGCCTTCGATTCAATCGAGACTTGGGCGGTGCTGCAGTCCTTGCAGCGATGCCAAATTGACTATAGGTATATCGAAGTTTTGAAGTGTTTGTACAGTAAGGCCACTATGTCAGTCCGACTACAGGACCAGAGTACGGAACAAATTCCATTGCAAAGAGGCGTGAGACAGGGAGACGTTATTTCTCCGAAACTATTCACAAACGCATTGGAGGATGTTTTCAAGCTCTTGGAGTGGAAAAGATCTGGCATCAACATAAATGGCGAGTACATCACTAACCTTCGTTTTGCCGATGATATAGTCATAATGGCGGAATCGCTCGAGGACCTTAGCACCATGCTCAACGACCTCAGTATAGTCTCCCAGCAGGTTGGTCTTAAGATGATTATGGACAAGACAAAGATCATGTCTAATGCTCATGTTCCACCTATACCGGTAATTGTTGGGAACGATACTCTCGAAGTTGTCGACAAGTATGTCTACCTAGGACAGATTGTCCAATTAGGTAGGTCCAACTTCGACAAAGAGGTGGCGCGAAGAATCCAACTCGGCTGGGCAGCGTTCGGGAAGCTTCGTCCTATCTTTTCGTCCAAAATACCGCAGAGCCTGAAAACGAAAGTTTTCAATCAGTGTGTGTTGCCAGTGATGACTTATGGAACTGAGACATGGTCTCTTACTGTTGGCCACATTAGTAAGCTCAAAGTCGCGCAGCGAGCTATGGAGCGAGCTATGCTCGGTGTTTACCTGCGAGATAAGCTCCGAAACGAGGAGATCCGCAGGAGAACTAAAGTGACCGATATAGCTCTTAGAGTTAGTAAGTTGAAGTGGCAATGGGCAGGCCACATCGCTCGTAGAACTGACAACCGATGGGGAAGAAAGATTCTCGAGTGGCGACCACGAACCGGAAGACGCAGCGTAGGCCGGGGGGGCCGGCCTACGCTACTCGGTGGACTGACGACCTGGTGAAAGCCGCGGGGAGCCGATGGATGCAGGAGGCGAGCAGCCGCTCAAGGTGGCGTGCTCTGGGGGAGGCCTATGTTCAGCAGTGGACGTCTTCAGGCTGTCAATGATGAATGACTCATATTTGAAATATCTTCGTTTCATTTGCAATATACATATATCTTGAAATGCTTATTTACCAAAAACTATTTTTCTCTGAACATCTACCTGGTTTTATAACTATATCTGAAGAATGAAGCTATGAATTATAATAGGTGATCAAACGAACTTCTCAAGTGAAGTTTATCATTATTATATGAATAGCTCCATTCGAAGATATAGGAAGTAAGAACCCTTCCCTCCACTACCCTATTATTATTATTCATTTAATTCAGATAACATAATCCACATAATATATTGTTTGTAAAACAATACATAATACATAAATTATAAAAGTTTTTGGATAATTTCTCTAAAAGAATGACATTGTATGGAGGCGCTGTGACAGTAGTGACGAGACCGTTCCGATATCGGTATCGATACCGTATCGATACTGTATCGATATTTTAACCGATACAAATCTAAAAGCGTGCGAATCTACCTGTATGAATAAAAGGACTACCTGGTTTTATAACTATATCTGAAGAATGGAGCTATTCATATAATAATGATCGAACTTCACTTGAGAAGTTCGTTTGATCACCTATTCATTAATATAAATGGTAAATTTGTAATATCATGCATGTTGCTTAGACTTTTTTGACGTGTGTATTATAACGTGTGTGTTAATATAGAGTAAATAGTACACGTTTGAAATTTGTTGGATTTCGGTTCGAAAAGCGGTGGCAGAAGAGCCACAGATAAGATGACATTTTACTATTTCGTGTGTATTACTGAATTTACCCTAGAAAATACATTATTTGATTTGAATAGTAAGTTGGATGCGGACGGCCCCGAAGCGTTTTCGGCGAGAATAGAAGACTTGCGGCCGGCAGCGGCGTACTCACTGCGTCTCGCCGCCGGCAACCATGTCGGCCAGTCGCCATACTCCGACTCTATCACCTTCACTACCTTGGAGGAAGGTGAGGGAGATACCTGTCGGGAGACCCTTTCAAACTGACGACCATAATAACAAACTAAACCATTAATGTTGTTCTTACTAGCACCCGCGGCGTCACCTCAAAACGTTCGAGTGAGACCTGCCAGCTCGGGCGAGCTGCACGTTTCGTGGTCGGTAAGTAAGTCGGTGGGCGAAGGAGACTCGTGAGAGACACGAGCGCTTCCAAAGCATCTTGTGTGGCTTAGTGCGATGACGCAGCGGGTTTGGTCCCAGGCGCCTCCGCAGGAGAGCTGGAACGGCGAGTTGCTCGGGTACGTGGTGACGTGGTGCGAGGCGCCAGCTGGCACTGTCGGTGGCACTGCCAGTGGCACTGCCGGCGGGCGGCAGGTGGCAGCCGGGTGGAGCAGCGCCGAGCTGGCAGTGGCGGGGCTGCGCGCGCGGGTGCGGTACGCGGTGGCTGTGCGCGCATACAGCCGTGCGGGCGCCGGCCCCGCCTCGCCGCTCGTGTACGCCACCACGCTTGACGGAGGTATGCCGTGCACCAGGATGGTAACCAGACGACCACATAAACACCTCCTAAGAAACGCTTTCATGTATCGGTTCAGTGCCGGAGGAGGCACCGAGCTCGGTGAGCTGCGAAGGTGTGACGTCACGCTCGCTGCGCGTGCACTGGCCGCCGCCGTCCGATCACGCGCTTGCGCTTCGGGGCTACGACGTACACTACGCTCCTCTAGATTTTCTCCCAAGTAAGCTTTTAATCTCTTCTCTTAAAAAATCACTGTGAAATCTCATTATGAAACGATTAGCGCTGATTAGAATGGAACGGGATGTACTCTGAAGAGCTGTTTAATCTAATTCTAGTGTCGTACAATTCTTCACAACAACTGCAAGATGTGAAATGGGCTACGCCCCTGAGGTAATGATGTCTTCGTCTCCCCTCGCAGTGTGGAGTGCGGAAGCCGGTGGTGGCGCAGTGGAGACGGCGCGTGCGGGCGCGGGTGGGCAGGCGGTGCTGCAGGGGCTGGAGGCCGCCACCAACTACTCGGTGTGGGTGCGCGCGCGCGCGGCCGCCGGCCTGGGCCCGCCCTCCACGCCCACGCACTGCGCCACGCCGGAGGACGGTGAGTGCACGCCGCGCTGCCCCGGGGCAGTGCCAGCCGGCCGCTCACCCCGCGCGTGTTGCAGTGCCGGGTGCGGTGACGGCGGTGCGCGCGCTGCCGTCGGCTCCGGACGCGCTGCGTGTGACGTGGCTGGCGCCCGCGCGCCGCGCCGGCCGCCTCACGCACTACACGCTCTACACGCGCGAGCTCGGCAAGTATGTGCAGTGGCAGGTATTTAATAAACTGCACTTAGGCATGTGTAGTGACGAATTACACTAAATAATTACGCCATCTCCCTATCCAGATCAAATTCAATCAAATATAATTTACGCGTAAGCGTACTCCATTCCCAGCAAAATATTTATTTCATTTCATTTCATTTCGTTTCGTTTCGTTTCGTTTCGTTGGGAGAGAAAATTATTATTAACAAAGGCATACAAATAGATACATACAATAGTAAAAAAAAATAATTAAAAAAAAAAAAAAAAAAAAAAAAAAAAATAGAATAATATTTTAAACGTAAGTATAAGGATTCACATAATAGATAGAACAGTTTTTTATTTTTGTAACTGAACAATTCTAGTCAAAGAATTTGCTAAAAACTATAATTCTATTTTTTTTTTAATAATAATAATTTGTCGGATCAAGGGTCAGATTCCGAAGGCAGTACTCCTTGACATGGCACGTATTGTCAGGAGGTTCCTCACTCTGCAGCCCTAACCACCGCTAGCTTGGGTCCTGCCCCGCTGCCGGCGGCACTCTAGGTTTAGGTTTTTTTATAGTATTTTCGTAGCTAATTTTTATAGGAATATTGTAAAAAAATTTAAATTTAAGAAATTAAAATAAATGAGGTGATAATAATTTACTGCCAAATATAAGTTACAATCTTATGCTGGTATGATTATGTGGTCTAATATTAACAATTTTAACATAAGTGGGTAATTAAATTATAAGTACTTACATAAGATTATCTAAAAGTACTTTAGCTCCGTACTAGGTGACCCTGTGTTACGTTTGCTAAGCTTCCGAAAAACAATGAGTACGTATGAGTAATATAATAATTAAAATAAACTAACTTCAGAAAATAAGTTATTTCACTAACCAAATTTTTCATAGATGATTCATTTCATAATTTGTGAAAATATTCTGCCTCGTCGTAAATAAGTCTACCAGCTCAGAAAATATGCAGTTAAAGCTTTTAAACGTACGCAAAAAGAAAGAATTTCTAGGATAGTTTGCGGCGGTTTGCAGCGAGGCATACATAGTCGAAGGTGCTTTTAGCTGCGTTTTGGATGAATCGGCGATAAAAGTTAATCATCCCCAGAAACCTTCTCAACTCTTTCACAGTCTTCGGAGTGGGGAAGTCTTTGATTGCTTGGATCTTGCCGTCTAATGGCTTGATGCCAGCACATGATACGCTACATCCAAGGAAAGTTACCTCTTTTGCTCCGAAGGTGCACTTGGAAGTGTTTATAACCATTCCGTACTCTCTCAGTCTGGTGAAGATGACAAGTAGATGATGAGCATGAGCTTCCTCGTCGCGTGAAAATATTAGGAAATCGTCCAAGTACGTATAGCAGAACTCCAGGTCTCGGGTCATTTCATCCACAAACCGTTGGAATGTTTGTCCTGCGTTTCGAAGACCAAATGCCATATAAGGAAATTCGAACATTCCAAACGGTGTGGTGATGGCAGTCTTGGGAATATCGCCTGGATTGGCTGGAATCTGATTATAAGCTTTGACCAGGTCAATCGTGGAGAATATGGTGCTTCCTGCTATGTTCTAAGTGAAATCCTGGATATGCCGGATGGGATATCTGTCTGGAACTGTTCGGGTATTCAGCATCCGATAATCGCCGCATGGCCGCCAACCGCTGTCTTTTTTAGGAGCGAGATGGAGTGGTGACGACCATGGACTCTCTGAAGGTCTAGCAGTTCCACTCTTCAGCATATCTTCAAACTCTGCTTAGCGATTTTGAGCTTGTCCGGAGCTAGCCTTCTTGGCGTGCAGTACACAGGTGGTCCAGGTGTTGTTCGGATGTGGTGGACTGTGTTATGACGCACGACTCGATGTCTTCCAGCTGGACGAGTTATTTCCGGAAATTCACTAAGTAAATTCAGGTATTCTGACTCTCCAGTCATCGTCTTCACCGAAGAAATGGTATCTGATGAAGGGACAGGTGCTGCGTTGGCCTTCAGTGTAGTCCGGTTGTCTATGAGGCGTCCGTTTTGGCAGTCTACTATTAAATCGTAGAAAGACAAGAAGTCGACCCCGATAATGGCCTTGTTGACATCGGCGACTGTGAAATGCCATGAAAAAGCACGCCTTAGACCTAAGTCCAGTTCCATTTGGGTGGAGCCATATGTAGCGATCGGAGTTCCGTTGGCTGCGTAGAGTTCGTAGGTAGTTCGTGGTCGTCTTTGCTTGAGGGCGGAGCGGGGAAAAACGCAGAGGTCGCTGCCTGTGTCAACCAGGAACTGCACTTTAGACCGTTTGTCCATCACGAATAAGCGACCTGTTGAACTGGATGGGCAATCATTGGTCGCTACTGACTGCCCCTCGCATTTCCCGAATCTGTGGTGGATAATGCAGGTAGGGAATTTCCTGTAGTTGGACTGGGAACGTGTGTTACTTTTGCTGCGCTGGTTCCTTCCTGCCGAGCGGGATCGTGAAGTATCTCTTGTCGAAAGCGCTTGCACTTGACGGCTGAGCTCGGCAATCTGCCTGGTTAACTTGTCCAGTATTAGATCAGGAACTGCACTGGTGGAGGCCACTTGTGAGGTGGGTGGCACGAGATCATGCACCTTGTCTGCCAGGTCTGCTAGTGCCAGGAGTGAAGATTCTGGCTGTGACGCTACGTCAATTTGAATATTACCAGGTAGGCGGCTCGTCCATACGGTCTTGATAAAATCATTAGGTATGTTTGGACCTGCCAGGTGTTGCAGGTGGCGCAGGAACGTGGATGGACGTCTATGTTTATGGTGGAATCCTATTTATGTAAAATAGTAATAGTTTATAAGTATGATTTGTTCGTGATGTTTATACATAAAGCTGCTTTGTGAACTTTCAATTTTAAAAAAAACTGGGCGTCAAAAACACGGCACTCTTTTAATATTGAAGTTCCTATATTCCGCAATAAGCATTTTACTAAGAATTTTAAAGTGCGAACAGCCAATAAGTGGAACATTGCTTCCGTCCTCCAACTAACTATATCCAGCTGCAGCAATCAACATATCAGCATGCACACCGTTCGTTCTTGACGTAAAGCTCTCAAAACGGTCACGGTCAAACGCTTTATTTATTTCCAACTGATAAAAATATTCGCATTAAAGGTAAAAGAGCATAGTAATCGTTGCAACGTTGTATCGTTGCGATGCAAGGGCCGGCGGCGAGTGGTCGCAGCGCGTGGCTGCGGGCCCGGATGGCGAGGCCGGTGCGGACGGAGAGGAGACGTGGCGCGAGGTGCGCGGGCTGCGTGCCGCTGTGTACGAGGTGTGGGTGCGAGCCGCCACCGCGGCCGGCGCCGGGCCTCCCTCGCGCCCCGCCACCGCCGCGCCCGCGCTGCCAGGTGACCCCCGCCCGCCACCTGCTACCCCGCCCCGCCTGCATCCGCCCGCCCTGACCCGCCCGCTCCATGTCACAGGGTCGGCGCGCATCTCGTCGTTCAGCCGCGAGGTGCGGGCGGCGCGGGGCGCACGCGTGCGGCTGCCGTGCGCGGCGGTGGGCGCGCCGCCGCTCCGCTGGCGCTGGGCACCGTTACCGCCTGCACACACGCTCACCGACGCCGGGGACCTCATCCTTCACAGTGAGCGTCCCGTCCTAGCTTCCTCCCAGCCGACAAGGTGGCTCAGGTTGTACGATGACAGATCTCGTTCCCCTGCAGAGGTGGAGGCGTCGAGCGCCGGCAACTACACGTGCACGGTGCGGAACGCGGGTGGCACGGACGCCGTGGTGATGCGGCTCGCGGTGGTAGTGCCACCCGCCGCGCCCGCCACCCGCCTGCTGCGCGCCGATACAAGCGCGCTGCACTTCGCCTGGGACAAGCCTGCGGATGGAGGCGCGCCCATACTCGGTAAGCCCCCGCATCTTACGCAGTAATTTATCTGATGGACCAGTGATTTACAAACGCATTAAAATAGGTGAACGTTCCATTTGGTACTGTTTTAGGACGCATGTTGATGCCTTTCATATTTGATCTCTGTACGGTGCAACCGCACATTCTCCCGCGTCAGCGTTTTAGTTGTAACATTTTACGTAAACGACAGTTCGCATCAAGCGTCGATACAATCACGTCGCGCGGCTCATTATTATTAAAATCATTTATCATTTAAAGACTAAGTACAACAAATAAACATATCAATTAATATCAAATCAAACTTTCTTTTAATCACTATCATCTTAAGAGTACGACGCACCGTACATCTTAATGGTCCTTCGGCGGTTCAGGACCACGTATCGTCTTCGTTAAAGTCTTGTTCCGGGAAGACATTCCGCGAGTGACTAAAACGTAATTCGTAACAGTGGTTCTGTGAACACTAGTGAACAGTGGTATCAGTTCATCGCACATCTTATTGGATTGGTTCCTGGTATCTTGGCAAGGCCAGGGTACGAGCAGCAGGCGAGTGCACACCAGCACTAGTAACCAAGCAGCATAAAGGTCAGATCTTGCCGGTTTTATTTTGCTACATAAGTAAAACTATCAATCGGCATGGAAGATCTAGTAGCAACTCAAAAACAACTCCAAGAGTCTATCGAAACATTATTTCGCAATTTCAAAAAGGACGGGAAGGAAAGAAGAACCCCCGACCTCATCAAACGGAGGTTGGAGACTCTTGAACTTTACTGGCAGGAGTTCCATTCTACTCACTTGAAACTACTAGACGTAGGTGATAGTAGTCACTCTTATTTTATCAACTGTTTCTACGATCAGACAAAATTGTTGTACAGTAACGCTCGCAAATATATTGACTCAAGCTTCGCTGAGGTGGAGGTGGCCAGAGCACCACGTCCAACAACTCCGATTATAAAGCCTGCGTATTTACAACCCAGTACATCAGCAGTAACAACACCAACAGCTTCGTTCGGTGAAGGTGAGCGTAGATCACAGGGCTCTCTCAGTAAATTGGACGAAATGCTGCGGAAGCAGTCAAGTAATTTTAAGGCGTTTGCACGAACATTATCAGGTATCAACATCAATCTTATGACGACGAAATGGGAGTACGAGGATGCTCTCAAATCAATCGAGACGCGGTGGTTGGCAATCGATGCTCTCCACTGGGACCTGGACAGCCAACTGAATGGCACAAATGAGGACTATGAGGCTATTTTCTGTAAGTATGAGGAAGACTATCAATCTATCAAGAAAAACATCAACAAAGGTATGTGGTCGATGCAACACCGGGAGAAATTCACGCCTCCTATGGAGCTCCAGACATTTGGAGGCAGTTATCATCAGTGGGTATCTTTTAAGGACCTCTTTATGGAGACAATCCACAACAACGGGAGCCTATCAAACACACAGAAAATGCAGTTTCTTAAAAGTAAGGTCAAAGGTGAGGCGGAGAAGCTGATTCAGCATCTTCACATATCATCGGACAACTACAAAGTCTGCTGGGACATATTGAACAACAGGTATAACAACAATAAACTAATATTCACATCGCACATCAACCTCTTGACAAATCTACCTATAATGCAACAATCATCTGCCGTCCAGCTTAAGAAGATCCATGACACAACCAAAGAATGCCTCTACGCTATTCAAAACCTAGGGGTCGACACGTCTACATGGGATCCTTTGCTGGTACACCTACTCTCACATAAACTGGATACAGAGACACATAATGAGTACATACAATCACTAAAGAGCCCTAGGGACCTTCCTACTCTACACGATTTTTTGACATTTTTAGAGGCTAAATTTACGGCATTAGAAGGTTCAAGGCGTAAATTCGAAACCATTAAACCAACCCAGCAACAACAATCAAACACAAAACAGCATAACTACAATCACCCGCAAAAAACAACTCTATCAACGCAGAATAAAGCATCGCATTCAAACACAGCAAAATGCCCATTTTGTAAAAATGAGCATCGGTTATTCCAGTGCAAACAGTTTCAAGAATTATCAGCAGAAGCAAAGCGCAGCACGGTCTCGAAATTGGATATATGCAGGAACTGCTTGTATCCGCACTACGGTAACCCGTGCCGTTCCGACAAACGGTGCCGTGAATGCAACGAGTATCATAATACGATGCTTCACGACGTTTATTCGAGAACTGGGAAACCGACACCTCAACTTCAACCAACTACGTCGAAGCCTGGGAATGCAACGTCAACAGGGAATGCTTCGCGTGTACATAACGGTCACGTTGTTTCATCAACACAAATTGATATCACGGAAACATTGCTTGCCACGGCAAAAATTCGGGTCCAGAAATCAAACGGATCATATGAAATGATGCGAGCCTTGATAGATCCCGGATCACAGACATCACTCATTACTGAGAATGCTACACAACGGTTAGGGTTGCCTCGTCGACATTGTAAGGGAGTCATAACGGGAGTCGGCACCAAGGAGAGCAATTGCAAGGGAATCGTCAACATTACCTTTGATTCAATTTATAACGACTATCAATATCATACAGCGGCGTTCGTCATGAAGTCACTTGTAAACAATCTTCCTAATCAATCAATTGAAAAGCCATCATGGGCATTTTTAGAGAACTTAGAATTAGCTGACCCTACATTCTATATCAACGGGAAGGTAGACATACTGTTGGGGGCTGATGTCTACTCTGATATAATTCAGAGTGGCATTATCAAGATGAAGAACCACCCAGTTGCACAACAAACACAACTGGGGTGGATACTTTGCGGCAATATACACAAAAGCCTGCAATGTAACGTGGTTATCACTAACATAGACGACCTGCAAAAGTTTTGGGAAATCGAAGATATCAATGTGGAGCAGAGCTTATCAGAAGAGGATCATCAATGCGTACAGTACTATCAAGCAACAACGACACGAAAGGAAGATGGCCACTACGAGGTCAGACTACCACTAAAAACAGATCAATTATCAGAAAAATTGGGCGAGTCCAAGGCCATCGCCACTGCTCAATTTCGTCAGCTAGAGAAGAAGTTTATCAGACGCCCCGACATAGCACATGACTACAAGTTGTTCATCAATGAATACAAAAATCTAGGACACATGGTGAAAAGTAGTGACAACCCTACATTACATTGTTATCTACCACACCATGCTGTGTATCGCACAGACTCAACAACTACCCCTTTGAGAGTTGTGTTCAATCCTTCCATGAGCACTACGTCCGGATACAACCTGAACCAACTCACCCACCGCGGTCCAAATCTTCGTCAGGATCTCCTGGAACTAATCCTAAAATGGCGTCAGTACGAATTTGCATTTATCGCGGATATAGAGAAAATGTTCCGACAGATTTGGCTGCATATCGACGATCAAGCATTTCATAAAATCATATGGCGAGATGACGTCACTCAGCGATTACAAGAATATCAGCTGGCCACGGTGACGTATGGCAGCAAGGCCGCACCATTTCTAGCAATGATGACTTTAAAACAACTGGCTAGTGATGAGGGTCATAAATATCAAAACAGCAGAGCAGCTAAGGTCTTGGAAGGAGATTTCTACATGGATGACCTTCTGAGTGGAGATTACACTATGGAGACAGCGAAACAGCTTCAAACGGACTTGATCAACCTACTAAAATCAGGGGGGTTCAACTTGCGTAAATGGGCATCAAATAAACCAGAACTACTTTAGAAAAACAGCAATGCAATCAAGAAATATTTCAATTCAGACAGCCAGAATCTATGAAAACTTTAAGATTAAGGTGGCATCCACACGACGATCATTTTACATTCGAATTACAGCAGGATGACTCACCACAAAAACTAACAAAACGATTATTACTGTCTCAAATATCAAAAATATTTGATCCGATGGGATGGATCGCTCCAATTACAACTAAATTAAAACTACTCTTCCAGCAAGTCTGGGCGAGTAAAATTCAATGGGATGATGAAGTACCAACCGAAATCAAGAACGAGTGGACAAAAATCAAGGATGACCTACCAAATATCAGCTGCGTCAAAATGCCTCGGTGGATAAATACACATCAAAACGACAACCTTGAACTTCACGGGTTCAGTGATTCGTCACAGAGAGCATATTCTTGTGTGCTATATTGCAAAATAAACAAACCGAACCAACAATCTACGGTGGTCATGGTAGCTGCAAAAACAAGGATAGTACCAGAAAACAAAGCCATATCATTACCCAGACTGGAATTGTGTGGAGCGTTGTTACTATCAAAACTACTTATCAAGGTTCAGCACTGCCTCTCAAATCACAACATCAAATTGTGCGGCTGGACCGACTCGACGGCAGTACTTGGATGGCTCAACGGAGGAACTGACAAGTGGAAACCGTTTGTAGCCAATCGGGTCAAGCAGATCGTTGAAGTCATTCCAGCAGACTGCTGGCGATATTTGAAATCGGCACACAACCCTGCGGATCCAGCCAGCAGAGGACTGACAGCATCAAAATTAATAGAGCTATGGTGGAACGGCCCCACCTGGCTATCTTCATTTGACGCTCAAAAACCAATTGAGCAAACAAGGTACTCAACAGAAGAGGAGATGAAGAAGCAATCTAACGTATCAACAACATCACATCAAAGCAATCAATATCAAAACATAATTATCAATGAGCTACTTAACAAGTACAGTAATATGACACGTGTCGTCCGTGTACTTGCATGGATACTGCGAATGATACGTCATCGTGACGTCAAGCAGCCGTATTTAACCTTGCACGAATTGAATGCGGCTCACGACAAGATAATCAAATGCGTCCAAGAAACAAACTTCTTCGACGAGATAGCAGCTTTACGAGCAAAGAAACCACTGCATCATAAGAGCAAGCTACTCAATTTATCGCCATTTTTGGATAATGAGGGTTTGTTGCGAGTGGGTGGAAGGCTCAGAAACGCCAATATCAGCGACAACAGTAACCACCCTCTTATCATTCCAAAGGACAGCGTTATAACGCCTTTACTAATCAATCAAGCTCATCATCAAACATTCCACGGCGGTGCACGTCTCACTACTGCACGTATGAGGCTGAAGTATTGGGTCATTGGTGGAAATCGAACTATCAAACAGCATCTTCGTAGCTGCGTAAAATGCAGAAGGAATGACCCTTACAAACAACAGCAGATTATGGGTGACTTACCTGCAGCCAGGGTGAATGCCTCACGTCCCTTCTATCACGTGGGCGTGGACTTCACGGGATTCGTCAATGTCAAATACAACAAAGGAAGAGGAGCCAAAACAACCAAGGGCTACGTTGCGGTGTTTGTCTGCATGGCGACAAAAGCAGTCCATTTAGAGCTAGTATCAGATTTGACATCATCATCACTATTGGCTGCATTGCGTAGAATGGCCGCAAGGCGTGGAACCCCTGGTCATATCTACAGTGACAATGGGACGAACAATGTTGGCGCCAGCCGAATCTTACAGGCTGATTATATCAATCTAAAACAATTAATATCACCAGAATTTCTCACTGAAATAACCAGCATGAAGATCCAGTGGCATTTTATCGCCCCATCATGGCCAAGTGCTGGAGGTTTGTGGGAAGGCGCTGTCAAAAGTCTGAAATATCATATGAAGAGAGTGATAGATCAAAAGCTAACATTTGAAGAATTCTACACATTGTTGGCACAGCTCGAAGCTTGTCTAAACAGTCGACCACTCTGTGCATTAACAGAAGATCCTGACGACCTTGACTGTCTTACTCCATCACATTTTTTAGCAAGCGGCCCCGCCTTGAACATCCTCGAGACAGAAAGAGATCTCCGTACCAGATGGTATTTGACACAAAAAATATTTGATGACATCTGGAAAAGATGGCATGCCGAATATTTGAGTCAGCTAGCTATCAAAAGCAAATGGAAACAAGAGCATCCAAACATCAAGATAGATGACATCGTTCTCATCCACGAACCTAACTTACCCCCGGGAAAGTGGGCCTTAGGAAGAGTACAAGAGCTACACCCAGGGCTGGACGGCCGGGTACGAGTCGTATCAATAAAGACAAAAGGCGGTATCATGAAACGGCCTATTGTCAAACTATCAATTCTGCCGGTTCAAGAAAACACACCTGCACAGCCGGAACCGCAGATCAATCAATCATCTTCATCAGTCAAACAAGGACAACCCATCACAACAACAAAACAAAGATCAAGCATCGTATCAACTCTGTTATCAATATTCTTAATGCTAAATATGCTTACATCCGCATTCGGCTCATATAACTTCACGGCTTTAAACACCAAAAAAGGGCTCTACTTCGACAAAATTGGAAACATGCAAATAATCAGAGATGACTGGAAGGTCATTGTGTACTACGACATGACACCATATTGGGAAGGAAGGGCGGCTTTCGATAAGTACTCGAAAAACCTAATCAGATTATGTGAGACTGCGGAAGCCAACATAATAACACACTGCAATATTATAATATCACAGTTGAAGCTTGGTTTCTCCGAACTCAACTACTATGACCAGATGCTAATGCATCAGCAGTTCTCGGCGTACTACAGGCGTCGCACGCGCCGAGGGCTGATAAACGGTGTGGGTTACATCGCTCACAGCCTGTTCGGAGTACTGGACGACGAGTTCGCGGAACAATACAAACGCGATATCGCACTCGTAAATAGCAATCAAAAACATATGGCATCACTTTGGAAGAATCAGACGTCCATCGTAGAGGCAGAATACAACTTACTTAAGCGGACGGAAGAATCGATGAACAAGCAGCACAATATGATCAGTCAACACCTGAAAAATTTAGAAAACGCGACTTACATTCTTACTTCTGAAATGCTGGGTTTAGCTACAACCAACGAATTTATATTATCAACTATCATTGCCAGCAACATGTTATCAAAACTGAACAGCATTCAAGAAACTTTGCTAGACATCATTACAAATATTTACAACGCCAAATTTAACATTCACTTATTAACACCAGAACAGCTTCAGAGAGAACTCAACATTATATCAGGACAGCTACCCAGAGATCTTTCCTTACCTATCAACAACATCCAGACAGACTTAAAAAATATATATCATCTTCTTCGGGTGAGAACCAGGATGACCAAGACACAGCTCATCTTCGAGGTCAGGATCCCACTCGTCGGCAGGGAAGGCTTCGAGATTTATAATTTAATCCCGATTTCACGCCAAGTTAACAGAAATGCCGTCAGAATATCACCGGTGTCAGATATCCTAGCGATAAACCTTAGGAAAGATACCTACGTACCTATACTAGACATAAAATCATGTGTTAACTCCGACCTACATACTTACCTTTGCCACGTTCAAGGTCCCATATATAATATCGAGTCAGATAATAGCCTATGTGTCCAAGATCAAAAAACAAACGAATGTGTGAAAACAACATCAACCTGCATAAACAAATGGAGAGAATTAGAAGTTCCTAATACCTACCTATACTTATGTTGCGATCATTGCACACTCCGAATCATATGTGAAGATCAAATAACAGGGGAAAGCATAAATGGATCTGGAATCATTAGCCTGAGTGCAAACTGCCTTATAAAGGGTGATGATTTTACAATATACTCGCATAAACAAACGTCATCAGTTTTGAACATACAGCCAAAGATTTATACACACGAAATTGCGCCTATCAATAATGTCATAAATGTTACCGTACCAATCTCACCAGGAGACATATTAAACGCCACAGACGAGCAATATCATCTTCATATCATCAAACAGCAGATTGAGCAAATGAAACAAGAGACGATTCAGTCAGACCACATATCTTATCACGATATTCATCATTACACGGCCATATACGTGGTCGTGGGTATCACGATCTGTATTGGAGCAGCATGGGCGTGGCGGCGCTGCAGGCGCGTCCGTGCGGCGGGCATGGAGCTGCCCGCTCCCCCGGTGGCAGCGCGGTCGCGGGTGGCTACCCACGTGCGTTCCTGCGGTGCACCCAGTGCTAGTGATGTGTACAGTGAAGTGTCAAGGCCCACTTTTAAGGCCAATAATAGTGAAATAGAAATGTCCCAAATCAGTGTTGTGAGTGGTCAGCACGATAAGGCGTCGTCGCCTATAACGCGCGGTGTCGTATTCCCTCGCGATTAGTCATTAAGTTTCACTATTATACGATCAATGTCGGTATCATCTTGTTATCGAAATTATTATTGTTTATCACCTTGTATCACCTCATTTCATCTCACGCTCATCTCGCGGCCGGGAGCATGTACGGTGCAACCGCACATTCTCCCGCGTCAGCGTTTTAGTTGTAACATTTTACGTAAACGACAGTTCGCATCAAGCGTCGATACAATCACGTCGCGCGGCTCATTATTATTAAAATCATTTATCATTTAAAGACTAAGTACAACAAATAAACATATCAATTAATATCAAATCAAACTTTCTTTTAATCACTATCATCTTAAGAGTACGACGCACCGTACAATCTCGATTCGAAAGTTAGTGTATTTATTTATTTCAAAAAAACAGTTATGACTACATTTCACCGTAATTGTATATAATTATAGATGCCATGCATGCGCCTTAGACTATATCTTTTGGGATACGCTACCTGTGGTTGCACTCCACCCGTGTTGATCTCTTGGACGCAGGTTACATGGTGCGGTGGGTGCGCGCGGGCACGGGCGGGGGCGGGGACGCGGCGGACGGGGGCCAGGCGCTCGTGCCGGGCGGGGACGCCGCGCTCGCGGTGTCGCGGCTGGCGTGCGGCGCGCACTACACCGTCACGGTGCGCGCGCGCAACGCGGTCGGCGCGTCGCCTCCCTCGCCGGGGCTCACGGCCACCACCAGGGGAGACAGTGAGTGCACTGATGCGTTATGTTTCATTATTCATTAGCGAGGAGTCATTTTCAGGCTTTATAGAAATCGTGCGTGTATATTGATATTTTTGATTTAGACATTTAGGATGATGAGACAAGATTCATTTACTAATTCATTATCAGAAGAATATAAATACTTATGTAAAAAAAATATATTGTAATGGACCAATGTTAAACCCAAGTAAAACGTTACGAGCGAGATATGATGTGCGCAGAAGGTCTTGCGGCGCCTGGCAAAGAGTTCGTGTGGGCGAACAGCTCCGCGCTGCGCCTCAACCTGCTCGCCTGGCGCGTCTCCTGCCCCGTGCGGGCCTGGACCGTGGCCGTGCGGCCCGCCGGGACCGGGCCCGGGGCCTGGCGGGACCTCACCACCGACGGAGAGAGCGCTGAGGTCAGTGGCACTACCGATCATGTAGGAACTATTTGAAATCGGTTGCCATTTTACGGACCGTAGCGCTGTGTGCACCGTGCAGGCGGGCGGGCTGGTGCCGGGCGCCTGGTACGAGGTGCGCGTAGTGGCGCGCTCGGCCGCCGGGGAGCGCGCCGCGCTATACCGCGCGCCCACGCGGGGACCCTTCGGCGGTCAGTATACCTTTTCCTAAACGGTAAGCGATGGTGTCGGAGTCGTTCCCTACCGGGTACCTCACGTGTGACCGCTCCTTCCCGTGCAGAGTGGGTGGGCGAGGCGGTGGAGGTGGTGGAGCAGGCGGCGGGCGGCGCGGCGGACGCGGCCGGCGGCGGCGGCGGTGCGGCGGTTGCGTGGGTCGCGCCCGCCGCGCTCGTCGCCGCCGGGCTGGCCGCGCTGCTCGCCGCGCTGCTCGCCGCGCTCGCCGGCGCCAGGCTCGCCGTGCACCGCGGCTCGGTGCGCGGCGTGCCGGCGTGCTGCGTGCCGCGTGCCCGCGCCGAGCGGCGACCGCCGCGTGCGCACCCACAGCTCTACACCACGGAGCCCGGCAAGAGGAACGGGAAGGGCTCGACGCCACCGGATGGTACGCTCTCCCTGCACGCAGCTGCGTCGGTACCGACAACCGATCGCTCCCGGCACGCCCCATCGTCCACAGGCTCGCTGGAGATCAGCCCGTACGCGACGTTCAGCATGTCGAGCGGCGCGCCGGGCGGCGCGACGGTCGGCGCGGCGGTCGGCGCGGCGGTCGGCGCGGCGGATGGCGCGGTGGGGTGCGCGCTACACCTGCGTACGTTTGGCCGGCCGGAGGCGCTGGACCTGTGCGCGCCACCGCCGCGACCGAACCTGCTTGCGCATGTTGCAGGTTGGCATTGTTTTATGAACGATCACCACACTGCACAAAAATTACTTTTTTTTATTTTTTTATTATATCTTTGGTTCACAGTTTGGACGTAACACAAAAGTAATATTTAACAAAAAAAAACACAGTAACATTCAGTGTCCGTCCTAAAATTAGTGAACACAGCATGCAACACTGACCGTGCTAAATTGCCTAAAAATAAAAAAAGTTCCCTATAAAGCCTATATAAACATACAGTGAACCACAAGTCAGTACTAACTGCGTGTGGTAAAAAAAAATTAAGTTAAAAATTAAAACAGTTGAAACAACCTAAGTACCTACATTAAGATTAAGACTAAGTACTTGTACGAATAATAATTTACTTTAAATAAAACCTAAACAGTAAAATAAAACTATGAAAAAGTTAGAAATCTACATTCTACATGCTACAACCTGTCAATATACAACTTTACTATGTACATTTTATAAAAAAACAAGATGTAATATTCATGTAAGTAATCGTAAAAGTACTTTGTTATAGTAAGCTGAAGAACCGGAGATGGATGAGACAAGATATTAAATCGAGCTGTTAAATAAAGATAGTTCATTTCTGGTTCCATTGAGCGAGTTTGCAATTACCGCTTTGTGGTATATTGTGCCTCGCCCCCCTCCCCCGTCGGCCCGCACCGTCCAGTGACTCCGTCATACTCAGCTCTTCTTGTTGAAATAAAGGACACTACACTTATATAGAAAAAAGAAAAGAAAAAGATTCTTCAATGCCTTGCCACACAGTGTTGGCGCGTCGAGGTACGTTATTCGGCGACATTCGGTTGCAACACTATCATTCATTCTCAGGTCTCGATTCCATCTCTGCCTTCCCTGCGCAGCTCAATGTTGGTTCTTGTTTTCTTTGGGCCTTTGTTTTAGTCTGTTTTTAATAATAATGATAGGGGCTTTTTATATCTCGTTTTTTTGTCTTACTCCTCCGGTGAGTATTGTATACTCCCGGCTGGAGTGCGCTGTGCAGCGTGGAACTACGCCGGCAGTGCCACGGCACGGGTAAGTAGCTAGTAACGCTATTAATCCACCGTAAAATTCAATAAAATTCATATTTTATCGGACTTTTTTTCATGATTTGAGACGATTATTTATACGCTTACGCTAACATTTTATTGGGTTAGGAGCTACAGGGCTACATCTCAATATGACTAGACAGCAGGTATGACTAGATAGCTTTAAGACAAAATCTTGATATGACTGTATCGCGTTAGGACTAGCTAGCTGTCCGACCATATATATATGCGTACGCCTTTTTATCAGGTTGACTCAATATCGATAAGACGTACAATGGTATCTAGTGCTACGTAAATTCAACCTTACACTTCAGCATGGAACTGCACGGACAAGCAATATTTTAACACATCGCCAATATTGTCGCCCCCACGCCCTCCATCACAGCCCTAACATGCGGGCGCTGGAGACGGAGCGTCTAACATGGCGAGTAGATGTTCGTACAGCACGCGTGGATGGTGATGCAAGGGCAGCAATAGCCACCGCACATCTTGTATATGGAAATGAAGAGTACAGTTTATTCAAAATAATGGTCCGACAACCTGGGTGCTAAGTAGAAAACTGTTGTTATTTGGTTTTTATGTATGCCCATCGTGGTCATCATCCTCCGAGCCTTTTTTGGGTGGGCTCTCAATCGAACCTGTAGCGGCGGCTAACAGAATTACACGAGCGACTGCCATCTGGCCGCGCAACCTATAAGGGACCAGTAACAGGGATGGTTAGATCAGGTGTCAAATTCCATCAGGCGTCTGACTACCTGTAACGATTGCCATAGGTATTCTTATGATAAGCGGAACCTATGGCTTAGCGTGCTCTCCGAGGCACGAAGCGATGGCATCGACAACTGCACACAACTTTGTAGGAGATGCGGCTATACCAAAACAATGAAAAGATTTGATAAACAGTTTATTGACACATATACTACTTATTGATACAAATGGAGGAAAATGAATGTATGAAGTGATCGAGCCGCGGTTGCTTGTGAACGACCTATGAACGGCTGACGCGCCGCAATCGGAAACGATGCAATAATGCTGAATTGACACTTTGTACGGTGCTGCGGACCGTACAACTTACTAGATAAGTAGTTGGAAGGGCCGAGGATCGAACCTGGTGCCGTATGATTGCGAAGCGCATATGCTATATACCGCTCGGCCATGTTGAGGTTTTGATATTTATGAGTAAATTGTTACAGGCAGCCTAGTGTTAGTTATTCGAGTTTTTGATCTGTTTATTTGACATTGTCTCATGCATTGTTCCATTTTGTCCGCTGTAAAATAAATATTTTATTTTCTTCATATGTAACTATTGTTGTTTCATTTAGCTTTCTATTGTGCGTATGTACACGCACAGGCCACCATCGCTTCGCATGGTGCTATAACCAATTATCAAACTTGGTATTCTAATGGGAATAAACGGCTCTTACAAGAAGCTGTTGCCTAACCGAACTGTCACAGATGTACGGCGTAGCAACACTTACTTGAAACTATCGAGTGGAATAACAATTGCCGGCACAATATTAAAAGATTCGACTGCACGGTGCGGCGCCAAACTGTAAAATAAACACTAAATTCACAGCCAACATTTTTACGTAACATTTTTCAAGGAGGCTTTTACTAAATGAAAGCCCAAGTATGCGGAGAGAGCCCTCGCGCCGCGGCATAAGGGTTACTGCCAGTGGATAAATGCTCCTTCCTCTTATTTTACGATGTACCATATTTTCAAAGAACCATTTACAAATATACATTTGGTAAGTACCTATTTGCTTCGACTTTATGTTTATAGAAAAAACTTCATCTAGGCGTAAAAATTATAACTAGAGTTCTTCTAGTTTGAGGTTAAACCCTTTTTTCTGAATTTTTGTAGCGCCGATCGCTGAACTTGTTCAACTTGTTCTGGTGTCATTTGTGGGGTGTGGGTTCAATCCTGTTCAATCTCACAACGAGCTTGGACACATAGTGTTGAAACCATGTTATTATATCAGATGGTAAGAGAATATTCTAGTGCGTGTGACATCACCATTTTTACTTAGATCATGCTCCCCCACTAATGCCCCCCCCCCCCCACACTGGTCCATAATTGATTGCAGCTTTCTTAAATCTGCAGGCTTTAATCCGCTCATGAAGCTCTTATAATCCAGCATTGTGGTGGTGTAGGTGCTAGTATCGGTATAGTACTTAAGTAATCGATGTCAGTGAACTGGCCACTGTTGCTCGAACCGCATTCAATTTATCAATTTTTCATTAATCATGTATGTTATGTTAGGTACATGTGTACCTAACATCTTTTTGAAATTGTGCGCGTGTCATATATCTACTGATCTTTGCGAGTTCTAGTCTGAGCAAAAGTGAATATAAAATAAATATTATTTTCTCAAACAAGCTTGGAAAGAGCATTATTTTGACAACCTTCTTCGAGATAAATCGAAATACTGGCGAGCAGCGGCCGGCAAAAGTTGTATGAATATCAGGTACACCGTCACAAGTAATAATTTCAATATTCATAATTTCATTTCACGTACCTCATTTTTAATAATGATCAAATTCAATTTTATAATGGTGATTATTTATAAATAATTTTGTTCATAATAGATACTTTTTATCTTTTCTTATACAATTTGTTAAAATAATGTTTAAATTTTCGATTGTTATGAGTTTCATTTCTCATAAATTTCATAATAATCATCCTTCATAATTGTTATTTTAGAATGATTTTTTTTTTCGTATTTATTAGGTAACAAAATAATCATTTTCAGGTAGGTTAATCACTACATACCTATGCTTGTATACCCTAAAGATACTAGGATACTAGTGAAGGGTAAAGTCTGAAAAAGGTGCAACGACGAGCAAATCGAGGAGAAGCGGGTGAACAGTGACCACACGATGCACGAGCCGAGCGAGCGAAGCCAAGTGTAGCAAGCGTGCCGCGGGAGCGGCCGGCGAGTGCCAGAAGTCACTTGTGCTTGTATAAAAAATTAAATATTGTAAAGTGTTTCAGTTTCATTTGTTTATAGTACTATTGATTTTTTGTTTTATGATTTAAGTTAGTTATGGTAAAAAACATTATAAATTGGTACTGTTATGTATCATACGCTTTTTGATTTTCGATGATTGTTACTTTTTATTTAAAATAAACAAAATTAAATATAGCAAAAGTATGTTAAACTACATTATGTGAAATCATGTTTATAAGTACCTAACATTTTTATTTGTAACAAAATTATGATTAACGGTTTTATGAGTTTCGATAGTGAACCTGAAAACCTACATCTGGACCCTAATTCTGTATGGCCAATTTACGATTCCTTGCTTCGAAACCACGCGAATTCGTTGTCTTACATAAGAAATCTGCAAAAATCTATTCTCTATGAAATGAGAACGAAACCGCGCGAAATGAATGTGGAATTAACTGGGATTGGCGCGATTTGAACTGTCAAAAATCATATGTTCCACTCAGGCGCGTTCCGAAATATGATATATACATAACCACTAGAATTATAAGATCTATATACCGCTACTAACCCATTGAATATTCAGAATAAATCGTGCTTTAAACCAAACTAGTCGCATCATTTGTTCTCGCCCTATAGAAACATCGACCCGTTAAAAGTTACCACCACTTATGTCAATGTTAATTATTCAAAATAAAACTAATTTTAATGTAAAGTGAAGGTATTTCTAAAGTTTTTCTGACAATTTTTAATAATTACCCTAGGCTTCGTTATATCACATAAATATAAGCCATTCCTTTATTTTATTTTTTAGTGGTTTTGGGATGAGAAATCCTTTAGTTCTAATTCGGAACGTACTCGAGGTATCCAAAACCTATCATAGATAATTTGTCTTAGATTATACAGAATACAAAAATTGACGATTCCTTGCTGTGACACGATTTGAACAAGACACGATAACGACGTGGTTTCTGTATCGTGTGGAATCTGTGTTTTCATACAGAATTATGGCCCTGTTATGGCTTAACGGCCAAATATATTACACAGTAAACTTATATCTGTCGTGTAATTAAGAAATGGAACGATCTGTTACTCCAAAAGATGGCAACCAAGGAGGTAACTTATCAAAGGTTTTATTTAAATTTCGAACTAGGTTGCAAATAGGAAGCTGTTCATTAAAAAAAATGAACACTTTATCGTGGGAAAAAATGTTATCAAATAAAATATTCTGCCTACACTTAGTTCCTTAGTTGTTATTTCCGCGCATCATTTGAGAAAAGTACTAATTGTGCAGAGTACGGCGGAGCGCGCGACAGTGACTCGGAGTCGAGCGGGTCGCCGTGCGCCGCGTGCGCCGCCGACCTCTACCGGCTGCCGCCCGCCGCCGCCGCCCGCCCGCGCCGCGCCGGTAACTGCCCACCGTCCGCCTGCCCGGGCCACGCTATACCGAGCAAGCTTCATTATGGCACTCCGCCTGCCGTAGATACGTTACCAGCGGTGGAGTCGAGCGCTGAAGACACTTCGTACAGCGCTTGCGGCGGCCAGGGCTTGCAGCAGGGAGCACCGACCCGTGCCGAGCGTGCGGAGCGGGCGGAGCGGAGCGAGCGGGGAGCGAGGCAGGCCGCGCGGGGCAGGCGGCGCCGGGAACACGGCAGGCAGCCTTCGGGGCTCACTGTCAGGTAGGTATACAACTAGAACATTTGTTCATGTACGAATAAACATATTTTACACTTTTTACAGTAAGTGATAAATAATTATAATGCATTTTCTTATTTGGTAAAGAGTTCTTTTTGTTCTCCTTCTTTTACTGGGGTTCTATAGGTACTTATTCTAAACAGCAGGGTTATTTAAAACGTAAGTTTATTAAAATATCTATGAAAGTCAGAATACTATTCAACAACAATTTATGGGTCAATTGTTTTATACCAGGATCATAATTTTTATGACTAAATAATAATGTTACAATTATTGTTGTTTATGATCAGTACATGTATAAAGAGATTTTTCTTTTTCCAATAAAGCCACCGTTTTTGAGAGGAACGATGCTAAATACAGGAGAATTAGTTTCGGTAATATATTAGAGAGAAACCCCCAATAGCCTCCCGCAGTATATCGGAGCGCGAACTGCTCTCAGCGGATACCTTCGATCCTCTCACGCCGAGAGCGTGACACATCGATCGGAGGGTTTCGGTGAAACAGAAACGTTACACCGTTCCCTATACTGCGGTTGTTACTCCCTGTTTTCCAAAGCATGGCTTCGAAGCTTCTGGCGAAACAATTACCTGAATCTAATTACTAGCGATGCATGAAAACTATGCGGCTAGATGCATGGACTGCGCATGTTGGCTGCCGGTCCCATAGCGACCCGCGCGGCGACTGACGCGCGACTCACGCTTGCTGCACTGCGCAGGTACCATCGCAGCGCGGGAGCGGGAGCGGGAGCGGGAGCGGGTGACACCATCCCTGTGTGAACTCTTTGTACATAGACTGTGTTGTTACTTTGTAAGATATTTCGATTATGACCCATTCTGACTGAACCTATTCTATTTATATTTAAAAAATGAGTTTTTATTACAACCACTGTGTTTTATTTAGTACTTAAGCGTATTTGAAAGCCATTTTTTGTGAGGGGAAATGCCCTCGCTCTTCCCCACCACCACGAGGGGATGGCAGGGGGAATTTAGTATTTGTATTTATTTAACATAATAAGAATGGCAATATGCCAATTACACGTATTACTACCGATTTTTTCCCTCTAATTTTTATTACTGTGTATTTAGTATGAAAAGCATATTTTTAATATGGACCCTCCAGGTGGGTCCTCGGGCCCGCGAATGCGGAAAAGGTGAACCCTCCTGCACTGAATGGGTTAACAGTAACTGAGCATTCTATGATGCAAATGAATCACAAATCTGGTTAGTTAGATTGATGTACTTACATCAACCTTTATTATAACATGCTCTGTCTAGAGTGGCAGTGTGGTGCTTACACTTGGATAAAGAAATGTTGGAACCGCTGGCTGCCTCCACTAAATACTTCGATAAAATATGATATGGTATGACCTCAACCGTGAACAGATTATAACAACACCTGCATCATTGTGAAGGTAAACTAGCTTGCTTCCCCAATAGCTGCTGCGTACTGACTAAGCGAGCCGTCTCGCGAGGCTGCCTCGTGAAGTAAATGCTCAGTTGATCAGTAGTACCACAGATTATATAAACCGACCGAGCATTTACGTGGCAAATACGCCGACAATTATAAGGCCGTATGTATACCTTTACCATATAACATTTTAATATGCGCACGAAAAGTAGATGCGATGTATTAGAACTTAGAACTGTGACGGTTAGTTCAGCGGCGCGATTCGCGATCTATCGGAAAAGTTCCGATTCAGGCTCCGTCTTCTTCGTCCTGAATGTATACAAAACCTTTTTTCGCAGAACTGGATTATTTGAATGGGTTAATTAATTTTACTTCTTAATCCTCATGCCTTAATGCCCCCACCTCTGTCACCGTACTCTGTTTTCCATTTCTCTACATTTTCCCCTATTTGTTACTTTTCTCCCTTCCTTCTTATTTGTTCCCGTGCGGTGCGGAAGCTGTTATCTAAAAATATTTATAACACCTTTTTGGGGTGATTGATTTTGATGAAATAAACGTAAAAGCCTGCTCAAAACTTCAAAGAACAGCAAACAGCATTATAATTTTTGGCATGGTGAGTTTTTATACAGACAGGTGAAATATTTAAAACTTTGTTATTGGTTTCTACTACTTAATATTATACTTACAAATAACGTATTTCTAAATTATTGTTAAGTACAAGTTCTACCTTGGTTACATTTTTATTATACGTATAAGTTGTGTTTCAGTTGTTAGGATTTCACTTTCTACCCTGGCTTGCTGTGCTGGCTTGTTAGCAAAAATAAATACCTATATTTGGCCTACGGACATAATGACTAAGTTTTTTTTTAATTCATCTAATAAATATGGCAAACACGGTACGTAAATGAAGAGTGAAATTTTTATCGTTGGATACCATTAAAAAAGGTGCTTTTTTTGAAGTTGTCCTAATTGTCATGCATAATGAATCGCAACAGGTCCACTCTGCAAACATTTTTTAATCCATAAAAGCGTTCCGTTGACCCTCTTCTGCGAGTCGGGACCGGGATCAATTCCGCCAGATTAGGGATTCGCGGTATTTATGGAAAGGACGGCATGACACGATAATCCTCAGCCGAAGCGTGGCTGGCGGTATAAGTAGGTACCTAAACACCACACGCTCGTGAAAACAAAACAACAATTTGCTTTTATACGAGACGAGTATCGACAAACCCAACCCACCAGCGACCCTTCCCACCGAAGTAGGAGACGCGCAATATTACATTCATCATCGTCAGCCTGAAGACGTCCACAGCCAGACATAGGCCTCCCCCACAGCGCGCCAGTTTGAGCGGCTGCTTACCATTACATATTAAATTGCATATTGGTATTTAGAGTTTGATAAAAAAGAAGTTTGGCAATAATACTTTTATTATTGGTTGGATGGATTGACAGCCTCTGTGGTATGGTGGTTGAGCAGGTCGCCTCATAACCCGGAGGCGGCGGGTTCGATTCCCGCGACAGGACTAGTAGGTATTTGTGCACATGAAAAAAAGCGCAAATACTTGTTCTGTGTGTGGGTGTTGTGGGAGCATGGTCCTCGTAGTTCCTGCGTCCCTAGATACAGGGGGTCCTAGTTAGGGTCCAGGATCTATGTATGTGATCGATGGGCGTTATTTATTTATTTATTACTAGCTTTTGCCCGCGGCTACGCACGCTTGTATTATGTTATTTCTACGTTTAGGTAGTCTAATAATAGATCATGCATTTTCTATATACCAAACAACAAATCCACTAAATGTTTTCGGAGCTGAGCACGTATTAGCACACGTGTAAAATGCATTTACCTATACGATGCAAACAAAATTAATTTTGTTAATACTAATTAGAAATTACAAATACTTAAGTACGCCACTGTAACAGGAGTCGACATTATAATATGTCCACTATTTTCCACGTTGTCTCATTTCACTGCACTTTCAACATAGTGGAGAGAGTGAGGAAATAACATGTGTACAAAGCTCAAATCAGGATCGCTTTTGTAAAGAATGTTTCATTTTTAGAGTTCCGTAACAGTTTTGATATAAAGGAACCCTTTGTGGCGAAGTTGGGCATGACATCACAAGTACTTCTCCACACTATCATGCCTGGCTAAGGTTCCATTATAGGTAAGGTGTAATGTACGCCACAGATGAAATGTAACAGAGCATCATTGAAAGGAATAGAGGAAATAGTTCTTATTTTTACTTTGTGGCCAATCGCTCAAGCTGTCGTACAACTCTCGCGCTTATTAATCGTATTCATAAGTATAAAATTCCCGTACATAAATTCCGTTGATCATGGCGGCAAAAGAAGTAAAACGTAAAATATCTTTATTAGAAGCGAAAAAAGAAGCTTTGTTCGCCAGAGTACAACAAGTGTACGACCTCAGCCTTAAGGTTTCTGATCCATTCAATGAGAAAATATTTATTGCTCGCGTCCAGTCGTTGGAAAAAACTAGAACCGATTTCTTGGATACTCTCGACTCTTTGAATCTATTGTATTTGCAGGAAGACGAAGATGTCACACCGTCATTCAGTGAGCTTAACTCGTTTGATGATTTATACTGTAATATTATTGCAGTAGAAAAATCGATCACGGAACTCAAGGCCAGCTCAGATCGTCGCAAATGTGAGTTTACTAAAAAATTAGCTCCAATTCAGTTGATAGGCTTTGATGGTAGTCCTGATAAGTGGCCAGTCTTTTACCAGAATTTCAAAAGTCTTATCCATGACAATCCCACTCTGTCACCCACCGAGAAGGCTCAGTATTTATTACGTAAGCTATCTAAAAGCGCTTTGACTACATGCAGTGGTGTTCCAAATACCGGTGAAAATTACGCCATTCTGTGGAATAATCTTGTCGAAAAGTATCACGATGTTCGCGTGCAAGCATCGATGTATGTTGAACAAATGTTACATTTTAAAACGCAAACCACAGATGCATTTTTGGAACAGTTCTGTACTGCCGAAGCAGCCTTACGCTTATTACAAATAGATAACATTTCTGATTTTATAATCACACACATCGCGCTCAGTAAATTAGACAAAGACACACTGACCCTTTTCGAACAAGCTCATCGTAGCGTTAAAATACCTACATTTAATCAGCTCAAAACATTTATAAAAGAACAGAATAAAATTCATTCACTACGCTCATCTTTAGCTACATGCAATAAACCTACCTACACTAATAAAAACAATAACACGCAACAAACAAAACATACTAAAACTACGCACGCATTTGTTGTCAACAACAACTCCGCCGTCGGCAACAACGAATCGAACCCGCAACCTCATCACACGCACCACGCACTCACGTATCCATCGCAGTCACCCCGCAATTGCAATATTTGTAAAACTCAACCCGAACATGCACTTTTTAGATGCAGTTCTTTCTTATCTCAGAACGCACACACGCGCAATTCGTTAGTCGCCAAACATGGTTTTTGCTATAATTGTATGGGATTTCATAACATAAATAATTGTAAATCTCAAAACCGCTGCTCGATGTGTCAGAAAAAACATCATACACTCATTCATATCGATAACTTTCACAACAACAATCAAAACAACTCAAACAATAATAAATCATTCCAAAACTCATCCACTCATTCATCACCGCACTCATCATCACAACCGCAGTTTACTCGAGCTTATAACGGGAGCCGCCCGCAGCAGCCACCTCTGGCGCCTGCGCCGCGTGTTATAGATTACGCAACAGTTCGCGAGCACTCCAGCGCTGGCACCGTAGAACCGGTCGCCGTAGCTCCAAGTAGACAATCTCAGACGCAACAAAGTAACTTGTCGTTATCAGCTGTAACTCCTGCGCCCGATAATAATAAAAATACCGTTGTTTTGCAGCTAGATCATCTGCGTGACATACCCATGGCAGACGATAACTTCCACACGCCCGCGGACGAGAAGAAGCCGAGAACCGGATGTTTGTAGATGACTATGTTTCGTCCATGGACGGATTGGCCGAAGCCGAACGTACCTATGATGGGATTTCATCGAAGAGTGGCCTATCAAGCCATTTCTTGTCTCGCCCAACAATGACGTTAGACTAGAAGAGAAAACTGTATCTCTCGTTACCGGAACTGACGACGCTCCTGTAACTCATTTAATAGACAAATTAATTGAACGCATCTCATCGTATAAAAAATTATTACGCGCCACAGTATACGTACTACGCTTCGCAAAAATTCTACGCACAACCGGCTTAATTACGCCTTCCGATTTAGATACCACTAAACTCTTTTTCATACGCCACCTATAAAGTAAACACTTTGCACAGGACATCCACGTTATCAAAAATAATAAACGCATCACTAAATCGACTTATCAAACTCAACCCCTTCATTGACGACGAAAACATAATTCGCGTCGGTGGTCGACTGACTCATTCTCAACTTGACTACGGACAGAAACACCCTATTGTTCTGCCATCGAAACATCGCCTAACGCAGCTTATTGTTGACCATTTTCACATATGTAATCTACATACTGGTCCTTCCCTATTATTATCCCTGCTTCGACAGAAGTTTTGGATTCTTGCAGCTAGGAACCTAGTTCGGCAAAGAGTACACCAATGTAACACTTGCTTCAGACTTAACCCTAAATCGTCTAACCCCTTAATGGGCGATCTCCCTTACTTTCGAGTGTCTGAAGCAAAGGCATTTGTCTACACATCCGTGGACTATGCCGGCCCATTCTTCATCACACATATTCGCCGTCGAGGTGTTAAAAGCCAAAAGGGGTACATTTGCTTATTTTGCTGTCTCACTACAAAAGCTCTTCACCTCGAATTAGTGTCAGACTTAAGCTTGGATCTCTTCCTCGCAGCTTTTAACCGCTTTATCTGCAGAAGAAGCCCTGTAGCAATAATATATTCTGACGGAGGTACCAATTTTTTGGGCGCTCAACGCAAACTCGATGCTATTTATACGCTACTCGAATCTGACGCACACAAAAATTACATTGGTCAACAACTAGCTGATCAGCGCATTAAATTTCTCCATAGCCCGCCTTATGGTCCGCATTTTAATGGCCTCTGCGAGATCAATGTACGCTGTGTTAAGACTCATTTATTTAAACTTATAAATCTCCAAGTTTTAACCTATGAAGAGTTTAATACTCTCTTAGTTCAAATTGAAGGCTTATTAAATAGTCGACCGCTATGTGTACTAAGCTCAGACCCGTCTGACTTATCCGCGCTAACGCCTAATCACTTTTTAAATATAACGCCCTTAAAATTTCTACCAACTGAGGATGTGTTAAACGTATCTGACTGCCGCTTATCCCGCTACCAATTTGTAAACAAATTAGTCCAAGGTTTTTGGCATCGTTGGAGTCTGGAATATTTAACTTCACTCCAGCAACGCGAAAAATGGAATTCGCCAGCTAACCCAGTTCAGTTAGGTTCAGTAGTTGTTATCAAAGATAACAATGCGTACCCTCTTTGTTGGCCATTGGGAATCGTGGAAGAAGTATATCGCGGTAAAGACGATATCATTCGCACTTTAAAGGTCCGCACTGCTTTTGGCACTTACATACGTCCAGTCGTCAGAGTGTGTCCTCTTCCTCTGCAGTAAAACTTAGAATTAGATAATAGATTAATTTAGTTTTAGTTTTTTCAAACGCTCTCGCATAATTTATAGCTCATAATTTTAATAAAATTTATTCGCCCTGTCTAGTTATTTCTAGAGGAAATCCTCTAGGCCAGGGGAGATGTACGCGCCGCTTAACTAGTTATATTTCTTATCTATTTATTTTCATACATACCCTCTCACACTCACTCGTTCAGCACGCATTTCCCTGTCTATCCTACCCCCAGTCCTCAATCACCTGTGGTCGTCGTCTGACGCTATAAACGCAACGCAACTCATACGCTTACCGAAAAATCAAAAAATCAATAAAATATCCCGCGGCCGCGAGTGTGTGGACATCTAACGCTATAACTATTGCTAGAGTGTGATATGTGCATCAAGACCAGTGCCGATTTGAATGGATTACTCCACATCGAAGGACTTTTACTAAAACCACCAGGTACCCCATTCTGCACTTCCTAAACTATATCACACATGCATTTCCTCTATACCAAACAACAAAATCCACTAAATTTTTTCGAAGCTCAGCACGTATTAGCACACTAGGTAGCACACGTGTAAAAATGTTGTTTAGGTTGTAGGTAGGTATGGCTTTTCACGTGTCATCAGATCACCTACACATTGATAAAATAGTGGGTTAGAAACTGCAAATCATAGGTACAATATTTAATTATATGTACCTACTTAGACCTACCTTATACTTAGACGTTCGTTTTTTTAAATATACGGTAGATCTAGGCGTCTAACTAATAAAAGTTCTATGGTATACCTACATACCAGTGATACGTTCGATCTTTTCTTTGTCATTTTCACTTCAACAGATTGTTCTTGTGTTTTCACCATTAAAACCGTTCAAGTCTTTATAAGAGGTTCCAGTAAATTTTGTTTAGGTAGTAGGTATACCTACCTAAGTACCTACCTATTATTTAGGCAGTTTAGAAAAATACAAAACAATTTTGGTCAGTTTTTCATATCCGCGCGCTTTTCGTTCCCAAAGAGTATCTTTGTTGCATTCACCACATATTTTTTTTACTTTCTTAAGTTTGACTCCATATGAATTGAGTATTTAGCCAGTGTCAATAATAAGTTTATAAAATACAACAAAAACATACATGAGCACAGATTTGCGATCTCTCGGCATGATTAAAATTCAGTCCACATTTTAGAAGACGTACCTTTACCTTGCTTTAAGTTAAATACAAACTAGCAGGATTTGTAACGCTAATCCCTGATGATAAAATACTTTTCAAGGTTTTTAGGACACCGTATAAAATTATTTCAAGAGTGTAACAGTACAATTTTAATTTCTACTATTACACACATATTCGCATCGAAATAGCTCTGTCTTTATAAAATGAGAGTAAATATATCACAGGCAAAACGTATCCGTGTTGTTTTTCAATCGCGATAAAAATGATAAAAGCCAAAAGTTGTAGGTTAGTAGCGGGCGCGCAGCAGGTGTACGTCGTAGCGCTCCGTGAGCCCGTGGCGCTGAGGCGCGGTGTCTGCGTGGAGCGGTTATCTCGGCAGTTACCGCACCGACCGGCACGCTGCTGGTACCGCCCGATCTGAATCTCTACTGCCCACTGAACACTGGCCACCTCGCTACACATCAATCTCTACACATAAATCCTTAAGTCTACGCAATCTACTGATAACCTCCATATTTCCCATAAAACAAAATATCCGCTATTAGTATTAGATATCTTCTTATTAAAACTTCTGCATACCTATCCTATAAATTACTGTTCTTCTATAATATATTTATTAATTAGCAGATTTTTATTTGTTATATGTGCAGTTTTACAAAGTTGGCGTTGCCCAATAATGGCCGATGGCGACAAGGTTCCTCTCTGGTCGATATGAAGCAAATGCAAATTAGTGAGTTGCGTTCCTGCCCAGCCACAAGTGCGGAGCAAACTTACTTCATTGGCATTTCATTTCGAATTCAATCGTTGAAAGCACGAAAAAAATACGCTTTGCCCGCGCGAAGCGCCATATTTGAAGTTCCAAGTGTGATTGAAACCATAGCGTTTGCCGCGGCTCTACTTCCATGGACTATAATAATTATTATTACGATAAAAATAGTGGTAGCTTTTCAAAGCATCCTCGCTATGGTAACATGATATCACTGCTAGTAGGATGACATAAGTTAATGAGGTGGTCGATGGTACTGCTCAGTATTTGAGGCGTCTATAATATAATGGTGGACGGCGCGCCCAAACCACTAGATCTCGATACCTTTATTCTATACTGTTATGATAAAATGCGCGTTACTGTTTGCAATATTAAATATTAATTAAGTAAATTGTGTCGATCGTCTTGTATATTTAATCATTTTTTAAATTATTTCAAGTAATTTTGTATTTTTTTAGGCTTAGTGTACATAGATGTGGGTAGTAAAAAATAAGATGTAAAATTTGATGTAAGGGTTTAGTTTTTGTACTGCGTAGGTATACATTAAATAATTCATACTAATTCCATCTATGTTATCCCGCTGGTTATAAATATTGTTAGCTTAAATAATGTAATAAAATGATAACATGTATAATTCTGTACTATTATAATAATTAATTGAGAGACCGATTCGTAGACACATAAGCGCATTGTGACCGCTATCGACCTTGCGCCACTCAACCAGCCAAACAAGTGCCGAGGGCCTGCTGATGAAACGTTACTTTGTTTGTCGCAACACTGCGTAGAACGTGTACGACGATTTTATAATCTGCAACATAATAGATCAATTGAAGTAGGTATACACATGTGATATTCTTAGCATACAAAAGACAATTCGGCAGACGCCTACTAAAATTTTATAATTTGGATGTTTCTAAAACAGTACAGCGCGTTCATTTGAAAAAGTTAGCCACTCTATTGAGTGCTTGCGAGTCGATACTTATCTGGTATTTGCGAGTTGATTATTGTTATTAAAATCAGTTTTTTTAATTTTATGTTAGGTATTATTATACCAGATAGCAGTATTATAAGGTGTTATGTAACCATCTACTAGGACGCAAATACACTAGACTATATACATTTGCAAGTACAATTAAATAAAGTTACAATGCTACCTGAATGAAACTAAAAATCGTTTAAGACAGGAAACTTTGAAAAAAAATCGTGAAATGAAAGAAAACATTTTCTTCTTACTCAACCAAAAGGAGAACTTATATAAAAATAGGACTCTTACAGTGAAGTATGTGTGCAATAGAGTTGAAAGTAGTTACACACCTTTAGGAATGTATTGAGTGAGAGCGGCACGACCAGCCCGGCGGCCGGCGCGAGCGGGCGGTGCGCGCGCTCCATCAGCACGAGCAGCGCGCGCCGGAACCGAGGCGTACACGCCTCCCATCGCATGCAGTACACTGACTCCACCACGCGGCCGCTCTGCACACACACCCGCACCGGCCCGTTACACTACAGGGATCGCACACCCTCTCTCCCTCCCTCTCCCTCACACACACACACACACACGCACACACATGCCGCGGGGATCCGCTCACCTCCACCGCGACCTCGTTCCCGTAGAAGCAGTACAAGAACAGCTCCGTCAGGATGCAGCAGATGAACAGGGTCATTGAGGCAAACTCGATGCTTAGAACGCTCAGCTGTAGCAGGAAAACACAACGACAACATCATTGAAAATACTCCACTCTCGTCATGGTTCCGGATGATCCTCTTAAGAAAATTACTTACGCTGACGATTTGGTAAGCGGCCATGCACAAGATCCAGCCCCCGATGCCAAACTGCACCAATATTGCCCAGCCGAATATATCTTGCAAAGTTTTGACGCCCCTAAGAATTAATTATCATAATTATTATATTAACGTATTTTTAGTAGTTTGGATGGAGTTTGACGTTTTGTATCAGTGTTTACAATTTGGTTGCTAGCGAGATGAAAGAGCTGGGGTATACTACAAATGCTAGAGAAAACAATTTCCTGCGTCGCACTGTTATCGTCAACTTACTGGCAGATAAGGGAGTAGTGTGTGAGGCAGTCCCGGAACAGACGGTGCAGCGCTCGCTCGAGCGGCTCGCCCGGGCGCGCCGCCGCGCGGGCTCGCTCCGGCAGCTCCTCGAGACTCATTCTGGACATCATTATACTTAGGTAGTAGATAGTGTATATAAGTATTATAATATCTACACTTATAGGATTATTCAAATTATAGTTGACCTGCTACGGCTTCACACGGCCATAAGTTTTACGTCTTAATACTATGTAAAAATGTAAAAAAAGAAAGTCGAAGAAAAATATAGGAGAAAAGGGTGAATATATGAGACGGTGACGACTTCACCGTCCCATCCATTCTATCCGTTAACAGAATAAGTAAAAGCCTAATTTTTGTTTCCGGCAATGTTTTATCGTAGTGTTTAGGCACGTCACTGGAATGGCTTCCGATATCAAGAAACAACTAACTATTGCTGTGATGCATTGTCACTCACCTCAAAATTCTCAGCTGCGTTTTAGATTGATTTAAGATCGTAGCAATGAATGCATCCATGGTAGTATTCGCAATACCCACCAGCGTGGTCACATAGTACGAGTACAATAGCACAATCCAAAACCTGAAAATCATTAGTAGTAAGCATCAGGAATGCACAGATTGGCTTGTGCAAGTAAACGGAAAGGATAACCTTTGAGATACTAACGCTAATTTATTTTCCAAATCACTGATATCAGTTGTCATAAAACAACAAAGTGCTATAGTGATCATTGCTTCTAATATAACGACACCTAAGGCACCACTGCTACGCATCTCAGATAATAAATTTGATTTTTTCTTTAAATTCAAGGGTCATGTTGGCGTCCAGTAACCTCTGTCAGTATTGATAGGTTACTATGACAGCTTGTGAAGTGCGGGTGAGGTGAGAGGGTGTGTGCGTGTGTGTGTTCGCGACTCACTTGTAGTCCTGCGAGTAGTCGAGGCCGACCCAGAAGGGGAAGTGCACGGCGCGGCTGTGCGCGTGGTGCAGCACGGGGAACACGGCCCACAGCGTGCACGTGACCACCGCCGCGCCCGGGTACACCCGCGCCAGCAAGCCCGCGCGCCGCGCCGTCGCCTCCAGCAGGCGCCGCGACCGCAAGCTGTTGTACAGGGGCGCTGCGGGACGGGACACCATACCGGCTCTCTAGCCAGCCTCACACCGATAATATAACTCATCCTGACAGGAGTGCGGTCCTTATGATGGAACATGCTGGAATGTACCCTGGTCGCTTGCATAGTAAAAACAATAAAATCACAATAAAAATAGAAATTACTTGTAACATCCGTTCGAAGAAGAAATTTATATAATCCCGAGGTCTCACCATCGAGGCTGTCGATCATTCGGTTGATGCGGTCCGCGTCCACGTAGAACACGAGCTGCTTTACGAGCGAGGTCACGTGACACAGCAGCAGGAACATCACGCGCGCCAGCTTGTCCATGTCGGCGCGCTCCTGCAACCGACCCGCGCATCAGCAACCTTTGTGTTCGGAGTACAATATTCCGTGACGCTGTGGCACCGGTGTGGCATTGGTACCTACCTGGTAGGCATAGACAAACTCCTGCGCGAGGTAGAGGGTGGTGAGCGCGAGTGTGAGCGCGCGGTGCGCGGCGCGCAGGCTGGCGCGGCGGGAGGAGCTGCGCGCGCGGTAGAACCCGCAGCGACGCAGGATGCGCAGGTTCACGCGCACACTACTGCCCGCTAGCGACCTGCACACACAGTCACACGTACGCAATGCCTCTGCGCGCTCACCCTCTCTTCTTATTATAAGAGGATCGTAAGAGAGAGAAATGAAAAATAAAAAAATAAAAGCTGAATCTCTGAGAAGGAAGCACTTATTATGAAAACAGAGTCCTAGTGTAACGACGTAGTGAGCTCTTATACGCATGTGCGCGTGGATAGTTGTACTCGTAATGACTTCTAAATTATTGCATACAGAACCATAATTAATGTGTCAATTTTACAAATAAATTAAAATAATTTTACAGATAATAAATGATAAGTAAATGACAAGGACACAAATGATTATTGCGATTGTTATTGCTGCATGTAGTAAGATCACCCTGTGGCAGTCTGGTCCCATCGAAGGGCCTAACAAGCCAACGTACATTATGTATCCCGGACCGGAGCGGGGCGAGAGTGAACCACGAGTAAATCAGAGCGTTCGATTGGTACGTTAATTACTAATGGAGCAGCTAATTACTGGTGATGTGTTAAGTATACGTTAGCCAACGGAGGAAATGTTAATAGTAGGGTGTGGGTGGCACCACTATTTAATAATTCATGGCACTTAATTGTCTTTTCTTAGCTGTCTGTCATCTTTGAAGAAATTGAAAATTAATTTAATTATTATGCCGCGCCCACATTATCGGCGAACATTCGTGGTGCCTTGTCGCGCCAAAACATCGTTAACGTCATCGACTACACGCGATGTTTTTGTGGCGCACTTCTGTCTCCGGACACACAGTCAATTTGTTTACCTGCTGTGTGGCCGAAATGGGCTAAATAAAATGGAGAAAGCAGCAGCGTTGTATTGTACCTATGTCGGTAAATAATTATTTGTTACAAACTGTACGAGTAAGTATTATTTAATTTATTTATTTCAATTTATTTAAATCTTATCGATATGAATTAATACCTTTTTTTATTATTTGTCTGTCTGTCTGTCCCTTTGAACTCGCATCACACTGAAACTACCAGGCGGATTTGATAAAACTTAATATGTTTAGGTACCTATAGCTAAATTTTCAGATTAACATTAAGGATATTTTTAAGTTCATTGGGGTATGTCCGAGATTTCTCGAACTTCATTTTCAACTATTGGGGGCAGGGTAGGAGACAAGCAACCCGCAACACTTTTCGGTAACTTCACGGTTTATTATAACTTTTACAGCAACTTCTTACTTCTCAATACACTTGCTTCTACGTTGAATACTCAACCGATACTGCCCGCCGCACCATCCACATCGACCACGTACGTACGCCACGAGGCCTATGTTAGGGGGAGTGAGCTGTGATTGGACGATGCTCCGGATTGGTCGACGTTCCTGATTGGCTTAAGGAAGAAGGAAGAGTATACACACAAGTTTCAAACCAGTCGATCCACAGAATAAAAAAATCATAGAAACAAAAAACCCCATTTCATCCCCTTAGTGGTGGATTTTCAAAAAACCCTTTCTAAGTGAATCTCTATACTTCACAAAGAATACACATTCCAAATTTCAAGTCTCTAGGGCCAGCGGTTCAGACTGTGCATTGATTTATAAATTTGAGACCCCGTATGACCTTGACGGGAGGTGATTTTCAAAAACCTATGACACAAACTGAAAGTTATTTTATTTGAAGAGTACACACACCAAGTTTCGAACCAATTGATCCACAGAATAAAAAGTTGCATTGAACTGTATGTACATATGCACACCTATATTATGCCCTGTATATTGTGAGGGTACTACAGCAGTAATAAACTAGCTACCAAGCAAGACGGTCGTTTCATTACTAACCTACAGACCATTTGACGACGAGGCTGTGTAATCTACCCACAAGTGAAATAAAATAGCTCCCAGCCAGTTAAAATGACGAATTTTATCGAAAATTTAAGTGTTTTCGACCACAAAATTCACGAATGGGACGTGTTTTACGGAAGGTTGACGCAATTTATTAAGTTAAACAACATTTCTACCGGTAATAAAAGTGCAGTGTTGTTAACAAATCTGTCGGATGAATCCTACCGTCTGGTTCGGAACCTTGTGCATCCGAATACGCTCGAGGAAATCGCTTTTACGGAGCTAGTGAATGTGCTCAACAAACATTTTACGCCAAAGCGGTCTACGTTCGCCGACAGGGCGAAGTTCTACGAAGCGACCAAATCCGAAGGTGAAAGCATCGAGGAATGGGCTGCACGGCTGCGAGGGCTAGCCGTGTATTGCGATTTTGGCTCGGAGCTGGACACGCTGCTGCGTGACCGTTTCGTGCTAGGCTTCAGAACGGGACCGGTTACTTTGCGACAACTAATAACAAATAAATAAATAAATAAATATGTGTGGACATTTCACACAGCGCCATCTAGCCCCAAACTAAGCATAGCTTGTACTATGGGAACCAGATAACTGATGTAATACTTAGATACTTTTTGTTTGTAAATACATACATAGAATACAATATAACACCCAGACACAGAACAAACATCGATGTTCATCACACAAATGTTTGTCCCGAGTGGGAATCGAACCCACAGCCTACAGATCAGAAGGCAGGGTTACTACCAACTGAGCTATCAGGCCAGTCAACAATTTGATCTGTGTGAATAAAAATATTGAAGAAGTGCAGCGGTTATTGAACCAGTATCCAGACGTTTGGAAATATGAGCTAGGAAGTTTCAATAAATTTGAGGTAGAACTGCAACTAAAAGACAACACTTCACCAAAATGTTTTAAGCCACGGCCGGTGCCTTTCGCTCTAAAAGACAAACTCAGTGCAGAACTGGACAGGTTAGTAAGTTTAGGTATTTTGAAGCCCGTTAATTACTCAGAATACGCTACGCAAATAGTACCTGTTTTTAAAGAAAATGGAAAGTTTAAAATTGCCGGGGATTTTTCATGTACGTTGAATAAAGATTTAAAAGTGGATAAGTATCCCTTACCACGAATAGAAGAGGTCTTTTCTAAGATAGGTGGGGGGGAAACATATACGAAAATTGATTTGAGCAACGCCTATAATCAATTTAAATTAACGGAACCCTCACAAAAGATGACTACTATAAATACGCACAAAGGGTTGTTCTCTTACACTCGATTAGTTTACGGATTAGCTAATGCACCAGCTATTTTCCAAAAGGCAATGGAAACTTTACTATCCGGTATAGAGGGAATTAGTATATGGCTCGACGATATATGCATAACAGGTCAAACAAAAGAAATTCACTTATCCAGATTAAGGGAGGTTTTAAGTAGGTTGCAAGGTGCAGGACTGCGCCTGCAAAAGGATAAGTGTGAGTTTTTCAAAAGTAGTGTGACTTATTTAGGGTACGTAATAGATAAAAACGGATTAAAGACGAGTCCAAGTAAAGTTGAGGCCATTCTCAACGCACCTGCGCCCACCAACGTATTAGGAGTGAAACGGTTCCTAGGAGTGGTTAATTACTATAGGAATTTTATTCCGAGTGCATCGGCAATACTCAACCCGTTACACGAACTATTACATGCGGGCGCAGATTGGCAGTGGAGTGAGCGACATCAAGCGGCGTTCGAGAGCGTTAAACGCGAGCTGGCCGGTGACCGGGTGCTGGCGCATTTCGACCCGGAGCCGCCACTGGTGCTGACGGTGGACGCGGGCCCGTGCGGGTTCGGCACCGTGCTCGCGCACCGGGACCCGGACGGCCGAGAACGACCGATTGCCTTCGCGTCGCGATCCTTGACTGCTAGTGAGAAAAACTATAGTCAAATTCAGAAAGAGGCGACGGCTATTATCTTTGGCGTAAAACATTTTCATCAGTACCTGTATGGCCGTCAGGAACCTTTTATCTTGAAAACGGACCACAGACCTTTATTGTCAATATTCGGCAAAGAAAATGGCATATCTGTAACGACCGCCTTACGCCTACAAAGATATGCAATTATTTTAGCCGCATACAACTATATTGTACAGTACATAGACGGTAAAAACAATCAAATCGCAGATTATTTTTCTCGGTCACCGTTATCAGTGGCTGACAGCGATAATGAGCAAGGGGAAGAGAATAATAGCAAGTATTTTTTTTTCTTAGAGGCAAGCGTAGAACCTGTTTCGTTCGAGGATATTAAACGGGCGGCGGCCGCCGACAATATATTGAAAACCGTAATCAAGTATATGAATAATGGTTGGCCTAGGAAAATACAATGTAAATCTATAATGCCGTATTTTCAATGCAAAACGGATTTATAAGTTATAGAGGGGTGTTTGTTCCGCGGCCATAGAATAGTTATTCCGACTGTCTATAGAGACAGAATGTTACGAGATTACATTCGGCACATTTTGGCATCGTAAAGACGAAAAGTGCAGCTCGCAGTAGAATGTGGTGGCCGAACATAGACGCCGACATCCAGCGATGGGTGGGCGCGTGCGCCGCGTGCGCCGGCGTGCGCAGTGCTCCGCCGCGCGCGGCGCCAGCGCCCTGGCCGCGCCCGCCGGGGCCGTGGCACCGTATTCACATTGACTATATGTCTATAGGGCAAGTTGTATACCTCATCGTCGTAGACGCGTTTTCCAAATGGCTGGAATGTGTTCACATGGACCGTGGTACTTCTACAAGTGCGCTTATTCAAAAACTGAAACAAATGTTTTCTAGATTCGGTGTACCTAATGTTATTGTATCAGATAACGATGTAAAAATAAGTTCCGCAGAGTTTCATACATTTTGTCGCGTGAACGGTATTGAATACTTGAATTCACCTATTTACCACCCGGCCAGTAACGGGCAAGCAGAAAACTCGGTTAAAACATGTAAAAAAATTATTAAATGCTTGATTGCGGAAGTTAAATGTCACAAAGATATTTATGAAAAGTTACAGAGTTTTCTGTTTGAATTTAGAAATACCATACATTGTGCGACAGGAGTAACGCCAGCTATGCTTATGTTAGGCCGTAATTTAAGATGCAGGTTGGATTTAATGCTACCACAACAAAAAGCTTTACTAGATGAATATACCGAACAACCTGTATTGAAGCAAAGCAGATCTTTTCAAATAGGTGAAACTGTATGGGCTAGGTGGTTTATCGCTAGGAAGAGTGTGTGGAGTATAGGGATTGTTAAGAAAAAAATAGGTAATAGAATGTTAGAAATTTATTTTACTGCTTATAAAACTACCTGTAATCGACACATAGACCAAGTTAGAAAATGTACGAAAGAGAGCAACTGTGCCACTGTACTAGAAAATAATAATCCATTCGAAGGGGCGTCTGACGTCAACAGCTGCAACCAGCTGCCGGCGGCGAACGCCCCGCCGCCCGCGCTCTCGCCCGCGCAGCCCTCGCCCTCAATGTCGCGGGTGCAGCCCCATGCGCACGCGCAAGTCTCCACGATGCCGCAACCGTCGGCATCTCCACCTCCGCAAATGAGCACTGCGGGGGAGGAGATGTCGGGTGCGACCGATTGCGAAGATAATACTGATGTAGGAGCGCAGGGGGATGCAGATTGCGATGAATGGGCGGAGGCTAGCGAGGTGATGGACGTCGTTACCCAACCGGAGGAACAATCTTCGTCGATCTTAACGAAGATATTATTCAAGGTGATGAAAACACTGTTCAGGCCGGACGCTCTAAGAGACACAGAGTACCAGTTAATTATAGAAAATATGTTTAGTAAATTATACTTAGTTATATATAGATATAGGTACCAACATAAAAATTAGTGTTTTATGATTAGAGTGAGAACATTTTTATTATTGTTACAGATTTCCAAATTAATGTTGGAGGGATGAACTGTATGTACATATGCACACCTATATGATGCCCTGTATATTGTGAGGGTACTACACCAGTAATAAACTAGCTACCAAGCAAGACGGTCGTTTCATTACTAACCTACAGACCATGCATACAAACGTGAAACCCCCATTTAACCCCCTTAGAGGTGGATTTTGGAAAAATCCCTTCTTAGTGGATCCCTACACTTCACAAAGAATACGCCTTCCAAATTTCAAGTCTCTAGGACCAGCGGTTTGGGCTGTGCGTTGATTCCTGAAATCAGGTTAGAATTTTATATATATATATATATATATATATAATATATATAATATATATATATATATATATATAATATATATAATATAATATATATGACGGGGGTACACCCTCACCATCATCATTGTTAGCACTCATCGTTAACTTTCCAACTGTGGGCGTCGCCGGTGGGTAGTGATGGATGAAGAAAACAAGAGCACAGTAGTTATATCTAGGCACGAGTAAAAAAGTAGGTAAGTACGTATCGTAGAACGCGCGATGGTTCAGTATCGACCGCACGCGCCGATCGCCGAGGGAAGAATGTGTCAAAAACGATTTGACGTTTGACAGCGCGCACGTCACCAACTCCATCGAACGCCACCAGGTGGCGCTGGCGTCCCGGATACGACTTGATTGCGACACGGCCATCCTGCTTGCACACGTCCTCGTGTGATGGTTACCCTGCGAATACATAGTCCACGAGAGAAATTTGTTCACTCGGTCACTCCTGACCAAACTCTACAACTCATTGGGTAAATAAAGAAATATTTAGAACTCTATGCTTTTATTACCGTCAAACCTTTAACTCAATCAAACATGGAGAAATCAAAAATCAGAAAATACAATAATCGCTAGCCTAGGCCAAGTACCACAGTCGTTCGCATCAACTTTCAAAACTCTACATTATCACAAACCACCAAGCTTACAGAAACTCTCGTGTAAAACCTCTAACGCCACGGCTCTCCAGCCGACGAGCAATCACATTGCTCCCACATCCATTGCATGGATCTCTGTGCGCATCCACAGCGTGGATCGCCCCTGTGCATCACCCAGTGACTACACACCACGGTCTTTCCAGACCCCGACCTCCGCCAGAGTTATACGCACACCGCGCACCCACGGACTACTTGAGTTGCCTCAAGAGACACCGATTTCTACCGGGCTACGACTACGTAATAACTACTGGTACGGTCGAACACAATACGGCCGATAGAGTTTCCTACTCGAGCTTCTACCACAACTTAAGCTTGCTCATGTTCATCAAAATCATTATCATCATCAACATCGACTGGTACTTGACCCTCTAGCATCAAGAAGACGCGCGATTTGATCAGAGGCTAATGAAAGATTTTTTTTTTTTTTTTTTAGAGATTAATGGAAGCCGGTAACTATCGGAGACGGTGTTACTGTTGAGCTCACGATAGTGTATACACATGCGATCTGATCTGAACCATCGTTTTTCTATAGTGGCAGAGTGGACTTACTAATGTAGAGCAGCTAGGTCTAATAATATTCGCTTCTAACAGCTCTTTCACACGATCGCGTACAACGCTACGCTCATCCGCAGACATCCCATGCGGTCGCCGCTGTACCGTGCGATTCGAATCAATCATTTTAATTTTAAGCTCGTCCGTATTTACTCGGGTCGTAGGCAAACCGCTAATGAAAAACTCAGAAAAATGATCTAACGTTTGCAAAAGCTTAGACTTGTCTTTGCCAGTTACATCCGTCACGATAGCAGTTACATCCGATTGAAACGCGTTAGTGCTAGTTTGTGTTATCGAATTTACACAAAGGACTCTGGTAAGAGTCAGATCCGTTGCCGTCATGTTTACTGCAAAACCTCGATTTAAAATCTCGCGGCCTAACATGACGTCACTTTGCAAATAATTGTCAGGTAAAACATGCAACAAAATTTCGAGAGGATGATCGTTAATCACTACACAACATAAAATCTGTTCTGTACTGAATACTCGTGTTTGACCAATACCAGTCATGGCAACAACATTACTAACTCGTTTACCATTAAATTTCGATGCGAAACTTTCTTTTATTAACGAGCATTCAGCACCAGAATCGTAAGTAAAACGTATCAATTCACCTTTGTGTTGTAACGTGCCCGATGGAGATTGTACGATGCACACATCGACGCGCCGCTCGCTGTGTGCTCCGCTGTCTGTCGGCCCGCTGCCACTGGTGCTCCCGCTACCGCTCGTACATCGGACGGCTATGTGACCAGCCGGGCTAGGATGCGCACCGCGAGATATGTCACGCACGAGACGACAAATTTCCTCGATGTAGACAAGTTTCTCGTTTACTCTAACATGCACGCCGCGACAGAGAAGTTTGTCGTTTTATGTCGCGTAGACAAACCAATATTGCCCTTTCATGACTCCTACTATATTTTAATGTAGCAACATCGGTTTCGTTCATTCAATTTTAAGGTTTTTTACATGAACGCGACCTTAATACAGACACTGAAAATATACTCTTTGATGAAAGACAGAAATAGTTACATATAGCTGTTTCTGTCTTTCGTAAAAGAGTATTGTTATATAAATATACTCTTTGACAGAATCCGTCAGTTGTAAAATGAAAACAGTGAAAAAAATTTCATTACTTTCTCTGAAAATTTGGATTTACATTGAAAATGCAAGTTGCAAGCATATAAACGTAAGTAAAGTTTCATTAAGCCTAAATATCGAGACTAGCGGGTCTGTGTGTTTGCACTCGAATATTGAGTTAGTTTCTTTGTCACCACGGAACATTCCTTTCTGTCGTAATGATACAATTATTAGTCCTATTATTTCATCATAATTATGAGGCATGAGGAACACTTGTAACTAGCTGGATACAAGTACAAACCTTCTATTCAAGACTACAGTCGGATACTAGACGGCATAATATTATGTTATTGTTGCATGTATAACTTGTAGGTACTTAATTAGCTGCATTATTGTTTCAGAATAAGTACACAGAAGCAGATGAAAATACTATTATCAATATATTATATGGCTCAACATCCAGAGTTTTCCGCTGGCACAGAATATATAATAGTACCACAGGGGAATATTGTTTGCCACAAGGTGCCCGTACACATCAGTACCTAACAATATTGCTTAGTTTATTACTTTATTTGTTCATTTAGAACACTTTAATACCTACAATTGATACCAAAATATTGTTACACAAAACGGAAGCCTTAATATGTACCCATAAGAATTATAAATTATAAGCTATTAAACGCGATCTAAATAAAATAAGCATTTTTAATAGATAAGTATATTGTAGGTATACCTACGTATGTACCTACATATTAATGAAAATCCTGAAAGTCCTACCATCTAGCTTGAGCTTGATCCTTATATTTAATGTAAAATACATTTTAATCACGTAACAGGTGAGTTTCAACACGGTCTGTTCGCCGTTTGCCCCCTTTCTGATTTTGTCCATTATTTGTGCCATTCATTGATAGGGTAAATACCACCGAATTCGCCCTAAAAGTCTATGGTAAATACCTTTATAAAATGAAACAGTAATGTGAGATACCGCCATATTTACGATCTCTTATGTATTTCAATTTTTTTACGTAACTACTGTATATCAAAATACCACTTTACCTTTGGATTAAGCCTTCTCTGCGTATCTCGTCCTCAAAAATTACGACGAGATAATACTCGCGCCCATGTGTCAAATAAAGCTCAGACTATGGTGTGCATGTTAGCGGTTGTCGACAAAACTCGACAAAATTTCCACAGATAGATAAACATTTGCGTTATCTCTTCATTTGACAGAACGAGATGAGTTGCTTGCGCTGCCATGTTAGCACAGGTAGACATAAAGAGATATCTCTATTTTTCACGACATAAAGAGACGACAAAATTATCTCACGGCGCGCATCCTAGCCCGGCAGGCTTGCCACACTTGAAGCAAACCAAAGGCCTCGAGAACGGCTGCTGGGTTGCTTGACTCGACGATGATGCAGGTGTTGTAGGTCTTCCTCGTGTATCCATCGGTTTGCTTCTGCACTCAAGTCGCTTGTGACCGGTTTTTCCGCAGTTAAAACATTCAATCGGAGTCATCTTTGCTCGCTTAATGTCAATAGTGTTCGATGAGTCACCCGTTGTGCTTATTTTTCGCTTTAAATGTGAAAACGCATTCAGTTCTTGCTGCAATTTGTCCCTTGAGATTACGTTCGTAGTGAACGCCATACGCTGAAGTCGCGGGTCAAACTGCGATATGTGAGCAAGCACAGTTGCAACGGCTACCTCTTCTTTGTTCACATCTTTCCAAGAATTAGTCAGCGAAGTGATTAATCGACTAGCGAATGCGGGTAGTTTTTCCTTCTCAGTCGGTTTTTCTCCATTAATTTTAATGAGGGTACCCGCCAATATCTCGGTCGAAATAAAACGTGTTGTGAAAAGTACCTTGAATTCCTTCCATGTCATTCCTTCGTAGGCAATCTGAGATAGCCACGTCGATGCTTCACCTCTAAGCGCCTTGCTTACCGCCAAAACAAGTCGACCGCCGCTTGGTGGATTTTCAGAAAAGCACAGACAGATCTGCAGTCGCGCACCATGATCTCGCATCGGCATTTTGCTTTTCAGGATCGAATGCAGGTAGTTCTTCACGGTAGGCTGGTTTCGTTGATTGCAGCGCCTCGATCAATGCTCGCATGTTCTTATTTTGTTCTTCGAACATGACACGCCAGGGATTCGTTTCTTTGTTCTCATCCAGCACTGATCCCACTTCTGATGACGAGGGTACACCCTCACCATCATCATCGTTAGCACTCATCGTTAACTTTTCAACTGTGGGCGTCGCCGGTGGGTAGTGGTGGATGAAGAAAACCAGCTCGTATGACTCAAACAGCTATTATTATCTCACAGCACTAATTATATCCAAGCACAAAGTAGGTAAGTACGTATCGTAGAACGCGCGATGGTTCAGTATCGACCGCACGCGCCGATCGCCGAGGGAAGAATGTGTCAAAAACGATTTGACGTTTGACAGCGCGCACGTCACCAACTCCATCGAACGCCACCAGGTGGCGCTGGCGTCCCGGATACGACTTGATTGCGACATATAGAAGAAAGATTATATTGATATTTCCCACGGTTGGTTACGTCATACTTAGCATCAACTTCTTCTTCTTCTTCTTCTTCTTCTCGTGTAGGCAAGTGGTCAGCCCCCGGTGTCAGATTTTTCTTTCTTAATCTTTTTTAATACAAAATATGCAATAATTATATAATTAGTTACGCGACCCAGTATTCTTACTTCCATACGTGCTCTCACAATATTGCGGCAAATTACACTTTTTTTAATCTATAAGACAAATGCTTGATGTATGTATGTCAATAAAAATTTCTTGAGTTTTAATTATCATGTTTTATAATTATTGATGATAAAAAATAAAATATTTTTGTTGTTCACTTTATAATTAGCTTAATATAATAATAAGCATTATTTTTATTAATAAAGAATACCATTCTGAAAACATTAGATGGGTATTTTTGCTTTTATTTTTGTTATTACTTACCCATTTTTGTGACTTCAGTGCATTATCACCGCAGCGCACACTCGGTGCAGTATATATTTCGTATTTCATACTATAATTATATTTTCCCTGCGGTTTGTTACTAAGCCTAAAAATAGAAATATAATTTAGAAAATAGTACAGACTTAACGGTAATTCCTATTTATAATTATTTATTTATAATAAATGTTCTAAGCACGATGTAATAACTTACTGACCTTTAGCTAAGCTATGAATGGTGGCCAAAATATTTGAAAAAGTGGCTGCCGCTCTTAATTATAATATGTATATAGTTTCCTAGCACGGCGACATGGCCTGATTCAGCTAATCTTGTTACGTACTAGTAGGCAGGCGTACAGTAGGCAACAAAGTATCTTCAATTTTAATTGATGCATGTAAAAATCGATAAAAATAAATACATGTCCGAGTATTATTTCAACAAAATTTTAACAAGGCGAATAAAACTAGAGGTCAATAATTAATCTTGTCTAACAAAGTCTTTAAATTAGCCTCATTATCTACATGAAGCGGCATATAGCGTGGTAGCGCTGCGACGGCGGTCTACCGCGCCACACGCGGCCGCTACGACAAGTGCGTGAGTGCGACCGATGTGCGTAAATAAACAAATACCTAGAGCAGTGAGCTACAACTGAGTTGGTTGGCCGCGTCGCCATCACCATAATAAATAGGTAACATGCCTGCTTACCTATAAATACAGTTTTATAAATGCGCATACACGTATAAAAATGAAATTTAAATTGTCAAACATTCAAAACTTCTTTTGGTATAATTAAAACCTAAGACGTTTCTACGTAAAGTTAAAAGGAGTCCCACTTTCGTACAATATTGTAGACCGTAACTGTATCTAAAATGAATATAACATTTTTTTATTTATTCTGTGTCGTCACGCAGCCCCCTAAACTGTGTGTATTTAATGTGTCTAGTTATTATTCAAAGTCGCTGAGCGTGCAGCAACAAGGTTAGGCAAAGTTAGGTTAGGTTAGGTTAGGTTCCCGTGTGGAGTTGCTAGTCTCCCATCGGGCGCGTCCCCAGGTGGTGGATAGGGGAAAGCCCCCCAGATATGGGGGGTACCGGATGTGTCCGGCGCGAACCAAAACTAGCACAGAGGGGCCTCTCCACAGGTGGATGAGGTGGGGCAGGGACCCAGTGATGGGTAAAACTGCCCATAAGTGGGCTCAGCCAGCGCCCCGGAGAGTCCGGGAAGCGGTGGCGCGAGTCATGGCGGCCTTGAATGGCTGCGGGGCTCGGTCGGCGTCCTAGCCTTATGCTGGGTAGCGGCGACGCAAGCGGGCGAAACGGAGACCCCCACTTAGAGCTTTTATCTTTGTGGAGGTCTTCATTTCGCAAGTTGGAGCGACGAAATCCTGTTTGTCTGTGTCTGGTGTTGTCCCATTTGTTCGTTCTTGTTATCGTTTTGTTGTGTTTGTCCCTAGTCGCTAGATGGCTCGGTCGGCGTCTTGGCCTTATGCTGAGTAGCGGCGACGCGAGCCGGCAAGGTGTCGCACTTGCAACGGAGGAAGCGTCCATCGTGGAAATCGGCCAATGTTTGTCTGTGGCGGCATTGCCTGATTAACGCGATGGACGTAGATAAGGAGACCAAATCCCGTGTTTGAGGCTCGCACAAGGGATGTATGGGTGGGGGGAACCCACCTGCGAGGGCCTCAAAAGGGGGACCGAACCCCCTTCAAAAAAGGTGCAAAATGGAAAAAGGCTATTGTGAAAAACGTCCCCAGGTCGGTAAAGGTCACTCGATGACACAATCCTTCGGTGCCGGCAAGAGCTCGCCGGCATTCAGCCCCTCGTACTCTGGGGGGGGGCAACAAAAGCCTCGAGGGCCATGGCCCTCGCCCGACTACACGCGCGAACAAGGACACTGATATAAGCAAGCGGAAAGATTGTCGCGTGGTTTTATCACCATGCGACACGAACGAGACGGGTCTGGCAGTGGCTGCTGGCAGTCCGACTCTGAAGGGGAACAGCTTTGCTGCTCTTGCCGACGCTTCGTCGACAAAACCAGCAAACTCGTCGGACCTCTCGGATTCGGACATGAGTTGCGAGCCACTGTCCAGAGACTCGGACGAGGGGAGGAAGAGCCGTCTTCGCAAGCGGCCGTTAGCTTCGATGTTCGTGCCCGGGTGGGTTAACTCGGACACGGAAACCGAGGGGACGGTGGCTGCAAAGGTGGCGACAGGAAAGAGAGGGAGAGGAAAGGCCGCCGGAACTTCGGCAGGTCTTTCAAGGGGGGACTTTAAAAAGCCCCCCCCACCACCGGACGTGTCAACAGATGGGGAACTGGAGAGCACCTTACGGGCTCGCCAGTTCCTGAAGGGGCCAGCCGCTGGCGTCGTCGGCCCCGGGATGGGGACCGGAAGTGATTCCGGTTCTCAACTCGTGGTGGACGACTTCAGCGTGCTTAACGCACAGGAGTTGAGGGCACAGGCGGGAGAGAAGCTGGCCTGTATCTTGGAGGTTGCAAAAAAATCTGGCAACCTGAAGGGCGAGTTTGTCTCCCGCCTGAAGAAGTCGGCGTCGACATTGGCGGAGGTAGTAGATGCCCTAGCGGGCAGGAGTGAAGCCGAGGAGACCCGACGGCTGCGGGCCGAAAACAAGCGCATGCGCATGGAGTTGGAGGCGATGAAGGCGGAGGTGAAGGCGCTGCGTCAAGGCTTCACTGAAGCCAAGACGGCCGCTGCTATCGCCGCCTCCACTGCCGCCACCGCCACTGCCACCGCAGCTGCCGCAGAAGGACGCCCCACCGCCGTACCGATAGGGGCTGAGCTGGTAGAGGAGCTGAGGCGCTCCCTGACGGTAACGTTTGGGGAGATGCTCACCGCTCGCCTCGCAGTGCTTGAGGACCGGCTCCCGCCCGCTCCCACGGTTCGCCCGCCTCTAAGAGCAGATGCAAAGAAGACGGCGGCCGTGGCCATGCCAACACAGCCGGTGCCCACGCCGGCTCGCACCTCCGCTCCCAAAGCGGGGACGCGAGCCGTGACCACGAAGGCGGTAGTCACCACCCCGGCGACAACGGCTGCGGTCCCCTCAACATCCAGGGGGCCCCAAGGCGTGAGCGAAGCCGCCGCCAAAGAGGGGAGCTGGGCCACGGTGGTGGGCAAGGGGAAAGGGAAGGGCAAGGGGAAGGGAAAGTCATCCCTCTCCTCAACAGCGCCCATCATTATCCCCGCGTCCCGTGCCCCAGCCAGAAAGCCAGCCACTCCTGCGGCAAAAAAGCCGGCAGCCACCACCACCAGGGCTAAAAAGACGGCGCTGAAGCCCCCTAAGACCGCAGCGGTTGTATTAACCATACAGCCAGAAGCTGCGGAAAAGGGGGTGACATATCGCGCCATTATAGAGATGGCGCAAGAGAAGGTGGACGTGAAGGAAATGGGGATCCCGCACGTCCGCTTCAGAAAGACGGCCACGGGAGCTAGGATGCTGGAGGTTCCTGGCTCCCAGAACTCGGACAAGGCGGATCAGCTTACGGAGAAACTCCGCGGCGTCCTGTCCGAGGTGGCCACCGTCGCCAGGCCCGTAAAGTCTGCACATCTTAGAATTACGGGTCTGGATGATGCAGCCACGAAGGAGAAGGTGGCTGAAGCGGTGGCCAAGATGGGTGGCTGTGACGTGCAGCGGGTGACGGTGAAGGAGGTGGCCCCTGGCTTTGACGGCACGGGTTCCACCCTGGTATCCTGCCCGGTTTCGGCAGCCAAGACGCTGTCGCAGCGGGGCAGGCTGCTGGTGGGATGGAGCTCGGCACGAGTGGTGGCGCTGGAGGTGCGTCCCTTGCGCTGTTTTAAGTGCATGGGACTGGGACACACGCGCACCCAGTGCCCCTCGTCGACTGATAGGGGTGACCAGTGCTTCCGGTGTGGAGGCACTGGGCATCGGGCGGCCGGCTGCCGGAAAGCCAACCCGCACTGCACCATCTGTGCGGAGTCCGGTAAGCCTGCAGGACACGTCATGGGGGGGAACATCTGTGCCCCCCCTAAGACCAGAGGGAGGGTCCCAGGGACCCAAGCTGCCCCCGTGGTGGCAAGCCGGGCCGCACGCTCCCCTGCGCGCGAGGTGGTTGTGATGTCTGATTGATGGATCAAGTCAGACATCACAACCTCCTCCAGACTAACCTCAACCACTGCGCCAGGGCCCAGGATCTGTTCATGCAGTCCCTGGCGCAGTGGGAGATAGATGTGGCGGTTACCGCGGAGCCATATTACGTCCCACCCCAACATCCTTGTTGGGCTGGTGATCTTGATGGCTCCGTGGCTATTGTGGGAAGGCCAGGCGACCCACCCCTTTCTGTTGAAGAAAGGGGCTCGGGGTACGTCGTGGCCAAGTGGGGGGAGTATGTTGTCATTGGCACATACTTCTCCCCCAACCGGACTGCCGCGGAACTGGAGGTCTTTGTAGACCTCTTGTCCGCGGCAGTGAGGAGGCAGGGGTCGCGTCAGGTCCTCCTAATGGGGGACCTGAACGCAAAGGCCAGGGACTGGGGCAACCCCTCCACTAACACTCGCGGGGAGATTGTTAGGGAGTGGGCGGTTGCCACGGGGTTAACCCTGTTGAACAGGGGTTCGGCTCATACGTGCGTGCGACAGAATGGGGGGTCCGTGGTGGATCTGTCGTTCGCCACCCCGTCTGTCGCAGCACGTATCCGAGGCTGGAGGGTGATGTCGGAGGTGGAGACGCTCTCGGACCACAAATATGTGCGATTCGAGGTTTCCACCTCCCACAATCAAGGAGGATCCCAGCGCGTGACGCGGGCCGACTTTCCGCGCTGGACGATTAGCTGCCTTGACGCCGACCTGGCGGAAGAGGCTGTGATCGTCCAGTCGTGGTTTGCTGGTCCCGTGCACTCGGACGTGGACGTTGCGGCGAGCCAGTTTCGGGAGGCAGTGACGGCCGTGTGTGACACGGCCATGCCGAGGTCCCGACGCCGCTTCCGCCGCCGCCGCGAGGTCTACTGGTGGTCTATGGAGATCGCCAGCCTCCGGATAGCCTGTTCGGCGGCTCGACGGCTCTACGGCCACCGGAGGAGACTGCGCCACGGCCGGACTGATGACGAGCTGTCAGCCCAGGAGCTGGCGGACGAGGCCTTTCTTTATGAGGGGTATCGCACCGCCAAGCAGGCGCTGCAGCTTGCCATCAGTAGGTCTAAGACCCGGGCGTGGGGCGAGACTCTTGAGGGACTGGAGAGAGACCCATGGGGACGTCCGTACAGGGCTGCCCGGAATAAGTTCCGGGGCCAGACGTCCCCAGTGGCCGAGTCCCTTGAGCCGGAGGTCCTCGGCGCGGTGTTGGAGGGGCTATTCCCCGATGGCCCCTCCCACACCCCACCGACGATGGCAGTGCCGGTTCCGGTCCCCGAGGAGCTGGACGAGGCCTCCATCCCACCTGTGTCAGAGGTGGAGATGGAGGTCGCCGTCAATCGGCTGCGAGGGAGGAGAACGGCCCCTGGTCCAGACGGAGTCCCTGGCCGAGTCCTCAGGATCGCCCTGCAGGAGATGGGCGACCGGCTTCGGGAACTGTTCGACGTGTGCCTTACGTCGGGACGGTTCCCGAAGCTGTGGAAGGACGGCCGATTGTGCTTGTTGCGGAAGGAGGGTCGACCCGTCGATTCGCCTTCCGCATACAGGCCCATAGTGCTGCTGGATGACACGGGAAAGCTGCTGGAGAGGGTGGTAGCTTCCCGTGTCATCCGGCACCTGGAGGGGACGGGGCCTGGGCTGTCCGAGGCCCAGTATGGGTTCAGGGAGGGGCGTTCTACAATAGACGCCCTTCTCTGGCTCAAGAGGTGGACGCAGGAGGCGGTCGGTGAGAGGGAAAAGGCGTTGGCTGTATCGCTAGATATAGCCAATGCCTTCAACAGCCTCCCGCATGGGACAATACAGGAGGCGCTCCGTTATCATGGAGTGCCCCTGTATTTGCGGAGGCTGTTGGCTGACTACCTCCAGGACCGCGAGGTCCTGGTGGAGGGACGCGACGGCTTAAGGCACCGTCGCGTCTCCTGTGGGGTTCCACAGGGGTCGGTGCTGGGGCCGCTTCTGTGGAACATAGGCTATGACTGGGTGCTGCGTGGCACGTTTCCCGCAAATATGCGGGTTGCGTGCTACGCAGACGACACCCTGGTCGTAGCGAGAGGGAAAGACCTCGGGGAGGCGGTGCGGCTGGCCACGGTAGGCACTAGCCTTGTGGTTGACCGCATACGCGCCCTGGGTCTGGAGGTCGCCCTCTCCAAAACCGAGGCCCTCTTGTTCCATGGGCCTCGGGGAGGACCCCCTCCAGGTACACGGGTGGTACTGGATGGGGTTCCCGTCCCGGTTAAGGCCCAGATGAAATATCTGGGCCTTACCCTGGACGGGAGATGGGCATTTGGGGCCCACTTTGCCCAGTTGGCCCCAAAAGTGGTGGGAGCTGCGGCCGCCTTGGGGAGGCTGCTGCGCAATGTGGGTGGCCCAAGCGCCGTATGTCGCCGTCTATACTCCGGAGTGATCCGGAGTATGGCGTTGTACGGGGCACCGGTTTGGGTGGACGCCCTCGATCGCAGCAACAAGACCCTGCTGCGACGTCCGCAGCGGGTTATTGCGACGAGGGCGATACGCGGGTACCGAACGGTGTCCTGGACGGCAGCGTGCGTCCTGGCCGGAGACCCACCCTGGGAGCTCCAAGCCGAGATCCTCGCCGAAGTGTATCACTTTGTGGCGGCGAGGAGGTCTCGAGGGGAGCCCCCGGGCTGGGAAGAGGTAAGGCGCATGCGGCGGCAGGCGCGGGCCGCACTGTTGCGGCGGTGGGTAGAGGACCTGGCTCCACCGGTTCCTGGGCAAAGGACGGTGGAGGCCATCCGTCCGGTCCTCCAGAGGTGGGTGAGGCGGCCCCACGGGTCGTTGACGTTCCGATTGGTGCAGGTGCTTTCCGGGCATGGTTGCTTCGGAAAGTACCTGCACCAAATCGCGAGACGGGAGGCGACCTCCGTCTGCCATGAGTGTGGAGCGCTGGAAGATTCGGCGCCCCACACGCTGGAAGTGTGTGCCGCATGGGACCCGCAGCGGCGCACACTTTCGATGGCAGTAGGCCCCGATCTCTCGCTGCCGAGCGTGGTGCTTGCCATGCTTGACAGCGAGAGGTCGTGGCAGGCGGTGGTCTCTTTCTGCGAAGAGGTGATGGTGCAGAAGGAGACCGCGGAGCGGGTCAGAGAGGATGCCGCTGGAGCTGACCTGCTCCGGCGCAGACGTACGGGGGGGAGGAGGAGGCGTTTTGCGCACCTCCTCCCTCCTCCGTGGTGGGGCCACTGGTGGAGAGTCGGGGGACTCTCCGCCGTATAGCACGGTCCCACAAGTCTGGTGGGTGGCCTTGGTGAGCAAGGTTACCCATCCCAAGGCGCAAAAAGGCCCGAAAGGGCCTACTGCCGGGGCGGGATGGCTCGATTGCGAACGCGACCCCACCTCGCTCCACCACGGCGGTAGACTGCTCATGGGGAGGTTTTTAGTGGGTTCGAGTCCCACATATCCCCTGCCTCCACCCCCGTGTCGGCAGGGGAATGCGTGGGCATTTTCCTCCCCCCCAAAAAAAAAAAAAAAAAAAAAAAAAAGGTTAGGTTAGGTTAGGTTAGGTTAGGTTAGGTTAGGTTAGGTTGGGGTGCGGGCCAGGATACCTCCACGTTTGCCTCGAGTGTTGCCAGTCCCTTATGGATGCTTGCATCCGGGGGGAGGGGCAGCACTTGGACCGGTGCACCCTGGGCGACGGCTAATAACTTCCTTTCGGGGTTCTTATTAGTCGTTGGCTAAATCCTGGCGGGGCCTCTCTGCGATCCTCATGTCTCGGCATGAGGCGCAGCAGAGAGGCGGGGGCCTCTCCAAGTATCTCTCTGCTTAGCGGAGCGGACAGTGGATGAGGCCAGGTGGCAACCCAGTGATGGGGAGCCGCCGGAGGGAGATGGCGTGGACGCCATCGGGACGGAGCGCACGGTCGCAGTTTGCGATAGTGCGTTGGACTCGTGCCGGCGCCCTGGATAGTCCGGGAAGCGGCGGTGCGAGTCGGGGGCAGCCCGGAAGGGCTGCGGGGCTCGCGTGGCGAGCAAGCGGCCTCCGTAGCGATACGGGGGCGGCTGGGATGGCTCCCGAGATGGGAGAGTGCGTGTCCCCCTAACGCTCCACCACACACGTGTTGGGGTGGGAGGGGGACTAAACGCATAAACAGGAGGTTCCTCCCTTCCTCCTGGGTGTATTCGGGTGCCGTACCGGTATACCCAGGGGGCTCTTGGTCGAGGACAGCGTGCCCCCCTAACGCTCCACCACACACGTGTTGGGGTGGGAGGGGGGCGGATACGCGAAAGGTGGACGTTCCTCCCTATCACCCCGGTGTATACAGGTGTTGTACTGGTACACTGGGGTAGAGCTAGGTCGAGGAACAAGACGGGAGTAGCGTGTCCCCCTAACGCTCCACCACACACGTGTTGGGGTGGGAGGGGGACTCCACGCAGAAATAAGACGTTCCTCCATTTCCTCCTGGGTGTATTCGGGGGCCGTATCGGTACATTCAGGAGGCTTAGGTCGAGGAACAAACGGGGATGGAAATCCTCTCGCATCCCCTTCGACGTCGATTTAATCCGTCGTTGGGGCAACGTTGGGGTTAGGTTAGGTTAGGTTAGGTTAGGTTAGGTTGGAGATACTCTGACCCCCTCCGGCGCAGACGGACCGGGGGACGGAGGAGGCGTTTCGCGCGCCTTCTCCATCCTCCGTAGTGGGGTCGGCGGCGGAGAGTCGGGGGACTCTCCGCCGTGCTTACACGACCCTACACGTCTGGTGGGTAACCGAGGTGTAAGGTTACCCACCCACTGGCGCAGGGGCCCGAAAGGGCCTACCGCCGGGGCGAGATAGTGAATGCTAGCGCGACCCTATCTCGCCCCATTCCGGCGGCGGACGGATCACGGGGGGGTTTTAGTGGGTTCAAGTCCCACATACCCCCTGCCATCACCCCCGTGGTGGCAGGGAAGTGCGAAGGCATTTCCCCCCCTCAAAAAAAAAAAAAAAAAAAAAAAAAAAAAGGTAAGGTTGGAGATATATCCTACGAGGCGGCGTGCTTATTGGCGGGATCCCCTCCGTGGGATCTGGAGGCGGTGGTCCACGCGTCAATGTACGATTGGCGGGTGGAGCTCCGGCTCCGAGGTGAACATCCTCCGCCAAGGGAGGTGGAAGTGTGGAGGTTCCGTGCGCGACGGTCCTTGCTCAGGATGTGGGGGGAGCGGCTGGCCCATCCCAGGGCTGGCATAAGGACTGTCGAGGCGATCCGTCCAGTCCTCGAGGACTGGGTGGACCGGGAGCACGGGTCCCTAACCTTCCGGCTGGTGCAGGTCCTGTCGGACCACGGGTGCTTTGGTAAGTACCTGTGCCGCACCGCTGGAAGGGAGCCGACGACGGAGTGCCACCATTGTGGCAGCGACGAGGACACGGCACAGCACACGCTCGAGGTGTGTGTGGCCTGGGCGTTTCAGCGCGGTGACCTCGTCGCTGCGGTGGGGGCCGACCTCTCGCTTCCGGCATTGATCAGTTCAATGGTTGGGAGCGAGGAGTCGTGGAATGCGGGTGTGGCCTTCTGCGAGGACGTGATGTCGCAGAAGGAGGCTGCGGAGCGCGAGAGGGAGATAACATCTCATCTCGCGATCCGCAGCAGGAGAGCCGGGAGGAGGAGGCGGCTCTACCACACCCTCTTTCAACCCCCATAACAGAGGTCTAGGCGTCGGTCCCCGGGGGGGGGCCGGCGCCTAACGAAAGACCTCGAGATGGCGCGCGCAGGTGCCTGCGCGCCATTTCAAAGGTAGACGGAGTGGAGAAATCTCCAGCTCCACTCCGTTGCAGAGTTCGGGGCCCTGGTAAAGGGCCAACGCCGTTGGGGCCGCGGTAGAGTGCGCAAGCGAGCCCGTTGCCCCAGCACCATGGCGTCCCGAGGGCACCCGTTGGGTTTTTAGTCGGTGGGAGTCCGACATAACCTCTCGCTGCCCCCTGTGGTATCCATAATGGATTTTCCCAACGTTAAAAAAAAAAAAAAAAAAAAAAAAAAAAAAAAAAAAAAAAAAAAAAAGGTTAGGTTGGAGATGACAAGGCTGCAGAGAGGCAGCAAGAATGGGGTGCTCCTATTGGATGCACCAGGAGACGGCGCTTTACTCTTGCCCTGCGCGATGCCCAGACATCGTGTATGGCTCGAGTAAGGCGTATATTGGTGGCACGGCTGCTGAGGCAGCGTGGAGTTGTGGATGGGAGAAGTGCTTCCCCGTTACGCTCCACCCGGAGGGGTGTTGGCTCGTGGGAAGTTTCCGAGGCGCGGGTGTGGGTGTGAGGGGGATAGCACAGTGATAGTATGTTCCTCCCTTCCTTCTCTGTGTATGGGCACTGGGGAGGTTAGGTCGAGGAACAAAAAGAGACGGGACTTCGAGAGAGGTCATTTATTGGACTGGTTCATCTGTCCTCTCCCTCCGCAATCGCCACAAGTCGCGGAGGCAGATGGACGGATGAACATTTGACGGAACTGTGTGTCTGTCTTTCCTGGCACAGCATGTGTCTAGATGCTGTGTAGGGATTGAGAGACACACCTTGCTAGACGAGTTATCCTTCCTTAATGGGGGAAATGGCGGGATCCGTGATCACTCGCATTGCGCACTGTCCTGCGCACTGGCAGTGCGTGATGTGCGTGATCACTGACTGCGAGAGGCAGTCGGAGTGCTGGGAGACGCTGTCACAGGCGAACTCCCAGGAGGCTCGGACGATCGGGTACGGGGGAACCCATCGTCCATATGGCCTCGGGATGGCGCGCGCGCGGTGTTTCCGCGCGCTATCCAAGGGTTGTGATGGGGCGAGTAGTAACTCCCATGCTTGTCCCATCGACAACGGAGAAGGGTCCGGAAACGGACAAGCGCCGCCGGGGCCGCGGTAGAGTGCTAACGCGTGCCCGTAGCCCTGGCGACAATGCGCTGAGATGGAACACCCCGGGTCGTTTAGTGGGTATGCCGCCACAGTGGCGGTGAGTCCCACATATCCACCAGCTTCCCCGAGGCTGGTGGAATCCATAAAGGATTTTTCCCGGGTTAAAAAAAAAAAAAAAAAAAAAAAAAAAAAAAAAAAAAAAAAAAAAAAAAGGTTAGGTTAGGTTAGGTTAGGTTAGGTTAGGTTGGGGTGCGGGCCAGGATACCTCCACGTTTGCCTCGAGTGTTGCCAGTCCCTTATGGATGCTTGCATCCGGGGGGAAGGGCAGCACTTGGACCGGTGCACCCTGGGCGACGGCTAATAACTTCCCTTCGGGGTTCTTGTTAGTCGTTGGCTAAATCCTGGTGGGGCCTCTCTGCGATCCTTATGTCTAGGCATAAGGCGCAGCAGAGAGGCGGGTAGCGCACAGTCGCAGCTGGCGACTATGCGAGAGACTCGCGCCGGCGCCCTGGATAGTCCGGGTAGCGGTGGTGTGGGTCGGGGATGGTGTGCCTTCAAGGCACACAGCGCGCGGCAGGGAGGGTCAACTCGGCCACCCTGTCGGGCAGCTGGTGGAGCAGTTTTGGCTGCAGAGGGCCTTCGGGCCGGTGTATGGCAGGCCTGCAAGGCTTGCGGCGCGGCGGGGAGGGTCAACTCGGCCACCCCGTCGGGCAACTGGTGGATACCAGAATATTTGTTGCTTTTGTCTTTGTCCTGTGTTTGTCCCATCTGTTTGTTTTTGTTTGTGTTTTGTGTTTGTGTTGTCCTCGGCCGTCGGGCCTGTAAGCCGACATACAAAAATGGCAAGTCTAAATAGAAATTTAGTACCCCAGGTAGGTACCACCGAGAACGTAGGTGGAGAATCCTGCCCTCCTAAGGGAGGCTGCCCCTCGTATTCTGGGGGGGGCAAAGACTGCCTTAATAAAAAACACGGAGGTCCCATGAGGGACGAGAAAGGGCGTTTTGTTAGTGCGAAGCCAGTCCAGGACTCGGACGATTTCGAGTCAGGCTCGGCGGGCTCCACCATGAGTCTCGACTCAGTCGGGGTGGGGCGGAAGAGGAGGCTGTCAGGCCGCGACTCGGGCTCCGAGTACGCTTCCGATAGGGAGCTGAGCCGATACGAGCCACAGGCTAGACGGGGAAGAGGTCCCCCTCCAAGGACCTGCGAGTTCGTCGGGCTCTCCAAGGGCAAAGCGGAGTTGATCGCTCTTAAGCGAGAAGATCGCCGCGTGCAGGCCGAGGAGGACCTGGCGAACATGATAAGGGAGGACCGTGAGAAGCGGATGGCTCGCGTGACGCCAGGGAATGGGAGCGATCCCCTTCCCAGGTCAAACGCTGAGCTGGTGAGTGCTGTGGAGGGCAGCCTCACTGTCATCACCGAGGTGGCGACGAGGTCGTCGAACCTTAAGGGGACCTTTGTCCGATTCCTTAAGGATGCGGCGGCCTCCATCAAGGAGGCAGTCACGGAGTTGGCAGTCCACTCTGTGTCTGACGAGACGAAGCTCCTCCAGGCCGACAATGCTCGGCTGAAGGCTGAAGTGGGCGATCTCCGTAAAGAGATGGCTCAGATGAAGCTGGATGTGGAGGAGCTCAGGAAGGCGCAAGGGCAGCAGAGCCCGGCTCCCTCTGTCACTCGCGAGAGTGCGGCGGTTGAGCCACCCTGCCCTGCCCCGCTTCCCAGGCGTGAAAGCGGAGTGATCCGTCGTCGCGCCTCACCGGCGAAACAGGATGGTGGAGAGTTTGAGCGAGACATCATGGTTAAGGTGGGGACCATGGTGAATGCTCGACTTGAAGCGCTGGAGAAAAGGCTTCCCGCTGAGAAGCCGACCCGACCCCCACTTGCAGCGGACAGGAAGCAGGCTCAGGCGGCGAAAGCCGCGGCCCCTGCTTCTGAGCCGGCAGTCGGGGAGGTTAAAGGAAAGGGGAAGAAGAAGGGTGGTCCAGCAAAACCACCAGCACAGAAGAAGCCTCGGGTGCTTCCACCAGCACCCAAGGACATGACGGAGCCGTGGAGCAGCGTGGCGAAGCGCGGAATAGTCATAGGGGCTGAAGCGGTGCAAAGTGCACCGCAGACCAGAACTCCGGTGGCGAAGCTGCGCCCGCCACGTTCGTCGGTGGTTGCCCTCAATCTGCAGCCTTTGGCTGTGGAGAAAGGGGTGACGTACACCGACATGATCATGAGAGCCAGGTCAAACTTGAAGCTCACGGACTTGGGCATACCGGACATGCGCTTCCGAATTTCGGCGGCGGGTGCTCGTATGTTCGAGATACCGGGGGCTGATAGTAATGACAAGGCGGACGCATTGGCGGCAAAGTTGAGGGAGCTCCTCCCGGCGGGGTTCGTCCGGATTTCCAGGCCGAGAAAGTGCGCAGAAATGCGCATTTCCGGCCTCGACGACTCCGTTACTTCAGATGAGGTCGCGGCTGAGGTCGCGCGAGTTGGTGGTTGTTCGGCCGACTCGATAAAATACAGCGAAGTTCGCAGTAATTTTATCGGGCTTGGTTCGATGTGGGTGCGGTGCCCGGTTGAGGCCGCCAAGGTGGTGGCGGGTAAGGGTAGGTTGCTCGTAGGTTGGAGCTCGGTAAGAGTCCACCTGCTAGAGCCAAAGCCCTTTATCTGTTACCGCTGCTTGGAGAGGGGACACGTGCGGCAGAAATGCCCATCCCAGGTTGACCGCAGTGATCTTTGTTATCGCTGCGGAAAGCCTGGCCACGTGGCCTGCGAGTGTTCGGCTGCTGCACACTGTTCCTTGTGTGTGGCAAAGAACCTCAAGGCTGATCACCGAATGGGAGCAGTGGGCTGTGAGGCCCTTAGACCCAAGCCGAAGCGGAGGAGGGGCAGGGCGAGGGCGGACCGGAAGGCCACTTCGACTCGTGCCCGCCCTGCTAAGGCGAGGGATAAGGACGCGCCGATGTCCGTTGACCCTGGGCCTAGTGCCCCGGGTCCGGGACGTCGGTGAACGGGTCTGCGGGTGTTGAACCGGAGGGGGTTCTCCACCTGCCTATAGATCCCATGGACGGACGGCGTGCTGGGTACTGGTGAGCCGATCTGAGAGGTCCCCGTCACGAGACGGTGTGGATGATGCCGGTTGCGGCTTGCGCTGCTGGGTCCGCGCGTAGAGTGCGAAAGCGAACCCGGGGCCCCAGCACAAGGCGCTGGGTAGGTACCCCTGGATTTTTAGTGGGTAGGCCGTCTCATTAGCGGAGAGTCCCACATATCCACCAGTTGCCCTCACGGCTGGTGGAATACATAAAGTATTTTTACCAGGCTAAAAAAAAAAAAAAAAAAAAAAAAAAAAAAAAAAAAAAAAAAAAAAAAGGTTAGGTTAGGTTGGGGTGCGGGCCAGGATACCTCCACGTTTGCCCTGAGTGTTGCCAGTCCCTTATGGATGCTTGCATCCGGGGGGAGGGGCAGCACTTGGACCGGTGCACCCTGGGCGACGGCTAATAACTTTCCTTCGGGGATCTTATTAGTCGTTGGCTAAATTCCTGGTGGGCCTCTCTGCGATCCCTATGTCTCGGCATAGGGCGCAGCAGATGGGGCGGGGAGGGACGATAGAGACATCGTCCGGAGGGCCTTCGGGCCGAGGGATGGCGAGCCTTCAAGGCTCGCGGCGCGGCGGGGAGGGTCAACTCGGCCGCCTCGTCGGGCATCATGGGATGGAGCGGCTTCGGCTGCAGTGGATCTTCGGGTCGGAGGATGGCGGGTCTTCAAGACCCGTGGCGCGGCAGGGAGGGTCAATTCGGCCACCCTGTCGGGCAAACTGGTGGAAGCCAGATTTTTGATTTTGTTTTTGTTTTGTTGTTTAGTTCTGTGTTGTCTTTTTGTTTGTTTTCTTTTGTGTTATGTGTTTGTTTGTTTGTGTTGTCCCTATAGGCGGCCGGGCCTTAAAGCTGGCACCCCAAAAATGGCTGATTTAAAGAGAACTGTAAAACTACCCCAGGTTGGTAAAGCCGGTAACGGACAATCCTTCCCTCCTACGGGAGGCTGCCCCTCGTATTCTGGGGGGGGCAAAAATCGCCATGAAAAAAAATCTAGTGTTAAGATCGTGGAGGTCCCTAAGCGGGACGAGAAAGGGAGGTTCTCAAAGGAGAAGCCGCCTCTGGACTCGGACGATGTCGAGTCCACAGCCGGCTCCACCATGAGCATCGAGTCGCTTGAGCCAAGAGCACTCAAGCGGAGGAACCCTAGCAGCGGTGGTACTTACTCCGATTCCGCTTCTGACGAGGAGCAGGGTAGCCGACCACCATCTGCAAGGAGAGTTAGAGGTCGCCCTCCATCAACGGGCCATTACGTCGGGCTCGCTAAGGCGAAAGCGGAGTTGATCGCACTCAAGCGTGAAGAACTCCGCTTGCGGGCCGAGGCGGACCTGACGTCGTTCGTCCGGGAGGAGAAAGAAAGGAGGAAGGCTCGCATTTCAGCCATGTCTGGAAGTGATTCCGGACCTAGGTCGAGCAGCGAGCTGGCGGGTGCTGTCGTCGACAGCCTCACCGTAATAACGGAGGTGGCGACGAAGTCGTCGAACCTTAAGGGGACCCTTGTCCGGAGCCTTAAGGATGCGGCGTCTTCAATCAAGGAGGCGGTCACGGAGTTGTCGTTACACTCCGTGTCCGATGAGACTCAGCTTCTCCAGGCCGACAACGTTCGGCTGAAAGCGGAAGTGGGCGATCTCCGTAAGGAGGTCGCTCAGATGAAGCTGGATATGGAGGAGCTGAGGAAGGCGCAAAGGCAGAGCCTGGCTCCCACAGGCGCTCACGAGAGCGCGGAGGTTGAGCCGACTCGCCCTGCCTCACCGCCTAGGCGTGGAAGCGGAGCAATTCGCAAAAGCGCCGCACTGGCCAAGGACGGAGACGAGTTCGAGCGGGACATCATGGTCAAGGTGGGGACCATGGTGAATGCTCGACTCGAAGCGCTGGAACAAAGACTTCCCCCGGAGGCACGTTCCCGGCCCCCACTTGCAGCGGACAAGAGGCAGGCTCAGGCAGCCAAAGCTGCGGCCCCTGCCCCTGTGCCGGCAGTCGGGGAGCCAAAAGGGAAGAAGAAACGAGGGAAGAAGGATGGTGCTGGTACAGCGCAACCAGCCAAAAAGAAGGAGCCAAGGGCGTTACCACCAGCGCCCAAGGCCATGAAGGAAAGTTGGAGCAACATGGTGAAGCGCGGTAAAACCAACGGGTCTGGTGCGGTGCAGAAACCCTCGCAGACCAGGAACCCGGCGGCGAAGCTGCGCCCACCACGGTCGTCTGCAGTCGTCCTCACTCTTCAGCCAGGTGCTGCTGAGAAGGGGGCGACTTATTACGAGATGCTCCAAAAGGCCAAGTCATCCATTGAGCTGCCGGACCTTGGCATACCGTTTGTCGGCTTCCGAACTTCGGTTGCCGGCACTCGCATGCTGGAGGTCACAGGGCCCGACAATGGACCGAAGGCCGACTTACTGGCGGAAAAACTTAGGGAGGTCCTCCCGGCGGAGCTCGTCCGAATCACGAGGCCAACGAAGTGTGCAGAAATGCGCATTTCGAACCTCGACGACTCCGTCTCTTCGGACGATGTAGCGGAAGCGGTCGCGCGGGTCGGCGGGTGCTCGGTCGACTCCATAAGGTACAGCGAAGTGCGTACTAATCTTATCGGAGTCGGCTCGATGTGGCTGCGATGCCCGATCGCCGCCGCCAAGGAGGTAGCATTGGGGGGCAAACTGCTCGTAGGTTGGGTCTCGGCAAGGGTCCACCTACTTGAGCGCAAGCCCTTTGTTTGCTATAAGTGCTTGGAGGAAGGTCACGTGCGGGCGAAATGCCCCAACCAGGTTGATCGTAGTGATCTTTGTTATCGCTGTGGTCAGCCTGGCCACCTGGCCAGTGAATGTTCAGCGGCGGTTCGCTGCATGCTCTGCGCTGCAGCGGACAAAAACGCCGAACACCGGATGGGAGGAAAGGGCTGTGATGCCCTCAAGCCTAAGCCTGCGCGGTGGGGAGCCGGACGGCGGACCGTAAGGCCGCCTCTGGCCCACCCTGCAAAGGCGAAGGCCAAGAACACGCCAATGTCTGTTGACCCTGGGCCTAGTGCCCCGGGTCCGGGACGTCGGTGATATGGGATCGGCCGGTGACAAACGGGGGTTTGTCACCTGCACGCCAACGATCCCCAGGACGGTCGGCGCACTGGGTGCCTGGTGTCGCCGAGCCTGGAAGTACCCGTCGGAAGACGGAGAGGATGGTGCCGCACCTGCGGGTGGCGGCTGCCGCGAACAGTGGACACGGAGAGTGCGCAAGCGAGCCCGCGTCCCTGTGCTTATCGCGGACGAGAAGGGGCACCCCAGGTTTTTAGTGGGTATGCTGTCTCACTTCAGGAGCGGTGAGTCTCACATATCCACCAGTCTCCCCCGAGGCTGGTGTCGAATCCATAAACGGATTTTCCTGGGTCAAAAAAAAAAAAAAAAAAAAAAAAAAAGGTTAGGTTAGGTTAGGTTTTTTTTTTTTTTTTTACTCCCGAGGGTAGGGGGGAATCCTCATGGATACCGCGGGGCTCGGGCCCCACGGTTATGTCCGACTCCGCCTTGGCGACCTACGGACTAAACCACCCCTCCCTTTGTCTAAATGTTCCTCCGATGTACTTCGGAGACCTTTTTTAGGTTAAATATTTGCTGTGCCTTTTAAAATTTTCCAACTCTACTTTTAGTCCATAATATAAATAAATAAATTTGTACGATAAGCGTATACGTTTTTTATTATAGTCTATTTTATTACATTCTAGAAGAATTTCGTCCAATTAAATTATTAATTTAAAATGTTAACCTATGCGCTATTTTTAAAGTTACTACTGATACATTTTTCATAGTATTATAGGCTATTTTTGTTCATATACACAGCTGTGTTAATCAAAATTAACACAGTGTATATATTAGTTTCTTGCCTATTTTTTTAATCGAGGAATAATCTAAGATGTCATCTCTGTCATCTTGTTTTATTCCTCTGGATGGCGTTCCTTGCAACTCGTATGCAGAACGCTTTCAGATACGGCCTGGAGTCTTTTCCCGACAACATTTCTGACAATGTTGTCACGGTCAGCTTTTTATTAGTTGCAGATTCCAGGTCGTACCTGGCAGCGTCATGTTGAGGGCATTCGAATAGCAAGTGCTGTATCGACTCTTCTTTTTCAGCAGCACAGACACACGACGGACTCTCCTTGCATTTAAACCTATTGAGATAAGCTGCGAACCCGCCGTGGCCGGTCAACACTTGCGTCATGATTGGAGTAAGGGTAAGTCTCCTTACAATTTTGTGAGCGTCAATTACGTTGGGCAGGAAGAGCTTCGTTACTTCACCTGTGCCTTCGTCTAAGTAACGGCGTCCCCAGATGTGGATGGTATTCTTCCTGATGTTTTGTTTCCAGTATGACGCAGGGCATTTGTCATAGTGGGCTACCACTTTAGAGTGCAAAGCCGCCTCTTTTGCCAACTCGTCAGCTCTCTCGTTGCCCGGGACGCCAACATGGGCCTTAATCCAGCACCACTTAATGATGCATCCTTTCGCGGCCAAACTTGCGACATTCTGTCTTACCGCGAAAGCCAGGGGATGGAAGGTATCGGGGTTTTGAATTGTCTCCAGAGCAGACCTCGAGTCGCTCAGCACAGCTACCTCCTTGTGTTTGCCACTATGAAGGAGTTCGGTGGCTTGGTATACAGCATAGAGCTCCGCCTGGTAAACTGTACAGAACGGCTCGAGTCTCATCTTCTTCTTGCCAATTTCATTTCCGTTTATCCAGCAGGTATACGCCGCTCCGACTTTCCCCTCGATTTTACTCCCATCGGTGTATATATGTGTGTTGGGCACTTTGTATTTTTCGAGAGTTTCGGGCAACGTATCACTGAGGCACTCAAACTCGATTTCCATCTCCCTGGCTGGATGTGGTGCTTTCTTGAAACACACACGCTCCTCGATTTGCAAGTCGCACAGGTCTTTATTAGGCTTGCCCCTCTTTGCTTCGTATAACTGAGCTGCTTCCTGGATCCTGAGATCTAAAGGAAGCAGCCCCGTCAGTACGAGTGCCGCATTAAGAGAGACAGTTCTATACGACTTGCAAATCTTTTGAGCAAAACCTCTCTGCACTGCGTTCAATTGTTTTTGGACCATTATCTTCCTAGCGGCATGTGCCCAAACGCTAGAGGCATACATGATAATGGGCTCTATCACCGCAACGTATATCGTCCTGATGATTTCCGGATTCAGTCCCCACTCTATTTTGGCTGTCTTCGCAAGCTGCTTATAGATGTTCGTGGCCTTACGACAGACGACGGATACATGGCTGTTATATGTAAGTTTTTTGTCTATCGTAAGGCCAAGCAGCTTGATTTCATCTACCATTTGGATGACTTTGCCACCCATGTGCATGCGTGGGGCCTCATACTTCAACTTTTTGGTGATAATCATCGCGTTGGTTTTGTGTGCGGCGAACTTCAGTTTGTTTTTGATGCCCCACTCATGCACATAAGCAAGAGTTTGGTTAGCACTATGTTCAATATTTGAGACCGACTGCCCGGAAAACATCAGAACGACATCGTCAGCAAACGCCTGTACGTACACACCTCGTGCGCTTAGGTCATCCAAAAGTGGATCCAGCAGCAGGTTCCAGAAGGTTGGTCCCGCTATTGAGCCTTGAACACAACCTTTGCTCGTTTCTTTTGCGTGTGTTTTACCAGCGTATCCAACCACTACTTTCCTGTCCTGAAAATAATTATTTGTGAGGCGCCTTAAGTTGAATGGGCACTTCTTCTCCATGAGCTGATTTTTTATGGCCGGCCACCATGCGCTGTCAAAGGCACCTTCGATGTCCAGAGACACCATTACTGTTATCTCTTTCTTTCTTAGGTTACCTTCGACATGTTGCATGAGGTCATACAGTGCATCCTCTGTACTGCGTTGAGGAACGAAGCCATACTGACGGGGATTTGCTTTGGGAAGTAAGTGCCATTTTATTCTCCGCACTAGCATCTTCTCCAGAATTTTGCCCAGTATTGATAAGAGGCCAATCGGTCGATACGACTTAGCCTGGGTATAGTCAGATTTCCCAGGTTTCCTCAGAACAACTACTGCAGCCTCTTTCCAGGGTGATGGGAAGCAAGATAGAGCGAGACATTTATTTAGAATCTCCAGAAAGACTGGTTTTCCGGCGTTAATTGCTCTACAGCAAATATCCGCCGTAAAACTGTCCGGTCCAGGTGCTTTTTTAGGATTCAAGTCGTTTAAAGTCCTGTTTAATTCTCCTTCTGTGAATGGCGGATCATTGGTGTCGTCTTCGGTCAAATTGCCCAGTGTTTCGGCCTTTGCTCTAATAGCTTTGTGGATATTACTATCTTCGCCACTATTATCATCAGGAAAAAATGTTCTAGCAAGCAAATTGACAGATTCTTCAGGACTAATAATGACTCCATTATCCATAAGTAGTTGGTCTTCGTGTCGCCCCGTCTTGCTTCTGATCACCCTGTATATGGAGTCCCAGAGGCTTTCCTTGTCTTGTTTGGTACACTGCTCCTTCCAACTTTCTGTTTGTGCCTTCGCTGCTGCTTCCTCATATATACTTTTTTGTTCCAGGTACTTGTCAACGACGTGTTGCCGCCGGCGGGGTGCTGCGCAGGATATTCTCCGTCTCATCGTGACTACACTTCTCTTCATGCGTTCAAGCTCGTCGGTCCACCAAGGTAAGTAATTTTTCTTTTGGTATTTTCTTTACCGGTATTGCTTCTGTGCATGCTTTACTGATGCAGTCAATGTAAGTTTTGACCGTAACTTCTAAATTCTGATTTGATTCTATTATTCTAATTTTATCTATTGTTAGTTGTTTTTGTTCTAAAAGATTTTGTAGTACCTCCGTGAACCGACCCCAGTCCGCTTTCTTAGTGCAGTATTTCCGGGTTGAGTTATTCGGGTTCCGTACCTCAGAAGGTCTTTCCAATCGTAGATCGAAAGTGATTGCATTGTGGTCTGAGCTAGTTACTGACTTGTCAACCCTCCAGTTCGAGATGTACGGTAGCAGGTTGGTTGAGGTGACTGTGATATCAACGTTGCTTGTAAGGATTCGTCCACCCCGAACAGTATCAAAGGTAGGGTCGTTACCCTGGTTGAGTATATGCAAATCACCTTCGTCCAAGAAACCTCTGAGTATTTCACCCCTTTGATCCTCGACAACGCTTCCCCACCACGTGCTCCACGCGTTGACGTCACCTCCTATAAGGATTTTGTCGGTACGCATTGAGTCCAGGATATCCCTAAGTCTGTCCAGGTACGGCTCAAGAGGTTCAGTATCCTCGAAATAGACCGATACTAGTCCTACAGTCCATTTTTCAGTTTTTATACGCGCTGCGACTATATTTTCTGTAATCATGGTCTGGTCGTTGAGGATCTCAATGGTTTGGTCAAACACAATGATGGCCGCTTTTACTGGCTTTGTCCTGGGTAGGCCGCACTGAACGATCCTCGTACTACCGTACCTCTTTAGCTCCCCCACAGATCCTACGTAGGGTTCCTGAACCAATGCAAAGCCGACTTTCCTTTTCTGCGCTTCGAGGAACAATTCCTGCGTGGCTAACCTCTTCCGTTGCAGATTTGCTTGAATGCCTCGAAATCTGGAAGTCAGATCCAGCGTTACATTGTTGGAGTCCAATAAAGTTAAGGTGCCCGTATCGTTAACAGTATGCTACACTCGACCTGGCCGTCTCTTCCCATCTCTTGCGTATCGGGCAGTCCCCGCTGAATGCGTTGTGACTGGTCTCACTGTATTTGGCCAATTTGCAGTTACGGCATGATGGTGGTTCGCCTACTAGGTGAATTGAGCACTCGGCTTGATGGTGGGCACCACCGCAGTGGCTGCACAAGTTAGCCGGCTCTTTGCACAGCTTGCGGCCATGCCCATAGCCGAGGCACCTAGTGCACTGCACCAGCGGAGACTGATCTTGCACCGTTACGCGTTGCAGGTCTACGTGGACTTGTCTAGCTGACGTTAATCTTTGCCATACGATGGGAGATACCTGAAGCACCACATGATTAGCCAATGGATTCCTGGCTCGTCTACGGTATCTCACCATGGCTCTGAACTGATCGTCGGCCACGTCTCCCAGCAGTCCTGTATTCTGTTTCTTGAGAGACGTGACGATATCTTCATCCGTGTTATAGCTGAGGAGGTCCTTAATGATGACCAGCGGGTCTTTATTCTTGGCCTCCTCAACTTTAAGGGTCTGATCTGAGGATATCTTCTGAGCCATTCTCTGCATCTCCTCTCTGCTATTGCAGCTCAGTACGACTTTTTGGTTCCTTACTTTCCTGACTCTCTGAACCTGTAATCCAGATGCTCTGGCGTCCAGAACATTTCTCACCCTGCCGAGTACCTCGTCACTGGTGTCCTTCTCTACCTCCGATGACACTATGATGGAGTGCTTTGGTGTAGGGTTCATGGAAGACTTGTTGCTGGTCAGCGCCTCGGCGTAAGAGGGTGATGCCTCTTTAAGAGACTCCACCCTTTTACCCGTCTCCACTGTGACCTGGCGCAGCTCCCTCACCTCTCCCAATAGTTTTTCGATGTTTTGCCCTCCATCATTTGCCGACGCACTCGCCGGGATTCGAGTTGTCCTCGCTACTGCTTGCGCATACGTTTTAACCTCTTCCTGCATTCCTTTTTGATGCCTAATCATGGTCTCTTGTAAACCACTCATTTTAGTAAAGCCTTCCCTAATTAATTTAGTATGTTCTTCTAAAATTTTCCTAACTTCACTGTCATCCTTCCCAGTCAGCATTTCCCCGTTTTTTCCCAGCTCCAGCGCTTTTCCTTGTACCTTTCCTTGTCCTTTGACCAATTCCGTCTCTTTGACTAGCTGGTATAGCCTTTCAATAGCCTGCATGACTTCGGTTTTGATTTCGGTTTTTAAATTCCTAGAGTTATTAAGATGTAATTTCGCCTTCATCAACCAGGCTTTGGCTTCGGTCAATCGGTCCACATATTTAGATTTAGCAGCGTCAGCTGTTTTTGGAGGGGTCTGAGTTTTGGCAGCTGGTATAGCCTTCCCGGTTTCCCACTCCCCTATGCTCTTCCTCACGCTAGGAGCCTTGGAAACTTCTCCCGTTTTTTGATAGAGCGTCTTGCTGGTGGAAGGGCCAGTCATACCTACCCCTTCCGATACGTCTACTAAAGGGAATGTCGTGTCCATCTGCGGGGTCTCCTTTGTCACTTTGGCCTTCTTCAAGGGAGTGTGAATTCCAAGCATCGTATATAATGAATAGAAGATTTAATTAATAATGAAATAAAACAAAACAAGACTAAAGGGGCTAAAATTATATATCTTATCTTAATAATTGTTCAAAAAGTGTCAACTTTTACGGATGTAAATGGTCCGAAATTAATATAGAATATAAAAATATATTTGTCAACAAATAGTGTCACAACACATATACAAACAAAAATACAATACACAGCAATAAAATAACTTTTGTCAAGAGACCCTAAAATAAGTTTTCCAAGTGTTTACGCCAAACTGCTCCTGCCTTAGACCTATCAGAACCAAGTAATATATATACCAAAAGATTTGGAAAATTTAGCGGCCAATTATCATCCGATAAAGTTCTCCTTTACTTACTAGGGAGGGTGATGAAATCCGAACAGTTTTTAACTGTCGGGTGTAAACTTTTTGTACCGGGAGGTCCCGGATTTTCACAGGATCGGGTTCGCGGGGTGCTCCCGGATCTTTTGACACACGTGACGGAGGCGGTCAGGTGTAAGTTTGCACGGAACCCTAAAAAATCCTGTAAAAACGCGAGATATTGGTTTTATAACGGTTTTTTGACTCTAATTTGAAAATTTTGTATTAGGTTAGGTTAGGTTAGGTTAGGTTAGGTTAGGTTAGGTTTTTTTTTTTTTTTTTTTTTTTCCTGTCCGGACGCAAGGTCCGGCCCGCGAGCTAATTCTCGTCAATATATATTTTTTGACGGTTTAACCTAATATATTAAAACTATGACAGAACAACATCTATGAAGTCTGCTCCCGTGCTCCCAGAGATAAAACTCTGATTTTATAAAAACTCCTCATTCTCTACCTTTTTTCGGCACTAATCAATTCCTTCATTGGATGTTGCTATGTTTAGGGTTAATAAATTTTTCATCGCTATCTAATCTTTATTCCGCTATAATACTTGTTTAATTTTTATAATTCTACGATTTGACATTATTTATTTACTCATTGTACATACATACCAATAATCCTTAATTACTCGCTATTTTAAATTTACATCACAATTTAAATCTCCTACCAATCTAATACAATCAAGTTTATGAAAATTTTAACTACAAATTAGATATATAATATTATTACAGAATCATCTTTAATCTAACAAAGGTGAATCTTTTCTTACATTGATCATAAACCTATTTCATAAATTATCACAGAATTCTGATTATTATATTCCCTTATAGAATTACAATTATATTATACAAATACTAAGTTCTATAATTTTCATTGGTACTACATTAATTATAATTCCTTAACTTTATTAATTTATCACAGTATTCTTTTTATTTCTAATAAATAACTTATAATAAAATTACACAAAGCTATACTAAGGTCTCTTTCAGAGCTTGCTTAAAAGTAGGACACACAATCATAATAAATTTAATTTTACTTATTCTTCTCTTTTTACCAAAACAAAGTCTAATGAAAAGCAATACACAAAACTAACAATATCATATGAGGTTAGATTTGAGAGAAAATGATATATTATCTGTATTAATAGAAATTTTAAAAATACGTTAAATAAAACAATAAGAAAAAACAAAATAAAATTTTAAATCTTTGGCATAACTGACACACAAATAACAAAAACAACTGACACTTTTCAACAAAAACACTAACATTAAACCATCCTAACAGCTAACTTTATAAATAAAAACATTAATATTAACTAACAATCTTACACAGACGTGCTACCATTCGCCTTTGCTGTGGCACGGACCACGGCTTTCGCGAAGTGAATGAAATGCCGCCTATCGTCATTGTCCTCGACCAACTTACAAATACTTGCATCCTCTAATTTGATTTTGGTACTATACCCTAAATCCAACCTTAGCCTATCATACCTAGGGCATTCAATCAGGATATGGGGGACAGTCTCCGGTATATCTGGGTCGCAGATGCATCCAGGGCTCGGTGCAAGTTTAAATCGGTGCAGGTATTCTCTGAAACCTCCGTGTCCGGTGATGACTTGTGCAAGCAGGTTCGTCATATGGAGTTTCCTGACTACAGGGTAGGCACGTCTTGCGTCCGGAAAAAAGAGCTTCGTGACTTTTCCAGTGCTGGCTTCCTTATACCTGGTGTTCCAGATATCTATGGTTTTTTGCCGCAGAGAGAACTTGAGGTAGGATAGCGGGACCCTGTCGTATGCGGGGCTGGTCTTCTTCTTTAGTGCTGCTGTCTTTGCCAATTCGTCGGCCCTCTCGTTTCCTTCGATACCTTCGTGGGCTTTGACCCAAAACAAGTGGATGCCTCCACCTTTATCTTCCAGCTGCTTGAGTGTACCCTGGATTTCAGCCACAATGGGGTTGGGATTCTCAGGGTTTTCCAGTGCCTCAAGGGCGGACCGCGAGTCACTAATGATATTGGCCATTGCCGTGTTGGAACTCACAACCATCTTAATAGCTCGCTGTATTGCTGTCAGCTCCGCCTGGAATACTGAGCAATATGGTGCCAGTAAAAAGCTCGTACTCCGAACTTCCACCCCATTTTCCCACCAGGTGACCGCAGCACCCACTTTGCCCTCAATCTTGCTGCCGTCTGTGTAAAGCTTTGGAGCAACATTATCTATTCTGTCAACGTCCTCCTGGGTGTTTAAAAGGTTGTGTAACAGGGGTTTCCGTTCAGCAGGATGCGGCAGACAAAATGGAGATATCCGTTTTTCAAGCTCTCGTCCAGGTAACTCCGAATAGGGCTTCCCTCTCTTAAGCTGGAATAATTCTGAGGCTTCCTTCACTCGCAAATCAAGAGGCAGTATTCCTGCTAAGCATAGTACCGAGGTGTGAGATGCAGTTCTATGTGCTCTGGAGATTAAGATACCGAACTTTCTGGATAGCTGGTTCAGTCTCTTCACCGCATATTTCCTATCCGTAACTGGAGCCCATGTGCTAGCCGCATACAGGACGATCGGTTCCACCACGGCAGTGTATATGAGTCTTGTAATGTCAGAGTTAAGTCCCCAGTTCGCTCTTGTAGCTGTAGCCACTGCCTGGTAAATACCGACCGCCCTCCTGCACACATTGTGAAGATGTGTTTTAAACGTAAGTTTTGAGTCGATCGTCAGTCCGAGCACCTTTAACTCACTTCCAATGCCTATATCTACTCCATTGAGAACAAAATGTGGGGCATCATATTTGATTCTCCTGGTGACCACGATTGCCTGAGTTTTGTGAGCCGCAAACTTCATCTTGCTCTTTTTACCCCAGTCTGCGACACATTCCAGTGCTGTGTTGACGATTCTATTTAACTCAGTCACGGTGTTGGCGGTTGCGATCACCAGGATATCATCGGCAAAGGCCTGTATATGGGCCTCAAGGTGCTCAGCCTCTTCCAAGAGTGTATCCATTTGTAAATTCCACATCAGAGGGCCACAGGTTGACCCCTGGATGCAGCCTCTGCTAGTTACTCTGTCAACTTGTTCCCCAGGATACTGCACACGTACCGATCTCCCGGACAAGTAGCTCTGTATGAGGAGCAGCAAGTCCGAGGGGCATCCTTTTTGTATTAGCTGATTTAGTATTAAGGGCCACCATGCGCAATCGAATGCCCCCTCAATATCCAGGGACAAGACTGCTACAATTTTCTTCGCAGCCACCCCTAGCTTTATAATGTTTACTGCATCGTAAAGAGCGTCTTCCGTGCTAGTTTCGGGCATAAAGCCATACTGACGTCTACTGAGTAGCCCTCGACTGCCCAAGTGCCACATCAGTCTAGTTGTAAACATTTTCTCGAGTACTTTGCCGAAAACAGGTAGGAGTCCAATAGGTCTATAAGACTTCGGGGCAGTATAGTCCTCTTTTAGGGGTTTTGGAATAATCCTGATAACAGCGAGTTTCCATCTCGCAGGAAAATGGCCGATTTCCAAACATTTATTCGTGATTGCCAGGAACAGGCCCCCCGAGTGGAGAATTGCTCTGTAACATATGTCTGCTGTGAAGCCATCTTCTCCCGGCGCCTTTGTAGTCCCGATATTCTTAATCACATTTAAGAGTTCATGCCTTTGAAACATGGTGAACGATGGCCTCGTAGCCTCCCAATCTCGTCTTAAAATCTGCATGTGTTCTTCTGTCTCCATCCTCATGGTTGCCTGTTCCTGACTGTCTGTGTGTAGGTTGTCTTCCGGATAAAATGTGTCAGCGAGTAGATCAGCTGACTGCCTAGGGTTCAAAGTCTCTCCTGCCCCAGTCCTTAAAAGTGAGTCAGCCTGTCGAGTCGATATAGATAAAGCCTTATAGACTTGCTCCCACATGGTCTCCTTCCTTTGACCCGTACAATATTCAATCCAGCTCGTGGTCCTGGTCCTTATAATTGCTTCCTTATATTTATCCAGCTCCTCGAGGTACTCTTTTACCAAAAAAAGCCTCCTTCGCCTATTCGATCCACGTATTCTGTTACGACGTCTAATCACCTCAGCCTTTTGCAGCGTGAGTTCCTTTGTCCACCACTTCAGCTTCCTAGATTTACGAGCACTGACCGCAGGCATGCTTTCAGTACATGCTTGCGAAACACAGACTGTAAACTCTTCAACGAATCGATCTAGGCTATCTGGATCACATATGGTATCAAGTCTGCTGTGGTTTACATGGTTAGCCTCCAGTTCTGTCATTAGTTTGTCATCAAAAACCCCCCAGTCTGCCCTCGCTGAGTTGTACTTCCTCGTAGTTTGCCTAGGAACATCTTCAGTACTAGATTCTGTGCGTATCTCAAATGTTATAGCTCGATGATCAGACGTCGTCACAAATCCGGTGTTAACGCACCAATTTACCACCTTTGGGAGTAGGGCATTAGTACTGGCCGTCACATCGACTATGCTTTCGTAAGCTCTACCGTTACGGAATGCGCTGAAGGTAGGCGTTCTGCCAGTATTGACCACCGCCATGTCAAGCTGGGCCAACAACTCCACATACGAAGACCCCCGGCCATCCTCCTCGCGCTCACCCCACCATCCACTCCTAGCGTTGATATCACCCGCCAAAATAACGTGCTGCGTGTCCAAACCTTGCACCGCCCGCTGAATGTGTTGTAGATATGGTTCGATGTCCTCGGTTCCCTCCAGATACACCGAGACTATACCCAATCTGAGCCTACCTAACATTACAACTACACATGCTATATTCTCACTACATAGATTAGGGTATTCTGCAAGTACCAATTGATCGTTGACAATGACGATAGCGGACTTCACAGGTTTGTCACCATTGTAAGCCTGTATCACTTTATGAGAACCCATTCTGGTGAAGCCTCGGTTCCCAACGTATGGTTCCTGTAAAAGAATGAGGGAGTAGTTCTGGGTGAGTGCTTCACCAAGACACTCCTGACTAGCAGTCAGTCCCCTGCCCAAATTAAGCTGCAGTATCTTAATGCCAGGTATGGATGGCTGTGCAGTGGTGGATTCGGCTGATCTATTGTTGCTGCCCGTCCCATCCTCAGCAATAACTTATGACCGTTCGGGCCAGCCGGTCGAATCTCTGCCATTCTGGGCATTGACTGCTATAAGCAGGGTGCGCCCCGGTGACGCCGGTCCTGCAGTTGGCGCATTTAGGCTCCATGCCCCGAGTGCACTCCCTGGTATCATGCTTCCCAGCACAATACCCGCAATGCTGCTGGCCTTCACAATTCCTGGCCTCATGGCCAAATCCCAGGCACCTGTAGCATTGCTTGATTGGGGACTGGTCCACAGCACGGATGACCTGGTAGCCGATCTTCACCCTCTGGTCTCTGAAGATGTGCCAGACATCCGGGCTGACCTCCAAGATGACATTTGAGAGGCACTCGGTCCTGTGCTTCGCCCTCCTCAGCACCCTTATGGTACCTTTATTGGCCGCGGACAGCATTGTAGCATTTTGCCTCTTAATTGCCACAGTGAGCTGCTCGTTGGACATGTCATTCGACACTCCTACCAGCTTCAGCTGTGGCAGCTTAGGCGCTGGCTCCGTTACTGTGAACTCATGACTGAGGTTTCTGATCGCGCTACTCATCTTAGTCTTATCTGTATCAGAGTCCACAGTAACCACAACTCTGCTATTTCTGCCTTTCCGGACCCCACTCACACCGATTCCCAGTTGAACCACGTCTACACCTTTCTTAATGGCAGTTATTATGTCTTCACTGCTCTTACGGGGATCAACGGACTCGATGACAACCGCTCGACGAGGGACCGTTAGTGAATCCACATACGCCGGCCTTTTTGCGCTGGTGTCCTCCGTCCGGATCACCTCCAAACTTTTCCTGGAGCTATCACTGGTGCGCTCACGCAGGTCAGATTTCAGCGTTTCAACTGAGGTTCGGATCGGTCCCACCGTCTCTACCACAGTCTCAAACGCCTGCTTCACTTCCCCTCTCAGGGACGCAATGGTGTCGGCCGTCTTTGAGCCAAGCTCCTTTGCCGATAAGGTCACACCCTGTAGGGCCTCTATTCCCTGCATAACGGCTTCCAAAGTTGTCTCTGAAGCTTCCACAGTCTTAAGCTCTGCGATGTCAGTCCTTACAGCCTTTAATTCCGCCATAATCGACTCCAAGTGGGCAGTCTGAAGCTCAACCTGGTCAGGTGGCGAGTCAATAATGGCTGGTGGTGGTCGTGAACTGGTTGGGTTTTTTTTTTTTTTTTTTTTTTTTTTTTTTTTTTTTTTTTTTTTTTTTTTTTTTTTTTTTTTTACTCCCGAGGGTAGGGGGGAATCCTCATGGATACCGCGGGGCTCGGGCCCCACGGTTATGTCCGACTCCGCCTTGGCGACCTACGGACTAAACCACCCCTCCCTTTGTTCCAAATCCTCTAACGAAAGTCAGAGACCTTGTCTATCTTCCTATTGAGTACTCATTCAATTTGTCTGTCGTGACTCTATTACTCTTACTAAACATGTACACACAATCATGTGTAAATGAAGTCAATTTCATCATTTTACTTGTATATACCATTCAAATTACAGTTAGCCAGTTAGGTTAGGTTAGGTTAGGTTAGGTTAGGTTAGGTTAGGTTAGGTTAGGTTAGGTTAGGTTTTTTTTTTTTTTTTTTTTTTTTTTTTTTTTTTTTTTTTTTTTTTTACTCCCGAGGGTAGGGGGGAATCCTCATGGATACCGCGGGGCTCGGGCCCCACGGTTATGTCCGACTCCGCCTTGGCGACCTACGGACTAAACCACCCCTCCCTTTGTTCCAAATCCTCTAACAAAAGTCAGAGACCTTGTCTATCTTACTATTGAATACTAATGAGTATGAGTACAATTTAACTATCGTGAGTCTATTACTCTTTTAATCATGTACACACAATCATGTGTAAATGAAATCAAGTTCATCACTTTACTTGTATATACCATTCATACATTACATATTATCTATTTTTAATCATAGTATTTGTTTAAAATATTATCATTACTAAATTCATCAAAACAATAATACAATTTATTTACAACATATTCAATTAATTAATACAAATATTATTATTGCATTATTAAATTCACATTATTATTAAATTCATATCATTATTCAATTTATATCATTAAGTATTCATTACATTACATTACATTCATTAACAATCATATGCTAACATCATACATTATTAAACTAATTAAAAATTTTTTACGCTAACATCATATATTATTATCAATATACATATATAGCATAATATATTCATTTATTTATTCAATTTTATTACTTTATTTGCAACTGTTACACAGTACGTCAAAAATCTATTTCTTCTATATTTATCAATAATTAATTTACTTATATTTTCCTTATTTATATCAATGTCCATTTCTTGTTCAGCTTCGAACCTATCTCTTCCATAAGCAGGACATTCTGTCAATATATGTACTACGTCTTCAGCTTGGTCTGGGTCGCAAATACACGATGGGCTTTCCTTACACTTGAACCTGTGCAAGTATTCGGAAAACCCACCGTGTCCAGTCATAACCTGGGTGATTACTCCCGTTGGCTCTAGTTTTCTGACCAAACTGAAGGCCTGCACTGCGTCAGGAAAGAACAATTTGGTTATCCTACCAGTATCGCCAGACTTATACCTCCGATTCCATTCATCAAGCGTATCCATACGGATTTGACGCTTGATGAATGAAATCGGACACCGGTCATAGTTTGGCTTGGTTTTTATTCGCAGAGCCGCATCCTTAGCCAATTCATCCGCTCTTTCATTTCCCTCCAGCCCTGCATGCGCCTTGATCCAAAACAATTGCAAAACGAAATTTTTTGCTTTTATTTTACAAATGTTGGCGCGTGTTTTGAAAGCAAGAGGATGGAGGGAAGCGTTGTTAACAACTGTTTCCAGAGCGGATCTTGAGTCGCAGTAAATATTGCAACTGGGCACGGTGCTCCGGAGAGCGTGGTTTGTTGCCTCATACAGGGCCAGCAATTCCGCCTGATAAACTGTGCAGCATTGGTCGAGCTTAAATTTCCGGGTACTGATCTCCGCGCCATTATGCCAAACGGATAATGCCGCGCCGACTTTCCCCTCAATTTTGCTGCCATCGGTGAATATGCTGAGGCCATTTACATCATAATACTCTTCCAATGCTGCACCGTCCATCAAGCAAACGAATTGGTTCCCCATCTGTTGTGCGGGGTGTGGCATGTCCATAAAGGCCATTGGCACCTCTACTACTCGATCTCCTATTACCCGCTGCGAGTGACCTTTCTTTGCTTCATAAAGCGAGGCTGCTTCTCGGACTCTCATGTCCAGCGGAAGCAACCCAGCGAGTAATAGCGCCGAGCTGAGCGAGACCGTCCTGTATGCCTTCACCATCTTTTGAGCAAAACCACGCTGGACAACGTCAAACTGTTTTCTCACACCCAATTTATTTGTTGCAGGCGCCCATGCACTTGCTGCATACGGTTAGGTTAGGTTAGGTTAGGTTAGGTTAGGTTAGGTTAGGTTAGGTTAGGTTAGGTTAGGTTAGGTTAGGTTAGGTTAGGTTAGGTTAGGTTAGGTTAGGTTAGGTTAGGTTAGGTTAGGTTAGGTTAGGTTAGGTTAGGTTAGGTTAGGTTAGGTTAGGTTAGGTTAGGTTAGGTTAGGTTAGGTTAGGTTAGGTTTTTTTTTTTTTTTTTTTTTTTTTTTTTTTTTTTTTTTTTTTTTTTTTTTTTACTCCCGAGGGTAGGGGGGAATCCTCATGGATACCGCGGGGCATGGGCCCCACGGTTATGTCCGACTCCGCCTTGGCGACCTACGGACTAAACCACCCCTCCCTTTGTTCCAAATCCTCTAACAAAAGTCAGAGACCTTTTTTGCATTCGTGTTGTAAACTTTTTTAATTGGTTTGTCGTCAGTCTGTTAATCTTTTTGATCATGTACACACAATCATGTGTACATAAAATCTATTTATTCAAAATATGTCATACACATTACACATTATCTAATTTTAATCATAGTATCTGTTTATAGTATTATACTTAATTCGTCAAAACAATAGTACAATTTATTTACAACATATTCAATTAATTATTACAAATATTATTATTGCATTATTAAATTCACATTATTATTAAATTCATATCATTATTCAATTTATATCATTAGGTATTACATTCATTAACAATTATATGCTGACATCATACATTATTAAACTAATTAAAAATTTTACGCTAACATCATATATTATTATTTCAATATATATATATAGCATAATAAAATCATCTATTTATTCAATTTAATTACTTTAGTTGCAACTGCAACACAGTACGTCAAAAATCTATTTCTTCTATATTTGTCAGTCATTAATTTACTTATATTGTCTATGTTTATATCAATGTCCATTTCTTGTTCAGCTTCGAACCTATGTATTCCATAAGCGGGACATTCGGTCAATATATGCATGACGTCTTCAGTCTGGTCCGGGTCGCAAATACACGATGGGCTTTCCTTGCACTTGAACCTGTGCAAGTATTCGGAAAACCCACCGTGTCCAGTCATAACCTGGGTGATTACTCCCGTTGGTTCTAGTTTTCTGACCAAACTGAAGGCCTGCACTGCGTCAGGAAAGAACAATTTGGTTATCCTACCAGTATCGCCAGACTTATACCTCCGATTCCATTCATCAAGCGTATCCATACGGATTTGACGCTTGATGAATGAAATCGGACACCGGTCATAGTTTGGCTTGGTTTTTATTCGCAGAGCCGCATCCTTAGCCAATTCATCCGCTCTTTCATTTCCCTCCAACCCTGCGTGCGCCTTAATCCAAAACAATTGCAAAACAAAATTTTTTGCTTTTATTTTACTAATGTTGGCGCGTGTTTTGAAAGCAAGAGGATGGAAGGAAGCGTTGTTTACAACTGTTTCCAGAGCGGATCTTGAGTCGCAGTAAATATTGCAACTGGGCACGGTGCTCCGGAGAGCGTGGTTTGTCGCCTCATACAAGGCCAGCAATTCCGCCTGATAAACGGTGCAGCATTGATCGAGCTTAAATTTCCGGGTACTGATCTCCGCGCCATTATGCCAAACGGATAATGCCGCGCCGACTTTCCCCTCAATTTTGCTGCCGTCGGTGAATATGCTGAGGCCATTTACATCATAATACTCTTCCAATGCTGCACCGTCCATCAAGCAAACGAATTGGTTCCCCATCTGTTGTGCGGGGTGTGGCATGTCCGTGAAGGCCATTGGCACCTCTACTGCTCGATCTCCTATTACCCGCTGCGAGTGACCTTTCTTTGCTTCATAAAGCGAGGCTGCTTCTCTGACTCTCATGTCCAGCGGAAGCAACCCAGCGAGCAATAGCGCCGAGCTGAGCGAGACGGTCCTGTACGCTTTAACTATCTTCTGAGCAAAACCACGCTGGACAACGTCAAACTGTTTTCTCACACCCAATTTATTTGTTGCAGGCGCCCATGCACTCGCTGCATACAAAATGACAGGCTCGACCACCGCCGTGTAAATCGTCCTGATGACTTCTGGCTGAAGTCCCCAATGAATCTTAGCGGCCCTCGAAAGCTGCTTGTAGAGATTTAAAGCTCTGCGACAAATGTGAGCTACGTGAGAATTGAAGGTAAGCTTCTCGTCAATAATCAGCCCCAAAACTTTAATCTCCTTGGACGCGTCAATGTCGACCCCGCCCATGCTCAGGCGTGGTGTGTCATACTTCAGCTTACGCGTGATAACCATGGCATTGGTTTTATGCGGAGCGAACTTGAGCTTGTTTACGACACCCCACGCCCGAACATACTCGAGCGCAGCATTGGCACGTCCTTGCAACTCGAGAGCCGTTTCCCCATCGAACACCAGGACGACATCATCTGCAAAGGCTTGGCAGTAGTCACCTCGACTTTCAAGACCCTTTAGGAGAGGGTCGAGGAGCAAATTCCACAGCATTGGACCACCTATAGAGCCCTGGACGCATCCCTTATTTGTTTCTTTGCCATACTCTTCACCAGCATATCTAACCTTCACTGTTCTGTGACTCAGGTAGCTGTCGATGACCCTCCTCAAATTCACTGGACACTTTTCCTCTGCCAGCCGGACTCTTATAGCAGGCCACCAAGCGCTATCGAAGGCTCCCTCTATATCCAAGGACACAAGAGTTACAATTTTCTTCTGGTCCAACTTAATGCGAATGTGTTGTATTAGCGTATAGAGGGAGTCTTCGGTGCTTTTCTGGGGCATGAATCCGTACTGTCGAGTACTCATCCTTGGCAAAATATGGTGCTTGATTCGAGCCATCAACATCTTCTCATACACCTTCCCCAGGACAGGCAAAAGTCCAATCGGCCTGTACGATTTGGGGTCGGTGTACTTGTCCTTGCCTGGCTTTCTGAGTACAACCACAGTAGCCTCCTTCCATAGGTTTGGAAAATAGTGGTGTGCCAGGCATTTATTCAAGAGCCCCAAAAAGAGATCAGGGTCGTTCCCAATTGCGCGGCTACATATATCAGCTGTGAACCCATCGGCACCAGGGGCCTTTTTGGGGTTGAAACTTTCAACCGCCGTCTGGAGTTCGGTCAGCGTGAAAGATGGATCGCAAGGATCACCTTGTTCTCCACCGTTCACTCGCTCCGCTTTTTCTCTTATACGACGGTGTTCAGTGTTGTCGCTTTCTGTGAGGTCTTCCGGGTAAAAGGTTTCCGCCAACAACTTAACGGAACCTTTTGCGTCCAACACTGATCCTTCCAACTCCAAAGGCAAATCCTCGTCTCTACTCTTTGTTCTGCCAATCACTCTGTAAATTCCCTCCCAGAGCCCCTCCCCATCCTGTTTCTCGCAGAATTCCTTCCAGCTCTCGACTTGGGCATTCATCGCTTCCAATTCATACTCTTCTTTCTGTTTCAGGTACTCTTTGACGACCTTCGCTCTCCGGATCTTCGCAGCACATCTAATCCTGCGCTTCTTGGTGGCGACTAAATTTTTCATCTCTTCAAGCTTCTCGGACCACCACGGAATGGTAAGTACTTCTTTATTTTTCTTTTGTGGGATGGTATTTCTACATGCTTCTGTAATTATTGTACTGTATTTAACTATTGCTGTTTCTAAATTGTCTTTGTCATTAATTTGGTTAATTACTTTTGAAGTTAATTTGTACTCTGTTTTCAATTCGGTTAGTTTCTCATGAAACATTACCCAATTTGCCTTCTTAGTATTATATAATCTAGTGGTTCTAGTGATGTGCATGCCTTTAGATTTCTGAAGTCTGATGTTAAATGTTATACCGTTGTGGTCCGAGCTCGTGAGACTTTCATCTACCATCCAGTCCTCCACCAAGTCCAGCATATCCGTCGAACAGGCTGAGACGTCGACATAACTGTGGTACCGCTGGCCACCCCTGATGGTATCAAAAGTCGGGATGTTTCCCGTATTTAACACGTGTAGGCCCAGTTCGTCAAGAGTCCCTGCCATTTCCTCCCCTCTTTGGTCTATGACCGTACTTCCCCACCAAGTGCTTTTGGAGTTGGCGTCTCCACCAATAACCAACCTCTGTGGCCCCAGCAACTCGACGATTCTGGTCAGGTGTTCAAGGTATGGTCCTATGGGCTTGTCCGGCTCGAAGTAATAGGACACCAGTGTGATCTTCCAAGCACTGGTTTGGATCTCCACCACAACGATGTTGTTTGTGGTGAGTTTCGGGTACTGTGTGATATCAAGACTTTGATCAAAAATGAGTATCGCAGCCTTAACAGTCCCTTCTCCTTGCTCAGTGCTCTGGAAGACCCTTGCTCCTCTATGGCTCCGCATGCTTCTTGCTCCACCCACGTATGGCTCCTGAAGGAGCGCTGCAGCGATGCCACGCTTCTCTGACTCGACCAGGATCTCATCGGTTGCTAACTTTTTCCTTTGTAGGTTGGCTTGCACGATCTTATATGGGACGCCCTTAGCAATAAGCTACGGTGGATCTCGCAAGTGCTTCCCACTTGCGCCTCACCGGACACTCATTTCCAAATGCATTGTGGTCAGCCTTTTCCATTTTAGCTTTCTGGCAATTAATACAGCTAGGAGGTGCCTCCGCAAGCCACTCGGTGCACTCCGTTCTCATATGCGCGCCTCCGCAGTGGCTGCACACATCGACCGCTTCGCGACAGAATCGCTTTCCATGCCCATAACCCAAACAGCGCGAGCACTGTATTAGCGGGGATTGGTCCGCGACCCTGATTCTCTGCACATCGATGTGTACAGCCCCTGCGTCAGTCAGACGCTGCCAAATCCGTGGTGACACTCTGGCGACAATGTGTGCAGTGAGAGGATTCCTCGCTTTTCGGCGAAAACGGATCTCCATGCGGTTGTCCTCACCACACACATCACCGAGCAGATGCTTGTTCTGCATTTTAAGCGCCTTTATGATGCCCTCATCGGTGTGACTTTGGAGGACACCATACAGCACGATAAGAGGGTCCTTATTTTTAACCTCCTCTACGTTCAATTGCCCTCCTTTCTCTTCAATCCTGCTTTTCACTTTTCTCATTTCCTCCTTGTCCCTACATCCCAATATAATCTTTCTATCCTTGGGGTTAGGTTAGGTTAGGTTAGGTTAGGTTAGGTTAGGTTAGGTTAGGTTTTTTTTTTTTTTTTTTTTTTTTTTTTAAAACCTGTCCGGGCGCTGAGGCCCGGCCCGCGAGCTAAACACCTCTGACACAGATCAGAGCCTTTATTTTCTTATTTATTATTATCTACATTCTATTGGGTTTGGGATTGGGATGTTGGTTATTTTATTCCTAATGTTTTATTGTCTGTAGTTCGCAATTATGATCTAAGGTTTACACACATTTTCCGTCCTATTTTGAACAAAGGGTTCTAGTTCTTATACCATACATATCTTTTACTGTTTTTGTTTTATACTTATTTCTATTTTACATTGCTTATACATTTTTATTAAACATATTTTACAATTTTATCTTTTATTATTTACTCACATGATTTTACGCTATTAACATTAAATTTCTAGGCATACAACTATCTTTTACACATGAACTTATTTCTATGCTGCATAAATATATACTCATTATATATTGTTCAGCATATTTTTATATCTATTTATTTATATACATCATCTTCTTACCTATTTCAAACATTCTATTATCTACTATATTTTGCAATTTGCATCTTTCTGGGCCACAACAAACACAAATTTTAACCCTATAAATTTCTGTCCTTGTATTTTTATCCTGCTTTCGATATGAATACCTACAGCTTTTTGTTTTTGCATTTAGAATTCGTTGCTGGGTGCGTTCATTTTGTTGCAGGTAAACCGTAATTATTTTGGCCTTTAGTGCTGGCACCACACATCGGATGTCGCATTCCCCAGTTATGATCCGTTTTGGCTCGGCGAGCTGTTCGTCACACCATTGTAAGTTTACCAACTTGTCCATTTTCTTATGAAACTGATCCCGGTTGCCTTTTTGGTGTTTCAGGCTCGTCTTACCTATTTCGTTTCCTATCTTATCCTTCAAGGCTTGCGCCACCGATGTGCAGGCAGTAATCATAAGGAAACTGGTGCACAGAGTTCCCTTTTTCGTTCTACCAATTGCTTTACGGCCTAGTCTTACATTGGGGATGCCCTTAGCAGTAGGCTATGGTGGCTCTCGCTAGAGCCTCCCATTTCCTTCTTATGCTGCAATCGTCACTAAACGCGTTGTGCTCTGTGTGGTCCAGCTTAGCGTGAACACAGTTACAGCATGTCGGAGCCACACCCGCAAGCCAGTCTTCACATTGCTGCTTCATGTGGGGGCCTCCACAGTGACTGCACTTTTCGTGTGTTTCCCTACAGAAACGCCGGCCATGTCCGTAGCCGAGGCAGAGGGAACATTGTACTAGCGGTGACTGATCCATCACCCTTACTCGCTGCAAGTCAATGTGTACTGCCTCGGCTTCCACCATGCGTTGGTATAGCTTCGGAGAGACCCTCATAACTACATGGTTGCATAATGGATTTCGGGTCTTTTTCCTATACGCTATCTCAACTCTTTCATCTTTCTTGTCCAGGCCGAGAAATATGTACCCATTTTGGTTTTTTAGTGCCCTCAGGACGTCTTCGTCTGTATTATATTGGAGGACGTCTTTGAGGATCACTAATGGGTCCTTATTTTTAACTTCCTCGATGTTGAGCTCTTTTGCCTTACTTAGCCTTTCCTTCAATTTTTGTCTATCTTCCACAGTCTTACATCCTAAAATCACCTTTCTATCCTTTGCTTTCCTAATTTTTTCTACCTTAATTCCCCCTTCTTTGGCATTTACCGCACTTCTAATTCTGTTCAGCACTTCTTCTCCTGACTCTGTTTCGTCCTTTGCAGTAACTACAACTGAGTGCAGTGCTGTCTGCTCCATGTGCTGCCTTTTAGGGGGCGCCGCTACTATGCTTGCGTAAGTTTGCTTTGCTACTGTTTCCCTTAGCTCTTCAACTCTGTCTGTGTTTTGTTTAATTTGCTCTGTGTGTTCTTCCAGCTTTTTGATAATGTCATTTTTCATATCTTCTACTTTGGCAGTTATTTCTGAGATCTCTACTTCCACTGGGTCCTCCTTGAGCCGTTCTTCTATAAGATCGCTTAGTTGCTGTTCAAAACTGTCCCTTTCTGCTTCCATATCTGTCAGCTGCTGGCTAAACCGTTCCGCCTCTAAGGTCATCTTGGCCTTTTCCGCCTCCGACTCTTTCAGCAGCTGATAGATACGTTCGGCCTCAGCTAACACCACATTTTTAATGCTTGTTTTTGTATTTCTTGAGCTGTTCATACTAAATTCTAGTCTCTTTAAGCACTCATTAGCCTCGGCGTTCCGGCTATCATATTTCCTCCTTTCCGGTTCTGATGGGATCCCAGTTTTAGTTTCGGGTGTTCTATCTGGGTATTTTACCTCCTGGTTTGGTGAGCTCATTGACGCCTCTACCGATGCTCTCCGTGCTATGGCCGGTTTAGTCATAGTAGAGCTGTTCACCGGCGCTCTTTTTGGGGAGTAGGAGATTTTGGTTTGGGTTTCCGATTTCTCGGCTTCCCATTTCCCTATACTCCTTCTCACGCTCTGAGGCTGGGATGTTATGTCACTTTTATTCGAGGGTCCAGCCCTTCCAGTTGTCCCGTCTGCCATGTTTGAGCAGGTCGATTCCGCCTTGCTCGCAGGTTTTTCCGTGATATTTTTCGGTGTACGAATCATGTTGCTAGATAATTAGTTTACACGGTAAACAGGTTAGTCAATTAAATTTAAATTTGTAAAAGTTGTAAATATTAATATGTCTTTGTATATACAATAATTTAGAAAAATCTAAATTTTTCAGTTCTATGTAATTAATTTTTATTTTTATTTCAGGTTTCACTGAGGTGCAGCGGTCTAAAATGTCTTCTACACAGGTAAGCTAAAATTAAATAAAAATAAAAACACAAAAATAATGTTGACTCTATATAGAGTAGGTCTTAGAGTAGGTATGTTTCTCTCAGTGAGAACCGTTAAGTCTTAAAATAAAACAAATAAAATAAAGTCGCGATCAACTTACGTCGTGGGCCAGAAAAATGCAATTTACAAAATTTACAAAAAAGGAGAGCAGGGGGGGGGGAGGGATAGATAGATACAGGAGGGAATACACTGCTATTTTACAAATTGTTTAACACTAAAAATGAATTTAAAAGAATTTATAATTTATACAAACTAAATTTCCAAACTTTTACTATTTGTATGGGAAAAGTATTTTTGGAGCTAGAGGGGGGGGAAAATTTTCAAAAATTTTAGAATTTAAAAAGAAATTGGCTTCAATATACAATCCTACGGATGTAGATTGGAGGTCGGTGCCAAAAATTGGCTATCTCCTCCCGTTTCTGAGTTATTTGAATTACAACTTTAAAAAACCTAATATGCAGTTGGTAAACTTATTCTAAAAACAATAAATCCGCGCGCTTTAACTTTAAAAATCTAATTTCTTCACAAATGATTAAATAAAAGACAGACCTACAACTGAGCAAAAAATAAGGATAGGTCGTCGCTGAAATTTTGTAAATAATAAAACTTAAATAAAATTTCTAACCGCACAGAATTTTGATTTGTTGTTTCCGGGCCAAATCTTGACTTTTCAAAATTCTGAAAACGCCCTCCGCGTCCTCTTCTGGTCTCCTTCCTGGCGGCGTACCCAGAATCTTGCTAGCTGGCTTGGATGGGTGACCTCGTGGCCACGTGGTTTTTGTTTTTTTGCCGATCTCTCCTCAACGGGGACCGGCAAAAATCTGTTCTCACCGCAGGGTTGTAGCCCTCCACAAGGCCTTCCAGAAAGCACTTCAAAAAGTGGGGGTCACAGATCTTAATAACCCAGCGTATCACGTTTTATGTATCGAAAAAAAACACGTTTTTCACTTTTTGGGCTATAACTTGGCAACCACTCAACACTTCACAAAACGGGTTTCACAAACGTGTTGGCCTCGTGAGCGCGCAACTTTTGAGGTATCACACAACCTTCTACGATGAAAAAATACCACTTTTTTGGATTTTTAAGCGTGGAGCGACTTAGAATCGTGGCGGTAGCAGATCCATGGGACATTCCTTCTTGATGAGCTGGTTCATGATCAAGGGCCACCAGGCCCCGTCAAATGCTCCTTCTATGTCTAGGGAAAGGACCGCGACTAGCTTTTTCTCCCTCACCCCACGTTGAATGATGTTCATGGCATCGTAGAGGGCATCTTCGGTACTGGTTTGTGGCATGAATCCGTACTGGCGGTTGCTTAATAGATTTCTGCTTCCAAGGTGCCACATCAACCTTGCCGTGAGCATTTTCTCAAGAATTTTTCCAAATACTGGGAGGAGTCCGATGGGCCGGTATGATTTCGGCGCAGTATAGTCGTCCTTCATTGGTTTTGGGATAACCCTTATCACCGCCATCTTCCATCTCATCGGGAAGTATCCCATCTTCAGACACTTATTTGCTATAGCTAAAAACAAACCTCCAGTACTTCGGATGGCTCTGGAACAAATGTCGGCTGTGAAGCCATCATCCCCGGGCGCCTTAGCTATTCCGAACTTACGCAAGACATTATGCAGTTCATATGGACTGAACATGTGGGGGAGTTCAGCTGTCGCACTCGCATTCTTAAGGGTTGTGACGTGCTCCTCAACTTCTAACCTCAAAGCTGCCTGCTCCCGGGTATCCGTCTGTGGGTCATCCTGCGGATAGAAGGTTTCTGCCAGCAGAGCTGCAGACTGCAGTGGATTCAAGATCTCCCCATCCGGGCCCCTAAGCAGTGTATCACTTCGACGAGTGGCAATTGTCAGCGCACGGTACACCTGCTGCCACATGGTTCCTTTCTCCTGCCCTGTACAATACTGCATCCAACTGTCCACCCTAGTCTTGACTATGGCATCCTTATACTCCTCCAGTATCAGAAGGTACTGTTCCACAACATATGCTCGCCTTCTTCTACTTGCTCCTCGGATCCTGTTCCGGCGTCGAATCACTTCAGCCTTTTTCTCCGTCAGCTCCTTCGTCCACCACTTTAACTTTCTGTTTTTTGTTTCCGAAATAATAGGGATGCTCTCCGTACAGGCTCGCGTCACACAGGCCGTAAAATCCTCGACCAGTTGGTTAAGTTCGCTGGGGCTTCTGATTTTGTCTATTGTAATAATACCAACTTTTACCGCCTCCAGTTCTCTTTCTAGTGCTTCGTCGAAAACTTTCCAGTCTGCGCGCGCAGCGTTATAAAGTCTCGTGGTTCGCCTTGGTATTCCCTCAAGATGATGTGTCAGGGTTACATCAAATGTGATTGAGCGGTGATCCGACGTCGTAACAAGGTTCGGTTTGACTTCCCAGTTGGTCAGCTTCGGGAGCAGCGCATTTGTACATGCCGTCACATCAACAATGCTTTCATAAGCTCGACCGTTCCGGAATGCGCTAAAAGTGGGCACTCTACCGGTATTGACCACCGCCATGTCGAGCTGGGCCAACAGCTCCATATACGAAGTCCCCCGGCTATCCTCCTCGCGCTCACCCCACCATCCACTCCTTGCATTGATGTCGCCCGCCAGGATAACGTACTGAGTGTTCAAACCTTGCACCACCCGCTGAATTTGATGTAGATATGGCTCGATGTCCTCCGTTCCCTCCAGATACACGGAGACTATACCCAACCTATGCCTACCTAATGTTAAAACTACACATACTATATTCTCGCTACATAAACTAGGATATTCTGCCAGTACTAGTTGATCACTGACAACGACGATTGCGGACTTAACAGGCTTGTTGCCATTATAAGACTGAATAACCTTATGTGAACCCATTTTGGTGAAGCCACGGTTTCCAACATAAGGTTCCTGCAAGAGTAGGATGGAGTAGTTCTGGACCAGTGCCTCCCTGAGACACTCCTGACTAGCAGTCAGTCCCCTGCCCAGATTGAGCTGCATGACTTTAATGTCCGCTATAGATGGCTGTGTGTTTAGATGACTGTCTGGTGGTCTATTGTCACTGCCCGTATCATCCTTAACAATAGCTTATAACAGTGCGGGCGAGTCGGTCGAACCGTTGCCATTCAGGACACTGGTTGCTGTATGCTGGGTGTGTTCCACTTACGCCAGGTTTACAATTGGCACACTTAGGCTCCATAGCACGAGTGCACTCTCTAGTGTCATGTTTCCCGGCACAATACCCGCAATGCTGTTGGCCTTCACAGTTCCTGGCCTCATGGCCGAATCCCAGGCACCTGTAGCATTGCTTGATTGGGGACTGGTCTACAGCACGGATGACCTGGTAGCCGATCTTCACCCTCTGGTCTCTGAAGACATGCCAGACATCCGGACTGACCTCCAAGATGACATTAGAGAGGCACTCGGTCCTGTGCTTCGCCCTCCTCAGCACCCTTATGGCAACTTTATCGGCCGCGGACAGCATGGTAGCATTCTGCCTTTTAATTGCCACAGTAAGCTGCTCGTTGGATATGTCATTCGACACTCCTACCAGCTTGAGTTGTGGCAGCTTAGGCGCTGGCTCCGTTACTGTGAACTCGTGGCTGAGGTTTCTTATCGCACTACTCATCTTAGTCTTATCTGTATCAGAGTCCACAGTAACCACAACTCTGCTATTTCTGCCTTTCCGGACCCCACTCACACCGATTCCCAGTTGAACCACGTCTACACCTTTCTTAATGGCAGTTATTATGTCTTCACTGCTCTTACGGGGATCAACGGACTCGATGACAACCGCCCGACGAGGGACCGTTAGTGAATCCACATACGCCGGCCTTTTTGCGCTGGTGTCCTCCGTCCGGATCACCTCCAAACTTTTCCTGGAGCTATCACTGGTGCGCTCACGCAGGTCAGATTTCAGCGTTTCAACTGAGGTTCGGATCGGTCCCACCGTCTCTACCACAGTCTCAAACGCCTGCTTCACTTCCCCTCTCAGGGACGCAATGGTGTCGGCCGTCTTTGAGCCAAGCTCCTTTGCCGATAAGGTCACACCCTGTAGGGCCTCTATTCCCTGCATAACGGCTTCCAAAGTTGTCTCTGAAGCTTCCACAGTCTTAAGCTCTGCGATGTCAGTCCTTACAGCCTTTAATTCCGCCATAATCGACTCCAAGTGGGCAGTCTGAAGCTCAACCTGGTCAGGTGGCGAGTCAATAATGGCTGGTGGTGGTCGTGAAGTGGGTGGTGGGAATGATGGTGCCGTGAACTGGCTCTGATGGATAACCAGATTTAGAGAGTCAAGGGTTAGGTTAGGTTAGGTTAGGTTAGGTTAGGTTAGGTTAGGTTAGGTTAGGTTAGGTTAGGTTAGGTTAGGTTAGGTTAGGTTAGGTTAGGTTAGGTTAGGTTAGGTTAGGTTAGGTTAGGTTAGGTTAGGTTAGGTTAGGTTAGGTTAGGTTAGGTTAGGTTAGGTTAGGTTAGGTTAGGTTAGGTTAGGTTAGGTTAGGTTAGGTTAGGTTAGGTTAGGTTAGGTTAGGTTAGGTTAGGTTAGGTTAGGTTAGGTTAGGTTAGGTTAGGTTTTTTTTTTTTTTTTTTTTTTTTTTTTTTTTGTCGGACGCAAGGACCGGCCCGCGAGCTAATAACCCTAACATAATCAGGGATTTGGGTTCAGGGTTGTTTATTCTTACAATCATATTTTTCTTTATTACCTATCAGTTACAGTTCTCTTATCTACTACAGTTTTTATATCTATTACAATTTTTAACTATTTTACATTGTTTTAGTCTTAATTCTAAGTCAACTTATATATATTCAACAATATATATTATTAACTTAATTGTCTATCGTATTGTTTCTTTTTATAACTTTTGTACATATTTTAATACAGTATTTTAAAAAAGTATTTCTAACATTATCATCTCTCATTATCTCTTGTATGCTTTCCGGTTTTATCTTATAATTTATTTCTTGTTCTAGGTCGAATCGGGTTTTGCCATGTATTAGGCAATCAGTTATAATATGTACGGGTGTTTCTTCTGCTACCGAGTCACAAGGGCATGATGGATTATCCTTCAATTTAAAACGGTGCAAGTACTCAGAGAATCCACCATGCCCTGTCATTATTTGGGTTAAGATGTTTTCAATGTGAAGTTTTCTTATGATCTTGTGTGAATGTATGGCATCAGGGAAAAAGAGTTTTGTTACTGAGGCAGTCGTCTCTGACGTATATCTCCGGTTCCATTCGTCCAGCGTTCCCATTCTAATTTGGCGCTTTGCAAATGAGACCGGGCATTTGTCATAGCTAGGTAGAGTTTTTGTCTTAATTGCTGCATCCTTAGCTAGAACATCTGCTCTCTCATTCCCCTCGAGTCCCGCATGCGCTTTAATCCAGTACAGGTGAATTTGTTTGTTTTGGTTTACGCATTGAGTCAATTTGTTGCGGATATTGACTGCGAGAGGATTGAGAGAAGAGTTGTTTACCAAGGTCTGCAGTGCCGACCTGGAGTCGCTATATATTCCGAAAGACAGCTCAGAACATTTTATAATCTCGTCTACTGCTTTCGATATGGCCAGCAATTCCGCCTGGTACACAGAGCAATGGGGTGGAAGCTTAAATTTTCGGTTTTTGGTTTCATTAGCATTCTTCCATAAGGATAGAGCTGCACCAACTTTGCCATCAATTTTGCTTCCATCCGTATAAATCTCAACAGTACGGCTGTTTTGTTGAACTTGCTCCATCGTGTCCAGGCATATGAATTGCCAGTCCATATTCTTTGCAGGATGAGGAATATCAGTAAATGGAGCTTTCCGTTCGATCTCTCCGTCTCCTAGTTCCAGCTGGGGCAATCCCTTCCTCACCTTATACAGGGCGGCTGCTTCCTGTATCCTTAGGTCGAGGGGGAGTATCCCAGCCAAAACCAGTGCCGAGTTCAGTGAGACCGTTCGGTGGGCTTTGCACAGTTTTTGTGCAAATCCTCTCTGTACTTCGTTGAAATGTTTCCGAATATATAGTTTCTCCGTTGATTCGGCCCAGGCTGCTGCAGCGTATGATATTATGGGCTCTATCACGGAGACATAAATCGTTCTGATTATTTCTGGGTGGAGGCCCCAACTCGCTTTTGCGGCTTTGGACAGTTGTTTATATATGTTCAGCGCCTTCCTGCAGATATATGAGGCATGAGTGGCGAATGTCAGCTTGTCATCTATCCAAAGTCCCAAGAGTTTGATCTCCTTTGACATAGCGATGGAGACCCCTCCCATGCTCAGGCGTGGGACATCAAATTTAAGTTTGCGAGTGAAAAGCATGGCATTCGTTTTCTGCGGCGCAAATTTCAACTTATTTCTGATGCCCCACTCCTGAACATAGGCGAGGGCTCCATTGGCTTTTTGTTCCACCTCAAACGCCGTGTTCCCATCGAAGAGCAGAACAATGTCATCCGCGAAGGCCTGACAATGATCGCCCCTTGTGTGCAAGCCTTTAAGTAGTGGATCCAATAAGATATTCCACAAAATTGGTCCACCTATTGACCCCTGCACGCAACCCTTTGTTGTTGCTCTAACAACTTCCTCGCCTGCGTACCTGACCCTGACCCTCCTGTCTTCTAGGTAGCTGTCAATGACTTTGCGTAGGTTTATTGGGCACCTCTCTTCAGCCAGTCTGAGTCTAATGGCCGGCCACCAAGCACCGTCGAAGGCTCCCTCTATGTCCAGTGATACCAGCGTAATGAGTTTCTTCTCATTTAGCTTTTCTTTAATGCGCTCAATAAGGTCATAGAGGGAGTCTTCAGTGCTCTTTTGTGGCACAAATCCATATTGGTATGGGCTCAGTCTTGGTACCAAGTGCCATTTAATCCTATTCACAACCATTTTTTCCAGGACCTTTCCCATCACTGGCAACAAGCCTATAGGCCTGTAGGATTTTGGCACCGTGTAATTGTCCTTTCCGGGCTTTCTTAAAATTACGACGGTTGCTTCCTTCCAGGGTTCCGGAAAGTGTCCCAGTTGTAGGCATTTGTTGGCCAGTGATAGGAAAAGCTCTGGAAACTGTAGCACTACTCTTTTGACAATATCTGCTGTAAAACCATCGGACCCAGGTGCTTTTTTGGGGTTGAAGCTGTTAATGGCTGATTTAAGTTCCACAGAGGTGAATGGCGGGTCATGCTGTTCATTATGCTCCGTTTCATTCACTTGATCAGCCGTAGCTCGGATCCTTGTATGTTCCGCATTGTCGTCCACAATTTTATCCTCAGGATAAAATGTTTGTGCAAGGAGTATTGCGGATTCCTTGTTATCCAGCGTCCTACCTTCGTTCGTAAGTGGAGGGTCTTCTTGTCGTTTCGCTGTTCTTCCAATGACTCTATAAATGCCTTCCCACATGGTTTCCCTATCCTGCTTCTCACAGAACCCCTTCCAACTCTGTGTCTGAGCCTTCATCTCCTCCAACTCATAATCTTCTTTTGCTTGCAGATACTCAGCAACTACTCTCTCTTTACGGTTTGGCGCTGCACCACGAATTCTTCGCTTTCTTGTGGCGACTTCTCTCTTCAATTTGGTGAGCTCCTCGGATTTCCACGACAGTTTGATTTTTTGTTTTCGTTTCAGTTTTGGTATACAAGTATTTGAAGCTTGTTTAACTATCTTTATAAATGTATCTACTGTATTTTCCAAATCTTTTTTATTTTCTATTTTATTAATTACTGTACTACTTATTTTATGGTCTTCAGTCAACTGGGCCAGTTTCACATGAAATTGGTCCCAGTTGGCTTTTTTACTATTGTAGATTCTGGTTGTTCTGTCTATGTCTTGTCCTTTTGATTTTGTCAATCTAATTTTGCATATTATAGGTTAGGTTAGGTTAGGTTAGGTTAGGTTAGGTTAGGTTAGGTTAGGTTAGGTTAGGTTAGGTTAGGTTAGGTTAGGTTAGGTTAGGTTAGGTTAGGTTAGGTTAGGTTAGGTTAGGTTAGGTTAGGTTAGGTTAGGTTAGGTTAGGTTAGGTTAGGTTAGGTTAGGTTAGGTTAGGTTAGGTTAGGTTAGGTTAGGTTAGGTTAGGTTAGGTTAGGTTAGGTTAGGTTAGGTTAGGTTAGGTTAGGTTAGGTTAGGTTAGGTTAGGTTAGGTTAGGTTAGGTTAGGTTAGGTTAGGTTAGGTTAGGTTAGGTTAGGTTAGGTTAGGTTAGGTTAGGTTAGGTTAGGTTAGGTTAGGTTAGGTTAGGTTAGGTTAGGTTAGGTTAGGTTAGGTTAGGTTAGGTTAGGTTAGGTTAGGTTAGGTTAGGTTAGGTTAGGTTAGGTTAGGTTAGGTTAGGTTAGGTTAGGTTAGGTTAGGTTAGGTTAGGTTAGGTTAGGTTAGGTTAGGTTAGGTTTTTTTTTTTTTTTTTTTTTTTTTTTTACTCCCGAGGGTAGGGGGGAATCCTCATGGATACCGCGGGGCTCGGGCCCCACGGTTATGTCCGACTCCGCCTTGGCGACCTACGGACTAAACCACCCCTCCCTTTGTGCTAGTACTCCCCCGACTTTAGTCGGAGACTTTGTCATTAGAATTATTTCTTACTACGTCGAACATTACAATTCATTCTATTTACAATATTAATATATCCGTACCTATAGCAAAATATATTATAAGAATATATCTTCTATTTTACACATTATTATTAAAAGAAAAATATTACATTAATTATTATTGATTCCATAGTCTCTTTCACGCTGAAAGAGAATCTATTATTATTAATATTTCAGTTTTTGTTACCATGTCAAGAAAATTACATTATATTTTATTTACATTATTAATATTTCCGTACTTATAGCAACACATATTATATGAATACATATTCTATTTTACCCATTATAATTAAAGATTTGTTTCTTGATGATATTATATTAAATTAATTCTTATTGATTTTATTAGAGTCTTCTGTCACTTTGCAGCAAAATTCTATGAATTTATCCCTGCTTTCATTAGGTTAGGTTAGGTTAGGTTAGGTTAGGTTAGGTTAGGTTAGGTTAGGTTAGGTTAGGTTAGGTTAGGTTAGGTTAGGTTAGGTTAGGTTAGGTTTTTTTTTTTTTTTTTTTTTTTTTTTTTTTTTTTTTTTTTTTTTTTTTTTTTTTTTTTTTTTTTTTTTTTTTTTTTTTTCCCTGTCCGGACGCAAGGTCCGGCCCGCGAGCTAATTCTCGTCAATATTAATTTTTTGACGTTTTAACCTAATATCTTAAAACTATGACAGAACAACATCTATGAAGTCTGCTCCCGTGCTCCCAGAGATAAAACTCTGTTTTTATAAAAGCTCCACACTACGTTTTTGCAGCTATAATGCTTTCCCTCATTGGATGTTGCTATGTTCTGGGTTAATAAATTTTTCATCGCTATCTAATCTTTATTCCGCTATGATACTTGTTTAATTATTTTAATTCTACAATTTGACATTTATTTATTCTTTGTACATATATACCAATTCATCAATTACTCGCTATTTTACAAATTTATATCTCAATTAAAATCTCCTACCAATCTAATAAAATCAAGTCTATGAAAATCTAACTACATATTAAATATATTATATATTATTACAAAATCATCTTTTATCTTACAAAGGTGAACCTTTTTTTTTTTTTTTTTTTTTTTTTTACATTCATCATTAATCATTTTATACATTATCACAGAATTCTGATTATATATTCCCATATAAAATTACAATTATATTACACAAATACTAAATTCTATAACCTTCATTGGTACTACATTAATTATAATTCATTATTTTTATTAATTTATCACAGTATTCCAGAAAAAATAAATAATGTTTTTATTTCTTATAAATAACTTACAATAAAATTAACAAAGCTATGCTAAGGTCTCTTTCAGAGCTTGCTTAAAATTAGTACACACAATCATAATAAATTTAATTAGGACACTCTACTCTACTCTATCGACAATGGATCTCTATTAAATTAAAATACTAAATAAATCCATCTAATTAATTAGTGACTCAATAAATGATTCAATTCAAATTTAGAAACGGTACAAATACAAGAATAATTACAATTACATAAACAATCCAGTAAATTAATTAACAACATGATACATTTTTAGTCTAGATAAAATTTTCAAAATAACTTCTATTAATTCATAAACAAATTAATAACTTATTCAACTCAAGCTAAATTATTCACTATCTTTTTATTAATCACATCAAAACCACGACATATACAAACAAACTGATCATCTATCTCAGCCCCCTATGGGCCATACAAACAATTTAAACTGCCGTACTACCGTTTGCCCTAGCCGTGGCTCGGACCACTCTTACCGCGTAATCAATAAAATGCCGCCTATCCTCGTTGTCAGCGATCAACTCAGTATAATTAACATCTTTTACTTTTAATTTAACTTTGTAGCTCAAATCCAGTCGCCAACTACTGAATCTTGGACAATCATCCAGTACATGGGTTACAGTCTCTGGTGTATCTGGGTCACAGCAGCAGTTGGGGTTCGATGTTATCTTAAACCTAGACAGGTATTCGCGGAATCCTCCGTGTCCCGTGAATAACTGTGCATGAAGATTTGTGAGGTTGATTTTCCTCAGCAACGCAAATGCCTGGCGAACGTCTGGAAAGAAGATTTTCGTCGTTTTCCCCGTTGTCGCATCTTGGTATCTTCTGTTCCATGATTCAATTGTGGATTGTCGCAGGGTGTATTTGAGGTGGGATACCGGGATTCTATCGTAAACAGGGCTGGTCTTCTTGTTGAGAGCAGCAGCCTTAGCCAGTTCATCTGCGCGCTCATTCCCCAGTATTCCCTCGTGTGCCCTAACCCAAAATAATTTAACCTCCTTGCCTCCTCCTTCCAACTCTTGTATTTTGTTCCGGATGTCGGCTACTATAGGGTTTGGGTTCTCCGGGTCTGCTATCGACTCCAATGCCGATCTTGAGTCACTAATGATACTGGCCTTCTCTGCCTGTCTAACCTTAGCGATCATATCCGCCGCACGAAGAATCGCCATTAACTCGGCTTGGTATACGGAGCAGTACGGTGCCAACAGAAAGTTAGCCTTCCTAATCTCCACGCCATTCTCCCACCAGGTCACCGCCGCTCCCACCTTTCCTTCTATTTTACTGCCGTCGGTGTAAATTTTTGGCATTGTGGTCTCCAGCTGATCGACATCCTCCTGGGTATTTAAGTATCCATGCAGTATTGGCCGCCTATCTGCTGGGTGCGGCAAGCAAAATGGTGAGATACGCTTCTCTACTTCTCTCCCAGGCAAGTCGGGGCAGGACTTCCCTCTCTTTAACTGGAACAGCTCCAAGGCCTCCTTCGCTCTAAGGTCCAAAGGGAGTATTCCCGCCAGGCAGAGTACGGACGTATGTGACGTGGTTCTATGGGCTTTAGAGATCAAAATGGCAAACTTCCTGGTCAGTTGATTTAACTTCGTCATTACATACTTCTTCTCTGCTACTTGCGCCCACGTGCTGGCCGCGTACAACACTATGGGTTCGACCACCGCTGTATAGAGCAACTTTGTGATCTCCGGTCGCAGGCCCCAGTTGGCTCTTGTGGCGGATGCGACAGATCTATATATTCCAACTGCTTTGTTGCAAGTGTTCTGGAGGTGAGCGTTAAATGTTAACTTGGAGTCGATAGTAACGCCCAGGACTCTAAGCTCTTTGCCCACAGTTATATCAACACCATTGAGTCGGAAGCTCGGCACGTCGAACTTGATCCGCTTGGTTATCACAATGGCCTGCGTTTTATGTGCTGCGAAACGCATCTTACTAGACTTTCCCCACTCGGCGATGTGTTGTAGTGCTGTATTTACAATTCTAGCAAGCTCGGAGGTTGTCGCGGCCATTGCGATAACCAAGATGTCATCTGCAAAGGCCTGTACATGTGCTTCCAAAGACTCCACACCTTCAAATAAAGCGTCCATCTGAACATTCCACATTAAGGGTCCACATGTAGACCCCTGGATGCACCCCAGATTCGTGGATCGGTCTATCTGCTCCCCGGCGTATTGAATCCTAACCGCCCTCTCTGACAGATAACTTTGTACCAGCAGTAGCAGATCCATGGGACATTCCTTCTTGATGAGCTGGTTCATGATCAAGGGCCACCAGGCCCCGTCAAATGCTCCTTCTATGTCTAGGGAAAGGACCGCGACTAGCTTTTTCTCCCTCACCCCACGTTGAATGATGTTCATGGCATCGTAGAGGGCATCTTCGGTACTGGTTTGTGGCATGAATCCGTACTGGCGGTTGCTTAATAGATTTCTGCTTCCAAGGTGCCACATCAACCTTGCCGTGAGCATTTTCTCAAGAATTTTTCCAAATACTGGGAGGAGTCCGATGGGCCGGTATGATTTCGGCGCAGTATAGTCGTCCTTCATTGGTTTTGGGATAACCCTTATCACCGCCATCTTCCATCTCATCGGGAAGTATCCCATCTTCAGACACTTATTTGCTATAGCTAAAAACAAACCTCCAGTACTTCGGATGGCTCTGGAACAAATGTCGGCTGTGAAGCCATCATCCCCGGGCGCCTTAGCTATTCCGAACTTACGCAAGACATTATGCAGTTCATATGGACTGAACATGTGGGGGAGTTCAGCTGTCGCACTCGCATTCTTAAGGGTTGTGACGTGCTCCTCAACTTCTAACCTCAAAGCTGCCTGCTCCCGGGTATCCGTCTGTGGGTCATCCTGCGGATAGAAGGTTTCTGCCAGCAGAGCTGCAGACTGCAGTGGATTCAAGATCTCCCCATCCGGGCCCCTAAGCAGTGTATCACTTCGACGAGTGGCAATTGTCAGCGCACGGTACACCTGCTGCCACATGGTTCCTTTCTCCTGCCCTGTACAATACTGCATCCAACTGTCCACCCTAGTCTTGACTATGGCATCCTTATACTCCTCCAGTATCAGAAGGTACTGTTCCACAACATATGCTCGCCTTCTTCTACTTGCTCCTCGGATCCTGTTCCGGCGTCGAATCACTTCAGCCTTTTTCTCCGTCAGCTCCTTCGTCCACCACTTTAACTTTCTGTTTTTTGTTTCCGAAATAATAGGGATGCTCTCCGTACAGGCTCGCGTCACACAGGCCGTAAAATCCTCGACCAGTTGGTTAAGTTCGCTGGGGCTTCTGATTTTGTCTATTGTAATAATACCAACTTTTACCGCCTCCAGTTCTCTTTCTAGTGCTTCGTCGAAAACTTTCCAGTCTGCGCGCGCAGCGTTATAAAGTCTCGTGGTTCGCCTTGGTATTCCCTCAAGATGATGTGTCAGGGTTACATCAAATGTGATTGAGCGGTGATCCGACGTCGTAACAAGGTTCGGTTTGACTTCCCAGTTGGTCAGCTTCGGGAGCAGCGCATTTGTACATGCCGTCACATCAACAATGCTTTCATAAGCTCGACCGTTCCGGAATGCGCTAAAAGTGGGCACTCTACCGGTATTGACCACCGCCATGTCGAGCTGGGCCAACAGCTCCATATACGAAGTCCCCCGGCTATCCTCCTCGCGCTCACCCCACCATCCACTCCTTGCATTGATGTCGCCCGCCAGGATAACGTACTGAGTGTTCAAACCTTGCACCACCCGCTGAATTTGATGTAGATATGGCTCGATGTCCTCCGTTCCCTCCAGATACACGGAGACTATACCCAACCTATGCCTACCTAATGTTAAAACTACACATACTATATTCTCGCTACATAAACTAGGATATTCTGCCAGTACTAGTTGATCACTGACAACGACGATTGCGGACTTAACAGGCTTGTTGCCATTATAAGACTGAATAACCTTATGTGAACCCATTTTGGTGAAGCCACGGTTTCCAACATAAGGTTCCTGCAAGAGTAGGATGGAGTAGTTCTGGACCAGTGCCTCCCTGAGACACTCCTGACTAGCAGTCAGTCCCCTGCCCAGATTGAGCTGCATGACTTTAATGTCCGCTATAGATGGCTGTGTGTTTAGATGACTGTCTGGTGGTCTATTGTCACTGCCCGTATCATCCTTAACAATAGCTTATAACAGTGCGGGCGAGTCGGTCGAACCGTTGCCATTCAGGACACTGGTTGCTGTATGCTGGGTGTGTTCCACTTACGCCAGGTTTACAATTGGCACACTTAGGCTCCATAGCACGAGTGCACTCTCTAGTGTCATGTTTCCCGGCACAATACCCGCAATGCTGTTGGCCTTCACAGTTCCTGGCCTCATGGCCGAATCCCAGGCACCTGTAGCATTGCTTGATTGGGGACTGGTCTACAGCACGGATGACCTGGTAGCCGATCTTCACCCTCTGGTCTCTGAAGACATGCCAGACATCCGGACTGACCTCCAAGATGACATTAGAGAGGCACTCGGTCCTGTGCTTCGCCCTCCTCAGCACCCTTATGGCAACTTTATCGGCCGCGGACAGCATGGTAGCATTCTGCCTTTTAATTGCCACAGTAAGCTGCTCGTTGGATATGTCATTCGACACTCCTACCAGCTTGAGTTGTGGCAGCTTAGGCGCTGGCTCCGTTACTGTGAACTCGTGGCTGAGGTTTCTTATCGCACTACTCATCTTAGTCTTATCTGTATCAGAGTCCACAGTAACCACAACTCTGCTATTTCTGCCTTTCCGGACCCCACTCACACCGATTCCCAGTTGAACCACGTCTACACCTTTCTTAATGGCAGTTATTATGTCTTCACTGCTCTTACGGGGATCAACGGACTCGATGACAACCGCCCGACGAGGGACCGTTAGTGAATCCACATACGCCGGCCTTTTTGCGCTGGTGTCCTCCGTCCGGATCACCTCCAAACTTTTCCTGGAGCTATCACTGGTGCGCTCACGCAGGTCAGATTTCAGCGTTTCAACTGAGGTTCGGATCGGTCCCACCGTCTCTACCACAGTCTCAAACGCCTGCTTCACTTCCCCTCTCAGGGACGCAATGGTGTCGGCCGTCTTTGAGCCAAGCTCCTTTGCCGATAAGGTCACACCCTGTAGGGCCTCTATTCCCTGCATAACGGCTTCCAAAGTTGTCTCTGAAGCTTCCACAGTCTTAAGCTCTGCGATGTCAGTCCTTACAGCCTTTAATTCCGCCATAATCGACTCCAAGTGGGCAGTCTGAAGCTCAACCTGGTCAGGTGGCGAGTCAATAATGGCTGGTGGTGGTCGTGAAGTGGGTGGTGGGAATGATGGTGCCGTGAACTGGCTCTGATGGATAACCAGATTTAGAGAGTCAAGGGTTAGGTTAGGTTAGGTTAGGTTAGGTTAGGTTAGGTTAGGTTAGGTTAGGTTAGGTTAGGTTAGGTTAGGTTAGGTTAGGTTAGGTTAGGTTAGGTTAGGTTAGGTTAGGTTAGGTTAGGTTAGGTTAGGTTAGGTTAGGTTAGGTTAGGTTAGGTTAGGTTAGGTTAGGTTAGGTTAGGTTAGGTTAGGTTAGGTTAGGTTAGGTTAGGTTAGGTTAGGTTAGGTTAGGTTAGGTTAGGTTAGGTTAGGTTAGGTTAGGTTAGGTTAGGTTAGGTTAGGTTTTTTTTTTTTTTTTTTTTTTTTTTTTTTTGTCGGACGCAAGGACCGGCCCGCGAGCTAATAACCCTAACATAATCAGGGATTTGGGTTCAGGGTTGTTTATTCTTACAATCATATTTTTCTTTATTACCTATCAGTTACAGTTCTCTTATCTACTACAGTTTTTATATCTATTACAATTTTTAACTATTTTACATTGTTTTAGTCTTAATTCTAAGTCAACTTATATATATTCAACAATATATATTATTAACTTAATTGTCTATCGTATTGTTTCTTTTTATAACTTTTGTACATATTTTAATACAGTATTTTAAAAAAGTATTTCTAACATTATCATCTCTCATTATCTCTTGTATGCTTTCCGGTTTTATCTTATAATTTATTTCTTGTTCTAGGTCGAATCGGGTTTTGCCATGTATTAGGCAATCAGTTATAATATGTACGGGTGTTTCTTCTGCTACCGAGTCACAAGGGCATGATGGATTATCCTTCAATTTAAAACGGTGCAAGTACTCAGAGAATCCACCATGCCCTGTCATTATTTGGGTTAAGATGTTTTCAATGTGAAGTTTTCTTATGATCTTGTGTGAATGTATGGCATCAGGGAAAAAGAGTTTTGTTACTGAGGCAGTCGTCTCTGACGTATATCTCCGGTTCCATTCGTCCAGCGTTCCCATTCTAATTTGGCGCTTTGCAAATGAGACCGGGCATTTGTCATAGCTAGGTAGAGTTTTTGTCTTAATTGCTGCATCCTTAGCTAGAACATCTGCTCTCTCATTCCCCTCGAGTCCCGCATGCGCTTTAATCCAGTACAGGTGAATTTGTTTGTTTTGGTTTACGCATTGAGTCAATTTGTTGCGGATATTGACTGCGAGAGGATTGAGAGAAGAGTTGTTTACCAAGGTCTGCAGTGCCGACCTGGAGTCGCTATATATTCCGAAAGACAGCTCAGAACATTTTATAATCTCGTCTACTGCTTTCGATATGGCCAGCAATTCCGCCTGGTACACAGAGCAATGGGGTGGAAGCTTAAATTTTCGGTTTTTGGTTTCATTAGCATTCTTCCATAAGGATAGAGCTGCACCAACTTTGCCATCAATTTTGCTTCCATCCGTATAAATCTCAACAGTACGGCTGTTTTGTTGAACTTGCTCCATCGTGTCCAGGCATATGAATTGCCAGTCCATATTCTTTGCAGGATGAGGAATATCAGTAAATGGAGCTTTCCGTTCGATCTCTCCGTCTCCTAGTTCCAGCTGGGGCAATCCCTTCCTCACCTTATACAGGGCGGCTGCTTCCTGTATCCTTAGGTCGAGGGGGAGTATCCCAGCCAAAACCAGTGCCGAGTTCAGTGAGACCGTTCGGTGGGCTTTGCACAGTTTTTGTGCAAATCCTCTCTGTACTTCGTTGAAATGTTTCCGAATATATAGTTTCTCCGTTGATTCGGCCCAGGCTGCTGCAGCGTATGATATTATGGGCTCTATCACGGAGACATAAATCGTTCTGATTATTTCTGGGTGGAGGCCCCAACTCGCTTTTGCGGCTTTGGACAGTTGTTTATATATGTTCAGCGCCTTCCTGCAGATATATGAGGCATGAGTGGCGAATGTCAGCTTGTCATCTATCCAAAGTCCCAAGAGTTTGATCTCCTTTGACATAGCGATGGAGACCCCTCCCATGCTCAGGCGTGGGACATCAAATTTAAGTTTGCGAGTGAAAAGCATGGCATTCGTTTTCTGCGGCGCAAATTTCAACTTATTTCTGATGCCCCACTCCTGAACATAGGCGAGGGCTCCATTGGCTTTTTGTTCCACCTCAAACGCCGTGTTCCCATCGAAGAGCAGAACAATGTCATCCGCGAAGGCCTGACAATGATCGCCCCTTGTGTGCAAGCCTTTAAGTAGTGGATCCAATAAGATATTCCACAAAATTGGTCCACCTATTGACCCCTGCACGCAACCCTTTGTTGTTGCTCTAACAACTTCCTCGCCTGCGTACCTGACCCTGACCCTCCTGTCTTCTAGGTAGCTGTCAATGACTTTGCGTAGGTTTATTGGGCACCTCTCTTCAGCCAGTCTGAGTCTAATGGCCGGCCACCAAGCACCGTCGAAGGCTCCCTCTATGTCCAGTGATACCAGCGTAATGAGTTTCTTCTCATTTAGCTTTTCTTTAATGCGCTCAATAAGGTCATAGAGGGAGTCTTCAGTGCTCTTTTGTGGCACAAATCCATATTGGTATGGGCTCAGTCTTGGTACCAAGTGCCATTTAATCCTATTCACAACCATTTTTTCCAGGACCTTTCCCATCACTGGCAACAAGCCTATAGGCCTGTAGGATTTTGGCACCGTGTAATTGTCCTTTCCGGGCTTTCTTAAAATTACGACGGTTGCTTCCTTCCAGGGTTCCGGAAAGTGTCCCAGTTGTAGGCATTTGTTGGCCAGTGATAGGAAAAGCTCTGGAAACTGTAGCACTACTCTTTTGACAATATCTGCTGTAAAACCATCGGACCCAGGTGCTTTTTTGGGGTTGAAGCTGTTAATGGCTGATTTAAGTTCCACAGAGGTGAATGGCGGGTCATGCTGTTCATTATGCTCCGTTTCATTCACTTGATCAGCCGTAGCTCGGATCCTTGTATGTTCCGCATTGTCGTCCACAATTTTATCCTCAGGATAAAATGTTTGTGCAAGGAGTATTGCGGATTCCTTGTTATCCAGCGTCCTACCTTCGTTCGTAAGTGGAGGGTCTTCTTGTCGTTTCGCTGTTCTTCCAATGACTCTATAAATGCCTTCCCACATGGTTTCCCTATCCTGCTTCTCACAGAACCCCTTCCAACTCTGTGTCTGAGCCTTCATCTCCTCCAACTCATAATCTTCTTTTGCTTGCAGATACTCAGCAACTACTCTCTCTTTACGGTTTGGCGCTGCACCACGAATTCTTCGCTTTCTTGTGGCGACTTCTCTCTTCAATTTGGTGAGCTCCTCGGATTTCCACGACAGTTTGATTTTTTGTTTTCGTTTCAGTTTTGGTATACAAGTATTTGAAGCTTGTTTAACTATCTTTATAAATGTATCTACTGTATTTTCCAAATCTTTTTTATTTTCTATTTTATTAATTACTGTACTACTTATTTTATGGTCTTCAGTCAACTGGGCCAGTTTCACATGAAATTGGTCCCAGTTGGCTTTTTTACTATTGTAGATTCTGGTTGTTCTGTCTATGTCTTGTCCTTTTGATTTTGTCAATCTAATTTTGCATATTATAGGTTAGGTTAGGTTAGGTTAGGTTAGGTTAGGTTAGGTTAGGTTAGGTTAGGTTAGGTTAGGTTAGGTTAGGTTAGGTTAGGTTAGGTTAGGTTAGGTTAGGTTAGGTTAGGTTAGGTTAGGTTAGGTTAGGTTAGGTTAGGTTAGGTTAGGTTAGGTTAGGTTAGGTTAGGTTAGGTTAGGTTAGGTTAGGTTAGGTTAGGTTAGGTTAGGTTAGGTTAGGTTAGGTTAGGTTAGGTTAGGTTAGGTTAGGTTAGGTTAGGTTAGGTTAGGTTAGGTTAGGTTTAGGTTAGGTTAGGTTAGGTTTTTTTTTTTTTTTTTTTTTTTTTTTTTTACTCCCGAGGGTAGGGGGGAATCCTCATGGATACCGCGGGGCTCGGGCCCCACGGTTATGTCCGACTCCGCCTTGGCGACCTACGGACTAAACCACCCCTCCCTTTGTTCCAAATCCTCTAACGAAAGTCAGAGACCTTGTCTATCTTCCTATTGAGTACTCATTCAATTTGTCTGTCGTGACTCTATTACTCTTACTAAACATGTACACACAATCATGTGTAAATGAAGTCAATTTCATCATTTTACTTGTATATACCATTCAAATTACATATTATCTATTTTACTCATATTATTTGTATATATTGTCACTATTCAACTCGTCAAAATAAAAACAAAAATTCTTCACTACATATTCAATTAATTATTATTATTGCATTATTAAATTCACATTATCATTAAATTAAAATCATTATTCAATTCATATCATTAGGTATCAAACTTATTACAATTTTATTATATTATTATGCTAACATCACATCGTATATTATATAAATATACATATATAGCATAGTGATTAATTAGATTATGACTATTTACAATTTATATTCAATATATATAATACAATATACTTAATTATCTAGTCTTATTTCTATCAATAACTTTGTTACCAATTTTTATACAAAAATCTAAAAATATCTTCCTACTTGCTACATCTCTGACTAACTCGTGCAGAGTGTCAGTCGTCAGTTTTTTATTTAAACTTTGCTCTACCTCATATCTTTCCAAGCCATAAACAGGACATTCCAGTAGGATATGCTCTACAGTTTCATTTTTCCCGGGTTCACAGAGGCAAGATGGGTCCTCCTTACACCTAAAACGTGTCAGGTATTCGGAGAACCCACCGTGCCCAGTCATAATCTGTGTTAACGTTCCAGCTGGTTCTATTTGTTTCACTACTCTGTACGCCTCAATCGCGTCTGGGAAAAACAATTTTGTAACTTTAGCAGTCTCGCCCGACCTGTATCTACGATTCCATTTATCTAGCGTTCCCACTCGGATTTGCTTCTTAATATGTGAGATTGGACATAAATCGTAATCGGGTTTGCGTTTGATGTTCATTGCCGCATCCTTTGCTAATTGATCAGCCCGTTCGTTACCTTCAAGTCCTGCATGTGCCTTGATCCAATAGAGCGCGACATTTTTGTTCTGCTGTCTTATTGCTTTCAGGTTTTCACGACTTTTGACAGCCAAGGGATGCAGTGAACGGTGGTTTACGATTGACTCGAGTGATGATCGCGAGTCACTATATATACCAAAACTGGTGTCTTGTCCTCGAAGGATATCACATGTAGCTTTATATATCGCCAGTAATTCCGCTTGATAGACAGTGCAATAGGACGACAGTTTCAATTTCTGGCTTTTGATCTCGGCTGCATTGCTCCAATGAGACAATGCAGCTCCGACCTTGCCATCAATTTTACTGCCGTCCGTAAAAATGCGTACTGCTTGGTTGCCATGTATATCTACTTCAGCTTGGTCTGTCAGGCATATGAATTCCAGGTCAATATTTTCGGCTGGGTGAGGCGTGTTTGCATATGGTACTACGCGTTCCACTTCTCTATCTCCGCTATCTGGGGCACACCCCTCTTGGCCTCGTACAATGCGGCTGCTTCTTGTATTCTGAGGTCCAAAGGGAGTATCCCAGACAGCACCAGCGCCGAGTTCAGTGAAGTGGTGCGGTATGCTCTACACAGCTTCTGAGCGAATCCCCGTTGCACCACGTTTAGCTGTTTTTGGACACCAAGTTTTTCGGTGGCAGACGCCCACGCGCTGGCCGCGTACATTATCACGGGCTCCACAACCGCCGTGTATATAGTGTGAATCACTTGTGGATGGAGGCCCCAACTAATTTTTGCCGTTCTCGCTAGCTTTTTGTAGAAGTTTAGCGCTTTCTTGCAAACATTGGTGACATGTGTATTAAATGTCAGCTTGTCGTCTATTGTGAGGCCAAGAATCTTGATCTCTCGCGACATGCCAATGTCGATCCCTCCCATACTCAGAAGTGGGGTGTCGTACTTCAACTTACGCGTAATGACCATAGCGTTTGTTTTATGCGGAGCAAACTTCAATTTGTTCCTGACACCCCACTCCTCGACATAGGCAAGAGCGGCATTCGCACGTTGCTGGACCTCCATTGCCGTTTGTCCCTCAAAAAGCAACACGATATCATCAGCGAATGCTTGGCAATAATTGCCGCGACGCTCTAACTCTTGCAGCAAAGGATCCAAAAGGAGATTCCACAGGAGTGGGCCCCCTATCGATCCCTGGACGCATCCTTTTGATGTTGCTTTGGTCACTTCTTCTCCTGCGTACCTCAGTCTCACTTTCCTGTTTTCCAAATAACTATCCATTACTCTTCTTATATTAACAGGACAGTTTTCCTCTGCCAATCGTGTTCTTATTGCAGGCCACCAAGCGCTATCGAAAGCTCCCTCTATGTCCAACGATACCATTGTTATTAATTTCTTTTGTTCCAGCTTTTCGCGTATGTATTGCATTAGGTCATAGAGGGAGTCTTCCGTGCTTTTCTGTGGCATGAATCCGTATTGACGAGGGCTCAACTTTGGGACAATATGCCACTTTATCCTTCCTACTAGCATCTTTTCCAAAATCTTTCCCATTACCGGCAACAATCCTATTGGTCTGTGGGACTTAGGCTCTGTGTACAGTTCCTTTCCAGGTTTCCTAAGAACGACCACCGTTGCCTCCTTCCAGATATTAGGGAAGTGACCCAGCTCCAGGCATTTGTTGGCCAGTGAGAGGTAGGTTGTTGGGTTCTGCCTTATTGCGTGCTCGCAAATATCAGCTGTGAGGCCATCTGATCCCGGTGCCTTTTTAGGATTGAAGCTGGTCATAGCGGTTTTCAGCTCTTCGAAGGTAAACAGTGGGTCATGGGTTTCATCATGACCCAGTTCGTTTGCTCGTGCTGCTTCTTGTCTCGTTCGCTTATGATCCAGATTGTCAACTTCCTCCTTATCATCGGGGTAGAAGGCCTCAACTAGCAATTCAGCTGATTCCTTTTGGTCCAGCACTTTCCCTTCCTTGATCAGTGGTACATCTTCATGTCTCTTAGTCGATCTGCCTATTACGCGATAGATTCCATCCCATAAACTTTCTCGATCCTGTTTCTCGCAAAATTCCTTCCAGCTAGATATTTGAGCCATCATTGCTTCTTCTTCATATTTTTGCTTTGCTTCCAGGTACTCCGCGACGACTCTGCTCTTCCGGACTGGCGCTGCACATCGGATCCTGCGTTTCTTCGTGAGGGCATCTTGTTTCAGCTTGACAAGTTCTTCGGACCACCACGGAAAGGTAAGTTCATTTACTGTTTTCTTTTTTAGTAAATTTTCGTTGCATGTTTGCGTTATCATATCTATGTATTTTACTATAATCAGCTCTAGTTCAGTTTTGTCTACTATTTTATTAATTTCTGTGGTATTAATTTTGCATGATTCTAGCAACTGGGCCAATTTCTCATGAAATTGGTTCCAGTTTGCTTTCCTAGTGTTATATATCCTTGTTGTTCGATTTATATGAATTCCCTTAGCTCTAGTCAACCTAATTTTAAAAGTGATAGCGTGGTGATCCGAACTCGTCATGCCGTCATCCACCTTCCAATCCTCAACAAGATCCATAATTTCCGTTGTGCATGCCGTAACGTCTACTATGCTAGAGTACACCTTGTTTCCTCTCACAGTATAAAAAGTCGGGGTATCACCTTCGTTCAGTATCTGCATGCTCAGTTCTTCCAACATTCCGGCCATGTCCTCTCCTCTATCATCAACCTTTGCACTGCCCCACCACGTACTTTTTGCGTTTGCATCGCCACCAATTAAGAGTCTTCGGCCCAATTTTCGCTCAATCGTTCTCAGATGTTCCAAGTAAGGCTCTATGGGTTTGTCGCCTTCAAAGTAGAGAGAGACTACAGTAACTTCCCATGCACTGGTCCTAAGTTTAACTACTGCGATGTTAGGCGTGGTCAACTCCGGATATTGGATAACGTCCATATCATTGTCAAAAACAGCTACTGCCGCTTTGATTGTTCCAATTTCCGGATTAGTGCACTGGAATATTCTTACTCCAGTGTAGTCTCTCATTTTTCCTATCGCTCCCACATAGGGCTCCTGGATTAATGCGAAGGCCATTTTCCTCTTGGTGGCTTCAAGCATGAGCTCTTTGGTAGCTAGCTCCTTTCTCTGTAGATTTGCCTGGGCTGCAAGGTATGGCCGCACTGTAGTTCGAGCTGAGATGACACTAGGGACGCCCTTAGCAGTACGCTATAGTAGCTCTCGCCAGTGCCTCCCACTTCCGTCTGATGCTGCATTCCTGACTGAAAGCATTGTGGTCTGTTTTATCGATTTTGGCATGTACGCAATTGCAGCATGATGGGGCTGCACCCGCCAGCCATTCCGTACATTGTGTTTTTAGGTGAGGGCCTCCACAATGGCTGCATTTCTCCAACTCTTCCTTGCAGAAACGACGGCCATGTCCATAGCCGAGGCAAAGCGAGCATTGAACCAGTGGTGACTGGTCTGACACCCTTACTCGCTGCAGATCTATGTGAACTGCCTCGGCTTCCACCATGCGCTGCCAAAGTTTTGGAGAGACTCTCATGACTATGTGACTCGTGTGTGGGTTTCTAGTTCGTTTTTTATAGGCTATCTGGATCCGATCATCTTGTTTATCCAGCTCCATAAACAAGGATTTGTTTTGGTTCCTCAGTGCTCTGAAGACGTCCTCATCCGTATTATACTGCAGCACATCCTTTAAAATGACCAATGGATCTTTATTTTTTATATCCTCCACATTTAGTTTTTCTTCTTTATTTAGCCTTTCTTTAACCTTTTGCCTTTCGTTCTCAGTTCTGCATCCCACTATTACTTTCCTGTCTTTGGCCTTCCTGATCTTCTCAACCGTTACCCATCCATCTTTTGCGTTTATGGTCTTCCTAATCCTGTCCAAGACCTCTTCCCCTGTTTCTGTTTCGTCCTTGGCGGTGACCACTACCGAGTGCAAGGCGGTCTGCTCGGGGAGCTGCCTCCTGTTCAGTGACATTGTTGCACTCGCGTATGTCTTCCTCTCCAAGGACTCCTTTAGCTGCCCCATCATTTCGTTATTCTCTTTTATCAGCATGCTATACTCTTTCATTTTTGCTACCACTTCTATTTCATATTTTCTTCTTTCCTGTTCAGTCTCCGCTGACGCTGACGCTGACGCTGACGCTGTCGTGGAGAAATCCACCTCGCTTTCTTGTCCTTTATATTCTTTTCCCTTCCCCATTTCCGCCTCCTTAACAAGCTGATAAAGTCGCTCTATCGCTTGGGAGACCTCTGTTTTTATTTCAGTCTTCAAGTTGCGTGAGTTATTTAGGTGCAACTTTGCTTTGCTCAGGCAGGCTCTAGCTTCCACTACCCTATTTGCATATTTGGGCTTTCCCGGAAGCGGCGGGCTACTCACAGTAACTACCGGGTTCCCACGCGCTGCCAATACGCCCTCTTGCAAGAGTGTATTCAGTTTTGGTTTAGAGGGGCCTGCAAGGGAGGCCTCCTTTACGGAGTTAGTCTTTGCGGTTAGGTTAGGTTAGGTTAGGTTAGGTTAGGTTAGGTTAGGTTAGGTTAGGTTAGGTTAGGTTAGGTTAGGTTAGGTTAGGTTAGGTTAGGTTAGGTTAGGTTAGGTTAGGTTAGGTTAGGTTAGGTTAGGTTAGGTTGCGCCTGCGGAGGCAGGCGCGGGCCGCCCTGTTGCGGCGGTGGACGGAGGACCTGGCTCCACCGGTGCCTGGGCAGAGGACGGTGGAGGCCATCCGCCCGGTCCTCCGGGAGTGGGTGCGGCGGCCATTCGGGTCGCTGACCTTCCGATTGGTGCAGGTGCTTTCCGGACACGGATGTTTCGGAAAGTACCTGCACCAGATCGCGAGACGGGAGGCGACCCCAGCCTGCCACGAATGTGGGGCGCCGGAAGATACGGCGCCCCACACGCTGGAGGTGTGCGCTGCTTGGGAGTCTGAGCGGCGCACACTTTCAGCGGTCGTTGGCCGGGATCTCTCGTTGCCGAGCGTGGTGAACGCCATGCTCGACAGCGAGAGAGCGTGGCAGGCTACGGTCTCCTTTTGCGAGGTGGTGATGTCGCAAAAGGAGGCTGCGGAGCGGGTCAGAGAGGACGATGCCAACTCTGACCCCCTCCGGCGCAGACGGAGAGGGGGACGGAGGAGGCGCTTCGGGCGCCTTCTTCGTCCTCCGTAGTGGGGCCGGCGGCGGAGGGTCGGGGGACTCTCCGCTGCGCTCACACGGTCCCACACGTCTGGTGGGTAACTGAGGTGAAAGGTTACCCACCCACTGGCGCAGAGGCCCGGAAGGGCCTACCGCTGGGGCGAGATAGTGAATGCCAGCGCGACCCTATCTCGTCCCGTCCCGGCGGCGGACGGATCACGGGGGGGTTTTAGTGGGTTCGAGTCCCACATACCCCCTGCCATCACCCCCGTGGTGGCAGGGAAGTGCGAGGGCATTTCCCCCCCCCAAAAAAAAAAAAAAAAAAAAAAAAAAAAAAAAAAAAAAAAAAAAAAAAAAAAAAAAAAAAGGTTAGGTTAGGTTAGGTTAGGTTAGGTTAGGTTAGGTTAGGTTAGGTTAGGTTAGGTTAGGTTAGGTTAGGTTAGGTTAGGTTAGGTTAGGTTAGGTTAGGTTAGGTTAGGTTAGGTTAGGTTAGGTTAGGTTAGGTTAGGTTAGGTTAGGTTAGGTTAGGTTAGGTTTTTTTTTTTTTTTTTTTTTTTTTTTTTTTTTTTTTTTTTTTTTTTTTTTTTTTCCTGTCCGGGCGCTGAGGCCCGGCCTGCGAGCTATCGTCACTGTTATATTGTGACGGTTTAATCTAATATATTTAAAACTATTACAAACCAACATCTAAGAAGCCTGCTCCTCCGCACCCAGAGGTAAACTCTGGCATTTTAAAACTCCACATGCTTATTTGTTTCCATTTAACTAGTCGCTTTTCTTTAGATGTTGCTCTGTGAGGGTTTAATAAGTTCTTCAACGATATCTCTCTTTATTTCATACTAAAACTAAAGTTTTTTACAATTGCAATGATAGTTTATTCCTTCCTGTACTTTATATAAACCAATCTGCTCGCTGATTTGATTCTCTATTTATTTACTTATTTAATTACGTTATACGAAAAAAAAAAAATTTCCTTCAATTAATATCCATATAATACGACACATTTACCAATTAAAACAA